>OX030955.1:2393233-2830733 GCA_943735955.1 Piscicola geometra
TAGAAAACAAGTGCAATGAAGACAGTGAGACAAATTTGTTTCAGAATTTATAGCAACGAGTGCCGTATAGAAATATAGCAAAATATATCAACCATATGCCTTTAGTAATATATACCTATAGTATAGGTCCAATACTATATTTTCAAATGATAGCAACATATATGAACATCTGACCTCGCGTGTAAAAGTGATGGAATAAAAGTTTTTATTTAACAATTCCTAAACAACACAACATTTATACCTTCTAAAACTCCAAAAACAGGAATCTATTTTATTTGGATAATTTAATTAACTTATTAATTAATTAGACAAAAAAATAATGTTTTTATCGAGTTTATTATTCATTTTACGTCATTGATGTTTGCTTTTGACACTTCGTTTTTCTTGTTTCTGATTGTGTCTTCTTGTATAAAACTAAGCAAGAATCTAGCTTTAAAGCTAGAACTATTTATTATTTTAAAATATACTAAAGATTCAGAATGGAATTGTATTTGTGGTTTTTTGTTTTTCCCTCAGCTTCTTCATATCTAACGAGTATTTATCGAGTTCTTTGTATTTATTCTTGATTGAAGACTCTTTGTTTATTTCTTGTTTAATACCATTATTTGATCAATCTTGATATGGAATTAACTTATATACTTTCTTCAGAATGAATAAATTAACAAAAAATTATTTATAATTTAACAAGTAATAAAATATCTCTTAGGCAGTGATTGCTGGAAAACGCATAAGAAGAGTGAGTACAGTGGATTGCGCGTTGTCGACCACATCAAAACGCTTCTCGCCTGCAAGCAGTTCTGCTTCTCTTCGGAGTATTGCACTGTGTTGAACTACAGCTGGCGCAAGAAACACAAGTGCTCTGTTCAAGTGATGCCTGGCAAGTACGACCCTGCCAACTCTAAAGCTTCGAAGACGACTAGCACTTTCTCACTGGCTCAACGCTGCATGAGTGAGTCGTCATGCTACTTTTATGATAGGAAAAAAATCCAAAATTAACCGAATAACAGAAAAATGAATTTTTCGAGCTGCCAAATAATATAATAATATTTTGCTAATACCATTATTATCCGTAGAATAAAGTTGTTTCAACACGCAGAAAGAGATTGTTGGGTGACATTCGAGAACACGAATCTCGAATCTCTTATTCCCGACGACTCTTCCACCTTGGAAGATTGCAGAACCAAATGTGCCAACTGCCTCAACTGTCGTGTGATCAGCTACAGACCTGCTTCAGAAACTCCCTGCTGGATTCAGAAACACATCGACATAACCGCCAAAGACATCGTCACCGGTTCAGCATTTAATCTGCAAGTTTTCCCGAAGACATGCAAAAGTTTGAGTTTTGAAGAGTTTAAATTTGCGCAAATCATGCTTTTGAGAAGACTTTTTCGCTTTCAAATACAGCGCTACTTCTGTGATGATAGCAATCAAAGTTTGGAGTAAGGACCTAACCATTATACAATCATCGTTCACTTATTTATTATTTGGTTAAGTTGAGCTTCATCTCTGCTCCACTCGTGCTGTCTTTCTGCCTTTAAATAGTTATAAATTCTATTGACCGATGGACTGCTGTGGTCGAGGAAGAGATGATGTAATCAACTTGACTTTTCCCAGTTTCACACAGGCTTATTATTTGTATGGTGGCCAAAATGGCCACCATACAACTGTTGTGGTAGTTGTACTTGAAAAGTTTGACTGCAAAAAGAAATTCGACTTTAAGAGTTAGAACTCATTGAGCGGGACCAATAAATAGAAAGTCCCAGGGTATGATAAGTGTATGATAATCAATGGCAAAATTCGGTCAGTTGGTTGATCTTTCGAAAAATCTTTTTTTTCTTGTAGCTGGAACGGCAGTTTAATTTCAACTTATTTATTTAAATACTTTTTTCATATTTTAATTATGAATATTTTATTATTTTGCTGAAACAATCATAAAAATCTATTTTAAGATGCTTACTGTTGGAAAATAGCAAGAGATAAAAGAGTTTTCCTGGATGAAAGTATTGCCAATGCCAACGAAAAGCATTTGTGTCGGCGTCAGTGCGTCATAGCTCCAGGTATCTTATTTGAATATTTATTCACTCTAGTTACTAATTCTAGTTCAATACCCACAAGTCTGACTTTTTTTTTTTTTTTTTAATTTTCCCTAGATTGCCTTGCTTTCATGCTAACCTCGGAAGGCTGTGTGTTGAGAAAAGTGCCACCCTTTAGGAACAAAATAGCTTCGAAAGCCATGACTTATTACCTCGTCAAAAAAAACTGCAGAGGTGACAAATTCAAATTAATGAACTAAATAAACCAAAGTTATAAATATGAATATTGAAGTTTTCCATAAAACCCATTCATCTTTTCAGGACAGTGAAGCGATTTAGCGATAACGGAGAAGGAAAAAATTGATGAAACTGTTTTATAAAACTGACTTACTTTCAGTTTTTAAAATATATTGAAAATATAAATTTATGTTGGAAAAAATATAGACAAAAATAAAACTTAATAAATAATAATTTTTTAACAAATTTTAATATTTGAAAAAAACGTAAAAAAATATATAATATATAAAATCTAAGGTTGATAATATCTTTTATAACTTTTACTTCCTTTATTTAAAAAGTATATTCATCCATCTCTCTAAATACATAAGTTTACATTTAAAGTAAACCTATGTCTTTTTTCTAACATTCTCTTTTACATTTTAAAATTCTATTTCAATATTTTAATTTAATCTATGTCTTTGTTAGATCAAATTAAAAAAAGAAAATGCAATGGTTTGAAAAAAACTGAGACTATTGTTACCACAGTCAATGGCCTAAAATTCAAAGAATCGCTGCAAGAAAATACTACAACAGTGATCAAAGATGATAACTGTTTAACCTTCGTGGTTGACAATGAACCTGATCTGCAAGTCGCCAAAATACTCGATTATCTATATCTGGGTTATTATTACTTTCACATCGAAGTTTATATCTCAGGATAGCGTAATCGCGCGAATGGTGTTATCTTGCGTCCAGATTTTATAATCTAGTAATTTAGTGAATTTGTAATTTTAAGTTATGAATTAATTGGGAATAAATTCATAATTATATTTTTATGTATTTATTTCAAAACTTAAATAGGTTCACTATTAAATATAAATTATTATTCCACTTAAATACTTTCTAAATTTTAGGTCAGGATTTATTTGAATGACTTGGACTAATACGCGAACCTGTCGGATACTGGTTCTGTAATAGTTGTAAATAACTATTTTACATATTATTATTTTTATTATTACACCTTGTCAAATTTTTATTGTTAAACTTAGTCTAATACAAGAATTTTATTTAGTATTCTTTTTCGAATAAAAATATAGTATGATCAAAATAAAATATGGATATTTAACTAAAACAATTTTCACAAATATCTGGGTTAGGATTAAGGTTAGGTTCAGGGTTAAGATTAGGGTTAGGGTAAGGGTTAGGGTTAGAGTTGAGGTTAGGGTTAAGGTTATGGTTTATCAAGATGATTGATCAATAACTATTATTTTTTAAGTACCATAATTTATATAATATTTTTAGTAGATAAAATTGAATAAAAAACAAATTTATTAATTATAATTATAGTGAGTAAAATAACAAAAAATTAGATGATTAAAATATAAATAAAAGATAAATACAATACCATACAACGACGAGTGTTATTAACGTGGCGTAAACCCGGCCGGGCTTCAAGACCTAAAAAATAAAAGATAAATTCAATTATTAAAGTAATTTTTAATAAATTAAGTATTATAGATTTTTATTTATTTAGTGTTAGGTTAAGGTTAAGATAAGGGTTAGTTTACGAAAATTCGATGATTATTACGAATTATATATAAAAATATTTAACAAATAATAAATTTATTATTATTATTATTATTTTACGAAAATTCACTAAATATTAATAAATAAGAAAAAAAGATTGTTAAAAGTATCTCGCTAAAATCTGGACGCAGGATAACACCAACCGCGCGGCTACGCTATCTTGCGACAATATTGACGCAGGATAACAACAAGCCTTTCACATTGCTAATACATTTAGTTAACACTAACCTCTCGAATATCGCCGAAGTTTCAGCCGAAGTCAAAATGTAAACTCAGATTCGGCCGAAACCGACAAATAGCTGAAACTAAGAAAATTGGCAATTTCGACGCCTAAACTGAACCGGATTTCGGTCGGCTCTAATAACATCTTTCAACTTAATATAATCAGATGGACTTTCTATCAATATTTGTATTTGCTCTGATAAGTTCGATTTTTTCTTTAAGTTTGAATCGTTACTCAAAAGTGTAATCATTAATACGATAAGTTGTTTAAAGTTTTTCCTCCCATGTGATGACTTCAAATTGCGACGATTTTAACTTTGTAAGCGTCCATTTAATCTGTAGAAGTCTTCTACACATAAGTTTTAAATTTGGAAACTTTTAAAATCTCTACTTTTTTTTACATTGGTGGTTTGGAAAAAATGGCTGCAAGAAACGAGCTTGATTTACATCAGTATGAAGATTATACTCATATATAAAGTCATTGCTTAAATGGTGTGGTTTGACCAATTTTTTACATTTTTTCTTACTCAACTCGAAGACTTAATCTCTTAAACAGGAAGCGTAGACGTGGCTGGAGACTTTGACTTGCTGAAGAGTTTCAAGATCACACATATTCTTAACGTTTCATCCGAAAAAATAGAATATTTTCCAAATGATTTTATCTATGACCATATTTCAATTCTAGATATACCTGAAGAAAATCTACTTTCGAAGTTGAATGGATGCATTACATTCATAGACAGTGTTACGGCTTATGGAAAAGTTCTAGTTCACTGTATGGCCGGAATATCCAGGTATTAAACGATTTAATATTCAATTGTTTTCAAGAGTTTTTTTATTAAAAATAATTATTCACTTTTTGAAGTATTTATTTATTTATTCTGAATTAGTTTCTAAACTTTTATTTATTTTTAAGAACAATTCATTTTCAGGTCTCCTAGTGTCGTTATAGGTTATTTGATGAAGACTAACTCGATGAGTTTCGATGAAGCATTTAGAAAAGTTAAACGTTTGAGAACTAAAATTAAACCTAACAATGGCTTTATGATTCAGTTAGGAAGTTTTTACAATAGGGAAATTTCAATGAGAACCCAGAAGTAAACAAAGAATTAACAAAAAATATACTTTACTGAAATATTTGTCGAAATAAAAATTATAATTTCTGAGTTTCTAAATAAAAAGTAAAATTTTCTTGTATTTTCACTACAAAATAATCTATTGAAGCAAGTTTTATATTTTACATTTTGATATTAGTTTCATAAAAAGATTTTCTAGGAGTCTAAAATCATATTGATCTTACAAAATTGAAGTTACAAACTATTATTCAAGCAGCGAAGTGTTAAAGCGAAGCATGGATGCAGATCAAAAGTCTTAGAATATCTTTAGCTCTAAAAACATAAATCCATCTAAGCGGTTTCAGATCAGGATGATTAAAAATAGAGCATTGAAAAACATTAACGAGTATTAAACTTAGTATAGAAAAATAAAATAATTGAAAATCATTTTTCAGTATTTACGCAATGTCATGTTTGTGTTAGTTTGTATGTGTAAATGTTACATGTATGAAATCGAAATAAATCTTAGAAGGTAATTATCGTATGTATTAAGCGTGTAGTCAAAAAAGTTCTAAAATAATATTCCAATGAAACGTTTAAATCAGTCATGTTCGAAGCTTTTACAGCGGAAAAGTTGTGTTCCCATGTTTTTAAAATCTTTTTGAAAGATTTCACTGAAGACTAATTTGTTGTCTTCTTTTCTATTTTGATCGAGGGGGAGTTTATAGCAAAGGAAGCTACGTCTGAGTCGCCAATTTGTCTGGTTTCGCTGAAAGATCTTTTTTCTGAAGTTTCTACTGTTCCTCCCTGGCCACTTGAAATAACCTTTGTGACTTCCGTGCTTGTAGAAATGGTGTACGATTTACCAGGACTTTTAACAGAGACACCGCCCAGAGAGCATGGTACGTCAACAGCTATTTCACCTCCCCCGAGCGTCACAAAATTAGAATTTGGTTTTTGTTGGTCGGATACTGAAATGGATTTGGCTGGAGATAACTGGACGCCTTGTGAAGTGGACGAAAGATTGAGAGAAAGGGATGGGTCTTTTTGTAAATGTATAGCATTAACCGATGATTTTTCTTTGTCATCAGGGTGCTCAAAAGAAGTGCCGTATGAGATATCGCCTTTAGAGTGAGATTTCGATTCTACGTGGAAAAAGTCTTTAATTCTTTTGATGAATCCTCTCTTCTTTTTTCTTTTCTTGCCGGAAAGTCCATCTTCGCTGAGAGTTTCGTCTCCAGAGTCCATGTTGAGTTCCACACTTCTAGGTCTATTCTTCAACTTTCCTTTTTTCCCGAAGGATATATCAGAATCTAGAGTTCTCGGAAGGCTTGAAATTCTTGCAGCGTCGGTAGACAGATCTGGGTCACATGAGTCACTCTTCATGCTAACCTTTGGATAACCAACATGGTAGCGACTCTTGGGGGTTGAGGAGTCGTGGTGAGCACCTATGGAGGATCCCTTGAGGTCAGCGTGAGCACTTAAGTCGGCATCGTTAAGATTCATGGAAGGAATTTGGATGGAATAGTCTTTTGGACCGATTGAAGAATCGCCTTGCAATGTGACAGTAGCTGGATCATGCTTCTTATCTTTCTTATTAAAACCGAAGTTGAATCCGCCCTTGCTTTTGACTTTGGGAGCCTTTATGTCTAAAGAGTGATCTGAAGATGTTTTGTTTAATGCAAGATTTAGAAAAATAGAGAATAATGCAAAATGTGAATAAATAAATAAAGCTTCATTATGATATTATTAAAAGTTGCTGTTTTCAACAATTCTAAAAATAAAATAAAAAACCAAACCTTTTTGTGGATGTTGGACATTAGTCGAAATAAGAGGCCCTTTGACATCTAATTCAACTTTAGAAGCGTCCTCCTTGCCACTGTTGCTGCCAAAAGCAAAAGAAGGAAGATTGATGCCAGAAGTTGCTGATGGACCGGTCACATTGAAGTCAACTTGAGGGGCTTCTGTGGACATTTGACCAGACGGAGCTTCCACATTTCCCTTTGCACCTTTACTGCCAAAACTTAAAGTAGGCATATTTATGTTGAAACCTGAAGACCCTCTTGGAGATTTCACATCGACATCAGCGTCTGGCAACTCGACCTCTCCTTTTGCTCCCTTGCCCTTCATGCCGAAGGAAGGAAGGTTCACATTGATACCGCCTGAGCCCTTTGGTGCTTTGACGTCGACATCGGGAAGGTTGCCATCGACGTGGACATCTCCTTCTGGCAGTTCTATGTCTCCCTTCGCGCCCTTGCCTTTCATTCCGAACTTTGGCATTCCAATATGAAATCCTCCACTGCCTTTAGGAGCTTTGATGTTCACGTCTGGTGCTTCGGCGTTGACGTTCAGATCGCCTTCTGGAAGGTCGACATTGAAATCTCCATCTGCCTTCACTCCCTTGCCTTTGAGGCTAACTTTCGGAAGACTGGGAAGCCCGATGTGGAAGCCTTCTTTGCCGCCCTTGAGGTCGGCGTCTGGAAGGTTGGCGTCCACACTGACGTCTCCTTCTGGTAGCTCAACATCGCCCTTAGGTCCCTTGCCACCAAATCCGAAGGAAGGCATCTTGACGTTGAAGCCAGAAGATCCCTTTGGAGCTTTGACGTTGATATCGGCATCTGGCAGACTTGCATCGACATTCAAGTCTCCTTCAGGCAGGTCAATCTCTCCCTTTGGTCCCTTGCCTTTGAATCCAAACTTCGGCATTTTGAAATGCATGCCCCCTTTGCCTGAAAAAGGTAATTACATTAGGGAAAGGTATTTAAAGATGAAATCTTCATAAATAACATTATTTAGTATTCATTTATTAATAGAATATAATATTAACAAATTATTTTTCAACAAAAACGTCAATATTTTGGCAACAGTGAGAAATAAAAATAGTTTATATAAACGGCCTATTTTCTATACCTTTTACATCGACATCTGCATCTGGCAGGCTGGCGTCCAAATTGACGTTGGCATCAGGCAACTCGACCTCTCCTTTCGCTCCCTTGCCCTTCATGCCGAAGGAAGGAAGGTTCACATTGATACCGCCTGAGCCCTTTGGTGCTTTGACGTCGACATCGGGAAGGTTGCCATCGACGTGGACATCTCCTTCTGGCAGCTCTATGTCTCCCTTCGCGCCCTTGCCTTTCATTCCGAACTTTGGCATTCCAATATGAAATCCTCCACTGCCTTTAGGAGATTTGATGTTCACGTCAGGTGCTTCGGCGTTGACGTTCAGATCGCCTTCTGGAAGGTCGACATTGAAATCTCCATCTGCCTTCACCCCCTTGCCTTTGAGGCTAACTTTCGGAAGACTGGGAAGCCCGATGTGGAAGCCTTCTTTGCCGCCCTTGAGGTCGGCGTCTGGAAGGTTGGCGTCCACACTGACGTCTCCTTCTGGTAGTTCAACATCGCCCTTAGGTCCCTTGCCACCAAATCCGAAGGAAGGCATCTTGACGTTGAAGCCAGAAGATCCCTTCGGAGCTTTGACGTTGATATCGGCATCTGGCAGACTTGCATCGACATTCAAGTCTCCTTCAGGCAAGTCAATCTCTCCCTTTGGTCCCTTGCCTTTGAATCCAAACTTCGGCATGTTGAAATGCATACCCCCTTTACCTGTAGTTGAAATAAACTTTATCAATAAAAAACCTTAATCTAATGATTTTAAAGGTATTATTATAAACATTTTAGTAATCGTTTTATAAATTCATAGTTAGTAAGGAAAATATTTTCAAAAAATTGTAATAAATTATTCGTTTCAATAACTGAAATAACAATAATAACTTAGAAACCTAAAATTTAAAATGGACCAAACTTCCAACTCGGAAATTAAAAGAAAACATGTTCTAAATGATTCACTTCAACTACCTTTGACGTCGACATCGGGAAGGTTGCCATCGACGTGGACATCTCCTTCTGGCAGCTCTATGTCTCCCTTCGCGCCCTTGCCTTTCATTCCGAACTTTGGCATTCCAATATGAAATCCTCCACTGCCTTTTGGAGCTTTGATGTTCACGTCTGGTGCTTCGGCGTTGACATTCAGATCGCCTTCTGGAAGGTCGACATTGAAATCTCCATCTGCCTTCACTCCCTTGCCTTTGAGGCTAACTTTCGGAAGACTGGGAAGCCCGATGTGGAAGCCTTCTTTGCCGCCCTTGAGGTCGGCGTCTGGAAGGTTGGCGTCCACACTGACGTCTCCTTCTGGTAGTTCAATATCGCCCTTAGGTCCCTTGCCACCAAATCCGAAGGAAGGCATCTTGACGTTGAAGCCAGAAGATCCCTTTGGAGCTTTGACGTTGATATCGGCATCTGGCAGACTTGCATCGACATTCAAGTCTCCTTCAGGCAGGTCAATCTCTCCCTTTGGTCCCTTGCCTTTAAATCCGAACTTCGGCATTTTGAAATGCATACCCCCTTTACCTGAAAAAGGTAATTACATTAGGGAAAGGTATTTAAAGATGAAATCTTCATAAATAACATTATTTAGTATTTTTTTATTGATAGAATATATTTTTAAAAAAATCTTTTTCAAAAAAACATCAATATCTTGGCAACTGCTAAATATAAAAATAGTTGACATAAACGGTCCACTTGAACTACCTTTGACATCAACATCAGAATTAGGCAGACTGGGATCCAATTTGACGTTAGCATCAGGCAGGTCAATCTCTCCCTTTGGTCCCTTGCCTTTGAATCCAAACTTCGGCATGTTGAAATGTATACCCCCTTTACCTGTTGTTAAAATATACTTTATTAATTAAACACCTTAATGTAAAGATTTTTAAAGGTATTATTATACACATTTTAGTAATCGTTCTATAAACTCATAGTTAGTAATATAACTATTTGTAAAAAAATTAATAAATTAGTCCTTCAATAACTGAAATAATAATAATTACTTAGATATCTCAAATCTAAAATGGAATAAAATTCCAACTCGAAAATTAAAACAAAACATGTTCTAAATGGTCCACTTGAACTACCTTTGACATCAACATCAGAATTAGGCAGACTGGCATCCAATTTGACGTTAGCATCAGGCGAGTCAATCTCTCCCTTTGATCCTTTGCCTTTGAATCCAAACTTTGGCATGGTGAAATGCATGCCTCCTTTGTCTAAAATTAAAATAAACCTTTTCAATGAAACAGCTAAAACTAATTTTTTAGGCAATAAAGTTATTTCAATATTCGTTTTATGAATTCAAAATTTTAAAAACTAAAATTATTCAATGTACCAATTGATTCAATTGAATTGAATAACTGAAATTATAATAATGACTTAAAAACCTGAAAATAATTAAAAAAGCTTTTGTATCTAACTCGAAAATTAAAACCAAACATTAAAAAAAAACACTTTAACTACCTTTTACGTTGACATCAGCGTCTGGCAGGCTGGCGTCCAAATTGACGTTGGCATCAGGCAACTCGACCTCTCCTTTCGCTCCCTTGCCCTTCATGCCGAAGGAAGGAAGGTTCACATTGATACCGCCTGAGCCCTTTGGTGCTTTGACGTCGACATCGGGAAGGTTGCCATCGACGTGGACATCTCCTTCTGGCAGTTCTATGTCTCCCTTCGCGCCCTTGCCTTTCATTCCGAACTTTGGCATTCCAATATGAAATCCTCCACTGCCTTTAGGAGCTTTGATGTTCACGTCTGGTGCTTCGGCGTTGACGTTCAGATCGCCTTCTGGAAGGTCGACATTGAAATCTCCATCTGCCTTCACTCCCTTGCCTTTGAGGCTAACTTTCGGAAGACTGGGAAGCCCGATGTGGAAGCTTCCTTTGCCGCCCTTGAGGTCGGCGTCTGGAAGGTTGGCGTCCACACTGACGTCTCCTTCTGGTAGTTCAACATCGCCCTTAGGTCCCTTGCCACCAAATCCGAAGGAAGGCATCTTGACGTTGAAGCCAGAAGATCCCTTTGGAGCTTTGACGTTGATATCGGCATCTGGCAGACTTGCATCGACATTCAAGTCTCCTTCAGGCAGGTCAATCTCTCCCTTTGGTCCCTTGCCTTTGAATCCAAACTTCGGCATGTTGAAATGCATACCCCCTTTACCTGTAGTTAAAATATACTTTATCAATTACACACCTTAATCTAATGATTTTTAAAGGTATTATTATAAACATTTTAGTAATCGTTCTATAAAGTCATAGTAATGAAAATATTTTCAAAAAATTGTAATAAATTATTCCTTTCAATAACTGAAATAACAATAATAACTTAGAAACCTAAAATTTAAAATGAAAAAAAATTCCAACTCGGAAATTAAAAGAAAACATGTTCTAAATGATTCACTTCAACTACCTTTGACGTCGACATCGGGAAGGTTGCCATCAACGTGGACATCTCCTTCTGGCAGTTCTATGTCTCCCTTCGCGCCCTTGCCTTTCATTCCGAACTTTGGCATTCCAATATGAAATCCTCCACTGCCTTTAGGAGATTTGATGTTCACGTCTGGTGCTTCGGCGTTGACGTTCAGATCGCCTTCTGGAAGGTCGACATTGAAATCTCCATCTGCCTTCACCCCCTTGCCTTTGAGGCTAACTTTCGGAAGACTGGGAAGCCCGATGTGGAAGCCTTCTTTGCCGCCCTTTAGGTCGGCGTCTGGAAGGTTGGCGTCCACACTGACGTCTCCTTCTGGTAGTTCAACATCGCCCTTAGGTCCCTTGCCACCAAATCCGAAGGAAGGCATCTTGACGTTGAAGCCAGAAGATCCCTTTGGAGCTTTGACGTTGATATCGGCATCTGGCAGACTTGCATCGACATTCAAGTCTCCTTCAAGCAAGTCAATCTCTCCCTTTGGTCCCTTGCCTTTAAATCCAAACTTTGGCATGTTGAAATGGAAGCCACCTTTGCCTGCAATTGGAAAAATTTCCCTAAACTAATTGTAAAAAATAAACAAATAATAACTAACTAATAAATTATTTCATTTAATGATCGATTAAAATATTTCTTCACGGCTTGTAAAGATTTCTTGAAAAAAAATATATAAAAATGTAATATTCTTTAATAAGAAAGACTACTAATTTACAGACAAGCTAAGTAATAGAAAATTTTTACAAAATATATCACTTCAATTTTAAAACCATTGTCATGGCGATTGACTTTTAAACTTTGCCTTTTTTTTAGTTAAAATATCGAAAAAGAATACCGGCCAATAAAGACCAGTTGCGGTCTATATTTTTTTTTCTTCAAATGAATTATCTTAAAATAAATAAAAATATCCAAGCTTCCAAAAAGGTAGAAATCATTTATTGCACAATCATTTCCTTTTACAAACTGCAAAAATTTTAAAATACTTTAACAAAAATAATTGAACTGAATGTATTGGGCCAAAATTACGTGCCGAACAAGTAGATATGGTTTTTGGCTCTTTATAAATCTATTCATCGGTAACATCAAAAAATGATACGCATTTTAGCCATAACTTTGATTAGTAACAGAAAATAAATAGTCACCTTTACTACCTTTTACATCGACATCAGCATCTGGCAGGCTGGCGTCCAAATTGACGTTGGCATCAGGCAACTCGACCTCTCCTTTCGCTCCCTTGCCCTTCATGCCGAAGGAAGGAAGGTTCACATTGATACCGCCTGAGCCCTTTGGTGCTTTGACGTCGACATCGGGAAGGTTGCCATCGACGTGGACATCTCCTTCTGGCAGTTCTATGTCTCCCTTCGCGCCCTTGCCTTTCATTCCGAACTTTGGCATTCCAATATGAAATCCTCCACTGCCTTTTGGAGCTTTGATGTTCACGTCAGGTGCTTCGGGGTTGACGTTCAGATCGCCTTCTGGAAGGTCGACATTGAAATCTCCATCTGCTTTCAATCCCTTGCCTTTGAGGCTAACTTTCGGAAGACTGGGAAGCCCGATGTGGAAGCCTCCTTTGCCGCCCTTGAGGTCGGCGTCTGGAAGGTTGGCGTCCACACTGACGTCTCCTTCTGGTAGCTCAACATCGCCTTTAGGTCCCTTGCCACCAAATCCGAAGGAAGGCATCTTGACGTTGAAGCCAGAAGATCCCTTTGGAGCTTTGACGTTGATATCGGCATCTGGCAGACTTGCATCGACATTCAAGTCTCCTTCAGGCAAGTCAATCTCTCCCTTTGGTCCCTTGCCTTTAAATCCAAACTTTGGCATGTTGAAATGGAAGCCACCTTTGCCTGCAATTGGAAAAATTTCCCTAAACTAATTGTAAAAAATAAACAAATAATAACTTACTAATAAATTATTTCATTTAATGATCGATTAAAATATTTCTTCACGGCTTGTAATGATTTCTTGAAAAAAAATATATATAAATGTAATATTCTTTAATAAGAAAGACTACTAATTTACAGACAAGCTAAGTAATAGAAAATTTTTACAAAATATATCACTTCAATTTTAAAACCATTGTCATGGCGATTGACTTTTAAACTTTGCCTTTTTTTTAGTTAAAATATCGAAAAAGAATACCGGCCAATAAAGGCCAGTTGCGGTCTATATTTTTTTTTCTTCAAATGAATTATCTTAAAAGAAAAAAAAATTTCCAAGCTTCCAAAAAGGTAGAAATCATTTATTGCACAATCATTTCCTTTTACAAACTGCAAAAATTTTAAAATACTTTAACAAAAATAATTGAACTGAATGTATTGGGTCAAAATTACGTGCCGAACAAGTAGATATGGTTTTTGGCTCTTTATAAAATCTATTCATCGGTAACATCAAAAAATGATACGCATTTTAGCCATAACTTTGATTAGTAACAGAAAATAAATAGTCACCTTTACTACCTTTTACATCGACATCAGCATCTGGCAGGCTGGCGTCCAAATTGACGTTGGCATCAGGCAACTCGACCTCTCCTTTCGCTCCCTTGCCCTTCATGCCGAAGGAAGGAAGGTTCACATTGATACCGCCTGAGCCCTTTGGTGCTTTGACGTCGACATCGGGAAGGTTGCCATCGACGTGGACATCTCCTTCTGGCAGTTCTATGTCTCCCTTCGCGCCCTTGCCTTTCATTCCGAACTTTGGCATTCCAATATGAAATCCTCCACTACCTTTAGGAGATTTGATGTTCACGTCTGGTGCTTCGGGGTTGACATTCAGATCGCCTTCTGGAAGGTCGACATTGAAATCTCCATCTGCCTTCACTCCCTTGCCTTTGAGGCTAACTTTCGGAAGACTGGGAAGCCCGATGTGGAAGCTTCCTTTGCCGCCCTTGAGGTGTGCGTCTGGAAGGTTGGCGTCCACACTGACGTCTCCTTCTGGTAGTTCAACATCGCCCTTAGGTCCCTTGCCACCAAATCCGAAGGAAGGCATCTTGACGTTGAAGCCAGAAGATCCCTTCGGAGCTTTGACGTTGATATCGGCATCTGGCAGACTTGCATCGACATTCAAGTCTCCTTCAGGCAAGTCAATCTCTCCCTTTGGTCCTTTGCCTTTGAATCCAAACTTTGGCATGTTGAAATGGAAGCCTCCTTTGCCTGCAATTAAAAACCATTTTTCATAAAAATGACGTAACACAATGGTTTTTTGAAGTAATTAAGAAAATATATTTTAAATAATATTTTCAAAATAATTTCAAAATTGCAAAAATATTATGTTATATAATATTATTGTATATAAAATATGTAAACAAAAATTGACAATGAACTACTAAGTGAACTGTGTAAATTAACAAATATATTTGTTTTTGTTTTCATTGAAGTGAGTTTATTTTACTTAAGTACTAGAAAAAGAAATATTTATAAATCAGTTTTGAAAATTATGATTTTCTGTTTATTAATAAATATTTATGAGTTAATGTTTTATTAGGATGTTTTTACTTTGAGAAAAGGTTATCAAATATCCCAAATAATTTTTTTTCTCAAAGTTAGTTATTTCAATAATTATAATAATTCATATATAAGTTATCAGAAGTTAAAAATTTATTTAGGGATAATTTAATTCAATAGCGCTTTCAATTTGTGGATTTTCAATAAACGGTCTAGAATTATATAAATGTTAAATTAATTATAAGATTTTAAACAAAATTACATCCATAGCGCAAATTTTAATTTTATATTTTTAAAGAAAACCTTAGGAATACGCTGCCATTCAAATGCATAAAATACGTAGATTCAGAAAACTGTAAAATATGATATTCAAAAATGGGAAAAATAATTTTAAACAAATTTGTTTATCTTTGCTACCTTTGACGTCGACATCAGCATCTGGCAGGCTGGCGTCCAAATTGACGTTGGCATCAGGCAACTCGACCTCTCCTTTCGCTCCCTTGCCCTTCATGCCGAAGGAAGGAAGGTTCACATTGATACCGCCTGAGCCCTTTGGTGCTTTGACGTCGACATCGGGAAGGTTGCCATCGACGTGGACATCTCCTTCTGGCAGTTCTATGTCTCCCTTCGCGCCCTTGCCTTTCATTCCGAACTTTGGCATTCCAATATGAAATCCTCCACTGCCTTTAGGAGATTTGATGTTCACGTCTGGTGCGTCAGCATTGACGTTCAGATCGCCTTCTGGAAGGTCGACATTGAAATCTCCATCTGCCTTCACTCCCTTGCCTTTGAGGCTAACTTTGGGAAGACTGGGAAGCCCGATGTGGAAGCCTTCTTTGCCGCCCTTGAGGTCGGCGTCTGGAAGGTTGGCGTCAACACTGACGTCTCCTTCTGGTAGTTCAATATCGCCCTTAGGTCCCTTGCCACCAAATCCGAAGGAAGGCATCTTGACGTTGAAGCCAGAAGATCCCTTTGGAGCTTTGACGTTGATATCGGCATCTGGCAGACTTGCATCGACATTCAAGTCTCCTTCAGGCAGGTCAATCTCTCCCTTTGGTCCCTTGCCTTTGAATCCAAACTTCGGCATTTTGAAATGCATGCCCCCTTTGCCTGAAAAAGGTAATTACATTAGGGAAAGGTATTTAAAGATAAAATCTTCATAAATAACATTCTTTAGTATTCTTTTATTAATAGAATATAATTGTAACAAATTATTCTCCAACAAAAACGTCAATATTTTGGTAACAGTGATAAATAAAAATAGTTTATATAAACGGCCTATTTTCTATACCTTTTATATCGACATCAGCATCTGGAAAGCTGGCGTCCAAATTGACGTTGGCATCAGGCAACTCGACCTCTCCTTTCGCTCCCTTGCCCTTCATGCCGAAGGAAGGAAGGTTCACATTGATACCGCCTGAGCCCTTTGGTACTTTGACGTCGACATCGGGAAGGTTGCCATCGACGTGGACATCTCCTTCTGGCAGCTCTATGTCTCCCTTCGCGCCCTTGCCTTTCATTCCGAACTTTGGCATTCCAATATGAAATCCTCCACTGCCTTTAGGAGCTTTGATGTTCACGTCTGGTGCTTCGGCGTTGACGTTCAGATCGCCTTCTGGAAGATCGACTTTGAAATCTCCATCTGCCTTCACTCCCTTGCCTTTGAGGCTAACTTTCGGAAGACTGGGAAGCCCGATGTGGAAGCCTTCTTTGCCGCCCTTGAGGTGTGCGTCTGGAAGGTTGGCGTCCACACTGACGTCTCCTTCTGGTAGTTCAATATCGCCCTTAGGTCCCTTGCCACCAAATCCGAAGGAAGGCATCTTGACGTTGAAGCCAGAAGATCCCTTTGGAGCTTTGACGTTGATATCGGCATCTGGCAGACTTGCATCGACATTCAAGTCTCCTTCAGGCAAGTCAATCTCTCCCTTTGGTCCCTTGCCTTTGAATCCAAACTTCGGCATGTTGAAATGCATACCCCCTTTACCTGTAGTTAAAATATACTTTATCAATTACACACCTTAATCTAATGATTTCAAACGGTATTAGAATAAAAGTTTTAGTTATTTTAAAAACTTAAATCAATAAGTCCTTCAATAACTGAAAATATGATAATAACTTAGAAATCTAAAATGTAAAATTAAAGAAAATTCCAACTCGAAAACTAAAACAAAACATTTTTTAAATGGTTCACTTTAACTACCTTTGACGTCGGCATCGGGAAGGTTGCCATCAATGTGGACATCTCCTTCTGGAAGTTCTATGTCTCCCTTCGCGCCCTTGCCACCAAATCCGAAGGAAGGCATCTTGACGTTAAAGCCAGAAGATCCCTTTGGAGCTTTGACGTTGATATCGGCATCTGGCAGACTTGCATCGACATTCAAGTCTCCTTCAGGCAAGTCAATCTCTCCCTTTGGTCCCTTGCCTTTGAATCCAAACTTCGGCATTTTGAAATGCATGCCTCCTTTGCCTGAAAAAGGTAATTACATTAGGGAAAAATATTTGATGATGAAAACTTCATAAATAACATTATTTAGTATTCTTTTATTAATAGAATATAATAGTAACAAATTATTCTCCAACAAAAACGTCAATATTTTGGCAACAGTGATAAATAAAAATAGTTTATATAAACGGCCTATTTTCCATACCTTTTACATCTGCATCTGGCAGGCTGGCGTCTAAATTGACGTTGGCATCTGGCAACTCGACCTCTCCTTTCGCTCCCTTGCCCTTCATGCCGAAGGAAGGAAGGTTCACATTGATACCGCCTGAGCCCTTTGGTGCTTTGACGTCGACATCGGGAAGGTTGCCATCGACGTGGACATCTCCTTCTGGCAGCTCTATGTCTCCCTTCGCGCCCTTGCCTTTCATTCCGAACTTTGGCATTCCAATATGAAATCCTCCACTGCCTTTAGGAGATTTGATGTTCACTTCGGGTGCTTCAGCATTGACGTTCAGATTGCCTTCTGGAAGGTCGACATTGAAATCTCCATCTGCCTTCACTCCCTTGCCTTTGAGGCTAACTTTCGGAAGACTGGGAAGCCCGATGTGGAAGTCTCCTTTGCCGCCCTTGAGGTCGGCGTCTGGAAGGTTGGCGTCCACACTGACGTCTCCTTCTGGTAGTTCAACATCGCCCTTAGGTCCCTTGCCACCAAATCCGAAGGAAGGCATCTTGACGTTGAAGCCAGAAGATCCCTTTGGAGCTTTGACATTGATATCGGCATCTGGCAGACTTGCATCGACATTCAAGTCTCCTTCAGGCAGGTCAATCTCTCCCTTTGGTCCCTTGCCTTTGAATCCAAACTTCGGCATGTTGAAATGCATACTTCCTTTACCTGTAGTTAAAATATACTTTATCAATTACACACCTTAATCTAATGATTTCAAAAGGTATTAGAATAAAAGTTTTAGTTATCGTTCTAGAAACTCATTGTTAGTAATTAAACTATTTTAAAAACTTAAATAAATTAGTCCTTCAATAATTGAAAAAAGAATAATAATTTAGAAATCTAAAATGTAAAATTAAAGAAAATTCCAACTCGAAAACTAAAACAAAACATTTTTTAAATGTTTCACTTTAACTACCTTTGACGTCGGCATCGGGAAGGTTGCCATCGATGTGGACATCTCCTTCTGGCAGTTCTATGTCTCCCTTCGCGCCCTTGCCACCAAATCCGAAGGAAGGCATCTTGACGTTAAAGCCAGAAGATCCCTTTGGAGCTTTGACGTTGATATCGGCATCTGGCAGACTTGCATCGACATTCAAGTCTCCTTCAGGCAGGTCAATCTCTCCCTTTGGTCCCTTGCCTTTGAATCCAAACTTCGGCATTTTGAAATGCATGCCCCCTTTGCCTGAAAAAGGTAATTACATTAGGGAAAGGTATTTAAAGATAAAATCTTCATAAATAACATTCTTTAGTATTCTTTTATTAATAGAATATAATAGTAACAAATTATTCTCCAACAAAAACGTCAATATTTTGGTAACAGTGATAAATAAAAATAGTTTATATAAACGGCCTATTTTCTATACCTTTTATATCGACATCAGCATCTGGAAGGCTGGCGTCCAAATTGACGTTGGCATCAGGCAACTCGACCTCTCCTTTCGCTCCCTTGCCCTTCATGCCGAAGGAAGGAAGGTTCACATTGATACCGCCTGAGCCCTTTGGTACTTTGACGTCGACATCGGGAAGGTTGCCATCGACGTGGACATCTCCTTCTGGCAGTTCTATGTCTCCCTTCGCGCCCTTGCCTTTCATTCCGAACTTTGGCATTCCAATATGAAATCCTCCACTGCCTTTTGGAGCTTTGATGTTCACGTCTGGTGCTTCAGCACTGACGTTCAGATCGCCTTCTGGAAGCTCGACATTGAAATCTCCATCTGTCTTCACTCCCTTGCCTTTGAGGCTAACTTTCGGAAGACTGGGAAGCCCGATGTGGAAGTCTCCTTTGCCGCCCTTGAGGTCGGCGTCTGGAAGGTTGGCGTCCACACTGACGTCTCCTTCTGGTAGTTCAACATCGCCCTTAGGTCCCTTGCCACCAAATCCGAAGGAAGGCATCTTGACGTTGAAGCCAGAAGATCCCTTTGGAGCTTTGACGTTGATATCGGCATCTGGCAGACTTGCATCGACATTCAAGTCTCCTTCAGGCAAGTCAATCTCTCCCTTTGGTCCCTTGCCTTTGAATCCAAACTTCGGCATGTTGAAATGCATACCCCCTTTACCTGTAGTTAAAATATACTTTATCAATTACACACCTTAATCTAATGATTTCAAACGGTATTAGAATAAAAGTTTTAGTTATTTTAAAAACTTAAATCAATAAGTCCTTCAATAACTGAAAATATGATAATAACTTAGAAATCTAAAATGTAAAATTAAAGAAAATTCCAACTCGAAAACTAAAACAAAACATTTTTTAAATGGTTCACTTTAACTACCTTTGACGTCGGCATCGGGAAGGTTGCCATCAATGTGGACATCTCCTTCTGGAAGTTCTATGTCTCCCTTCGCGCCCTTGCCACCAAATCCGAAGGAAGGCATCTTGACGTTAAAGCCAGAAGATCCCTTTGGAGCTTTGACGTTGATATCGGCATCTGGCAGACTTGCATCGACATTCAAGTCTCCTTCAGGCAAGTCAATCTCTCCCTTTGGTCCCTTGCCTTTGAATCCAAACTTCGGCATTTTGAAATGCATGCCTCCTTTGCCTGAAAAAGGTAATTACATTAGGGAAAAATATTTAATGATGAAAACTTCATAAATAACATTATTTAGTATTCTTTTATTAATAGAATATAATAGTAACAAATTATTCTCCAACAAAAACGTCAATATTTTGGCAACAGTGATAAATAAAAATAGTTTATATAAACGGCCTATTTTCTATACCTTTTACATCTGCATCTGGCAGGCTGGCGTCTAAATTGACGTTGGCATCAGGCAACTCGACCTCTCCTTTCGCTCCCTTGCCCTTCATGCCGATGGAAGGAAGGTTCACATTGATACCGCCTGAGCCCTTTGGTGCTTTGACGTCGACATCGGGAAGGTTGCCATCGACGTGGACATCTCCTTCTGGCAGCTCTATGTCTCCCTTCGCGCCCTTGCCTTTCATTCCGAACTTTGGCATTCCAATATGAAATCCTCCACTGCCTTTAGGAGATTTGATGTTCACGTCTGGTGCTTCAGCATTGACGTTCAGATTGCCTTCTGGAAGGTCGACATTGAAATCTCCATCTGCCTTCACTCCCTTGCCTTTGAGGCTAACTTTCGGAAGACTGGGAAGCCCGATGTGGATGCCTTCTTTGCCGCCCTCGAGGTCGGCGTCTGGAAGGTTGGCGTCAACACTGACGTCTCCTTCTGGTAGTTCAATATCGCCCTTAGGTCCCTTGCCACCAAATCCGAAGGAAGGCATCTTGACGTTGAAGCCAGAAGATCCCTTTGGAGCTTTGACGTTGATATCGGCATCTGGCAGACTTGCATCGACATTCAAGTCTCCTTCAGGCAAGTCAATCTCTCCCTTTGGTCCCTTGCCTTTAAATCCAAACTTCGGCATGTTGAAATGCATACCCCCTTTACCTGTAGTTAAAATATACTTTATCAATTACACACCTTAATCTAATGATTTTTAAAGGTATTAGAATAAAAGTTTTAGTTATCGTTCTAGAAACTCATAGTTAGTAATTAAACTAATTTAAAAACTTAAATAAATTAGTCCTTCAATAACAGAAAAAATAATAATAACTTAGAAATCTAAAATGTAAAATTAAAGAAAATTCCAACTCGAAAATTAAAACAAAACATTTTCTAAATGGTTCACTTTAACTACCTTTGACGTCGGCGTCAGGAAGGTTGCCATCGACGTGGACATCTCCTTCTGGCAGTTCTATGCCTCCCTTCGCGCCCTTGCCACCAAATCCGAAGGAAGGCATCTTGACGTTAAAGCCAGAAGATCCCTTTGGAGCTTTGATGTTGACATCGGCATCTGGCAGACTTGCATCGACATTCAAGTCTCCTTCAGGCAGGTCAATCTCTCCCTTTGGTCCCTTACCTTTGAATCCAAACTTCGGCATTTTGAAATGCATGCCCCCTTTGCCTGAAAAAGGTAATTACATTAGGGAAAGGTATTTAAAGGTGAAATCTTCATAAATAACATTATTTAGTATTCTTTTATTAATAGAATATAATAGTAACAAATTAATTTTCAACAAAAACGTCAATATTTTAGCAACAGTGATAAATAAAAATAGTTTATATAAACGGCCTATTTTCTATACCTTTTACATCGACATCAGCATCTGGCAGGCTGGCGTCTAAATTGACGTTGGCATCAGGCAACTCGACCTCTCCTTTCGCTCCCTTGCCCTTCATGCCGAAGGAAGGAAGGTTCACATTGATACCGCTTGACCCCTTTGGTGCTTTGACGTCGACATCGGGAAGGTTGCCATCGACGTGGATATCTCCTTCTGGCAGTTCTATGTCTCCCTTCGCGCCCTTGCCTTTCATTCCGAACTTTGGCATTCCAATATGAAATCCTCCACTGCCTTTAGGAGATTTGATGTTCACGTCTGGTGCTTCGGCATTGACGTTCAGATCGCCTTCTGGAAGATCGACATTGAAGTCTCCATCTGCCTTCACTCCCTTGCCTTTGAGGCTAACTTTCGGAAGACTGGGAAGCCCGATGTGGAAGTCTCTTTTGCCGCCCTTGAGGTCGGCGTCTGGAAGGTTGGCGTCCACACTGACGTCTCCTTCTGGTAGTTCAACATCGCCCTTAGGTCCATTGCCACCAAATCCGAAGGAAGGCATCTTGACGTTGAAGCCAGAAGATCCCTTTGGAGCTTTGACGTTGATATCGGCATCTGGCAGACTTGCATCGACATTCAAGTCTCCTTCAGGCAGGTCAATCTCTCCCTTTGGTCCCTTGTCTTTGAATCCAAACTTCGGCATGTTGAAATGCATACCCCCTTTACCTGTAGTTAAAATATACTTGATAAATTACACACCTTAATCTAATGATTTCAAAAGGTATTAGAATAAAAGTTTTAGTTATTTTAAAAACTTAAATCAATAAGTCCTTCAATAACTGAAAAAATAATTACTTAGAAATCTAAAATGTAAAATTAAAGAAAATTCCAACTCGAAAACTAAAACAAGACATTTTTTAAATGGTTCACTTTAACTACCTTTGACGTCGGCATCGGGAAGGTTGCCATCGATGTGGACATCTCCTTCTGGCAGTTCTATGTCTCCCTTCGCGCCTTTGCCACCAAATCCGAAGGAAGGCATCTTGACGTTAAAGCCAGAAGATCCCTTTGGAGCTTTGACGTTGACATCGGCATCTGGCAGACTTGCATCGACATTCAAATCTCCTTCAGGCAAGTGAATCTCTCCCTTTGGTCCCTTGCCTTTGAATCCAAACTTCGGCATTTTGAAATGCATGCCCCCTTTGCCTGAAAAAGGTAATTACATTAGGGAAAGGTATTTAAAGATGAAATCTTCATAAATAACATTATTTAGTATTCTTTTATTAATAGAATATAATAGTAACAAATTATTTTTCAACAAAAACATCGATATTTTGGCAACTATGATAAATAAAAATAGTTTATATAAACGGCCTATTTTCTATACCTTTTACATCGACATCAGCATCTGGAAGGCTGGCGTCCAAATTGACGTTGGCATCAGGCAACTCGACCTCTCCTTTCGCTCCCTTGCCCTTCATGCCGAAGGAAGGAAGGTTCACATTGATACCGCCTGAGCCCTTTGGTGTTTTGACGTCGACATCGGGAAGGTTGCCATCGACGTGGACATCTCCTTCTGGCAGTTCTATGTCTCCCTTCGCGCCCTTGCCTTTCATTCCGAACTTTGGCATTCCAATATGAAATCCTCCACTGCCTTTAGGAGCTTTGATGTTCACGTCTGGTGCTTCGGCGTTGACGTTCAGATCGCCTTCTGGAAGGTCGACATTTGGACTTTTTAAATTGATGTTAACATCTGTTATGTTATCACCTCCAGAAACAATCACTCCTTTTGTTTTGAAATCTGGAAACTTGATGTCTTTACCAGCAACTTTGTCAAACTTTATCGGACTTGCTATAGGTTCTTTTAGTTCTGCCATACCATTTAGCGTTTTTGAATCATTCATTTTTGGGAATTTTATAAGATATCCACTTTTCCTGTTTTTCGATTCTGTGTCATATTCCAACTCTTTCTCCATTGAAATGTTACCAGTCGGCGATTGTATGTCTATGTCAGCTCTCTTTTTCTTTTTCAAACTTTCGAAATTTATTTCTCCTTTAGGAAGACTCACATCAACTCCTGCTTTTCCCATATTTATTTTATCTCCCATTTCAAACGCTGGTCCTTTTATTTCGATTCCCGAATCAACCATGAAACTCCCGGCATTCAGACTTCCACTCGTCTCGGCTTTTCTGACTGTTATTTTAACTGGGTATGGTTTCAATACTTTCAGTAAGCTTTGCGCTTCTTCTAATTTCAAAGTGTTAAGATCTATTGTAATTCCTGTTAGTATATCTCCTGTGGTGTGTTTTAAAAAGCATGAGTTTGTGTTTATAGTATTCAACTGTGAAATTTAATTTTCTTTTATATGCTCAAATTATCTAAATTCCTATAAACCTTCATTTTCAAGATCTGCATCTTACCTGTTTCGATCTTTCCTGAGGTTTCCGCTGCTGAGTTGGCTTCCACTTGGCGGATGAAAAATCCTTTGGCTGCATCTCCTTCCACGTCTATGCCAATTCTTTCGTTGCCTTGTGTCGTTATGCTCACTGACTCATCCCCAGGCTGCCAAGTTATTTAATAAGTTATTTATAAATAATAAAAATTTTCATTAAATTAACTACATTTGAAATAATTTTTATATATTTAATAGGCTCCTAAAGTTGTTCACATTTTTTTTGGAGATTACTTATAAAATTATTATGAAAACAAATTAATATTTGCCAAAAAATTGAACAATGCTTATTGAATTTATCCGCATATCAGTGGTCAATAAGAAACCTTTTCGTTTGCTAAATAATAAATGGATTAGAATAAGATCAAATGCAGTTTAGTATAGCCCTTTTTGAAATCAATTATACCATATAATTATAATTAATTTAGCTTAAAATCGTCAGCTGAAACATGAACGATATGATAATAATATATTACTTTTAATTTTATTTTATATAAACTTCAATATAATATTTAGATATCAACTATTTGAAATACACAATTTATAATATTTATTATTTTTTGATCTTTAGAATCTTTGAAGGTACCTTTGAATTGGAATATCCCATCCGGAGTGAAGATGTGGGCAACATGGCGTTTGTTAGCTTTCAATGCGTTCGAAAGTCTGTGGTTTTGAAAGATTAAAAAGATATTGTTCACTGAATAAAAAAAATAATATAAATTTTTATTTTCTCACATTATAATATAATAAAGCTTAAAAATTGAATTAAAATCATATCCAAACTTTTCAAATCACGAATTTTCTAATTTATGTGGGAAGCAGACCATATGCTCATGAAAGGAAATGTTATTTCCATATTAAATACCTCGCAATATTAAATAATTTTTATTAATTTCTGCAAAAGCTTTATTAAAATATCAGTGAAAAAGTTGAAAATTTTGGAATAATTCTTTTTTCCATAGTTTTAGCATAATGTTTTTTTTCTTTAAGTTCAGTTTTTGATGCGAGCAGTGAGAGCATTGAAAGATCAAGGTTTTCTTGAAGTTTCGAGGGAATGTGGTTTCATAACATTCTATAAATAGACGCTATATACAGGTTATCTATTTCTTACTGCGATAATTGATATCATGGAATTAAAAGCTCAATCTAATTTTCAAATTAGTTTTTAGGCTTCAACATATGAAAAAAATATTTAAAAAAACTTCAGTTGAGCGTTTTTCAAAACGTATTACAAACCACTATTTAATTATACATATCGATAAAAATATATTAACGACTGAAAAGAAGCTCGTGAGAGCGAGGGAACCACTAAGTTCGATCCGCATCCTTGATTAATGAGGATCGATGGGAACTAGTAACAACCCTGAAAATAACACAAAATTATACTTTTCATACTTATTATGTATTCAAAATCCATTTTAATCATGAATGAATATTTTATATTCGATAGAAGTTTCCTAATGTATTTATTCCTAATGAGGCATCTATTATTTGCTTTAAATATATATATTGTGGTAAATCATGGCAACCATCTTTCCTTCATCATCACTATTAATATCCTCACGATTATATTTTTGAAGATAAAACCCTAATTTGAATGAAAATAAATTCAAAATAAAAATCAGAGCATGGAAGAGCTGCTAATAATAGACCGCTTGTGCTCGCGTTTCAACGCCTGGAAGCATGATGAAAAGATTGCTTTGATTTAATTGATAAAAAAATATATTTTGTGTTAACATTGCAAAGTATAGAAATCGTAATTGCGAGTAGTGGTTAATACATATACAGTTTGAAGGTGTTTCGTGTATTTTGTATTTCCAGATTTTTGCTGCATTGCGCGCAGTGTGTACTTTTAGGGGTTGTTTTGGATGTATGTTGTATACAATTATGTCAAGCATATGGTGGCAACCAAAAATAAGCGTATGCTTTTTGGTCGCTGGATGAATCGCTTTTTGTATGCAAAATGTGTAGAACTCAAAAATTTATTGTTCCATTCAAATACATTTCGATATTTTAAAATAATATTTGAACAATTTTATGATTAATATATTTCTAAATAGTGCTTTTAGATGTATTTCAAAATAATTTCAAACATTTATTAGACTGAAATGTCTCGGAAAAAGATCAAACGGTAATTGAAACCACTATTTGAAGACTACTAAAGAGCTTTTTTAATCACTGGTTCGCTTACACGTTTATGCAGTATAAAAATTACACGTTGAGTCCCATTCTGACGATTTATGGCATTCGCTCATAAAACATCAACTTAATCTAATCGTTTAAGATGAAATAATATAGGATTATAAGCAAAACTCAAACCATTATTCTATTTTATTAAAATTTTTGAAAAATATTTTTTACAACATTTTTTTACTTATACAATTTAGTTTATTGTTTTTTAAAACCATTTTGAATCAAGGCATTTGCCCAAGAAAAATTAAAAGCAACTGCTATTGGAAAAAGACGAATTAATTCTTTTCGTTTTTTCGGAGAAAATAAAAAGACATCTAAGAATTTTTGTTGTTGAAATGTCTTAATACTCAATAATCAGTGAACCATAATAATAAAAAATTTATTACCATTTTTATCGATTATTTTGTTATGATTACCACTTTTCTGAAGGCTCAGAAAGATTTTAAAGCGATTAAAAGAAATAGTGGTGAGATGATTTAAGTCTCAAAACCCGAAAAAACTCACGTGTTTTGAATTTCTTCAGTCAAGATCAAAGGAAAAGATTTAAAAATAGTGCTTACAAAATGATTATGATGAATTTCGCAAAAACATATACGAGTGTATTTCTTCGGACGTGCTAAGGAAGCCAACAAAATCAGAGCAACTAATTTCAAGTAAACGTGTTTCAAGTAAACTTTTTGAAAAAATTTATTGGTAGTTTTTCTTATTTTTTACAAATTCTAGAGCTCGCAAAAGTGGCTGACTTGGAAGCCTTCAGAACTGAGAACAACGACACCGCTAGTAGCCAAAACAAAGTCAAGATCTGTAACTACTCCACTATTTGGAACCAACTCTAGCACTAACAACTTTATAACGCCACACGCCACACAAGCTTCACTACAGCGAAATGATCCACACTACCCCGCTTGTGCCTTTACAGCACAGCTCCCATGCATATCACTGCATATCTCTCCTCATACTCTCTCTAATACCCTCCTATACAAGCGTCACTGCATATGCCATACACATTTCTATCATATATTAAAACTTGGCAATGTGATGTGTTTTAACGGCGCTTAATATCGTTTAATAAATTGCGTCAAAGGCGCCTAAATTAAACTGTTCGTACGTGTGTTGGTATGCCCGAGTGCAAGATAGCAGATGCTGGTCGATACTAAGGGATAGACAGGTGTACGAGGAACGCCAATATGTGCTACACGCCACAAGGCAATATTGATGAGACTGGCTATTTATAAAGCAAAAAGCCTTCAAGTGGAAAACCAACAAAACGTATTGAGACAGAAGAAGAGAAAAAATCGAAATGATGAGACGGGCTTTGATGATGATGAAAACAGGGAAAAGTTGATAAATTGAATGATAATATATTCTTTTTAAAAATTAATATTAGTATAAAGATGATTATGCTGATGATGTATTATTACATTAGCTGCTTCGGAATACATGGAAAAATATGCAGCTCTTTGATTAATTTCTTATCTAATTTTAATCTATGAAAATTGTTAAAATAATTTTTTTCCTTTTACATTTAGATTCTTTTGATCACTTCTATAATATTTTTCTTGCAATTTCCCACTTTTAATTTCCCATCATACCTCAACCTATCACAGAGTGTAAAAAAATACCCCAATTAAAAGGTATCCTTGATGCGCGATGACGTCAGAATTGTTTTTTTCTTTTTTTTAATTATATGTGAATTTTTTATATATTTTTATTTGCTTGATCAAACAGACAATAAATAAGTGATATTGTTATAATTTATTTATTTAACCACCATTTTGATAATTGTCTTCAACCTACCTGAAGATAAATATATTCCAGTTTTATTATGTTTTTTTAATCTTATTTTAAAATATTTTATTTTTACTTTTATTTAAGATATTTTATAATAATTTTAATAAAAATCTTTTTTACTGTATCATCGAAAAAGTTTCCGACTATTAATTAGAAAAAATTTGATTTATTTCTGAAAACTTTGCCTACAGAAGAAAACTAAGGCAAGACCTTGAATACATAACGTTAGCGAACTACTTGTGTCTGCTTTAGATCCAGCCCTTGTTCTATGATAGCTATCATATTTCGCTTCAATCGTCAAAATAGGACAAAATAAAAGTCAGGAAAAAGCGTAATACAATATCAAAGTTTTACAAGTTTTTTAAGTAAAATAATCATTTTGAAGATGATGTTGAGGATGAATATCTTGCAGTAACATATGCTACATCAGTTTATGAACATCAATCCATTAACACAGATATGCCATAATTTTCGTAATGGTTTTATTTCTTATCAATACCATTTTGTAAAATGTTTTCCAATATTTTTATTTATTTATAATATAATATGTTATTTTGAAACAAAAGTTTTTCATTTTATGAACTTAATCACTTAACTTATTAGAACGTTATTTTTTGTGCTGTTTAGATCAAATAATGTATATTTTTTTACAATTTTTTTTATTTTTACATTCAAAAATCAAAAATTGTATAATCAAAGCACATTTATTTTTTGCATAATTCAAACGTTTCAAACTTTAGCATAAACATCTGATAGGAAAAAAATGGTTAGAATATAGTAAATATATAAATAAAACTAAAACAATAGAAAATAAATACTATCGAATTGCTGATTATAAAAAGGAAAAAAATACAAAACAATATGCATTCGAAAAAAACTTTTAACAACATTTTTTTCTGCAATGGAAAATTAATAAGTTCACAGTTTAAAATAATACAAAAACAATATGCTATTGAAAAATATAGAATAAAAAAATAAAATATATTATACTGCTTGATTGCATTGCATAAAGCACTTTTCTGGTGACATAATTAACAAAAAATAAAATCCATTGATCAGAGCTCACTTAAAAACTGTAGAAGCTCTTTGGCACGCCTAAAAAATAAGCGCCAATGCAGCATACGGCGATATTCTTCCTTTGGAGGAACAGCAACCGAAGTACTGATCTTTTTATGTAAATTTGGAATGACATTTTTGAATAATAAATATAATTAAAAGATATGTATTCTTTGTTTTATAATATTTTCAACAATATTAAAGACCAAAAATACACTATATAAAAGAGTGAAAAATATTTGAGTATAGAAATTGTTATAAAAATGTGAAAAAAACGAAAAAAGTAAAAAATATTTGTTTCCTCAACTGTTTGAGAACTTTTACATTGTCGTTATACACTATAAATGTCCTTTATTAATAAAAAAATTTGAAAATACCAAATTTTTTATTTAAAAAATCTGTGATATATTGGATAATATAAATAAATGAATGAATTAAATAAAGAGGCGAGAATTTCATTGCATAGAATCTATTGTCTAGCTTCACAGCTTATTCATAAGCAAATAAAAGGCATGAAATACTTGAAAACATTCTCAACAGATGTTTTTATCAGTTATGCATAACTTATGCTTGTTACTTATTAATTTAAAATTTTAAAGGTTGACGTCAATATATATGAAAGAAGTAATGAATCACTAAAGCTTTTAATAACATTCTTGTTATAAAGATATATTATATATTATATAGAACAAAAACATTAAATATTAAAAATATTATTATTGATGGAATCTATTTAAATATTCAGGGATTCTCAACAATGCTGTAACATTAGAATTCATATTAATAAAAAATGTTTTCCGATGAGTAAAAATTCAATTAATTAATTCGATTTACAAAACGATGAATAATTCAAGTAGAATCTTTATAAATATTTTAGCCTCAGCAGCAAATTACGCAGTTAATTATCCAAATCAAACATTTACCTTCACAAGAGCTACCACAAGATTCCTTAAAAAGTCATAATAATCTATACAAACCACTCCAAAGACCATTATAAAGCTATTCTAATTTTTCACTATAAACAAGCCGCATACCACTATAATAATTTCGGCCCCTAATCACACGACAGACAAATTGCTAGATCAAAACAACCACTATGCCGGAATTTGAATGGCGATGACGCTGGTGATGTGATGAGGCTGATAGGGATTATTTTAATGATGTTGATGATGATAGCGGGATGCTGATGGTGATGATGATGATGATCTTACAGAAAAAATGCTCGAGTGGAAGCTTAGATTAAAAAGATGAGTTGGTAATTAATGGTCCAGTTTTTCTGGTAGCCTTCATTCGTTCACCTAATCCTCTCTTCCTATAATAAGTTTTATTTGTTTTTTTCCCCATAAATTCTTCCATTCATCGACGCAGTCATTTATTTTTTCCCATTTAATTTTTAAAACTTTCCAAACTACTCACGCCAGCTCGATGATCCAAAAACCCTCTTTTATGCATCTCCCTGGCTCCCACAAGCACCGCCCATTCATTTCACATGCGTTTACTATTCAATTTTGTAAAATACTTTTCAGTTTGAAAGTGGAGATGATAAAAATATTCCACAAAATGGCAAGTCAAACAAAGTTACATATTTTTTTTATCTTGGCACACACACGCAAACACACACACACACCCACACACACAAACACACACACGGACACACACACGGACACGCACACGCACACACACGCACGCACACAAACACACACACACAAGCACAAACACACACACACACACCCAAGCACACACACACAAACACACACACACACTCGTCCTCTAACCAGGTTGTCTTCAGTCTAGTATAATATCGATCGATGCGTACAAGAAATTTTTAAATCAGCTTTCCTGACCTTCCAAGGAGATTATTCTTTTATTTAATAATGAAAAACTTATTTTGGCCTCTGTTTTCTATTATGTATTCATTTTTTTATGTGTATAAATCGTTTCGCCTAATAAGACAACGTTAGTTTAAAAAAAATTCCAAGGTATATAAGTGCATACGTTTGATTATAGAAAATTCTGACTACCACCCTAAAAAATACTATTTTATTGTTGGAATCATATCAAAAAACGTTTATACTTCGTTTTTCGGCTGATTTAATTCGATTCTCTAATGTATCCATCTCATTAACCCATTAACGCATGACTCAAAGGAATTAATTAATTTTTCTACAGTTTATTGAAAAACTGATTCTAAAAAATAAAATCAAAAAATAAGTCTGAAATATTTTATGCAAAAAAAGTTATGATGAAAATAAAAAATGTCCTTAAAAAAGGACACTATGCATTGCTACTCACGGTAATCACGATTCGTGGTAGATGCTGAAGCACTCCAAATGTAAAGCTACATTACATTTAAGGCATTTCTTTTCCACTTTCTTTCCACATTACTTGCATCTTTTTTGGCCATCTTCAATTTTACCAATAAAATGATCTTTTCCATCGTATCGGACCTCTGCAACACGCTTTTAGCTAACTTCATGGATTTTTTTTTTCTTTTTTGATCTGTTTGAAACCATATGAAAAAATTATAAGTATTTCAGTATAACATGGAGTGTCTTTTGGTAAGCATTTTATTAGTTTAGATACCACTGATCCACCAAGTCCTAATTCGCTATTGAACTCTTCCGAGGCTCCTTGATACGGGTAACAGGTTACCCAATACCCAAGCCTATTATTTAGACACCAAACTTTATATCCAAACCTTATGGGTTTTCCTCTGATAAACTGTTTTGATGAATGCCTTCCATAATATGGCACCATTGATTCCTCAATCGCCAAATGACATTCTTTGGGCCAAAATTTGAGAAATCTTTCATTCATAGCATCAAATAATGGACGCACTTTGGCCATCTTGTCTAACTTATTAATTTTCTTATTGTCATTGCAATGCAAATATCTTAATAACTCTTCAAATCTGTTCACAGTCATAGCATTGCTTACAGCTAGATTGTGTACATCGTCGCTCTGTTCCCAGTACATCCTGCGCTTTGCCAAAGGAACATAACCTGAAAGCATGAGTAAAGCCAGCACCACTCTATATTCATTTTCAGTAGCATTCAGCTGTTTTAGTTTTTGGCTGTCATATAAATTTGACATGTCTGTTATTAGCTTGATGACTGGTACATCCAAAAATAAATTAAACAATGTGAGAGGAAACATTTTTTCTAAAATTGGTTTGTCCTCGGAACTATTATCTGCCAATAATCCAATTTTTTTAGCTGGCCTTTTTACAGCAGTTTCTTTTCTACTTATAGTGGTTTTCTCTTCCCCGATTTTGGAAATTACTATTTCTGCTTCTGCATTTAGCTGGTTTCTTGAAAAATTATCTAGGGTACCTTCACCATCCTCGGGTTCACTATCCTCATCAGAGCAGTTTGGGTCAGTAGAAGGAATCATGACTATATCTGCTGAAAAGAAATCATTGTCATCTTCCAAAATACTAATGACTTCATGAAGAGCGAATCTGAAAATAATTGTTTTTACCATCTGTATTACTGCATAGTGTCCTTAAAAAAGGACACTCAATAAAACACAGTTTTTGGAAATAATATTACATGTAAAATGAAATTTATTTTAAAATAAGATATAAGAATGAATAACAATGGAATAATATTATAAATCATAAATGGTAGACATTAAATAAAATTATAACTAACTTTTTTTCATGAGCCATGACAAAAACACAAAAAATTTAGTTATCGCCTTGAAAAATCAGAATATCGAAACAATTTATCAATTTCAAATCACAAAAAAAATTTTTTTAAAGACTTCAGTTTATATAAGACAGGATTAGTTGCAAAGATAATAAATATAATCAAGATAACTATTATAAAAAAAACTTGTTATTGCTGTCCTTAAAAAAGGACAGTATGCGTTAATGGGTTAACCATTTTTCTAGTCATTAACGTTTAAAAGTAGGCTTTGAGATTCTGAATAAATCAAGAGAAAAAATTCCAAAAAAGACTGTTTAGGGTATTTCTGCAAATTGGTATATTAGTAATATTGGTAATATTATTACGTCGATTGTATGCCAATGTGTAAACAATAACTGTCTTAATTGCATGTAGAGTTGAAAAGCGTGTTCGCACGCAATGGACAAATAAACAGGACATGAAAGAGAGATAACATATGCAATATCAGCTAACATATTGCAACGATGCTACTAATGAAGGATAGGAAGGGAATACCAGTAAGAACCTGAGATAATCGCCAAAAACAATAATGATGTAATTATCCTTATTCTTTAGAAGATGATGATCACAGTTGCAGTATTTAATTGCTTCAGGAAATTACGGTCCTTGATGGTTGTGATGGGTGTGCTGGTGATAAGGTGGGGTTCAATTACTAAATTAACCATTTATGAAAACGTTATGTAATATTGTTTACATCATTTTATTTTCTAAAAGTATTTTTGACTTGTGATGACGCAGTTTGTCATTGACATCTCAATGAACGACAAATCGCTAGTTTTAGAGATCCGAGATTTGGGAGCTTGATAATATTATAAATAAAAATGTTACTAATTTTAAATATAAATTTTTTTCCCGTTACCAAAAGAAAATTCGTTAATTATGCGTTTGTGAACGGTGACTATGAACAGCAACTGAGAGTATTGCTGCCTTGCAAGGTGTTTGAGTCACAAGATCTCAGTGGGTGGTGTTACCCTCTACGAAATAATGAATGAATTCTATTTATATTTATCAAAGCTACATGGTTTAGTAATACAATATTGCCGAACAAAGCCTAGTTCTCAAGTGGTGTGAGCTTGTTTGAACTTCAAGACTTGTATCTCAACACACCATTACATCCCTACATAACCTCGCATAAACAGCCAAATAGATGTTTAAACTTTTTAAAAGAAGAATAGAAATCAAAAATTATAAATAATGAGAATAAGTTGAATGCTGAGTTGAATCAAGAGAATACTTAACTCCTAGATTACCGCCTTCATTTGACTTAGAGTAGTCCCACCGAAATAGTGTAGAAAAGCATTAAAATATTTTTTAAGCTTTATTAACATTTTTTTTATAAAATAATTTGTTCTCAAACTTCTCAGAATTCAACTTTAATTTAATTTTAGACATTAAATTATTTAAATTAAAGTAATGTGTTTTTCAAAGTTTAGCCACGGTTACATTTAGACCAATTTAAGTTTTTTCATATGATTAAAAGATATTTATTTAAAATTATTGATTTAATATAATTATTATTTTAAGCTATTTCAGAGAGTTGGATTAGCATTTTTATTGTTATTGTACTATGAACTTGAAATAGATTTTAAGAAATGAAAATAGAACGTTCATTGATTTTAGAATGATTTAGTCTGAGATTCAATAATCAGTTATTTTTATTTAACATGAACATTCTTTTAGAAATTGTCTAGATTTTTATAAAAACATTTCAACATAAAAAGAAAATTTAATTAAATAAATATTAAAAGTATGTGAATAAATGTTTTTGCAGATTTAGAAATTTTTTCTCTATTTTTTTCGACGTCAAATCATATGACAATATGATGATGAGTTAATATTTCAATTACAATTTTTAAAATTTGAGAAGTCTAGAAATAAGTTTACATTTATTTAAAAATTAAAAATGCGTTTAATATTTTTTTTCTCAAAAGTAATATAAATCAATATGTAAAAAAATTTGATGATCAAATTCGATTACAAATCTTGATGGAAAAAGAAAAATTCAGTATAAAATCAATTTAATTAGGACCAAAATTATTATTTTCTAAAAAAAATTGCTCTTATATCAACTAACCTTTCGGATCGTATCCGTTTGGTTAGGAGATGAGGTTAAAAATGAGATTATTTTTCTGTCACTTCCCCAATCTGGCAAAAATATTTAAAGTTCAAACTTTTCAAAGTTTTAAATGATCGTCTTGAATCGAAGTTTAACAATACACTAGAAATCTTTTTTAATTAAACAGTTTTATTAAAATATCCTTTATCTAGGATCTAATGTGCAGATTTTAAATTTTCAAATTTGAGAAGTTTAGCGTTGAGGCTTGCGTCTTTATCAACAGTTCTATACTCACCTGTCTCAGACCCTTCTTATATAACTCTAAATATTAATCACAATAATAATAATAAAAGGTAATTTGAATGATCCACACAAATAGCTAGTGAATATTAACGGAAAAAAAGATTTTTTTATTATAAAACGAAATGGTTTTTTATACAGTTATTTTATTAGTATAAATAGTTTTGTATGATTAATTTGGAAAACGATAAATTTTTATCAATTAATATTTATAAATAAAAACTATTGACAATAAAAGATTTGACAAGGCATTAGTTGAATAACTATGTATGATAATAATAGGATTCTAACAATGTTATATTATAACTTACAAAGTTCTGAAACCGGATCTTAACTAAAAATAACAATTGTAGCCAAAAATACTTCATAAAAAAGCTATGAACCTGTCCTCCGTTACTTATTCCACGAATCTGAAATAAAAGCACAAAAAGTCGTGGCAGACCGAGGATGTCACATCGACAACAGACAGCCACGCATGAAGTCAACCAGTTAAAATTATAAGCAGAAAAAATAAAACTGCGGAGAAGTCATTTCAACGTTCCGCTAAACGAGATATCTTTTGACCTCTTATCTGCGCCCCTCAATGAAAATGATATTTAAAAAAATTCTGTTCACTCTTCGTCAGCTTTCTTTCAGTGTTTGTTTAACTGTAGCAAAATCATAAATAAATTTTTTTTCAAGTAGCAAACACAACAACAGCTTATTAATAACTACTACAGAAGCTATAACAACCGCCACACTAACAGCTAACACAGCAACAGCTACAATAGTAACTATAAAATCAGCTACAACAATAGAATAAGTAAGAACAACTTTGAACAACTGAAATTCTTATCGATATAACTGTGCGGGTGTTTCATTCACCATGGTGTAATCATTGAATGAATGGCGGAATCCATGAAATTTAACGAATGGATTTATTTAATGGTTAAATGGATGAATTTATATGAAAAGGAATTAATTAATATAAAAATGGATGAACTAAATAATCAATCTCTTAGAGAGAGAATAGATGATGTAGATAATAATAAATTGATGAGTTGGTGCATTAAATAAAAAGAAACATTTCAATGAGATTTAAAAAATAATATTTTAAATAAAAATAAAAATTTCTTAGATTTATCCATCTTTAAAAATGCATTTCTATTTATTTAAATAATTCAAAATGTTGGTTTTATATCATTGAAATATATTGAACAAACTACATTTTCAAATTATAACTTAATTTTACATTTAAAAAAACTATTTTATCGTATCTTTTTTTATCCTTTAAAAGCTCAAATACTGTATCTTCAATTACATTTTATAAGTTATAAAGTATAACCTAGAGTTGTATGTTTTCTATGCGTTTTTAATTATTCTAAAGAAGGAATCATATCCAAAAAATTTTCATTATTCATTAATTTTCAAACGAGTTAATACATTCATAGCAAAAGACTTAAACTTTGTCGGTCAAATTCAGTTAAATGTGACTTGTCGGCCCAGATTTTTACAAATCATTTTTTAAATGTTATCAATTAATTTGAACATATTTAAAAAAATACATTTACAAAGACTACAATATTTTAATGTTTCACTTTTTTTTTCATTGCACAAAAACGCTGCTTGTCTCCAAAACTCAGAAGAGAAGTTAGCAATCTTTCCGGAAACAAAAAAAGAAGCTAAGTAATATTTTATTTTTTATAATCCATTTTATATTTCAAATATTTTAATTACATATTCAAAACGGAAAATTTATCGGGTTTTGTCTTTCGACTTTCTGACTAAGTTTCAGCAGAAACCATTAGAAGAACTTCCACTATTTTATTTTCTCATTTTAAAATGAATTTTTTTAAAGAAAAAAATTATTCAACAATTAAATGATACAATTAATTCTTTCTTTCTTATTCATCCGCTCCTTCACTCACTATTCTCTTTCACGAAATGTCAAGTGCCTCACATGATATAGCTTTTCTTTGAAGTAATTTGTATTCTCGACATTTACGATCTCAAAATAATAATAAACGCTTATAAATATTATTTTTATTATCATAATGATTCGAGAGATCATTTCAACTTTATTTCTTTGACTACGTGTAAATAATAATAATAAAGAATGGCAAAAATGGTAAAATAAACTCAAACAACAAAAATGATGTAGGCGGTCGTCAACAAGGGTTCTAGGATAAAAAGTCTTCAGAATAAAAAGTCTTCAGAATAAAAAGTCTTCAGAATAAAAAGTCTTCAGAATAAAAAGTCTTCAGAATAAATAGTCTTCAAGATAAAAAGTTTTCAGAATAAAAAGTCTTCAAGAAAAAATTCTTAAATAAATTAGTTTTTAAGAAAAAATACGTGATTAATACGTGATCCTTAAAACTTAAAGAATAAAATGTAATACTTTTATCTAATGTTTGCTATATATTTTTCGTTCAATCTTGATATAGAATTTGAATATTTATAAAAATTATTAACATTCATTAAAATTAATAAAACGATATAAAAGACCTCTCTTCTTCCCGATTATTCTTTTCCTTTTGGGAGCTCTAACCACATTTCTCATCAATCTCTGAAAGTTTCATATCATTTATTTAATATTTCCAACATGAGCTAAAAAATATGTTTAATAACTAGTAAGTTTTATTTATTTATTTATAACTTAAATTTGTTTTTTAAAATTATTTTATATTAACTAAAATTAATAAAATGATATAACAAGTTTTTTTCAATGAAAATCTTTTCTTGAAGACTTTTTATTCTGTAGCCTTTCTATTCTGTAGACTTTTTATCCGAAGACTTTCATCCCGAAGACTTTTTATCCATTTACCGTCAACAAGAGCTTCTTAAATTCTTACACTTGTCTTAAACAAAACTTTAAATATACTTTAAAATTGTCAAAAAAAAGTCTTGAAACTCTAAAAATAAAAACCGATAAAAACTGTAAAAATATAAATCTTAATTATTTACAATTGTTAAATAATTTTCTTTATATTAATACAATAAACAATTAGCGTAATTGACAGTCTATCATAATCACGTTTTACTTCACTTATACAGCACATAACAGTGCAAAGTTGTTTTTAAAAAATCAAATAAGACCCACAAAAAAATATTATATTTCTTTAGCATTAATAAGTAATAAAATTGATTTTGTAAATTTAAAGCAATAGTTTAACAGTTAAACTTTAACTTAATGAAATTCTGTATTAAAAACTATTGTAAAGGGTGAAACTTTTATTTCAGTAATGTAATCATAAATTTTTTTATACAATGATATTAAAGTTTATTCCAACTGAGATCTTTGAAAATATTAAAAACCGGAAACAAATTATACAAGATTATTAATAATCTTATAAATAATTAGATTCAAAGCTTTAAAATCTCTATGTACTAACTGAATCCGTAACCCAACACTATGCATTAGTTCTTCAGACGAAAGTCTGGCAAGAGCATCAGTATGGTGTGGTTTAAGCATTACAACTTATTTTCAACAACTTTTTCAAGTGTTTATAACCTATATTCTTGAAACAAGATTAAAAAAATAAGAAATTAAAATAAGAAATGTTATTTCAGAAATTTTCACACAATAAAATGACACAAACAAGGCAAACTGAATATTTAGAAGGTCATTAACGAAGCAATATTGGCCCAGCAATATTAAAATTCGAACAACACTTAAAGTAATTTTTTTCTATTTTATTATTGTATTAAATCAAGAATTATATACATATTTGCCAAAAATACATTTAGAGAAAAATACATATAAAAAATGATTATGGTGAATGAGTGAAAGAAAGCTTATGAGCACTTTTTTAGTGAATAATATTTTCTGCATTATTTTATAAATATTTAATTATTAAATTTTTATTTTAGCAAACTTCTTATAAGAAGAATAAATTACGATAAATGCATCTTTCTTTTAAATATAGGCAGAAACTTTTTTCCGTTTTCATCTTGTCATAAGTTATAAAAAGTCAGACTCCGATCTTGTGCAACAGCTTTTTAGGCAAAAGTCGCTTCAATCGGGTTTTTTTCCATATCCTTTATTTTAACTCTAAACCATTTTTTTACACATTTACAATTCATATTTAACTTAGTCAGTATGTAAGCATGTATGTCTGTATACGAACTGAAAGAACACTAATTGAAGATCAGGATGTTTAATGAGTTTACTGGGTTGACCAGATGCGAGGAAAATCTGAAAAGATTTTATTCATTATGGTGTTTAGACTGAACCCTGATAGCATCTGAAGAATGAGTGTGTTGTGAGTCATCGAGTAATGGAATTGATTTGTTCTAGAAAACTTAGAAAAGTAGGTAGTTAAATTTTTATCGGAACCTGGTGCAAACAATTTTGGATTTAATATAATTAGCAGTGTATCGATAAAAGGGTTTCAAGTGAATTGGATTATTATTTGTTGGAGGAGAAAATTCATGGAATATTCAATCAAACTGTCGTTGTAAAAGAGTGAAAGTGAAAAGAATGGGACCTGAAATATTGTGAACACCATAAATCTTGAAATTCTAAACAATGAGTGTTTGTGTGATTCCTGAAATGAGGCTTGTTGCTTGAAGCTGTTCACCATAACTTGATAACAAGTTTTTATTTTAGTACAATTACTGTTCTGATTCTAGCAGTGTTGTTGTTGGTAAACAAAAAGTCACACTGTTGGCAACATTACCGTGTGTGACTTTTTGTTCATTAGCAACATTTTTGTAGCTAGTTAAATCTCTTACATAAGTTTTAAGTTATATAAATAGTTTTTTCTTTCGATTTCAATATTTTAAAAAGCTTTAAAAAAGTTGTGTTGTAATTTTGATGCTGTTTCTCTCATCGATGCCATGTGATAATGCTAAAGGTTTTCGCTGATGTAATCAGATTCCGAAGGTGAATCAGTCCCTGCCAAAGACATTGTTCGAAGACTTGCATGCAAAGAATTCAAAGCCTATTTTTACTACCATTGTATGGCTTATAAATGTCTCCCATCAAAATCAACATTATTGAATATTTTCAATCGTTGGGGGCGTTGTGAGTGTTATGAAGGAATGAATAGTAAAGAGGAAATTCAATGAGGTCTAATACAGGGAATGAAACGTTTGAAACATAACGATTTATTTCTCAACTCTTCATTTTAATCAATGCATCATTGTTAGTTGTTGATAGAAAGTATTTTTTTCATAAATTAATGACAATTTAGAGCGATAAATCTAGGGCACATCAAAGCAATATTGATATCTTCGTATCAGTAAGTTAATTCTTACTTAAATAGTTATGAGACCTTTTAGAATATTAATTATTTCAGAGCGTTTAGTGAATCAAAAAAATTTTTTTTAATAATATGAAACTAATTTATAACTGATAAATTAATAAACAGAATTCAATCATATTTGATAAATAAATAAAATATATAAAATAACTTCCATCTCTATCAGGAGCGGTGATCTGCTGCAAACCTTGGGGGGGGGGGTCCTAACTAGCATGGACCATTCTAGGGGGGTCCTGGATTCCGGACTTCTACTTCCTCCTATCATTCTAAACTTATTTTTTTATTAGAATATTTAATTAAGCAAAGAATAGTCTTGTTTTAGACAGCTATTACTACAACTACACATACTCACAATGAATTACTATATAAACATTCTGTTTTATGCCATGGTTGACGATAATGATTGTATCATAACAAGAGTTTAAAAATGTTTTTATTGAAAAAGTGGGGGGGGTCCACATTAAGGCTTACTACCAAAAAGTGGGAGTGTTCCGGACCCCAAGACGCCCCCAGGATCGCCGCCCATGGTCTCTATAGAGTTACATGGAGTACAAAAAATATTAAATTAGGAATATCTTGATATATATATACTAATTTGTAAAAATTATAATGAAAAAATTATTTTGCCAAATAATCATCAAAAAACTAAAACGGAAGCAAACTAATGTAATATAAAAAAAGACAAGTTCCAGCCCAACAAAAGTTTTGATAGAACAAAAATCTCAGCGTCAATTATTACGATGAAGCCTATTTTATAAGCATGTTCTTTAAACAAATTTTGTTTTTATGTTTAATATAACTTTTTAAATTTACATGAGTTGAATATACATTTATTTATTTGAATATATAGTTGGAACTACTGGCTTAGCAAAATATACGTTAGTTTTGAACTTCTTAGTCCTTTCTGAAAAATATTTTTTGTGTAAATATTTTTTTTTCTTTTATATATTCATTCTAAATTAATTTATGAGGCCTGGAAGACAAAGGAATACTTTTTCCAAGAGATTCTTCAAGAAGGAATGCATGCAAGCCAGAAAGAAACTTGAAAACAGGCTTGAAAGTAGGAGAGTGTTAAGGATTTAGAGCTATATCACACTTTTGATACATAACTAGGTTAATTATAAATAAACAATTTAAGTAAAGAGGGAAAAATATATTCAACAACAAAAATGAGGAAACCCGGTAAAAGATAAATAAAAAAATATAGGTAAGACTACAAAAATAAGAAAATACAAAAAGAGTAACATATCTTCAAGAACATGTAAGGAAAAATACACTGATAAAAACGAATACATACAAAGGGATTCTCTGAAAAGAAACGAGACTAAAGAGATACTGCGTGCTAAAAAAAGTGTCTTAAAACAAGGAAAGAAGACTCATTCAATTGAACACAACCTGTTTCTATTTAAAGTGATATCATTTTTGCTGATTTCATAATCAGCAATAAAAACATAATATTATTAATAATAACAACACTAATAATGGTATTAAGATAAAAGTTACATTATTCTTCATCACTTTGTGTTATAATATCAATACTGCATTCATGGATTCAATTTAAAGTATTTTTAAGTTGCACTGCACATCTTCCAATTTCTCTTTATTGATTGCCTGCGTGTGATGTCACAACGCACTCAATTCTTGAAATGACTACACATGTTGTGTGGCGTATACCAACAGGTCTTTAAACCAGATACTCATTTGTATATAATCAAAAATATATTATTATATTCTATTGTAAGGTTGTTGTATTTAAATAATATAAATCATTATATTGCATCGACAATAGGTAAGTGCTAGCGTAAGAAATCTTGAATGGCAAGAGATATTTTTCTAGATGAGTGTTTATTTCTCATATATTCCCATACGAAATCTCAATTAATCATACTCCTTTAGTGAGTCTTGAATTATTTTCACTCATTACAAGGCTTTTACTAAAACTTGCATAAACCATTATAAACAAAATTTCAATCAAAATAAGTATATAAAAAAGTAGTCTTTTTCAAAAAAAGAGTAAATATTAATTTTAAATGTTGCAAAAACGCAAACGATAAAACTATCAGCGAATGCAACCTTCTATTATAACAGGTAAGCACCCTATAAAAACGATGTTTCGCTTGAGATTCAAGGCTATTTAATGCAGTTATTATTTAGGTATAACGATTGATTTGGTGGAAGTTTTGATGGTTGTTTAGAGCTACATTTATGTTTAAAAAATCATGGGGTATCCATAAATCACTTGAATAAGACCTTTGAAGTGTTGAGTTTTAAAAGCGCTTACATTATGATTCTTAAGAATTTGTTATAGAAGGGGGATTGAACGGGTTGCGTGAAGAGTGCTAGATTGTGCTCTGAATGGAGGAGGAGCGCGTAATCGTAACGGAATACTGTATTATCTATTATTTGTTTTAGATACTTGGAAAAGAAAAATAGATTGTTTTATTTATAGGTTTCTAATTTTTTCTAATACACTCGGAAATATATGATTTTATTTTATTTATTTATTATTATAATTTAGTTATTCTTCCCAATGTATTGGATTTCATTATATAGTGCTCAATATTATTGAAAAATCATCATTTTAGAATAGTATTTACTTTAATAAGCTTTAAGGACTGGCTCTGACTCAAAATAGTTTTCTCAAAATTATAACGATAGTGCTCTTCCTATGCTATATTATCTGATTTTTCTAGAGTTCACTTGATTAAGCTTATTAACTAATTCATTTAAATGTTCTGCATACTTTAAAACCATAATTCTGATCTAAGCATTAAGATCTAATTTAGACAGTCGATTTGCGAGAAAAAAGTACGATATGAGGCGAGCTCTAAATGAAGCGAGTTCCATGCATTTCCATTATCTCTATTCCAAATATTAATTAAAAATTTTTCTTCCCATGAAAAATAAACTTGTAAAAATAATTTGTAAATTTTTAAAATAAAAATTATTAAAAAACAGATAATATTAATATTAATGGAAATATGGTTTCATGAAGAAAAAAAAGTTATTTAAGTGGCACAAATAGATATTTCAAAAAATTTAATACACTAAAACAAGTAAAAAGATATCAGGCTCATTTTATTTATGAGCTAAATTAAGTTTAATTTTAATACAAATAATAATCATAATCAGATAAAAATTATTTTCTTAAAAATATTTTATGAAGCCTAGTGCAAAGGATGATTATTAAAAATGAGTAATTTTTGTTGGAAACATAAATTAGAACTGATTTCAAATATCTTTATAAATTAAATATAACAAACAAGTATTTTTCAACAAATAGTTGGAAATGTTGTATGTCAAATGAGGAAGAAAACTTGTTCATCAAAACCTATGACTAACAGATTTGGCCTTCAGTTAACGCCCTATACGAATCAAAACCACTGACGAAGACGAAAAAAATCATTAATAATTCAAATATTTAAATAAAAAATATTTAAATAAAAAATATTTAAATAAAAAATATTTAAATAAAAAATATTTAAATAAAAAATATTTAAATAAAAAATATTTAAATAAAAAATATTTAAATAAAAAATATTTAAATAAAAAATATTTAAATAAAAAATATTTTCATAGAAGCTCATGTTTATATATATTGATTAGGAAATACAAAAACTAGAGTTTTATAGCGTTAAATTCTTCTTAAGATATTGTTTACAGCTTTCAGGAGACCTTTTAATTCACCGTGGAATTGTAAATGTTTTTTTAGTACTCCATGTATTTATAAAGATGGAAATGATTATTATTATTTCTATTATATAATTAAATTTTATTGAATTTTAAATTTAACAAAAATATACTAAAATTTTTAAAAAGATGTTCTATTCGCCTTGTAATGAATTTTCTCGATTGCTTAATTTATTAAACCAAAGACTTTTTACTTTCTCATAACGGTTTTGGAATTTATAAATATGTAGCATTGATGCACTTTAGGTATCGAACTGTAGGTATCGAACCCACACTAGTGAGTCGAACGCAAGAGGTTTTACCCCCGCCATAGATTCAGCCCTGCAAGCGGTTTTTCCAATAAGTTTAATATTAATAAATTCATCTTATTTCAATTTTTACATTTTTTAGTTATAATTGACACAGGCTACGCATAATAGAGGGTCTAGAGATTTCAGAATCGACAAGCACATGTAATATAAATTTATAATGAGATAGCTTTACGAGCATTCCCACTTTAGTGATAGAAGATGAATTCTGAGCTTGAACTAGGTATTTAAGTTTATATTTAAACGTATATGAAAATAGTATTTAATTTATTTAAATTATAGTTTAAAAAAAGGGATAATTAAATTTTTATAAAATCTAATATAAACAAAATTTTTCTTCTTTCAGCCTTCAAGTGACGTTTCAAATCTAAATGTAAAACTGCTGTGAGATTGTTTTCTGATATATTGAAATATACCTTTAAAAATTTTAACGTTTTGAAACCCATCTTTAAAGTTTGAAAAACCCATAACATTCAAATAAATTCGTGCTCAGAGAAACCTGAAAGATATATTAATCAGTAGCAATTATAATCATTTTTAGTCTTGTAAATAAATTTAAAGAAATCAATAGTACTAAATAAACGTTCAATGTGAAAAAATATATAGTAATTACTAACCTATTCCAAAATATATAAAAAAACATAAAAAAACAATTTTTTAGGGTGCTATAATTAAAACTAGCTGCAATAAATATGAATAAAACGTTTTATAACACCTTATGAACATATCAATACTTCATTATAGACTTATATATCAAAGAGGCGGAAAATAAATACTTTTTGTGAAATTCTTAGACCCTCAAATGGGTGTGCAAATGCACCCTAATCATTCAAGTTATTTATTCACAACTCTGAAAAGAGTTTTTAAGATAAAATTAGATCTAAACCAGACATTTATTTTTTAAAGTCATCTCACAGGAAATTTGAGAAGCCTCAAAACTGTCCTGAATTTTTTAGCGCAGTTTTTTTAAAGAATGTTAATCTTTGAAATAATTTAAACTATTTTGATCCATATAAATAAAATAAATTTTTATGTTGAAAATCACGTCTTTTCGAAAGATATCACTAGTTTAGAGAGTATAATTGTGATTAATATAACGAAAATACATCAAACCCCTTGATATATTGTTAATATTTCAACGCTAAATCCTTAAAAAATGTATAAAAACGAGGTTTTAAAAGTCATTTTAAATTCTAAAAACTGAAACAAGTCAAAAATTTAAGTAGCTCTTTATATAAAGAATATTGAAAAATTTATAAAACAATATAGCAGTGGTTAAAGGTTTTTTATAACGATGAGCACTAAAACATAATGAAAGAGAAAGAATTATATAATAGAGCCAATGAGTCAGGCATGATATATACCTTTGCCACTTTAACTTTTGCAGACAAGTATTTTTTTCCAAGAATTTAAACTCGCTTTTAGAATTTAGTTATTTCCTAGTTTAAAATCAAATTCAGCATTGTTTGTTTTACTATTGTTTTTGTTTATTTCCCTGTTTTTGGGGGTTTCTGTGGGTCTTTTGTGGTTTTAAACAACCAATTTCTTAAATTTATGTGCCCTTTTATTTCTTTGATATTCATGCGGGAATGTGAGAATGTGAGTAGGACTATGTAATTTGAGAAGTCATTGAATAGACATGCCTAAGAAAGCAAAGTTAATCTTGAGATAAACAGAGAATTTTAAGAATTTCAAAAACGCTTCCATTGCATAATGAAATTAGAGTCTTATAAGTGTCAAAATTGAAATGTTTTATTATTTATTAACTTTAAAAATGAATGTACTTTTTAAATTAGTTTTATGTCTGTTTAAATAATTTTTAAACATCGCATTTTATTGAATTTAGATTTATGAAAGCGTATCCTAATTAAATCTGCTTTTCAAAAAAATGTTTAAAATTCCACTTAAATCTAGTAAGAATTAATTCCTAAATCGAATGTTTGAGATTCAAGACAATTTCTTATTTAATTTCATTATTTGTCAAGCTTCGGAGTTATTTACGCTTTAAATACTTGGTGGACAGACTCTCATTTTATTTCTTCGAAGCTTCTCATAAATTCTATACACCAGTATTTCATGTAATTTCAAGAATATTATCATATAAATTTTTTCTAGTCAATTAGGTTAATATTTTTCCAAAGTATTACAATTTTTGTGTAAAATCATGTAAGCCACTTGAAAATCTGTGAAGAAAAAATTATAAACTTTAAAACCGAATATTCAACTTCTTCAAGCTATTTTAAAAATTTTAGTTTATGAAAAGTAATTCAAAGAGAAATAAAAGAATGCGTTACAAATATGCGTCTCATAATGTGTGTCAAGTATTATTTATCTTGCTCAAGAAGCTTTGATTGCTCGGGTTTTCAACTTTGGTCTACAGCAATTGAATTGTTGGTCTCTTCTATTTTCTTATCCATCGTGGCATATTACTTATAAAATGCATTGGTTATTCATTAAAATTGATACATCCACATGTGCAACACTGCTATGAGGTAGATAAATATGCTGGCAATCTCAGCCCATTATTAATAACTATTTACCAGTCCTTTGAGATTTATTGCCGCAATTAAACCTACTTTTCCCGATGAAATTCCTGGCCTTCAATCGATGAATCACTTAGATAGTTATATACTAGCCACATGCTTGATCATAATTAATTCTTTCATAAAAATCAAAAGTTTAATTTTTATTGTCTTATCAAGTTACGAACTAGGCTATGATCCTAATTTGGTTGCCACTTGTCAAGCAACACTAAAACTAACATAAATAAGATAAACTATAATTTTCCTTGGAAGTTTTATTACAATTTTGCCAAATATTATGGGCTAATTAGGAGAAACAGTAAATATTATTTGAAGTGTCTGATGAAGAATGTGAGATAATGAGTAACAGATACACAAATTGCTTTGTAAATTATAAGTTATCTTTTAAAAACTACAATTTATTCTTTTATCCTCTTTGAGAAAAACTTGAAATAAGTATATTTATTAAAAAGAAGTTTTACGAGTAGAATTTTAGTTTCAAAGTCAAATAAAACGTCAAACTTTTTTACGATTCCTTTATTTCTCAAAATGGTCTTCTTTTTCACTTCAAAGAACCATCAAAAACATTGCATAGATTAACAATTGTTCAAGCTTTTATAAACGATTTCTTATACTTTTGGCCTTCGACAATTGATGGTTTTTGTAAACTTTTTCTAAAACTTTGTTTTGCGTCCATTTTCTTTTGATTGAGTAATTTCTTCAGTCTTTCGAGCTTATGCTTTTTGATAAACTAGTTTTTTGTTTTATCAATTTTTTCAAATTTATTGATCTATTTGTATTGAAAGTTGAAACTATTATCCTGTTGAAACCAAAAACTTTTCAAAGTAAAAAAACAAAATCTTTTTTAAAAATTAAAATCCCCTGACTAAAGGTTTTTATTCACCTTCTTTTTTAAGCGTTAATTTCCCCCTAATTCAGTTCTCTTTATTATTTAATGTATAAATAATCATGAGTTTTTTTAGTAAAATCTCGAGAAGTTTTAACACACAATACTTGAAACATATATTATAAAAACCTCAAAGATAGGCTAGAATATAATTGAAAAGATACAGATCTTAAAATATGGCACCACGCAAATATCTTCAAACAAGTACGCGTTTTTCAAACACAAAAACCTTGATGCTGAAAGTATCATCCAACAGGAACACGCCGATGAGAAAATAAAGACAACATATCTAACATAAAACACATCTATTCATACATAATCAAAGCCCTATTTTGAAAAAATAAACGCACACACAAACGCAAGCGCGCACAAACACACACACACACACACACACACACACAAACACACACACACACACACACACACACACACACACACACACACACACACACACACACACACACACACACACACACACACACACACACACATACACACACACACACACACACACACACACACACACACACACACACACACACACACATACACACACACACACACACACACACACACACACACACACACACACACATACACACACACACACACACAAACACACACACACACATACACACACAACACATACACACACACAACACACACACACACACACAAACACACACACACATACACACACAACACACACACACACACACACACACACAAACACACACACACAAATACACATTTCAAAACGGTTTTCAACGATGGCAAACTCATCCATCAGCTTGCTCCACTTTTTGACTTCTTCGACCTGAATACACAAGAGCGGCAGTGATCAGCAAGTGCTCGAGAAGTTGAGCTCTTAACAAATGGTTTGAAGATTCTTCTAGCTAGTTGATATATGTGCTGCCATTCTTTAACCCATTTCCAAGGTTTCATTTCGACTTCATTTTTTTACAAAATAGACTTTTAAAATATACTAGGCTAGTTTGTATTTCAAGTTCCTAGTGGTTTTTTCATTGATGGTTAGAAAAATTAAATATTTTAGATTTATTATAATATTCACTTTAGTTATAAAATTAAATTGATGAAGAAATACTTTAATTGAGATTTATGTAATAATTTTGGCTGTTTTTTTAAATAATATATTTCTGAAATGAAACTCATCATGTATCAATTAATGAGGTTTATTTTTTTATAAGAGGTTATTCAAGTCGATCTATTTAAAATGTATTTTGATAATATTGTTACCTACCTTATATACTAGTTGAAAATGTTTTATACATATATTAATGAGCTTAGTTAAATATTCAGAAAAATATTCAAAAATTGGAAAAGAAAGGTTCGTGAAGGATTAATTTATTCATAATTCATTTCGTCAAAATCATAAACACGTTTAATATATTGTATAAAAAAGCATCAACAATTTTTTATCAAGCAAGTGATGAGATGCAAATGTAATTTATAATATAAAAATAAGATAGTTCTGTAAAAAATAATTTATAGAAAGAAAAATACAATTTAAATCTGTATCAAATATATTGGTAAAAGCTTTAATTAATGAATACAGAGCGATCTAACGGTATAAACTGTTTACTCACAAACATACGACCATCAAAATGAAATAGAGGTGTTTACTCAAGGATTGATGGAAATCGAATAGACTGAAGGATAATGGACTATTAAATGTGCAAAATGTGTATTTACGTTTTTATTGAGATGTTTATATTATAGATTATATATCCGTAAATGAAAATATTATGAAAAAAATATTTTTATAAAAACTTGAAACACGATGTAATATGAAGATTAGAAAGAATTTAAAATGGTTTCCGTGCCCTTCTGAATAGATTTGTGACAGTCCGGACTCTGTAAATCAGTTTAAGAATAATTCTATAAGCATGCAATTTAGATTATAAAACATTTTAAACATTAAGATTAAAAATATTAATCATATTTATTTCGCATTGTTAAGCAAGCATGAACAAACCAAGGCGTGTTTCTGGCAGTATTCCAAGAGGAGGATGCTGCTGACAATTCTGGAAGGAACATCATCTTTGGTTGTGGAACTTGGAAAAGGAAGAAAAGAAGTTGGATTTTGAAGCCTGTATCAGATGAATTTTTTATTTGTTTGATAGTGTATAAATGTCTTTAGAATGCTAAAAATCATGACGCCCTCTAACGATATAAAGAAAAAAAAATCTGATAAGGTTCTTTAAAAATTAATAAATAGTTACTAATCCCATCCTACTTCAGCTTTTCGATGAATTCGGTGGTTTTGCTTTCTATTTCTTTCAAAAACTCTTTGATTAAACACAGTTTTTGATGAGTGATTTCTTTCGATTCACATCCACCCTCATGGTCGTTTACACTGCTTGTGCTAGCATCGGTATTTGGAGAGTTGCTAACATGAGAAGCTCTTCTAGTGAAGGTTGCACTACTGAATGCATAATTTTTTACTTTTTCGGTTTTCAAAGTGCTGGGTGAGCCTTCCCGAGGGGATGCGTCGCTCTCTAGCGACAAACGTTTGTTTTCTTTCTTTACAGGCTCCACTTCTTTAGAAAGAATTTTATTCTCTTTTACTATCTCTTCATCAGTGAAAGAAGAAACGATGTTTGACAAAACTTTATCATTGGTAGTGGTGGTATGTTTATTTGGAATTTGTACATATTTTTTTCCTGGGGGAAGAGACTCGGTGATGAATAGATGTAGCTCAGCAGAGTCAGAAAGGCTCGGAGATGCAGAAGCTGGAGTGAAGGGATGTTTTGACTGGCACGTCGGAGAGTTTTCGCTCGAGCTTTTCGTGTGTGCATTACTTCGAGAGTGATTAATTAGTAAACTGTTTGCTTTTGAATTTTTGTTTTGCATATTGTGAGTTTGTGAATGGATTTCTTTTATTCGTGGGCTGAATTCAGTGAATGATCTTGAAGCTGATGTGATATCGTAGTCCATCTTTTGTCTGCCAACTGACCTGGCTCTAGTCACCGGCCTGTGGCTTTTTTGGGACAAAGTGGTTGATGGACTGATAGAAGGATTGTTTTTGGTCGTGCTCAAAAAAGGAGAAGGGAAACGTTTTGAATACTTCAGTTTAGAGTTTACTTCACTGCCACTAGAATGACTGTTTGGACTGGATTCACTGCTGTAGTTTCTGAGAGAAGTTTCGTAATGAAAAGAATGGTTTAGTCCATTGAAATGAGTGTTGTTCGATTTAGAAGAAGGCAAGACTTTAATGGAATTATGAGAAGCGGCGTTTGGTTTGAACTCTTTGTGTGGTGTAGAATCTCTTCTGAAAGGTTTGGTTGCCGATGACGGTGCTTTGCTGGATGGTGTTCTGCTTCTATGAGAAAATCTGTAAAAAAAGTTAGACTATTAAAAAGATAAATATATTTTGAATTTAAATTTATTTATTTATATTTTCAATTTTATGAAGTTTCAAAAAATAATCTTCTCCCCAACTAACCTATTAACGTCAGATCCAATTGAAGTATCACCATACTTCTTGAGTCCTGAACTCTCAGTAGAAGATTGACTGAATAGTCTGATTTTTTCTACAAATGTTTTTTCACCCTTAGAAGGAGGAGTGTTAGGAAGGAAACGTTTTGGAGAAGTGTTCGGTCTTTGTAAACTCTTTTTTGCAAGGTGTTTTACTTTTTTAGATTCATCCGACCAGGTTCGCGTGAAGTTTGCAGGAAGAGAAGAGTCTAGGTTGGCCTAGAAATAAATAAAAAAATAATGAAAATTTCATAATATATTCTTTTAATTCATTGAATCCAAAAGTCTTAAAACTCGTTAAATTTAAAAAATCACACATTTTCAAAAGATAATCGATTTTACTAACATCTTCATTTTTCAGCCCAAAAACATAAGGAATCTGATCCATTCCTTCCTTCACAGCGTCCTCGTCGTCTCCACTCATGACCACATAGGTTCCAGTTTCACTCGGTGCATAGTCATCATGTTTCAATTCTTTTTTATTATCTTCTTTTAATTGTGAGTCATCGATACTTTCAAGGTTGTTTAACATATCACATTTATCATCGCAACTATAACCTTTAAAAATTTTACTGCCTTCTCTCAAAGGCAAACTCAACGGAATTTCCTCATTCAAGGATTTTCTTTCATTTTGTAAGTGTTCTTTCGGACATTCAAGTTCTCCGTTTATGGGTCTGTTGTTAACCACAAAACTGTTACTTTTTGGAGTTCGATAACTTCTGTCTCTTTTTGTCTCTCTTCCTCTCCTGGGGTTCTGTTGATTCACTGGGACGTCCTCTTGGGAATCAGTGCAAAGACTCTTCGACTTTGTTACGTTATCCTTCGTTCTCGTCCTAGTTGTGTGTTCTTTCTTTTCAAGTGGAGTTGAGCTCTTTGTGTGGTTCGTTCTTTGGTTGGTTACATAATTAGCAGTAGGGCTGATGAGATTAGAAAAAGTATTTTGAATGTTTCGTTTGGCAGATGCACTTCTTATCACTGCCTTCTCCATCCCTGAATAAGATCTTTTGGCTTGCTGTGTAAGATGAAAAAAATAATAAGAAAAAAATAGACATTTATTCATAAAAATCTTAATTGAAATCATATCTTAAATTAAAGTTTTCTGAGCTCTCATTAAATTTTTAGTCAGATAATATTGATTTATTCAGTTCTACTCAAAGAGCTCAATTTCGCTTTAAAAATGTAATTAAAGCACGGTAAGGGCTTTTATACAATATTAATACGTTAAAATAACACCATCTTGAATAACGGAAAAATACAGACAATTACAACCTCATTGAGCTTAGACAAGACTTCGTTTCTGTCTTGCGACTTGGCTCTTGCTAATCTCTTCTGAACCAGCCTGGCGGTAATCTCACTCAGTTTGTTGTTGTGGTTATTGTAGCTGCTGTTGAAGTTAATGTTGTAGTTGTTGGCGCCATTGCTGTAAATATTATTTTTATTGTTTTTACTGCAAGGACTAGCGTTGTTAGTGCTGCTATTGATTTCACAATTTTTATCCTTATCATTGCTCTTGGAGAGGTTGTCGATGCTGTTATTGAACATAATGGTGAACGCTACAGGCGTTTTGTCGCACTTTGGTGGAGGACCATTAGGAGTCGATGCTATGGTGAAAGAACTAAGATCATCATTTTCAGTTTTAAATTTATTGCTATTGCTGTTACTGTCGTTACAATTATAACTTTCGTTGTAATTTACATTTGTTTTATACATATTACTGGTATATTTTTCAATGTTGCTATTATTTTTTGTATGTATGCTTTCCTCAAACAAACCGTCATTTGGGACCTCATCATGTTGCTCCTTGCTTTTGTTAGAAGTGACAGTTGCAAAAACAGTGTTACTACTAGAAGCAGTAGGAGTGAAAAGACTAGTAGTATTAATAGCAGAAGTGTTATTAAAGGAGTTAGCAGAAGGTTGTGAGCCGTTTCCATTGTTACATACAGATCCTTCAGGCATTATCTTATCACTAACGAGGCCTTTGTGATTGGTATTGAAATGTGAAATATTGCCCTTGCCATAAATGCTATTGCTCTTGTATATATCATTGTAGTTGTTGTTGTTGGTGATGTTGGTGTTGTTGGAAATTTCAGAATCAACGAATATATTCTTGCAGTTATTTTTGTTGTAGATGTTGCTGTTCGTAACATAGTTACCGTTGCTAATACCATTACTTGTGTAGATGTCGTTAAAAGTTTGTATTTTATTGCTTGTATAAAGATTATCATTATCATTTCTTTTATTATTGTTATAATTTAAATTATTTGTTTTATTTCCCTCTTCATTGAAGTCATTGAGATTCTGCGCGCCTGAGTGTGGACTTCTCTTGTCACCGAAGCCATCTTTGCATGATTCACTCCACTCAACGCCCTTGTTGTTTGTGTTGTTGGGGATACTATTCGTATTGAGTTGTTGACAATTATAATTGCTTATGATATATAAGTTTTTATCAATTATATTATTATTATTACTAATATTATTTAAGTTACTGATTTTATTATTCGTATATTCTTGAGAGTCTTGATGAGAGACAGGAAAATGACAGTTTGAGTTGCCGTGTTGTTGTGATTGATGTTGCGGCATTTCTTTTTGTTGTGGTATTGAATTATGAATTTGCTGATAATGTTCGGGATGGATCTGTTGTGTTTTTATATAAGATTGTTGTTGTTGCATGAAGAAGGGATGTTGATGTATCTGCTGATTTTGTTTTTGTGGTGTTGCGTTAGTAAGACTTTTATGAAAACAGTTAGATGGATAGAGAGAATAAGAAAATTGTGAAAGGTTTTTGTTGTTTTTGTTGTTGTTGATGCCAGTGCTATTGTTTGAGATATTACAATAGCTCATGATGGGACTAGGTTGTTGGAATATATGATTCATCGTGAGTAGTTGAGCGTTCAATTGTGGTTGTTGAATGAAATTGCTTTCAGTTTGTTGGGGATTTTGGAAAGTGTCGTCAACGTGTTTCAGTTGGTGCTTTTGTGGTTGCGGAAAACAATATTTCAGTTGTGGTAGTTGCGGTAAATCATCAAGTGTTTTTTGTTGAATGGATAGCTTGTTTTGTTGTTCAATGACACCAATTTTAGTTGTTGTTGTAGTTGGTGTCGTAACAGAAAATGCGTTTATTTTCTCCAAGTCTGCAGTGATGTTTAAAGAATGTTTAATGCAAACTTTTTTTAAATAAATATTATGTTTCGGTTTGGTTGAAAGGTTATTTTGGTTTCATTTAAATGTATGCCACTAATAGAAATAGGAGAAAATTATATTCCTACAAAGATGAATGTAGTGAAAATATTTCGATAATGAAATCAATAAATTTACAATTTCATTGAAGTAAATAAGTATGAAAAAACATTTTTTTAATCAAATATTCGTAAAAATGAATAACCATAATTTCATTAACTATTGATATTAAAAAGACACTAATGATACGTAGTGATGTACTAAAACTTATAATTAATGATCTATAAGAGAAGAAGATTTGAATGTTGTATTCAAACAATACGTGAGTCACACTCAAACCCATTGACATTCTAAGAAAAGGAATAAAGACATAGGAATAATAGTGAAGTGGTTTGGAGGTTCAAGTAAAAAGATGGTTAAACTGCGGATTCATCAAATAATGATTCAATCCATAATACAAATAACTATATAAAAAGTATAATAAGTAAAAATTAAAAAAATAGAAACAAATTATCATGCTTCTAGAAATAAAAATACGTTAGTGGAACATATAAAATTGGAAAAATTTGTATAAATTAAAAATGATCTAAATAAAGACGATAAAGTTTGAATTGAAGGTTGATAAAGAATATAAATTAGAGCAAATTAAATTATTTTATTTTCATAAGACGTCATTGTGATATCTGACTTGAATGCTAATGTCAGTTTTAATGTGCTATTAATGACGGAATTTAAAGAATGAATTTTAATAAAGATATTAATCGGGAATAACACAATTTTTTAACTTATTTTTATTAAAAATGTATTCATTATTTTTCTTTACAAATAATTTTTGCACATTTAATTAATAATAATAGAATTTTCTCACTTTTATTTTCATTCCATCCATTCTCAGAAAGAGGCCTGTGTCTTCTGTACAACATTTGTTGTTGTTGTGTTAGTTCGTTACTTTTTGTGTAGCTGTTTGGCTAACAATTGTTAAAAATTCTTTTTGTCTTTTGTTTTATTCTTCAAAATGCTAGATCCATTGTCAACGGTGTGTTTTGGTGATGAGATTGACTACCAGTCTGAAATTTCCTTTTTATGGTTCTTGTTCCTATATCTTGTTCCCCTTATATCTTCAATTCAAATTGAATTCAATTCTTGAATTTGAGGAAAGAGCGCTATAGAAATTGATTTGATTGATTGATTGATTGATTGATTGATTGAGAACGACATGTTTAGAAAATTTGAAAAACATAAAAATTCGTTTAATTTATTTTATTAAATTTAGTATTATTCCTGTTTTCTGGGACTTTGTTCTGAGTAAATAAACTATAGTCTGTTAGACACCCACCCATTAAGTCTTATTATTAATTTGTATTACTTTCATTTTTAATACAAGTAATTTTTTGTGTGTGATTATTAAAAAAAATTATTTTAATAAATTCTACTAACTCTGTTATACATTTAACCGTTACTGTGTCAGTACCAAAAGATCTAACATCCTGTATATTGATGTAGAATTAGTCAGATCAAGTGGTTTTATGGCTGTTACAAGTGAGGTTAACTATAATCTAACACGAACTGATTAATAAGAAAGGGAAGTACTATTCACTGATTCTCACACGAACTGACCATTAATAACACGAAGTTTCTAATAAATATGAAATTACAATGAGGAATTCATGAAACACAAGTTTGAAATCTTTTACATTTATTTTTTAATAAACGTTGCTCAATTTTCAATTAAACTTTTTTGACTTTTCAAGTTTGTCAAAACTAAAAATCATGAACTAACTTTTCAATAAATATTTTCGCAAAATTATATCCATATAGGCTATAGCATCCAACAAAAGTCTACGCAGACACCACTTATACGCAACAGTATAGTTATAAAAGTTTGAGTGCCTTATCTATTCTCCCAACACTTCAACATATCCACCACCACAGTTCCATTCAACGCGTACACTTTACACTTTCAAGACTCTTCAACGTTTTTTTCTATATCTTACTTACAAACAGGATGTCTTAATTTATATAGGCTTTTATCGTGTCTATATGAACATACATCAATCTGAAAAATGTATATTGACTCATGTAGTCTTTACACATCTATATGTGATTTGTTGAGAAGCAGAAATGAATAAGATAAAACTACGCCAAGTGGCATGAAAGAATGTTTTAGGCGTGTTTGTTTCTATATTTAAAACAATTATAAGGCTTTTTAAAAATTATAAAAAATAAATTTATTTATTCATTAATATGGAAAATCAATTGTTACCTAATTATGAATGTGAGAAGAATGAGCGTTCACAAGCTCTCACCGGGCATCTTCCCCTGCTCCAAACTTCATGATTGCGCATGTGCAAAGCACTTCAAAACTTTTGAACTTCTGGACCGGCTGGTCGAGAGTTTAGTCATTCAATTAGTCATTCGTTATTTATTTATTTTTTGCCATTCGATCATTTTAATAGTCAATTCATTCCTTTTTCTGTCTTTTGTTTCTTACAAATGTCCTTAGGCAAGCAAACACCTTCAATCTCTTTATTTTTCTTTCAATCAAATCTTCTGTTTGCTTTTCACATGATCACCGATTAAACTGGTCTCGTGCTGAAACAAGAGAACTACCATAATTAGATTTGATTACAGTTACTTAATTAGTTCTGTCTATCTTGTTTTTTATACTCATCATTATTATTTTTTGTAATATTATCATGTTTTTTTTTATATTATCAAGTTTTTTCTGTTCGTGAGTTGAATACACAGTTTATTAATTGTGTTCTCCATTATTAGGGCTCTTTCAGAAATGCATTAAATCAATGCCTAGTCTTGCATCTATAAATGATTGATAGGTGTAACAATTCAGCAAAAATATTTTGGCTAGTTTTCACACAAAATAAGCAAACTGTCGAAATAATATTTTTAAAGTGAAGGCTTTCAAGCGTGCATCTAAATTACAATAAAGGTTAATGAAAGCTCCGATCAACCTTCTTAATTAATTCGCAATACTTGTAAGCTTTCCGCGGGTAATTATATTACAAACACACAAGTGATCTTCATTTATTGTATATAAAAAATTTAATTGTTTCAAATTCTTTTATTTTATAGGTTTGAAAAAATCAAGTATTTATAAAATCGTTTATAATAGCGTTTCTATCCTCATGTGCAATTAGTTTTATAAAGCTAGATCGAGTTTGATCACCCTATTTGAAATTATGTTGGGCTATGAAAACTATTTTATTAAATAAATAAGAGCACAACTTAGATTCTGTTGAATGTTTCTATTATAGTGGCTCCCCCAGTGTCATTTCTAAGAATTCATAATTCTTTGGAAGCTTGGTCTGGTTTAAGAGTAATACTTATTACTTTGTGATATTAAAAAAAGCCATAAACGCTTTCTTTTATTTATTTTTATGGATTGGTGCGAAATTATGGAGAACTTCAAGCTTTTATGACAATAAATATCTTCAAAATACTTTACAACTTCAACATTATTAAGGAAGAACGGTAAGAAATTTGTTTTTAGATTAAAATAAAAACTATAAACCAATTATTAAAATGTTTAAAGTATCGAAAATTTAAAATTTTAATTTAAAAAATAGTAAAATAAAAAATCAAGAACGAGGCATAAAAAATGAAAATCAAGTTCTTGATTAAATGACTAAAACGGATTAACAAATCACTCAAAGCTTCGTTCTCTAATGACTAGTGCAAGTGCTGAATTCGTCAATGCTTGACGTGGGGAATTGCTTGCCCATGAGTTTTCGTGTGTGTGTGTCTGACTAAAATTTGTGCTTGTTTGTTTAGTTCTTATAGTAAATATACATTTTTTTGTCTAAACATTTAAGGAGCATTTTTTCTTATTTGATTTTTAATGTGTTTCATCAATTTCACACTCTGTCTGGTTTAAAAACATAGGATCGGGTTTCACAAATAAAAACTACAGCTACCACCGAAACCCAGAACATTTCTGAAATTGAGAATGAACTTTATAAAAAGGGATTTAAACATGTTTTTTTTTATACCAGTCAGGTTATTCTAGGTTTTATTATCTCCACTAATTATCAAATCATACTTTACAGAGTAAATGGAAAAAAATCTATGTTCGAATTGTGGACTTATTAAACGTGTTTTAACACGAATTTCTTTGTAAGTGAAAGCTTGCTGTTGATATTTAAAACCAGGCAACGACTATTTCATATGTAGAATGTATTAAACCTTCATGAAGCATTCATGATTTTGTTTATGAATTGCAAATAAAAAATCTAATTATATTTCACTAAATTACTTTTTATCTTTAATACTTTTTTCATCAAATAATCTTGTATATATATATATATATATATATATATATATATATATATATATATATATATATATATATATATATATATGTTATCCTACCTAGTATTGTTTTTATTATTTTAACAATTATTAAATAACAAAATAAATGATGATCTTAAACTCGATAAGTTCTATAATCCAGATTAATTAGAAAATTTATCAAAGTCATAATAATATTGTAATCAATCAATCTTTCTGTAAATTTTGGCCTTCTATCTGAAATAATAGTGACGGCAATTAGAGAAATCAAGTCGCTAATGCTGGGAAAGAAGACGGAATTCTGAATAAACATTGTTTAAGATTAAAAAATAGGATTTTAAGAAATTATAAAAGCTTTTATAATATAAAGTTATATACATATTAAAAGGTAAAAATCTTCAATAAAAGGCATTACTAATATTTTCCTTAATTTTTTATCTTACATTTTATTTTAAAACTTATTTAACATATTTTTGTTGTAAGTTTTATTGAATTTTCATTGTTTATTATTTTACCGTGAAAAACTAAGAATTTAATGATATTCACTTTTAAACAGGCACTAAAATCCTGGGTTTAAAATTCAGAGTGCAATATTTCTTGCATATGTCTTTCGAGTATATAAATTAAAAATAGTGAAAATAAACTAGTATTCATTAGTTTAACTATTAACTAATTATTTAAAATAAATTCTTCATGTAATGATTTCGAAATTCCTTATTTAAAAATAATTAAAGTTTAATTATTAAACAAGAACAACTAATTAATTAACTTAATTAAACTTTTAAGATGGTACTAAGATTTTTGCGACTGATATCAAACTTGATCAATAGGAGCCGTATTTCCCAAACGTTATGTTTATGCTTTCTCCTTGCTGCCCTCATTCCATTTATCTTCGCAGGCTCCATTCTCTGTTATGCCTTTTTCTACCATCTGTATATTCCTGTTCTACTCACAGAGCTAGATCTGAACTTTATTATTCAAAAGTAAATATCGATTTTGCTTTGTGGTATTATATTAATCACATTAGTTTATTTTTTTAATTTTTAATTAATTTTCACTGAGAATTTATTGTCAAAATAAGTCTAGAATATTAACGAAAATTATTATTCTAATCAATTCATATTTAAAGTTTTGAATCAAACTAAAAATCAAATTTTATTATACAGAAGTATGTACAGAGAGGCTATGGTTGACTTCAAGCATGTCAGTTATGAGGTAATACAACAAATATAACTTGTTTAATACATCTCTTAAAATATAGTTTAATCATCTTTCTTTATTTCATCACCATCTACATCACTATTCTATCAATCACTATCATCATCATCATCATCATCATCATCATCATCATCATCATCATCATCATCATGACAACCACCAGCCTTTTGATCCTCGAGTGAGATACAGTATTCACATTCAACTCGATGTCCCTGAATCACCCATCAACAAGGAACTTGGTTTGCTCATGATGATGATGATAATGATGATGATGATGATGATGAGTAAGAATATAGTGAATTTTGAATACTAGTTGTTTTCTAAAAAATGTATTTAAAAAAAAAGTTTTTCAAAAGATAAATAAAGTAAAATTTATAATAAAACAAGATCTAAATTGATTATAATAACACAAAGCCTACTTTATACAGTTTTTATGTAAAAAAAATATCAGACAAACTCATATGTGCATAGAAAATCATACAATTCTGCATTAATCCACATGCCATATTCAAACACCTCTCATCATCACCCGTTTCTTCTCACTCATCATTAATGTATACAGGGATGGTGAATGTGGGCCTGAAGTTGCATTCCGCAGACGTAAACCACACTCACGAGGAAATATTGAGATCGGTGAGAGTATGGGCTCGTAAGGGGCCAGTTAGGGTTCCAAAGAAATTAACAGAAAAAAATAATTTAATAAATGTTTATGTATAAACCTCTTATTTTGTTTTTTCGATGATTAAAACTAACTGGGTAAAATGTTATCTAAATAGAATAATATTTATTGGTAGCTTAACAGACTAAAATTTTATTCTCATTGACACCCTATGGGTGGTAAGTAAATTGGAGAAATGGTAGATGATTCAAGTTAATGAATATTATTAATATAATTTCATTGGGATAAACCATAGAAACGTCACCATGGTCAAACTAACTAAAGTTCATTCACCACAGACACTGCTGGAGTACAAGTCAACCCTACATCAGTACCTCGAAACCATCATCATCTTCCCCTTCCTCCTCCTCACAGAGCACAAACAGATGCAAACATTGAAGTTACAAATGACCGACTCTTTTGTCGAGAATTATGTACTTTGCTTTATACTTACAATAAAAATGGAAATTAATATTTTTTAACAGATCTTTCAGAATTCATTCATTTTACAATCTATTTATCTATCTTTCATTCTCTAAATTATAAATTAATAAAAAAATTAAATAATTAAATGAGAAAATTTTTCACCCATTCACCAACCATGCATGCACCAGGACTATAGGTCAAGTGGGGCGGTGGTGACAGTGTACAGCACCGATGTGCACTTGTACGGAGGCAGGATCAGAATATGCGCACGTTTCAGTGGTGTCAGGTGGTGCATGAGTGAATGGATGGATGAATTACTTGATGAATTAATGCATAGATGGATGAATTACTTGATGAATTAATGCATAGATGGATGAATTACTTGATGAATTAATGCATAGATAAATAAATTTAATTAATGGATATAGATGGATGAATTCATGTATTAATCTATTCGGTTTAAATACACAGGTACCTGCTTTATCATTGGTGGGTGACATCTACTATTTTTGGAGTGTCGACCTTATTCTTTTGCTTCCTATTGGCTGCGTCCTTCTTGTGGTTGATTTTCTTCATAAAGAATATTGTTAGGCAAAGTCGTAGAGTAGAGGTTGGGGGAAGGAAGGAGGTTGCTGGGAGCAATGAGATGGGCGGAGGAAGGGCAGAGGTGGAGGTGGTGGAGGTGGTAAGGCCTGTGAAGGAGAAGGAATCCACCATTACAGCGAATGCGACTAAAGGTGAGGAAATGAAATAAATATTTTTATACCATGTAAATAAAGTATATTTATAATTTAAATTTCAAAATTAACATTTCAAAGAATTGTCAGGACCAGTCAGTTCAACTACACCTGTCGTTCGGAAAAGACACAAGTCTAAAGAAAAAAAATGCCTATAATTCTATTGCTATTATCACTTTCAGTGTGATGATGTTTTCATTATCTCAATTTTTTTAATATAAACATAAGAATACTATAAATATTTCTTTCTTTAAAAATACAAGTATTACTATTCCCCGTTTACATCGTGTCAAAAAGATCTTTCAAATTATTTTTTCTTAAATGCATTTTTTATTATTTTTGTTTTAGCTAAAAAATCTTGTGCAGAATAATTAAAGCGCTCTTGAATCTGAAGAAAGAGCGCTATAGATTGATTGATTGAAAGATATTTAAGAAATCAAAGTATTTATGTTATACATATATATTTCATATATCGAAAATTCTAATTGAATATCTTGAAAAACTTATATTTTCGGACAGTTTTTATTCTAATTATCCTAATTTAAAAAAGATTTTTTGATGTATTCTTGAATAAAAACATTCGACTTTTCAATAATTGAATCATCTTTGTTCTATAATTAGAAGTTAAAGTTTGGGTTTCACTGCGGACTTCCTGAATGGAACTAGGTAATAATGAGTCAAACCGAAGATATATAAATGGGATGTATGAATTATTTACCATTATAATGTTAAAGCCTTGAATGGTTTGATTTAGAATTTTATTTTATGAGAAACCTCTTTTTTGGATCGCTTGGAACATTTAAAACTCATAATATAGTTTTTCTGGAGTAATAATTTATTTATTTTCTTACAATTTGTGTGTAAATAATTCGATCTCTTGAACAAGCAAATGGATTTGGGCTTGTCGTTAACTCGTGGCACCGAATTCTCAGATTTGAAATCTAGCATTAAATCTCGAATGACCATTAATGACATAGTGAGTCTTTTTTGCCATTTGTGCATGCTTGTGTTGCCTAGATTACATTTGGAGCTAGAATCTTTTGAGAATAAACTTTTTAACGTTTTTTCATAATTTCAGCACTTATTTTTTACTGACTCAGAACCCACTTTTATAAACCAAAGTAGCTTTTACAAGCACATAACATTACAGACCGCAGACTAAATGATTAAAAAATGATTTTTGAAAAGCTTATACAAATTTGTTTGATAAGTTATTAAATAACTATTCATTTAAACTACACCTGCTTCGAAAGATAAATGAAGATGAAAAGTTGTTGAAATATCTTGAATTTCTCACCAAGTACGCGTACAACCTTTCATTTTCAACCAAACCATCTGAATCTCTTTCAATCAGCGTCTCAAACAGATCTTTCCAGAAATATGTTCGACCCATCAACGTTGGCTCCCATTCCTTATTTTTCAACACTATAAACTAAACAATTTGACCTGAAAATTTTAATGAATTTAACCATACCATTTATTGTCGGTACATTAGTGTGCAAGTATTCTAAATGATCTATTCTAAAGATATTAATTTAATTAGGAGCAATTTTCTACAAAAAGATAAATCGACTGAACCACCCAGGGTCACGTCGAGATGCTGGAAAGGATGGGATACAAGCTCGACAGATACAATGGCGTCTTTAAAGTCTCTCAAGTCCCTAACTTCCAGTACCTCGAAAGTGTGCGTACTTTATGCATTTAGCATTTTGGTGTTTTTATGTTTTTGAGTAAATAAATTTAAGGAAAGGAAGTTATGATTTTTCTAATATGTTTTTTAGTGGTATTTGTATAAGTGATTGAAATTTTGTCAGAAAATAAAGAATTAAATATGATATTTCGAATTTCAGCTTATATGGAAACTCAAGTATCTTATAAAAAATCTAAAAACTAGGGTTCGTGCGCCTAGATCGAAAAGCGAAAATGAGGAAAACTCCATAGAAGTTCATGAGTCTAAATCGTTTTCGAGTGAACACGACGTGTTTTTTGAAAATAACTATGAAACAACAGAAAGAGCATTAAATAGAGAGAATTCGAAAAAAAATAAAAAATCGATGAGTGTTGATAGTATAAATGAAATAAAGGATTTCGGTAGAGGGAGATCAACTTCAATATCTCCATTTATAACTGATGATCATGAATTTCAAAAAGAATCATCAACAATAAAGAAATCAAATAACCAGAGTGTTAGAAGTTCTGAGATAAGCTTTGCACCACAAGCCATACAAACCTTCTCGACACACAACGAAAAAACTGACGATAAAATGGCCGAAGATCCATCACCTACCTTTTCCTTCAACTTCTGGAACTGCCAACATTGTACTTTTCTCAATGAGCATAGCCTCAAATGCTGTCAACCCAACATTTCATCGTTTAATTCTCTGTCTCCTCTCTGCAAACAAGCATCAGAGCATCAAGACTCCAATCTTTCCACCAGCCTTCTTCTGCCTTCACAACACATTTGTCAGAGCTGCTATAAAACGTCAAGAGTGATGTGTTTCAAAAAACAGCCGAAACTAAATAGACTCGACTCTAAACACGAAGCGATGAGTGGTGTGGATGAACTCATGGATAATGACATTTTGGGGAAGAACGCTTCTTGCAAGGACAGCCAAAGAGACTCTGTTTTGTACGAAAGCAGAGAAGAGAGTTTGTCTGCAGATTGGAGTGTTGCGTCAGAGTGCAATGACGTCACTCGCTTGAATGCATTGAGGTTCTATTCACTGCTAGATGTGAGTTTGCTTTCGAAGCTAACTAAACAAGTTTTGTCGCTGCAATAAATGTTTCCGTTCAAAAGTAATAAAAGTTTTATGTAGCCCTAAAATGTTTCCTATTTTAGGTGATCTGCAAAAGAATAGGAAAAGCATCTGACAAAGAAATAGTTTTTCTCAAATCGAAACTGTCTCAGCAAACGTCTCCACAGACGATTGTGGAAGAGTGGTTGGAAGAAGTGAAGAGGTTTTTCGAGGCGCTTGGTTTGAAAGAAGAAACTTTTGAGCGCGACTTTGTTGATCTGATGAAGGAAAGCTTGATTGAGAGTAATGGAAATCAACGCTTGGCTTTGAAGCATATGAAACACAGCTGGAAGAACAGGGTTGGTTCGTTCATGCATTATTGTTAAACTCATGTATTTGGAACTGTATGTTCTCTAACCAATGTGAATGGTGATAAAAATAACTATATTTTTAACGATAAATTATTTATAATGAATCAAACTTTCAACCCTCCACGAAAGCTTGAAATTTTGATGACCGAATGCTATATTCCTGGTTTGTCTCACGATCTCTACAACAACACCCTTTCCACCTGCCTGGGCAGCGTGCATGAGGCTAAGGTGGCTCTGGTGAAACAACAGATGCTTCATATGGTTTGGGAGGGAAACAATGTCCAAACATACAGGTGTGGTAGATCGGTGTTTTAGTGGCTTTAAGAATGAATGAGGTGTAAAATGGATGAAGTGTGAGAGGTAGAAATTTATGTGTGAAAATAATAATATCAAAGATTCTTTTCTTGAAATATCGGTTAAAGCTTGATAAATTGGAAAGATCAGGATCGACACCAATCATTCATGAACCCTAAAGAAACGCCCTGGGCTCGACAGATGAAGGAAGGGATAGTAACGACGCTGACATAATGAGAGTTCTGAAGAGAGAGGATGTTGATGTTGACGCGGTAAAAAGAAATGATTTTCTAGATGACAAAGGAAGGGATCATGAAAAAGAAGGAGATGATGGAGACAATTTTAAGGTGATAAATCTCTAAATGAAAGAAAATTCTTAAATATGAATACATAATTTGTAAAAAGTTATTTAGTAGTTTTATAAAATTTATCCTTTTAAAAAGATGTCGGCCACCGGGGATGGTGGGTTGTTTGCCCAGACCCGGGATTGAACCGGGGACCTTTAGATCTTCAGTCTAACGCTCTCCCAACTGAGCTACCTAGGCCGACATTTATATTACATAATATAATGATATATAGAATTGTTTTAAATACTTAATTTTTATTAATTTTTATTTAATTTTCGGACATTACATTATTAAAATTCGAAAAGCATTATATTACAATAAGTTTAGAAAAGGTGACTTTGAAGCCTTAAAGCTGGAGAAAACTATGTCAAACCCGTATTTTACACCGAGTATACATAAATTTTATGTCATAAAATAACGTCAAAGTTGATTAATTAATAATTACTTCAGTCATAGAGCGCCAACCAGCTTCCACCGGTATGTCGGTTCTGAGCAAGTCCTTTCAACTGCTCTCACGCTCTCTCCATCTGTCTTGTGTCAGCCTCCAAATCCCTGTTCCAGGTGTTTTTCGAATGACCTTTTTTCCCTTTGAAGGTTCCATATGAAAGACTGCCTTGTTGCACTTTTCCTGATTTTTCAAGAATATGCCCTGTTAATTTTCAAAGTTTATTGGAACTTTTTTTATTAACAGACAGTTGATTGGTTTTTCTCCATAAGTCTTCATTTAAGATCTATACTGACAAGCGGATCTTCAAGATTTCCCTCAGATAGGTATTGATGAAGACCTGTTCTTCCCTCTAAATCTAAATGGTAGATCGCTGCAATCAGTTTTGATTATTACGAGACGGATTATTATGGCATTGGTTGCACTCGAACCTAGGACCAACCGTTGGTCAAGCCGAGTCGTTACACACTCTTTTATGATACCGGCGTTCAACATTTTAAATAGATACTCATAAATTACAAATTTTACTATATGCATTATTTATACACCATAGAGACGGGTGAGGATGTTGCTAGCTGAAAAGACAAAGTGGGGGATAGAAGAGGAAGAAGAAGCCAAAAGGGTGGTTAGACTAATCGACTTGGTCTTACGGAGTGCCTCTTCTCAAACAGAAAAGGCTTCTTGTGAAGAAGAAAAGAAGGTATGGGGATGTAAATCTAGAAAGGGCCGTAAGCTTTTGTTTCTTTAATGAATTTCGCAGTGTTAAACTTTTCAGAATATGATACTCAAAAAGTGTTTTTAATTTCAGAAAAACGAAGCCAGGTTGCATTTGGCAAGTCAGATAGACATCAAAGCTTGCATAAAGACTGCCAAAGAGCATCAGAGCCATTTGTCTGCGGCTGAAGAATACCTCAAGAGATGTCCTTGCTGCTGCTTTATCTACCCACAAGACCAGGTTGATAACCTAATTTAATTGAGTTTAATTTTAAATAATCATTGAGTTCCGCAAATTTCTTTTTTATTAAATTAACTTATACAGTTTCTAGAAATTATAAGTTCAAAATGTCAAAATAGGTTATCATATTGACTCGTTTAAAAAACATTCATTGTATCCCCAGCTTGTTTCCTACACAAAGTGTGAGTGTGCGTTCTGTAAGGCATGCTGGGCCGAGCATCTTACACAAAATATCAGAAGCAGAAATGTGAAAGATCTCAACTGCCTTTTCTGCAAGAGTCCCAAAATCGACCATTTATCAAACTTCCACGAGTACTTTGTCAAGCTAGATAAAGTGGTCAGTGGTGGTATCATAATTGTTGGTTGTTATTGTTGAAACCGAAAAAGTATTTAAATGCGTGAACTCTTTGCTTTGCATGTTTTTGATAACTAAACTAAAGTTCATTAAAATAAAACTCATTTATTTAGATTTTATTAATAAATTCTCCATTAAATATATATCGTGAAAATTAAATTTCGCCAAACTTTGAAAGTCCATTCACCACTAACCCTTCAGTTGAAATCCCTGGTAGAGGAGGAAGTCGTGCATAAGTTCCGAAATCTTTTGATAGAGTGGAGTGTTGAGAACGGAGAAAATGAAAAACTAATTAATTGCCTTTGGGTAAGATGAGTGTGGGCTTCTAAATCATGTATTTAAAAAATTGACATTTTGGTAAAATTTTTATATATTTATCTTATTGAACTTTTAACAGTAGTTTAAACTTCAAATATTTGACACGATAAAGAATTAAATAGAAAATATTATACTTTCACATTAACCTCTTCAAAACTATAATTTTTCCCAACTGTATTTTTCAACTTAGACACTTTTTTACCCATCAAACGACCATTTTAACTAGAAAACAAAATTTTCCACAATTACTACAACCCATTGAAATGACCTCCATCTCCAGTGTGATGTCATGATCATCGCTCCCTCGTGCACGGAGTATGACGTGACGTGCCCACACTGCAATCGCAGGTTTTGTCTCAACTGCAATGTTAGTGCGTCGTTTCTCATTTTGGAGAATGGCGATTTTTTGCTTTTTTAACTTTTGAAGTTTTTTGTGATTGTGATTTTTTAAGTAGTCGTTTTATTTTATTTCCTATGATAGAGATGATTGTTTAAATAAATGCTTTATATATCAAAAAATACATTTTCAACTGGAAAAAAGATTGAAAGAATAGTAATTTCTAGATTTACTCTGCCACTAATAACACATAAACATCAACTTGATTGACTCCTTCAGTGGACAGGCTATCAAGAACACCATTGTCCTGCCAAGAAGAATCTCGACAAGCAACAATCAGTGCCTAACCTAATAAGCTAGTCCCTAATGATCTATCAATCATTTACTTCATTTTTTATTTTATTTTCGATTATCTTTCAAGTAATTCATCGATATCTGTAATTTATAAATTCATAAGTTAGTTCATTATAAATAAACGCATTAATCAGTTAATATATTTTTTAATTAATTTATCCAGTTATGCATTTAGCTATCTATTAGATTATTTTTAAACTCGTGCATCTGCTCAACCATGAATTCCTGAATGAATTCATCCATTCATCAGAGTGTCCAAATTGTCCCTCCCGATTTGAAATAGTGAAGGGTGGCTGCATACATCTCACGTAATAACAACTTATCTTGAGTTCAAAAACTTATTATAAAAATATAAAAAATTATAGATTTATTTTTATAATCACAATAAAAGTGGAAAAATACTGAGAAAATCAATCATTTTATTACAACTTTATTTTTAATTTAAAAAATCACCATCGTCAACAAGATCAAAGCCAACATCATCATTTCAGATGTCCAAAATGTTCTAGCGAGTTTTGCATCGGGTGTCGAAAGAGTTTTCATCACTCAGAAAAGGTTTTACTGATATTTTTGCATTTTTGCAAGACATTATTCATAAGGATGTATGAGTTTGTATAAATGATAATTGTAGGAATAATTTTTCAAACCAAGTTTTATCAATCATACTAGAAAAATATTTTTTTAATTTCCCAACAATTCTAAAGCTTTCATAGAGTTTTATAATAAGAAGTTATTTTCCAAAATAAATTGTAAATGCTCAAATTATTTGTGATTAATGGAAAAATATTATCATTATTATTGAAATTCAATAAGTTATAAAACAAAAAGCCCTTGTTAATTGCGTTTTACTTTATACCTTTTGAATTTAATTTTGCCTCTAAAGCAAGGATACTGGTATGCAAAATCAATATTTGTAAAATCGAAAAAAATATTTGTGTGTTTTAAGAATATGGAATTTTAAACCAAGTCTTTGATGGAGCACCATAGTTCAATGACCTGAAACAGAATTTTAAGAATTATCAACAAAACTTGATTGTGTTTTTTCTATAAATGTATATAAGGATTTTAAATATTAATCTATGAAATATTATATTTAATCCAGATAAAATCAAAAACACAAAAAAACATTTATATTACATTTTTTTTACATGGTTAAAAACGCATTTTTTAAATATACTTGCAAGTTTTTATTATAATTTACTTATCTACTAATCATATGAATGAATTTTTTAAAATTATAATTAGGTGATTCGCCATTATTTTTCTATTCAATTTCGATATTTCCGCTTTCATTTTGCGACAGAAAGAGCATATTTTACATAGTTGTCTTTTTTAACATAATCATCACAGTCATTAGAAGCTACTTACCTACCATAACCACAGTCTCCATCATTATTCCTACCCTGCGCAGCATCACTATTCTTATAATCATCGTCATCGCCCTCCTAATCATTATCACCACCATAATTATCATCACAATCCTTATCATCACCATACTTATCATCACCATACTTATCATCACCATACTTATCATCATCATTCTCATCATTATCATCACCCCCATCCTAGAAAGGGTTGTACTGCCTACACGAGAGGGACTGCATTGGAGAGTTGAGGGACTTCGACGTGGTCATGCTGGAGTCGCTGCTCAGGGTTGCTGGTGCTATGAGTTATGGTGGTTAAGAGGGTTATCAGTGGTTATCAGTGGTTATCAGTGGTTATCAGTGGTTACCAGTGGTTATCAGTGGTTATCAGTGGTTATCAGTGGTTATCAGTGGTTATCAGTGGTTATCAGTGGTTATTAGTGGTTATCAGTGGTTATCAGTGGTTATCAGTGGTTGTTTTAGGTTAAGCCATTTATGGGGTTATAGTGCTCTTTGATGGGTATTTTAGGTCATGGTGGTTGTTGGTAGCTCTTTGTAATTTTTGATTCCGAAATATTTCTTTGTGGTTGTAGGAGCAAGGTTTTATTGTTACTCAAAACGAATGCTTTGTTGAGTCATAGAAAGGGCTCATTAAAAAATCATGAAAAATAATTCATACATTCTTTGATTATTTTCAATGTATGAATAGGACAATGGCGTTGAACATCACCTCTCGTCATCATCTTCATCTTTTTCGACATCAAAATGCCAAGTTATCATCCAAAGAGATGAAAAGAGCGTGGAAGAACCGTGCTCTGAGCCGTGTCATGACAACTGTACCGACTTGTGCCAGTGAGTGTTTATAAGCCAGCTCCATTATTTATTAATCAGCGCTGTAGAATATATTTTAAAATTATATCCAACTAAAAAGTTCGAAAATGCTGTTTTTTAGAGTTTTGAATAATTTGAAGTTTTATTATTATTATTATTTATTTTTTGTTTATAAAAGCGTCGGAAGCCAGATTGAGGAAGGCTTAGAATGTCAAATAGCTTTGCACTTTTGGTAGTTTGTTTTTTAAAATACAATACTATTTAGGAAAATATTTTAATGAAGCCATCTTTTACGAGTAACAAGCCATTTCTAAAACCCTTATAAATCCTCACTAATCCATTCCCCAAACGATTATTACCGACAAGTTATTTCTGCCCATTCAATCACTATCACGCTTACTTCCTCAAAAGCCCAACAACACTACAAACAAACCCCCACTACTATCAAAAGTTTTCTTTACTTCCCACTACTATCAAAAACTCCCTCCCCCCTTTACACTCATCACAGAGAGCACTACGTCGAGTACCTGGTGAGCCTCATCAACAGGCACTCGATCGATCCAGTCTCCATCATGGACAGGAAGAAACTTGTGCTCTTCCTCGAGAGAAACAACAAAAAGGAGGATGTTGAGGGCAGTGCAAGAAAAAATAAAATCATTGGTGCTAGTAGTAATGATAGCGGTACTAATAGTTGTAATAGTGTCAGCGTCAGCACAGAAGAAGGTTTTAATAAAGGTAATAATTGTAACTTCATTTACAATTTTATAAATAAATAAAGTTATTGGTGTTGAAAATTATACGAATTATTTTACATACCTCAACCCTACTTCACAACATCTTGATATTGTTTCACGCCATTATAAAATATTCTAAGTAACACACGAACTAACGTAATCACGGAAAGGACAATATGAATAATTCTAAATTCGATAACAAGAATTTACATAGATAAAGTAAATAATAAATCAAAAATCTTCTCATATACATTTATATATATTTATAACCGTGACAACCACGCAGGCTCCACTTCTTCCAAAAGTGCTTTTATTGCTTCCAGCAGCCCGTCAAGTGCCACCATTGCAACAAACGACCAACTAATTAGATGGTCTGAAAACGATGACGTGGAAAGTCTGAGACAGGTGACGGCTTTGATTGGTAGTTAAATGAAGTTGTGGCTGTGATGATTTATAATATTTATTTTCGTTTTTAATTAAATCAAAACAAATAGATGCATTATTATTTACAGATCATTTCCAAGTATTTTCCTCTGTCAAAAAAAGAAATTTAAAATAATAAATGAACAATAAACGTTTGTCATGGGAGAAAAATAAGGATTTTCTTTCGTAATTTTTTTTCACAGGGTTTTAAATTGTTTTTGGCGGCACCACTTTCTTCTTATTCAAATATTCTCCTGATTAGAAAAGAAATGTTAGAAAATATTGTACAAATATTATTTTTTAAAGATTTTATAATTGCAAATAGCTTCAGAAGTTTTGATTGTTTGTCGAGTCGATGGAAAAAGCCCTCTTCACATTTGAAATCAATGATATTGAATGCTGAACAGACCACTGTTTTCATGTTTATTTAAACAATTTTCATTCTAAAATAATGTTTTTAAACTTTATTTGCTTTCAATAAAGCTGTGTATATTTTTCTAAGTAAAAATAAATAGTTATTTACTTTTCAATGTAATCGTTTCAACCATAAACATAGAGGTTTTGAAAATAAAATTATAATCTTCAGTATTAAATCATTGAAAATGTAAAGATCTTTTATAAACGATTTAATACGGGGATATGTTGAACGTCTAAATCAAAATCTTTTCAAAAGTTTTTCATATAATAAAATTATTTAAAACTCGGGTATAATTCACGCCAAAAAATAAAGTTCAAAAGTTTGGAGAGAATTCTTGATGTAAATCGTATGCTAGGAGTGTATTTCGGAATTCTCAAAAAGTGAAAGAGAATTGCTTAAGAGAGTTTTACACATGGCAAATGTTTTTTTAGTTCTTAAAAAGTGATTTAATAAACTAGAAACTTCAGTCGATCTCAAATAAAGCGCTATTTTGGAGTTTATGGCTGAGTTTTTTGAGAACCATGGGCGGCTCCCGTCAGTCTCGAAAGGCTGCAAATTAGTTTTCAATAAAAGCATGATTGTTCCTCGAAAGAAAACCGAAATAGATATAATAAATATTATATCAGTTTCATTAAAAGATTTTTTTCTTCTTTATCTTCTTTTTGAAGTCTGAGAATTGATCAATTTTTGATTTACACTTTTTCAAATCATCATAAAGACTATTTCTTACGCGTCAATGACTTTGTTCATCTCAATCATTTTGATTTTTTCAACGAATAATAACCTAACCTAGAAAATTAGAAGCTAGTCACGCATTTAATTAACGAAAAAGTTTTTCGTGCCAGTCAAAATTCATTTTCAAACAACATTTAAATGTAAAACGACTAAAACAATGAAACACATTTATCGAATACACCAAGAAAAGTCATATTAATTTGTTTATAAAATACAGGAATACGAATTTTAGAAAAACGGTTAAATTAATAGACCGAAAAATATGTGACAAAAAGAAGGATTGCCTAGGTACGCTGGAATGCATGTAAATGTGTGAGTGACTGAGGTGTGTGTACGGTGCGACATTATTTTCCGGTTATTATTTCAGAGAAAACCATTTTTAAACCTCTTTTAAATAATTGGATACCATTTAAAATGGTACGATAGGGTTTAAACTTTTTTAATTTAATATTGTGTAAACAAAACCATAACATACTGATATGTTAAGATGCTATTAGTTTTAGGACATCTTCATTTATCGAAAAACTTTTTTATTTCGAAATAATTAGAAAAAAAAATATATATGTTTAACAATATTTTCAAATGTGATATAAATCATAACCTATAATTGAGCCGGTCAAATTACAAAGAGTTAAGAAAAAAAAATCACGTCCTCCTCTGGTAGAAAAAGTCAGAATTAAAAAAAATTAATTTCAATACAGAGATTTTAAAATATTTTATTAAACCATTTTTAAAGTGCCCGAAAAATTCTATATTTCACGGTTTTGGTTAATTAATATTCAGTTTTGTAATATAATAGTAATAAATAGTTATAATTTTCAATTAAATATTAAAACAGAAACTTGAAACACATGAATGAGATATGTTTTGGAACTTTTAGTATTTTACATATCTTAATCATTTTCTGACGTTTAAAAATTTTATTCACATTTCAAAATTTTTTTTACATCTTCATCATACATCCTTGCATTCATTTTTTCTTTTTACCAGACAGATATAAAAAGTTCATCCTATTTTAACTTTATTAATAACAGCTCACTTTTCTATTTAATTATTCCTAAGTCGATAATTTAAAATAAAGTATTCAAATCATTGTTGGGTTTAGATATATATTAATTTCTGCCTTGTGAAACGAACTTAAAAGTGAGTATTGTATGCTCGACGCAGGTACCACGTACTTTTCCCAAAACCATGAAAAGTTGACAAATTCAATTTGGAAGGACTATTAGTGCAAGGTTAGAAACTTCAAATAATTTAAAATTTAGTTGAAATAAAAAAGATTTAAAGAATTTAGCATTTGAAAGCCTTTTTTGTATAAAAAATGATTTTTTTATATAAATATCTTCAACCGTTTTTCTATGCAACACATATATCTTTTATTTATAAAATGTTTTTTATTTCGTTTTTAATAGGAACCTTTGAAGCATTTTCATATTAACTTCTCAAGATATATACTTTTTTTGATCTTACGGCTAGAGTAGGCTACTTACAACAAAGCACACCCAGTTATGCAGTTTGGTAAGTAAAAAGAAATATAATAAAAGTTTCGCTATTATCGGACATGGTTGTTGTAAATGCTGTTGCGGTTGTTTTTTTGTTGTTGCTAGGTTTGTTCAGTATCGACTTGTTGAGAAGTGATGGAAGCTGAAGGAATAACGGAAGTTATTGATCTGCTGGAGTTATTATTGGTGTCTTCATTATTAATATTGTTGTCGTTATTTTCATTATCTTTATTATTCTTGGTTTTATTACCTTTCGTCGAATCGTCATCTTTGATGTTTGCTTCAAATGTTTCGTCCAGAGAAACTACTGTAAGATTTATAGAATTCTTTTGGTTATTTGTCGTATTGATATTGGTTTTACTGTTATTAGCATTATGAGTATGGTCGTTAATTACAGTTGCAAGTTGGGCAGATGTTGAGCCCTCAAGTAGCAAAGATGTTGATTTTTGTTGATGTTGCTTGTGAGGTTTGTATTGCTGTAGATGCCGGTTCAAGTGTTGCAACCTTTTTTGACGTTTTTGCAGCAGTTGTTGTTGTTCGGATAGATTTTGTGGTTCTTGTTGCTGCTGGGAAAACATCCATTGGTTTTGTGGAAACAAAAAATGTTGAGAAGTCTTGTTTTTTTTATTGCTAGAGTAAGGAGATTGTGGAGAAAGCAATGGCTTCTTGATCGCTTCTGTGAACAACTTGTACAATCTGCTAGATCTACGTCTTTTGTTGTTGCGGTTGCCGATGCTACTTAGATTGTTGTTGTTATTGTTGTTGTTGTTGTTTTCATAGTGAGATTGAAATTCACAATCAGTTGTGTCTTCTGAAGAAAACGAGTCACTTCTGCAACTGAAGTTAATTGAAGTAAATGCATGAGGTTCCGAGAAAAGATTTAATAAGCTATTCAACATAGTAATTAAACAAAATTAATTATTTTAATTAAAGTTTCAGTCTAAAAGTTTCACGATAGAAATTTTCCTCATATTAATTCTTTTTAATTTTATTTAATATTCATTAAATCTTGTGAGCCACTAAGACGCTATTCAACCCCTTAAGAGGGGTTAGCTTTTCGTTTGAAAAAATCCTTTAAGCCATTTGAAAATTCCTGATTCTTAAACACCTTTAGTCCTAGAAATAATAAATTTAAAAAAGTGACAGTCTTTTTTTGGGTTTTTTAGTGTAAAGTTACAACTTTTCAACATAAAAAAGTATTAAAAAAAAGTTATAACAATCTGTGAATATAAAAAAAAGAAAGTATGCATGTGAAAAGTGCACTTGACTCAACGTCTAAAAGCCTATCAAACAACGTCTCGGGAAAAAATTCTCACATAAATCGTGACCAACATAACTGAGAAACTATATTTAATAACGACATTAGATAATCTGAAATATTTTCTTGTTTTTCATTAAAAATGAAATATTTTCCAATTAAAAGACCATTTAATACTTTCAAAAGAGTACCATAAACCACTTCTGATATTAATGGTAATATATATTCATATATTAATATCCCTTCGAGAAGCTGTGTTGAAGTTATTATTAAAAAGTTATTAGAAAAAAGACAGAAAATGAATTTTTTAAAAAACATATAAATATTTTAATGTATAGAAAATATTATGGAAAAAAAGAGAATAAAAAATGATGAAAGAATGAAGAAATTTGCGCAAGGAAGACTTGTCGGATGCACATATCGTGACGCCTAATACATTATTTCTGTCACCATCACAATCTTTTTGTGCTCACCGACAACAAAAAAATTTTACGTTTCGTTGAACAAATCTTTTCCTATCAGGGACAACTCATTAATATTATAAATTACATTTTAGTTATTTAGGTTTCAGGTTCTTGACATTTGTTTCTAAAACGACAAAGCATTGACAAAGTGACTTTCAAAACCAAAAATTGAATAAATCTATTTAAATTCAACAAAAGCTATAAATGTAAACAAAACTCGTTTAATTTCTTTTTATTCCTACGATACCTTTCTTCAACACACTAATTTCAATACGACCTCTACAAATAAAAAATCTTAAAAACAGCTTTTATGACACTCCCACCAGCGCACCTCTCCTGGGGGGTGGTTTGTTTGATGAGTTCGTTGACGGTGATGATGTCGTCTTTGAAGTCCTCTCTGGTGCTCACCATGCTTGGATTTTTGCCGATCTTGTTCAGTCTGTCGAAGGAAATAGTAAGTAATGGTGTTTAAATATCTTTCTCATGCTATTTAATCATAGATTTAAAATGTATTCAGTTTTACTATAAAACGAAAAAATCTAGGTATAGTTAAATTTTAAAACAATAAAATGAACATCACCTATTATCATTTTAAGAACTTTTTTAACCATCGTTATATCTCCACCATCACCTCCATCATCATCACCACCACGAACCTTTCAGCTGCAACACTTTCCATGGTCCTTCTCATGACGGGGTAGTGTTCCAGCACAGAGTTGAAGTGCTCCACGGTCAAGGAAAACAGGTTGCAGTAGGTCTCCGCCCTCACACTTGCTACTCTCTTTGCGTTCGTCAAAAGACAGATTTCTGTAGAGAATTATATTGTTGGTTTAGTAATGGTGTAATTGGTGTTGTTGGTGTGCCAGAGATGTGAGGGTGGAGATATGATGTGAGGGATATTTTTGTCTTAAAGTTGTATTAGTTGGTAGTTTTAATGGGAAAAAAATCGAAGAAATTTGAGGAATTGATTTTGGAGAAAAAAGCGATAGTGTTGCTAAAAGATGAGTGATCGTGTAAGAGATTTGTAGTTTAAAGGGCAATAACTATTAAGATGGAAGATAAATTGACTGCGTAGGGAATTAATGAAAGAAGCTATGAGAAAACTGGTAATAATTGTTGTAATACAAATTAAATTCTTAAAAAGAAAAAATAAAATTTTGAAGTTAATCACTTTTATATTGAGGTTCTAAGGAGGGGATTCTTGTATATAAATATTTAAATGTTGCTTTGAAAGTTAATTATGAAAAGCAGTTTGTCTATAACTCCAGAGAGCTGTAAAACTTGAAGGAAAAGTCTCACAAGAAAAAATAAAATTCTTAAAAACTTTTTTTCAAGACGAAATGTAAAATGAGTAGAAGAAAGTACTGAAAGGTTTTTATTTACTGAGATGCAAAAAGATTTTATAAACTTTTGGTAGATCAAACAGTAAGACTGATAATGATGAGATTGGTGAATGTGGTAAAAGTGGAAGTGGTGGTTTTCATGAAAAAAGAATTAATGAAGTTAAAGAAACTTCAAAAAGCTAATGATATTTTCTTGAAATAGCTTGTTGAAAATTTATCTGGAAACATTGAAGAATGGTGGAGATTATAACTATTCAAAAAAGTGATGAATGAGACAGGCACGAAACCTATTGAGAGCATTTTATAACGGATGGATATATAAAATTGATTTAATCAAAATAATTCGAGCGAAATATTCTTTAGAATTATATTCAAAACATAAAAAGATTAAATAAAATAGCGAGAAAATAATTGTGTTTAAAAAAAGAGCGCTGCAGTGAAATGTAGCACACTGGAAGTGACTTGGAAATGAGGCGAAGAAGTTGGTTTAAAGAAAAAAATGATATTTCGATTTGAGCTCTTTACATCTTTTCTTTGTAACTTCATTTGAAATTGACCTATTGTCTAAGTTTATTATTTGAAATACAATTTTAAATGATATTAAACTAATAAGGTATTAAAATATTTTTAGGTATTTAAACAAGGTTAAATTAATTTAAAATTTCAGTATAAGAATTGTTCAACAAATAGATGAACAATGATTTTTAATTTTTCAGTAAAAATCTAATTGAAAAATGAGTTAAATAATTTTAAACTTACATTTTGCGTGAGAAAAAGTTTTTTAAAAAGGTGTACTATTTCAAAAAAACTAATTTAAACAAGTGTAAAAAACCTAAAATACGAATGAGATTTTTTAAAAAATAAAATAAAAACATTTGAATAATGAAATTGCATTTTTCCAATTTACGTCAAAATTAGAGCTCTATACTTCGAACTCCTTCAAAAAGTCAAATAATGTCAACTTTATTTTATTTTACTTGTAAAATTCTTGGTTTCAATCTAAAGTATTTTATAGATAAAATAACAAAAGCCGAAATAAAACGTCAACTAAATTCCCAAAGGCCTATTTTCGAAATTTAGCAAAACCAGTCGAGTCTGGAATAAATCTACATGAGAGCAAAAAAATATGTTTAAAAGCCTTTTTAAAATAATAATTATAAAAAAATTATATTTACATTATTTAGTAAAAAAAATATGTTTAAAATTTTTCGGTTAATCAAAAAAATAATGAATTTATAATATAATTCTACATTAAATCGTAATGTAAATTACAATGTAATCTTAAATCTTTTCTGTGTACAAAACTACACCAACCTCCGAAATAAGAGCCATCGGAAAGAGAAGTAGCAACCTTGGAGTCTTTGGTGATGATGTCAACGATTCCCTCTTGGATAAAAAACATCTTCGTTCCCAATGTGCCTTCTTTAACCACAAAGTCTCCTTTTGGTGTTTGCAAGGTTGATGAACTTGATAAATAGGAAAAGTAAACTTGGGGAAGAAATGCGAAGAATAAATTGCAAAATTAATGTTTTTGGCGTTTAAGGATTCATTGTGTTTTTTCATTTTGTGGTGAGAGCGAAATAATATAAATGTGAAGTTGGTATTCGGAATATTCATATATTCTACTTTTTTCTTTCTTTTAAATTGAAACCAATAAGAGGTTTATTCATATTTTCTATTTAAGTTTTTATTTTTAATAGAAACAATTTAAGAATGACTACTTCGAAATATCTCTTATTTTGCAAAAAGCACACAAGAAGTTTCTTGATAAACTTCAATTCGAGGTTTCGAAAATGTATGATAATTGAAATTTACATTTAAGATACTTTCGCGTGTAATTTTTAAATCTCAGACGTTTCTCAAATCGCGTGGGATTAAGTAATTTTGGATTGAATCAACAAAGTTTAATATCACGCTAGGCCATTAAAGGTTTCAGTGGTATGAATGGGATTCAAGGCGCATTTAGCTAACTTGATTATGTTCAGTTATTTGTCTGAATAGATTTGGTTCAATTTAATACATTTCGGACCTAGAATCATGGAGAATTATAAATTACTTGTTTTACATTGTAACCTCATTACTAAAATAAAAATTGCAGCCACAAAAACATATATACTGGACATAAATCCACTCAGTAGGAACTATAAAAAAAATCAACTAACTCCTTTCCTGGGAAATTATTTTTATTCCAATTATCCTTCTTCCAAAATTAAGAAAATTATTTTTGAAAAAAGCATCGTTATTGAAAAATATTTTAAAAGTCTTCAATAAATCTTACTTAAAAATTTTCTTAAAGAACTTTTTTTTAAACCCAATACGGAACTGCTTAATACCTGGCTGAAAGACCTCATATTGGAGTTTGCACACGACTTCTGAGACGAAGTTTGGATCAGCGTTTGTGAAGAATGGCACTGAAGCCACTAATGCTCTGCAATTGTAGTTGATGATCTCCTGCCAGAATGACGCAATGGTTCGTATGAATTAAAATAGAAAAATAATATGAAAAGTAGTTGAAATGTATTGTCGAAAGTGAAGTTATTGATAAATTAACAATCTAGATACAAAATAGTGATTGAAAACCTACTGGTGAAATTAACTTTTATTTCAATCAAGATAAATGTGTTCATAGAATTTTTTTTCTATTTGAAAACTTAAATGTCCAATTTATAAATAATTTTTCGTAAAATATTTTTTGCTTGTCAATTAAATTCAACCATATTATATTACATCATTAAAAGTAAATGTATAAACTTATTTTCCTTATTCCAGTTAATTTCTTTCTTATCATTTAATTTCTTTCGACGTACCTCCTTCAGACACTCGTTCAATTCATTCAAAATGCTCCTCTCATCGAACATCTTGCCATGGTACCTGCCAGGAATATCGTTTCAGAGCTCAAAGAACTATAAAAAGACCAAAAGCTTTTTCTTATCGAATACTTTAAGAAACATATTGTTTTATACTTTTTATAGTGTTCAAGAGAATATCTTTTTAAGTTAACAAGGATTAATTCGCGTAATAATCATTTCTCCATCAAAAGCCTCGTGGTTAGCTCATAAAAATAAACTTCATTGATTAAAAATTAACTTTTATATGTATATAAAAATAAGTATAACTCATTTTCTAAAATCTTTTTTACAACAATAGACCTGTGCTCGTAGTACGCAGTGATGCGATGACGAAGGTTTCTCGGTAGCTTTCTGTACATCATGTACTCTTCCACCTGCTTGAACTGTAGCAATAAGACGAGTAATACAAAGAATAATAAGTGCAGGCAGGGTAGTGTGGATGGAGAAAATTAACATAAACGATCTGCGATAAAAATGTGTCTGCATAAAGGAAATAAAATATTTATACGACTGTAGTGGACCTACGATGATGTATGGTCTAGAAACAATAGTTCTGACTAAAAGAAAAGAAACAGAGCTGGAGGTAGCTGAGCTTAAAAGAAAAAATATTTGATTGGTGGTTTACGAGGTTAGACAATATGAAATCAAAATGTTAGAAAAACAGTGCAGATAGGACGTTTTGGCGACAAGGTGAGAGAAACACGGTTAGGATGGTTTAGACACGTGCATAAGATAGAAACGAATCATATCGGGAGAAGAATGCTGAAGATGGAACCACCAGAAAAGATAAAAAGATTAAGACCAAGGAAAATATATGATGCGAGAAAAGAAAGAGATAGAAAAGTATACAAGAGTTTTGAGAGAAAAAAATTCGGTGTGGTTACCCTAATGGGACAGGCGTTAACTTTTTGCCGTCCTATATTCCTACTATAAAACATGTGTCTTTCCTAAAACTTTCTTGGATCCATTTTTAGTCTATATAAATCAGTTAATTAATGGATGGGTGTTAAAGATTACCAAAGATAGATAAGCTCTAAGAAAGTTTAAATAATTCTAATATTTTGATCTGAGCTGATAATTCAGACGGTCGAAATGACATTAAAAAACATTTATCCACAAGCTTTAAGTCTTTTCTTGATTGAGGATGAAAAAGAATAGAAACGTTGATAAAATCCCAAAAGTGTTGAATAAATATTAAGGTGCTGATTAAAATAATGAAGACAAATTATTATTTTCAAATATCCATTTTCTACTATCTATGTCGTTTTAATTTTCAATGGAACTCTAATATGTATAGACTATGCATTGTATAGTGTGATAATGAAACGGCTTGTGCCAGATTTGTTTCGATAATATTTCAAGGGATTTCTAGCCATCGTACCGTTATGAGCCTTCATCCATTCATCCAATCTTGTATACAATCACTCACCCATCCCTTCATTCTTTCAACTTCCATCATTTCATTCATAATACTTTTAAAGCTTTCCACTCATCTATCTTCCTATTCAACGGAAAAGATGAGTAAATTGATGACGCAATCTGATTTGACGGATAGGAGTTACAAAGCGAAAGTGAAAGTAATGCGATTTAGAAAAGTCTATGAAATTCTTGGAGTAAGAGCTTCTAACTATTTATGAATTTATTTTACTTTTTTATATCGATTTTAATAGAAATAAAAAATCAAAATATGTTAAAAAACTCAATTTATTCAATAAATGTTAAATAATAATTATAGTAACTGTTTAAAAGACTATAATCATGAAAAGAACAAGAAATAAAACAACCAGCACTATTCACCTTTTCTCGGTACAGGCGTTTTGAAGTATCAAAACTTTGAATGAGAGCTGTCGTGTGTCCTTTGAAGAAAAATAATTAACTTCTAGCATTCTTAAAAAATAATAATAACACATTGTCTATATATGTTTTATCTACATCCTTTTCAAATTGCCTCTATATGAAATAGCTTTTTCATGTTCATGATCATCTAATGAGGTCTTTATAAGGCCGTTTATCAAACTACAACATAATTTAAACTCTCATTATAATACTCATCTAGAGCATCGTATCACTTTATCATTATTATTTTAACCTTTTATTTACGACATCATTTGTATCATTAACTCCAAAATAGTCAACAGCACTTTTCCCGCTAAAGTTATTGCGTAATGTGTGAACAAATTGTCATTAAGTTCAGAATCAACATTTAATATTAATGAGTTATTTTTTCGACAATTTTCCGAGTAAGTGCGTAGTTAAAGCTATATTTAATTTTCCTTGAAAATGACATTTCGCCTCTTGACACGTCAGCCAAGTTGAATGACTTGATGATTGTTTCCATGTTAATATAAACTTTTAAACAAATATTTTTTAGAACTTTTAAAACTGAATTTATTTCAATGCAAGACACACTTATGCATAAGCTATGGAATAATAATAATAATAAGATAATAATACTGCTTCAAAGGCGCACATCACAAACCTTCCGTGACCACTTCAAAGAGTCACCAAATCCTTCAACTTTTTTTCCCACACACAATTTTTTTTCTTTTTCGAAATCCCAAAAAAACATATAAAACACTACTAAAACATTAATACATAAAGCCATTCTAGCACTTTGGAAACAACCCATCAATCTTCTACTCACCAACGAAGAGAGCATAGCAAATCGCTCCTGACAACATGCTCACGATCGTCAGCCAGACGTCAGTGACGCCCTGTGGCGGGTAGCGACCGTAGCCTATGGACAACATGTGAGAGAGGGCTTTGAAAAGTGCCCAAGTGTACTGTTCTGTCCAGTGAGCCCGCTGCAGTGATTAGTGAGTAGATGGGAGAGAAAGTAGAAAGTAGATTGATTTACAGGGAGGTTCTTTTTGAAGTGGTCGTTAACAGTTGGTTAGTTGGATAGATTGATGGTTTAAAAAAGACGAAAAAAATATTTCTATTTTTAAAAGTGTATAATACCACACGAAAATAAACTGAGAAGTATTTTCGAAAAGCTAAGATATAAATAGAATGATCCAAAATGGAATATAAACAGTGTTAATTATATTAACATTTTTTTAACGTAATAACCATATAAATCCACGCAGGTATATCCCGGCTTAGTGCTTCGGCTTCCTTAATAGGATTCTCAAAGATGATTAAGTTCTGTTGAAGTCTTGAATATTATGCATATAACTTTTCTATAAATCCAAATCTAAACTTTTTTGTTGTTGCTTTATATACTATTACAAATAAAGTCGAAATAAATCAATTAATAAAATTTGAAAATTTGCCTTAACTGTCAATGGACATCCGTGAGCCCATCAACTCGATACTCAAAAAACCAGCTAGGTTTCATAAGAAGCCGCAGCTTCGTTCAGCCGATTCACATTCTGAAAAGAATTGTGAACAGCCCAAACTCGCCACTATCCCACTTTCTATCACATTTGTCAATCTCAAGAAAGCCTTTGACTCAATCGACTGAGATGAGATGTTTGCAATTTTTGCAAAATTACGGGATCGCGAAGAAGATTAGCAACACGAAATGTAGGGCGATTTTTTCATTTAAGTTATATTTATTGTGATGATGAAAAAAATCAAAGTTTTCTCGCAGGTGAATCCATTCGGAGAAAACCATGAAAAAATCTAATTAGCCGAACCAAGCAACACGTTTGCCGGACAAAGTTAACGATCTTGTCTTTTGACAGAATGTTGATTTAATTGAGAATGAGACATCATAAGCTCAAATCCAGTTAGAATCTTTGAGACTGAATGCACGTATGGTTGGATCAATGTTCACAAAACTGAACAGATGCCTCTCAACCAGCCAAACCCTTTTGTCTCGCCACTTGCGCCAAAGTTCTCAATCAAAATTGAGATGACTTTAAATACCTTAGGTTCACCGATCACAAGTCGGCTTTTCATGAACAGTCTTCACAGAAGATTCTGTTTTTGCCCAAACTGACAGTGAAATCCAAGATTCGCATTTTTTAGCCGCTTGCATTCCTTATTTTTCGTAAAGCTGCGAAACATTGTCAAAGAAGCTTGAAGTTTTCGCAAGGACTTGTTATCAAATTATGCTAAGAATTCAATAGTCTAGAGACCACATCACTAATAATGTTTTTATTTAATTTTTTTCTTTTAAAAATGTATTTCAAATAAATCAAAATAAATTTTACAATTCTCTTAAAATTTAATATATTTCACACACAAAATTTTTAAATTCATTTTTTCTATAATCTATTCATCCTCTATTCATTTTATCTTTTCAAGTTTAAAAAAAGTTTTATCTGCATCTACCATTACTTCTTCAATTGTCTTTTTCTAAATCCATCTATTAGCCATCACGTTAGTTTCTATATTTACCTATCTATCTAATTACCAAAAGACAAAATAGAATTAGATATTTTAAAAACTGATTTGACCAATAATCTTCATTTGAAATTAGTTTTAAAATCTCAAAATAATCTATCCTTTAAGCTTATCTATTAATTCGATTTTTTAGCTAGCCCTTTTAAATCTAGCTCGACACACCGATTATCCATTCATCACCTACTCATCACCCATCTGTCATTCCTTACCTATTCATCTCTCAGCCATCACTCGTTAATCATCATTCATCACACATCTATCCCCCGATCATTTTTTTGATATCGTCACAGTATCACCCCAAACCTCCCTTTATTCTCACTTATTTAACAAAAAAAGGATGATGATTTTCACCTGCAGCTGGTTAATGGCTACCCAAGTGTTGGCGGGAAAGTCTTGAAGCATTGGCACCAGGAACTGCAGGCATCCGTTCCAATGACCTATCAGCAACATCATACAAACCAGGTTGCTGATCCGCACGAACATGCTTGCCAGACTCAAAAACTTTGGAGTGATGGTTGTAAAGGTTTTTGATGTTGCTGCTCTTTTGTTGTTTTTATAATGTTTCTTAGTGATTGTAATTTTGAATTATGAATTTATAGCACTATTCAGTAAAAACAGAATAGCGTAAACTTTAAGTAAATTATGAATAAAAAATGGGTTCAAAAACTTTGGAGGATTAATTTATTTTAAATAGATTTTTTTTATTTGAATTTTTTATCAATAATGTTTACATAGAAGTAAACGCACATTGAAGTCGTCACAAATTGAAATTACCCCACACTCAAATAACATTTAAGTTTTAATGTGTGACGACTTAAATATTTTACGACTTAAAATTTAAGTAAAATGTGAGACGACTTAAAATGTAAGTTAAATGTGAGGCGACTCAAATATGCGATGACCTCAATGCATAACGACGTAATTCCTTCGAAGAGAGTTCATAACATTTGGTCAGAGCAAAGTAGAATGAAGTTTTTCTCATTCAATTTAAAGTCTGGAAATGTTTTGCTTTTAGTTGATGTAAAAATGATTGTTAAAAATTTGTAACTACCAACGAATTGAGATGCAAAATTAAAATGTCAGTAAAAGTAAAATTGAAAGTTATTTTTTTCTAATCATAAAAACATGAAAACCTAATCTTTTTATAGAAATTGAATATGATGGAATGACATATCACGTTTCTCAATTAAAACAACATTTGTGAAAAAATGAAAAGTACATATAAAGCAAATAAAAAGAAAAAGTTAATTTTGTTAGTAAATAATATTTATCAAAAATTAATTTTAAAAAGTTTATGCTATTTAAAACGTTTTTTTATATTTTCAAAGTTAAAAATAAAAGAGTTTAATTGAAAGTTTAATATTTAGGACAAATAGAAAACCGGTAAAAACAGGGAGAAAAACGGTTTTAGAAATATAGATGGATCAGTGACGATGTTTCACAAGCAAGCCTGATTAAAAACTTTGACAAAAAAATTGTAAAATAAATTTTTTTAAGGATTTCAAGTTTTGAAACTTATGAAATATTAAATATTTCGATAGATAGTTCACGACTTTCAGCTTCCATATTGCCAACTTCCACAAAACAACATTTATAAAATAACTTCAAAATGTTAAACCTGTAATTGTAGAGTTTACAAATACACTATATAATTACTTTTGAAAATTATATGAGCTTTGAACGATAACTACTATTAATATTTATTTACCAACAGTATTAATAGTAGGTATTTTAAATAAATGCACTGTAAATCTTGAAAATATATTTTGAAATTCATAGAAAGATTTCTTTGAAAGATGAAAAGTCAGCATATCGGGCATGGATTATCCTAGGATCACTTGTGTCAGAAAGAAAAGACATATCAAGATGGATGGTTCGTTGGATAGAAGACAGAATTAAATAATGAATGACTGCACAGATCAGAAAGATCGATGAGAGGAAGAACGTATTAAGTATATTTGTAAAAATACAAAAATATTAAAAATCTGCATTTCTTCAGAAAGCTGAAAAAAAGTTAAAAAAATATTAGATTTTTGAAATAGAATTGATGGCTTTCGAGAAGAAGGGAAAACTAGGCATAATTATGACAGTAAGTGCAGTTAAAATGATTGCATTGGAGCCTCACTGACTCAGTGTCATCTTGAGCCCTATACTCGTTTCGATTCCTTTAGGAATTTTTCATAATTATATTCAGCTATTTATTTTTCCACATGGTCATCTATTTCTCCACTTCCAACTGTACAGCCATTTGTCTAACAATTCATTCATCATTCCATACATTTATAAATTAAAAACTTTTATTGGATAGATAAACACGATACCCATCAGTCATCAATTACCAACAACTTTTTTCGTTAATTTTTCTCAATTATTTCGTTTTTTTATATAATTCATTCATTCAATTCTCTAAACCTTGATTAATTTGTCATTGTTACGGGGTTTTCCTTACCTTTTTACGTTCTTTAATTACTTTTTTAATCATTTTTTTCAATCATCAGCTTCATATTTAATTGTTCTTTATTATTTTCATTTTTTCATCGAAAGCATTTCTATAATCTTCATTGAATAGTTTTCCTTATTTTATTCGCCAAACAGTTCTTGCTCTCCGGTACAGTCTTTCTCATATAACTCCATCCGTGCTTAGTTGTAGAAACAAGTGGATGTGTTGGTAAATGTGTTTGAAAGAGATCTCAGAAAGACATGAAAATAACTAAATTGGCTTTTCTTGCAAAAACTTTTTCAGAACTCTGTATTTAAAAAATATACAAAATGGTTTTGGTTTGTAGATCGTATAACACAAAAAGCTGCAAAAATAATTATTGGAGATTTATTGAGAAGCATAAATGTTTTGGTTGTGGAATGAAGAAGCTTATTAAACTGCTGATTTGCCGGTGGAGCTCTGGTGTTTGCATAAAACTTCATGTGCACAATAGCGTCAGAAAGAGCAAACAAAAATTATGAGAAAACATCAATGGAAGTGAGTACATTTGAAAGCTTCAGAATTAGACCTATACAAAATTGCAAGATTGGATCAGATTAAAACGGAGTACCGGCTTCCATTTCCATCTACATTCGAATATCTGAACAGTTTTAATTGGATAAAAAAATAGCTAGAAAGCAATTTGAATTTTTTGCCTATTTAATCATTCTATTTTTAGATAAAATCCTTTAGCTATTTGAAATCTAAATAACTATGTTTTTAAATTTTAACAAATAATGTTAAAACGAAAAAATATTATTTTCTGTTTTTTTAACCATTGAAAAAATTATATTATATTAATAAAAAATATATTTAAAAAATTTCGTAAATCAATTAAATTGGAAAAAAATTAGAGAAATCTTTTCGAAAGATCTGTGCACTAGATATTATTCATGTATAATTTTGATGTTTTTGGGTGCTTTTTTTATAAACACTATCTTATTTTATAGTCAAAAAAATTTTATTTTAGTTTTTTGCTTATATTATTTGTAAATTTTGTTTTTCCTATTTTTATTTTGAATACGCCTACGTAAGTAAAATATTATTTGTTAAGTTTTTCGTTATAAATTTATAATAATTTGTGATTTTTCAAAATAAAATAATAACTTTTAAACATTTTTTTGAAAATAAATAAATAAAATATATACATTAAATTTTAGTTTAACAAATTAAAAATACGAAGAGTTAGTCTTTCGGAACGCACTAATTTATCTTCCAATCCTAATTATTACTAAATACGACTTGAATAACAATTCGGTTTTATGTTGATTAAGTTCAATTAAATGCATATATGCGTCTCTCGAAATAAATATTTAATCAATCTTAACACTCTAACTTTTCATCATTTAAAATTGAAAAATAAACTTTGTTTGCCTACAACCTACGTTTGAATATTCCAAAACACATGGAGCTATGAACCCTGTTTTAAGTTTTTCAAATTTTCAAAAAAAATTATTTTTATAAAAAAATATATTTATACAAAGATTTTCTGGTTTGAAATGTCTTTATGTGACGATATTGTGACGCTGAAGTCAACACATATCAATAAAAAATATCTTTTCTTACCTTTGTTTTCTAAATCGAATTTTTTACTCTGAATATTGATATATAAATATTTATTATAGAACTACCTGAATTAGAAGCTTTATTGATTTGCACACAAAAATGTAATAAAATGCTTTTTATCTAAATCAAATTATAAAAACTGATAGATAAGTTTTTATTATAGTCATAAAAATGTCATTGCTAAGCGAAGATTATTTAATTCACACATTTAGCTTACTGAACAGGATCTTATAAATGTCTAAATAGCACTAACACTACAGCTACACTCCATACTCACCTTTTCCCATTGACTGACATAACGAACGAGTCTCGACAGACGCAGTAGTCGCAGCAAACTGAGCAGTTTCACAAGACGAAAGAACCTCAAAGCCCGTCCTGGAAAGTGTTGGTCGTTGCTGCTGATTAGATGGAATTAATAAATTAATATTTTTCAAATAGTGAGTATTCGATGAGGAAAATACTTTTAGGTCGTAGAATCCTGTCAAATTTAATATTTGTGCGTTTATCAATACTTTCAAAGGTTGTCAATAAGCTTGCATATGTAGATTAATCGTAACTTTAATCAAAAGGGCAACCCTCTAGGTTTTTATCAAATTTTGCATTGATTTTTTTGGTATATACTTTAAAATATTAAATCATTAAAAAATGGGATATATTTTTTAAATTTTTCAGTTCGGCTTATTATCTCCATCATTAACGAAGAAAAGTACACTTGATACTCCATCATTTTGTTAAGCTTTTTATCATGCCCGGTTAGCTCCATTGTAGCCAGGCTTATCTATGTAGTAAAATTAAAAAAAAAAACAAATAAAGTTTAGGTGATGGTTAGGGTTAGGGTTCGAAAAACTCTTGTTATCATTTTAAATTTTAACTTTTCAGTTTAAAAAAATGAAATAATTAATTTTTTCATATTAATTTATTCAAAATGGTTGAAAGACAGAATACAAATTAAGTTAAAGTTGTAAAAATATCTGAAATACATCTAACATCTAAAACAAATATCATACTTCAACTGGTGTTAATGCAAAATTTAAAATTTGTTTCAGAAAAGCTGTCAATTCACAATTCAAGTTTGAATAGTCTATATTTATTTTTTTGTCATGTGTCTTCTGTTATAAATTTTTCATTATTATTTTCATTTCCCGAGTTTTATCTATTTTTTATTTTCATTTGCCTAAAACCAGAATCATTTACCTTAATTACCAATATACTATTCATCTTTTAAATCAACAAATCATCGAGCTATTATCCTAATGATTTTTCTGTTCCAATAACTATTTATCTACTCACCTATATATCTGTCTGTTTTAGTCAGATTCATCTAAAACCTACTTTAAAAATCATTTATTACATTTTAAGTTTTTTAGTAATTTTTCTGTATTTTAAAGCTTTGAATTCTTCAAAGAATAGTTCAACAAGATTACAATATTAGCTTCCAAACCTTTAGTGAAACACAAATCGTTAAATAATTTAGTTGATAGGAGTAGATAAGAGAGAAATTTGGTTGAGTGCACTTTTCCTGTAGGGTCTGGTCGATTGGGATTTGCAACACAAACAACTAATATCGATAAAAGCTATTGATATTTCTCATGAAATAATTGAAGCAAATACTTAAATGTTAAATATTTATTCTCCTTTTTAGTATTGTGAATATAGTTTTTAATATAGTTATTTATTTATATTAAAATAGAGGTATCTAAAGATAATTAACTATATAATTTTAATTATTTTTTCATAATAAAACAATCTATAAAATTCTGTATTTAATAAAGAAAGGAGAAATAAAACCATCAATAAAGAACTCTCAGGTTTTTTATTAAACATAACAATATCAAACAAAACGCCAACACGTCATTCATCTAAATTGGTCAAACGTCGCTGTGGTAATTGTATTGTCCCGATAAGCTGTCTCTATCAATGATGGCGGGGTGTGAAAAAACGTGTGAACGGGTTTTGGAGAGATTTGGGGAAAATGTGGAATCATGTGGAAGAAAAATGAAGCATAAATGGATGTACGCAAAAAGAGTATCAGTGATGATTTAATTACAATATTAAAATTATTTTGTTTTTCTTGTTGTTAAATTTTGTTTTTTTGTTTTTTAATTTTTTAAATTTTCAATAGAGTTTACGTAGTTTTATATAAATTTTGCTTATCTTATACCGACTCTAAAGTACTGGTACATAAAAGAATTGTATTAATATCGCTTAAATATATAATATTTTTGTTAAAAACAGTAGTTTGAAAGAAAATAGCACGCTTCAGGTGTTTTAAAAATCAGAAAAAAGTACTTTATTTTTTTATTATAAGATTATACGTTTTAATAAGATTCTGAGCAAACTAGACGTGTGAAAGCTTATTTAATAAAATTTACAAAGAACAATTGAGTTAGGTATTTATTAAATCTTGGTAAACAATTTTGACTTTTTTTTAAAGCCGAAAAAAAAAGTATTTCATCTTAGTTTTCATTGGGAAAAAGGAATCATCTGTAAATCAAGCACTGAGCCAGCAATAATAACTCATTTCAACTAACTAAAAAACTGATAATACAACTAGATAAACCCTTTTTAATCCCTTCCCTCAACTGTCCATCCAATCCACCACCAGCCAATAACCAGCATGGATCAGTTGACTGACGTTGGCGACGGGAGAGTAAAGGAGGAGGATGTAGTCGAGTGGCAGTGAACTCACGAGGTCCAACAAAAACCAAGTCTTCAAATAGTTCCTCGCTATCTCCTTCGGGTCTAGAATTATCTCGTCAGCGAAGTTGTCTGCAATGATACCTTCGGGATTGGTTCGTTATGGGAATGGTCAAGATAATTGATACTGATTTGGAAAAAAGCGGTTAGTGCAGTTGATGACGTAGAAAGTGACGTTGAAAAAACTGTAAAAATAACACTTTTTAAGGCGGTAATTTCTAGTTTTACGAAGATTAAGCCACCGTATGAAACAATTAAGAGTTTGAGTAGACTAGAAATGCCTGCTTTTAAAAGTTATTTTTTATTTAGCAGTAAAAAGACTAAACAAGATGTACTGGATTTTAATGCCTTTGAAAAAAGGCGTTTTTAGGGCTTGAAACAGAAAAAAAGACAAAGCTCCAGGCTATAACGTGTAGTTATTTTAAATTGTTTGTTAAAAGAATAAAAAGAAGTTAAAAATTTTTTGCTAAAATAATGAAGGTAATAAAATTTTAATCGTAATAAGTTTTTGACAGCTTTTTTTCAATTATTATTTTTTCGTAAAAAAATTTATTATTTTTTAAAATTTAATTTATGGATAATTGACAATGTTAAAAATTTGCAACAATGTTTTTAGTAGATGAAGTAGTAATATAAGTAGTATTATTAACAGATTGATCTTGAGTATTGAAAAAAGAATAGAACGCGTATTATTAGAAACTGTCGTAGTAGAAGCACCTGTTCTGAAGTTGATGATCAAGTCTAAAAGAAAAACTATGTCTGACACGCTGTTGAAGACAACCCACCTGGTAATGGTGATACTTTAAACAAGTTGAACTCATCATAATTTAAATTTTAGTTGTAATATATATTAAAAAACCTTCAAACAACATCTAAATTGATGAAGTGTGTTAAAGGTAAGAATTTACATAACGGAACACTTTTGAGCGCACAAACTCGAGCAAACCTGAAACTGAAATCGTCATTAAAGAAGGAAATGGCCACCGGAAGGATGACCAGGTTCGCGAGCAAGAGAATCAACATGAACAAGTCCCAGTAGAACCTTGTGGGTGAAGAAAAATAAAGTATCAGGCAATAGAAACAAGCAATTTAAAAATCTAAAATAAAATAATATTAGACAGCGATTAATGGATGAATAAGCAAAAAACGAGAAGAATAGTGGAAGGAAATTGGGAGGAAAGTAGAAGGATAGTCGATAAAGTGTATTAAAACCTATTTATTTCTACACTAAAACTATCAGATTTAATCTCGTTTGAAAATAATAGTTTTGGAAACTCTAAAACACATATTAGGCTTCGTGAGAGCAATAATCTTGTACTTGTGGAACCTTTCCAAAAATGTATGAGCATAAATCTTTCTTTAATACACCCATTGTTAACAAGCTCTACGCTTCAACACCTTCATAATATATGAGACGTAAAGTTGGATTGTTGAAGTTTTAAAGGAAAATATTTTCCGATAAATGAATGGATCAACTTGATTTTGTAAAGACATGCTATGATTTGTAGCTTGCATAGTGGTTGTCACTGCTTTATTCATCTTTAAATTAGGATGTAATGTAAAAAATAGAAAAAGGTACTGAATTTTCGAATAATACACAAAACAATATTATGTAATTTTTATGTTTTGATTCAAGAACATAGTTTTTTTGGGTTATTAAGGTAGAATGAAAGTTTAAAAAACTTAAAGAGGCATTTTGATCAGCTCATAAACATGGTTGAAGTAGTAGTGGTAGTAGTAGTAGTAGTAGTAGCAGAAGTAGTTGTAGTAGTAGTAGTAGTAGTAGTAGTAGTAGTAGTAGTAGTAGTAGTAGTAGTAGTAGTAGTAGTAGTAGTAGTAGTAGTAGTAGTAGTAGTAGTAGTAGTAGTAGTAGTAGTAGTAGTAGTAGTAGTAGTAGTAGTAGTAGTAGTAGTAGTAGTAGTAGTAGTAGTAGTAGTAGTAGTAGTAGTAGTAGTAGTAGTAGTAGTAGTAGTAGTAGTAGTAGTAGTAGTAGTAGTAGTAGTAGTAGTAGTAGTAGTAGTAGTAGTAGTAGTAGTAGTAGTAGTAGTAGTAGTAGTAGTAGTAGTAGTAGTAGTAGTAGTAGTAGTAGTAGTAGTAGTAGTAGTAGTACTAGTAGTAGTAGTAGTAAAATAAATAAATAAATGTCAGTTTTGTATAGCGCCCGGGCACGCAACTGAAGCGCCACTCACACGACATAAGTCGTGAAACACCGCATCATATACACTAGGTATATGATAGCTCACGGTTGGCTGTACAGGGATTTGAACTGGCGACCTTTAAGTTGCAGGTCTAACGACTTACCATCTAAGCCAACCCGCTCGCCGTAGTAGTAGTAGTAGTAGTAGTAGAAGTAGTTGTAGTAGTAGTAGTAGTAGTAGTAGTAGTAGTAGTAGTAGTAGTAGTAGTAGTAGTAGTAGTTGTAGTGGTAGTAGTAGTAGTAGTAGTAGTAGTAGTAGTAGTAGTAGTAGTAGTAGTAGTAGTAGTAGTAGTAGTAGTAGTAGTAGTAGTAGTAGTAGTAGTAGTAGAGGTAGTTGTTGTTGTTGTTGTAGTAGCAATAGGAGAAGGAAAGTAAAGTATTTAGATGTAGTTGGTGTACTTAAGACTCTAAGATTAACACTGGAAGATGGTTGCCCAGCTTTCTTTTTATAGCCTTTGGAGCCTAATATCATTGGACATTAAGAAGAAGTTTGTGATAATGGAACATGGATGATTGCGACATATAAAACAAAAAAATAACAATAATAATTCTTATAGAGTAAAACCTCTCAACTGCAATATCTTTAACTTAAAAATAAGTTTTTTTAGTTTAATAAAAGACTTTGAATATGACTTTCACCTTTAATGCATTTTGATCATTGCTCCAATTGCTTCATAATATATTCTATTGCTTCACTATTTTTACTGCTTCGATTTGATTGAAGGGAGTAAATGAAGGGTGTTGGGCGTGTATGCATTGATGGATGTGCTAATATGCAGAAACAAAGAATGAAATATGCTTGTCATCTCAAGTTCTTTTATCCATGAACCAGCATTAGTAAGCCCCTCATATAAAACGTAGTTCTTTTTCCATTATTGTTCCCGTCATCGTCATTAAAATTATGGCAATATCTACCTATGTCTTTCTTTTTTATGTATTAAAACTCATCATCAACGTTTACAGTGTATTCTCATTCTTTCTTGATTCTATTGATCTAATTTTCATCTTCATCGTGTAAGATTTTTTATGCTTTTACTTTTTTTAGATTTTTAACTTTTTTTTACATCCTATTTTGATTTTCATGTTTATTAAATGGTGCAGAAAATCTCAAATGTTGTATTTCCAAATGTAATAAAAATAAAATTAAATAAAGGTTTGATCAAAAAAATTAATTTACAATGGTCAAACTTGTTTTCTTTATTTTTATATTTTCTAAGATTTCTAAAAAAGATTTTTTAGTTTATAACTTAATACTTCTGTTGGTTTTGTCCACAGCAACTGATCGTTTCCTCAGGCTACTCAATCTTTTATATTTTTTATTGTTATATATCATTGTTTTTATTAGTTCACAATTTTCTGGAGAATCTCTTTTTGTTTATTACAATTTTTTCGAAATTTTTTAGTTTATAACTTAATATTTCTGTTGGTTATGTCCACAAGCAACTGATCGTACCTTTAGGCGACTATTTCTTTGTTATTTTTTCATTGTTATAATCATATTTATTGTTTCCTTTGTACAAGTATTTTTTTAATCCATAAATTAGCCATTTTAAGATTAACCAATGTCTTACCTTATCTACTTGATGGCAGTTTAGGGTTTTCTCTGTATTTGATTCTTTTCAGCCAAGTTTTTTCATTTAATTTTTTACTACGTAATTTATACTTCAAAATTTTTTCTCTTAATCACTTTAAAATTTTTAATTAAATTTTTTATATTAAATTGTTCAAACGTAAAAATTGCAAGCAAATCCCGAAACAATGAGCTGCGACACCCTCATCAACATTCCATCCATGCTCAAGCCAGATTTATAATTTATTAACACATTTTGTCTGTTAAGAAAAATTTTTTTTTTAATTTTAAGATAATTTAATGTAGTTATTTTTAATATTTAGATTTTTATTTTCATGGCTTTCATCTCTTATTTTGTCTAAACTTTTTATTCCACGTTCAACTGCTATCTGAGCGAATGCGAATAATGAAGATGTCTACAACTCGTTGAATAAATTTATTGAAGCGAGTTATGCTGCCATGAAGTTTTGCTCATTGAAATGAAACAATTGTTAAATTGAACTAATCTTGTAGTTCCAATGCATTAGAATCAGTTTTACAAATCCTAAAGCAATTTTGTCATTTTCATCTTCCATATTTTCTATCTTAATTTCTTCTAATTGTTATTTATAAACTAGTTGAATAAACTGAAAGCTTTGAAAGACAAAAGTGGATCCGGTGAGGGTTCGGATGGGCAAAAATTTGATTAGGAAGACGAATATAGGGGGCCAGTAGTCAGCACACATTCTTTTTCAGCTTTTTGGTTGTCACTTTTAGGGGTCATTACAAAAAATAAGTTTTCATCCTACTCTTCGTTTTTCAGCATCTGCCTATTTTGCTCTTTTTTAACTATATTTTTTTCACCACGCCTAGTATTTCGTTTTTTGGTATTAATCTTAAATTTTTTAGACTTCATCTTCTAAATTTTCGTACGACAAAAGTTTTTTTCACGTGTGCGAACCATCTCAATCGTGTTTCTCTCATTTCACCAATGTCTTTTACTTAATTCCAGTTGAATTTGTATTTTAACCATACAGCAATACGAAGCTCAGCCAGGAGAGTAAAAAAATATAACTAAAACAATTCATTTTTATTTTAAAAACACATCCAACACATTCCTGTCGTAGTTAGTAACCTTGTTTAGCATTCAAATCAATTTCCCTCGTAACCCTTACACTAAGCACTTTAAATGGCCGACGAATCATTTCGCAATAAATTTTGTTCTGAAGACATTTAATGTTTCATATTTGAATATAATTTAAAATCTTATACATCTCAATCAAAACCTATATAATTGTACCATAATTTTTATTTCCTATTATATTCAGATGGTATTTTAATTCAACTATAAATTTTAGCCACAAAAAACGATTACCCTGATTTATACCTTAATTTACCTACTTCCTTCTTATTTAAAAAAACTTTTTTCAAACCTGAAGTTTGAGCAAGGATGGATTATCCAATGTCCAACCTGCTTCTGCCTTTGTCGTTCTTTGTTGAGAGCTTTTTGGTTTCCAAAGAGCTTGATGGCAAGTTTGTTGTCGGAAGGTTGGAAAAAAGAAACAAACTGCTCTCTCAAGTAGGAGCTGTTGTAGCTTTTCAAACCAGGTTCGGATTCTTTGCGTGCGTCTGACGGACCTGAGTGGCTTTGTGTGTTGGTGTGAAGGTGTTCTTGGAATTCAGTTGAGTTAGGAAAGCTTGGTTTGTTCGACAGTTGGTCGTTGAGAGGGGTGTAAAGAGGGTCATCGTAAGTTGTTTTTGTAAGATTTTCATGGAAACCATTTGACTTTTTGAAGTTTTTTGAAGATTCTTCATCTTTGCTGTGGTTGTTATGGGGAATGTTTGGCACTTGCAATGAAGATAAGTTTATCTTAGATTGAATGAGGCTTATATTGCGGTGCCGAAATGGTTTTTCGACTTGAGATTGTTGTTTGTTTTGTTCCAAGTTGCTTTGAAACTTAGATTGTTGCTTATAATTTCTAGGCTTTGGTGCGCCGTTGTGTGGAATGGATCTTCTGGAAGTTAAAAGACTTGGTGAAACAGAAAAGTCATTTTTCCAACTTCTTTTTCTTTCTTCTTTTTTCCCATTATTTTCTGAACCGCCTTTTTCATTATAGTTCAACCTACTTTCAAGTTCAGTTTCATCGTCATTCCCAAAATGCCAAAACACGCCTCCACTGCCATCTCTCTTTTCACATGCTACATCCCAGAGAAAATCTTCACTGTAGTGATGTTTCAAACTATTTCTCGAGTAGCGACCAATACTTTTAACTTCGTTCATGAATTGAGGACGTTTCGTTTTCAGATTGGCTACTCCCCCCGTTGATGTCTTGACGTTTTGAGAGATTTCGGCGATTTTTCTTGGATTATTTTCACTTTGGACAAAAAATCGAGAAATATTCTCGCTTTCTTCGAGGTTTAATAATTCTTTCTTGGCTCCCAAAAGTGTTGTTTCCATATTTGATAGGGCGCTTGTCGGTTCTATTAGGAAGTTTGTGACGTGCGTAGCTGACTGCAGTTTGATTTGGGGGTTATGGTGAGAGATGTGAATTAAGAGTCTCTTCGAGAGTCAGTTGAAACTCTTCTGTAGTGCCTCTTGACTTGAAGAGTGTTGAAAACTTTGTGTGTGAAAGAATGTGGGTCTGAAGTTTGTTCGAAAGAAAAGTTTGTTGATGGGAATAAGGATGGGTGGATTGGTAGGTTAACAGATTTCTAAAAGACTAAATGGCTTGTGACGTTAGATTTATTTTCATTGGAATTATACACGTTTGAAGAAAGGTTGTTTGTAAGGTTATTTGTGGTGTTTGTACAGCTAGTTACGTCGCGCGTAGTTGCGTGCGTTTGGGATGTGGAAGCTATTATCGTCGGCAGTCGCTTCATTGTTATGAAACTCACTTTTAGTTAGGTGTGTTTAGCATTGTATTTCAAAGTTATATTCAAAAATAGTTTGTCTCTGTGTATACAAGAGTTATGGTCACTGATAAACGTCCTTTTATAGTGCTTGAATGCGCTTGGGTTTTTAAAGGTTTATGTCCTTATTTCTTCGCATTCGTTATTCTTTTTGCAGATTTCCATCTTTACAATCGACATAAATTGTGTCTTTTTCAATTCAATGATTTTCAAACTTGTTAATTTTTTCTGTTGTCTTTTTCTTGGTTTATCGATCGTGTAATTGCTTCTGATGCATTTGATTTTGTTAGGTTTGTTGATGAATTTTTCTTTGTTTGTTTCATTATTTTTTTTATAATGCTTTTTTGTGTTTGTCGTCATTAAAGTCTTTTTTTGTTTTTATGCACAGAGGCGATAAATAGGTCGACCCTGAATCGGAGATGTCTTGACACAAAATAAGAAAGCAATTAAAGTTTTTTAAGTAGTTTAGTCAAAAAAATATAATGAAAAAATCAACAGTGTTGCAATTGATTGCCTTATTAAAGATTGTACAAATTGTAGTAGTGAAGACATTAATTTTACAAATTCAAAGAGTAAAATCAGTTTTAGTAAAGGTGATTATTGTTGGCTGTCCCAATGAGGGCATTAAAACTTTCTAAAGAATAGGTGCAGAAATGATTTTATTCTTTAAGCTACTTATAGTTTCTTTTCGAATAGAATTTTCAGGTTTAGATTTTGTCTTTTCAATAGGGACTAGAGACGATACAATCGCATTATTAATGGCTGGAAATGCAAAAGTAGATGTAATAGTAAAATCGTTGAATAGAGTTGGTAAATTTTTATAAGACGTGATTGCAGTAGCTAATGTAGTGTTAGTAAAAGTTGTAAATACCATGTTATTAGTCTTATAGAAAGTATAATAATCGGAAGCAGCTCTATATTAGTAGTTTTGGCAGAATTTCCAGTGATTGTGACTGTATTTGTCTCAGTTTATGAAATAGTAGTTGCAAAAATAATTTATTTGTTTACTCATCACTATAAAACCTATTATCAGTAAAAAAAATCATATTTTTATTGCGTTTCCATTTTTATAATTTATTACAGCGAAAGGTCGTAAATACTTCGACGACAAGTAAATAATGTTGTAACGGTCAGAGCGTTTGTGAGCAGACTTCGCTATTTTATTCGCGAGATTAGCAAACGCCATAAAAAACCTTCAAGAAATGTTTTTCTCAAATATGCACAATGGCTGTCTCCATGAATGCTTTCCACGAGTTATTTTCAATGCTAACTGCGTTTTCTTGTTTGTATAATGGATTTAAGAAGGGAAGGGTTAGTGAATGATTGGATGGATTTTAAAATTTATTATTGAATTATTTAAAAATTAATAATAAAAATTATTGAATTTTTTTAAATTAGTAAACTTATGTTTGTTAGACGAAGCATGAACCTTTCAAGATAAAATTTATGCGTCTTTCATCGCGTTAAAACAAACTGTTTTCGAAACTATAACTGTCCACTATGGGCTATTGAAAATAATTCAGTAATTGATTACATTTCTATACGATCTATCAAATATGATACACAAAAATAGTTCGACTGATTGATTTATCAATTATTCAGTATATTATTATTATTTTGTGTTATTCGTTAATAATTATATAGAATTATACTTAATTTTCAAATTCATAAATTTTAAAACTTTTTACAACTAAATTTTACTTTTTTTAATCAGTTTTTTAACTGTCTTTTTTTTAAATCAGTGAAAATTTAGTTGCCTTATTCAAAACGTCCTATTAGGCATAATAAAGCGGTCCGTTATCATATTTATCACCAGTTTTTTCTGGTAAAAACAGCGTTTACTTCATCAATGTACTAGAATTCTTCTTTAAAAGTAGTTCCACCACCTTCTAAATTCAATACTCATACATTAATACTACTATGTGCATTGTGCACCTATATACATAACAACACAACACCTAAAGGCATTGCTTTTCAATTTTTGACAGTTATATATTCTTTTAAAAATAAAATATTCCACAAATATTAATGAAATGTCAAAGTTTTACATTCACACGCATAACTATGCAAAAAATCATTAATTGTATAAATTTATTCAAATCAAAACCGTGAAACGGTGATTTCGTTCTAAATTTCGTGATAAATTCTCACCTAAAAAAGAATGCAAAGAATATTATATAAAAATGAATTTTAAATACTTTTATTAAATTACCTAATTTTTGAAACTAAGTAGATAAATAAATAAAGTTTTAAACATTTTTTAATTTTGAAAAATATTGAAAGTAGTTTGATAAGAATTATAATTCATATAATATAATAGGAAGATTTATTCTTTCACCTACCTTTGTAGTTTATTTTTTTTTCAATTACAAAACGAATTTTAAGTTTTTTAAACAATTTTTTTTCAAACGCTAGGTGTCTCAGGAGTTATAAATTTATTTTAATATGCCACGGAATAACGCCATCATTTTCAGATTAGATTAGACTACATGCAAAATAACTTCTATGCTTCGTTATACATATTTTCAAAAAAACATGATTTTTAATTTTAATCTAATTTTTTAAGAATTTTTATCAAAATAAGTTTTTGGTGATCGACATGAAAAATAGATCCTGAATGAATATTTTGTTTGTTTTGTTGCATTTATGCATTTCTAGAATTTAAAGAAACAAAAACTTCAAGTTATTCATTTTTAAAAACCCATAGAAGTTTTCTCTTGCGTAGATCAAACATGTATATGTCGATTGCAAGACATACTTATAACTCCAAACCCCCATTCACACCATTCATCTTGAGATCTCAAGAAGGAATGCTTAGCTGCCTAAGATGGAATCATATTGAATAAAAGGAAAAAAGTAATTTAACATTTTAATATCATAGGCTATAAAGTGTTATGAAACTAGTGAAAAAGAGGCCTAAGCCAACCTAAACCCAGCTATTTATTACAATTAAATTAGAAAACTTTCAAAATTGAACCAATATAAAGATCTGTTTAGAAGGCAGATGCAACAATATAAATCACTTTTTTGATTTTTTTATCGGATGGCTGTAAATACCTAATTCCGTCTTACGAACCGTTTCATCATGAGCAACCTTCCCCAAAGTAGCGATCTAGACAAAGTGAATTTTCCGAAAATATTTTTATACATCAAAAAACTCCTGAAAAATTCCAGCACTGAGGCACTATCATTTAAAAAAATGTTTTTCTTCAGATTTTTTACTTTAATTTCGCTTTTTAAAGCTAGTATTTTAAGGTTTTTAAAACCATTTCGTCTCACTTTTTATCTTTATAAATTAATCTAGATTTTGCATTTTTTAATTTAATTATATATTTTTTAAACCTTGCGTTTTACTTTATCATGAAAAACTTTAAAGAAAAGCGCAATTTCAATCTTAAGAGATTAATGAATAATATCAGGTTATTTTTTTTACATAACATTACCGATAAATTAAAATGATTTATTTATGAAAACATTTTTTCACAATATTTTTTTTCATTAAAGTTCAAAACGACCCCTATTTTTTCCTTCCAGTTCTGGGACTATTTTTTCAGTACTTTAAAACCAATCATGTATTCTCCACGATCTACGCCATGAATTTGTTGGTCATCTTTAAGTTTTACATTCTTTTTATTTTGGTTGATATGATCATTATTATCTTTATCTTTTTGAAATTAAATCACATTTATATTTAATTTTATTATTATTTATGTCTTTTTTATGACCACCTTTACGTAGAAGCAATCAAATTGCGCGCAATTCTCAGAGCCATTATTTGTCGTTAGATTCACTCTTGGGAAGGCAGCACTAAACTAGCCAGTCGGCAGATGGAGAAAAGTAAGGTTTGATTTTAACATTTAAAGGCCTGCATGAGTGATGGCATTCTACAGTGAGAAGCCTTCAAGTATGCTTCAGAGGCCGACTTGACCCTCAACATGTAATGAATATTTGAAAATGGTTTAGTTTCTTTTTATATCTACCATGATTTTATTTGAATTGTAAAATGTATGAAGTAATTAATGTTTTAAATGTATTTTTGTGTGCACATGTAATTCCATCGTTCATTAATGGTGCACACAATGCTCTTGTACAAATGTGTACACATCATTCTCGGCATCCTGTGTTTGTGCGTACAGACTAATATATGTGTGTATGTGCGGGGTTTTATGTGAATGTATATGCTTGTTTTTCTTTTTATTGTGAGTGCTTATTTTCAATCTTTAAAAAATTTAGAATTTTATTTTTATTTGCATTTAAATATTCTGATGTTTTTGTTCGCCTACGGATAAAAAGGTTACTTGTGCATGTTAATTTGCCATCATAAAAGTGTTTATGTATGTGATTGACGTTGTGCACGTGTGTATGTGTGGATAGGAAGATATAAAACTGGCAATGCTCGTGCGTCCACGTTAATGAAAGAGAGTCTTTCATGCCGGAGCGTGAGATGCTTAAAGTAATGTTGAACATTTCTTCCAAAACAATAAAATGTCGTAGTTTATTTTATTATTAGTTATCTAGTTTTTTTTAACCTTTTGTTTAAGAATATGTTAGTTGTCTTATTTCCTGATGAGAGTATGAAAGGTTGGTGATTGTGTGGAATAAGTGGCGTGGAAATAATTCATGTACGGCTGGTGATAGCACGATTAGTATAGGAAGATTGCCACTGTTAATGGCTCACTTCTCCATCCTCTTTTCTGCCGCTACCATAACAACCTTTTTTACAAAGAACACAATTGAAACCATGAATACAAATTACTGTGCAGTTTTTAGAAGTATTATAAAATATAAAAACTAACTCTTAATGAAACTATTTTTGACTACTAAAATACGACAAAAACATAAATTAAAGTTATTTTTTCCAGAACTATACTGAGCATGTTTTCAAGCATCAACACACTAATACGAGCATCAATTTTGAGTGGACGTGGTTTGTCTTATCGATTTTTGCCTCTAATTGATCGAGAACGCCAATGTATGGCCCTGATTTACAAAAACTGATGTTTTCGGCTTTTTAGGTTGTTTTATCTTTTAACATTACCTTAAATTGTTAAAAATATTGAAAAGTAATTTATAAATAACTGTAAGAGTACAATATTGCTTTTTCAAAGAATTATTTTTTATGTGTGCAATAAAACTTTTTACAATTTGTTTATTCAATGATGTTTTAAGATGTGCGAGGTAGATTACCCTCAGTTTTTTGTAAAGCAATGAATTATCATCTAGACTAATTTTCATAGTTTATTGTTCAACATTTTATTTGTATATTAATATATTGGATAAAAAAATTTCACGTACAAATTTAAAAAAGATTTTTTTTTCTTTGAAAACTTGAAAATTTTTTCAAGTCTTTTAGCACATCATCGCAAAAATTCATTTGCTAAATAGCATAGCACTCAGATAAAAGTTCTTAAGCTGCAGCAGCTTCTTCTTCTTCTTGTGGTAGTTGTGAAACAACTTTTTCAATTTCAGGCTTGGCAGCCTCAGGCTCACTAGCCTCCACAGCCACCTCAGCAGTCGTTTCAACAGCACCTTCTGGAGGCACTTCTTCAAGGTTTTCTGCTTTTGAAGTTTCTTCGACAGGCGTTTCAGTAGCTGGCATTTCCGCAGACACCTCTTCAGTGATGGCTTCTTCAGGGGCAACTGCTTCACTGACTTGCTCTGTAGCTACATCGAGGGTTGATTCTTTAGGTTTGCTTTCTTCCACTGCCGCTGCTAGTTCAGGCTTATCATCTTCTGTTTTTTCTGTTTTTTCTTCTTTTTCTTCTCCTACTTTTTCAACTTTATCATCTTCAACTTTCTCTTCTTTCTTTGTTGACTCTTTCCTAACACTGGCGATTTCTTTGGGTTTGCTGCTATCACTGGCTGTCTCTTCTACTTTCACCTCGGCAGCTTTTTCTTCTGTTTCCTCTTTAGCTTCAACAACTTCTTTTTCTCCGGACACTTCTTCATTGTTTGTAACCTCAGTCTCTTGCTCTTCAGGTTTATCAGTAGCAATTTTTTCTTCTTCCTGCTCTTCTTTCGGAACTTCTTTCGACCCCTTTCTTTCTTTTTCAGAGTTTTCAAACTCGGCTTTGGCATGGAATTCTTCAAACTGATAATATGCCTTCTCTTCCGATGCTTTCTTATCCGCTTCCAATTCAGCCTTTTCTTCTTCTCCAAGCTCAGCCACTTGGTCGAGACATTTATCATCGGCGATTCTGAGAATGAGACCTTCCCCGGTCCTCTTGCCTTCAAGCCAATATCCCGTGTAGAGGAGGTTCGAGCTGGCATAGGCGTACTTGCCTTTTCCGTGTCTCAAGTGGTTCCACCATTCTCCTTCGTAGTAGTCCCCGTTGGCGTAGAAGTACTTGCCGAAGCCTTGTCTTAAATCTTCCACCCAGTTTCCTGTTAAAGGTTGTTGATAAGATAAATTGAGATGTGAGTTTAAATTTAAACCTAATTATCAAACTATTGGGCATTATTTCTTAATTGATTTATTAATTATTTGTAAATTGTAAAAATCATTATCTAACAATTAACTTTTGTTTTTTCGATTTTAACATTATTTTTCTATACATTATTTTTCATGGCTAATAAAAATATATGATGAAAATTTGAGCATTGATTCCATGTCAGAAAGCACTATTCATTAAGAATTCCCGTTAATGGGCCATTCCACTATACTAAAGGCCACTTCTCCGCCTGTTTAACGGTTATACGTGTTGTAAAGTTAGCGTATATAACAATTTCTGGTTTTATTATTTTTTTTATTTAAAAGATATAACTTGATATTTATTGTTATTACTTCCATTCAGTTTAATTTTTGAAACGTATACATCCAGATAAAGAATTTAGTGGCCACTTTTTAAACTTATAATAAAGACATACGCTCCAATAGTTTCAATAACTCAGCTTTTAATTAATTATTTATTAATAAAAGTTTATTAATCTAAGACCTACCATCATATTTCGAGTTATCTGGATACACAAAGACTCCAAGTCCGTGCTTTTTGCCATCTTTCCATTCTCCGTTGTAGTGGGCGTTGTTGGCGAAAACGTACTTACCAAAGCCGTTTCTCTTGCCGTTTTCGTACAGGCCTGTATTGATGCCGTGGGTTCATTGGGTCCGTTATTTTTTCCCCATAAAAATATATTTTTTTAGAGTTAGCTGTCATGCAATTTATGATAAATACCGGTTGAAAATAATTATATATATTTTTTTATTATTTAGAAAAAACTTTTTTAAACTTAGAATTTCAATTATTTAAAAAAAAAACTTAATTAAAAAAATTCTTTGTGAATATTAGAATATAAAAAAGGATGTTTCATGCTTATGAATCATTAATAAGTTCGTGCTTTCGCTTTTCAATTCTCGTGTTTCAGGAAAAAGAATTTTAGATGTAGTTTCCGAATAAAAAGAAAAAAGTTCATCAACAAAAAAAAGATGATGTCGATGATTATCATTGAAATTATAAAGCTTCTAATGAAAGCAATTTGCATAAAAGACTTCGAGCATTGAAGAGCGGAAACAGATTTTTTAAATATATCTGAAAACAAAGTTTGATTAAAAATGATTTCATACAATATTTGTTAATATATTCTTGATAGTGGTAAGATAATTCATATAAAAAGTTTGAAAAATTTTGATTTATTGAATGCGACACTGATGACCTAAAATAACAAAACAACATAAATATTTAAATTCTTTAAAAAAATGAATTATTATTTTAAAAGCTTGAAATATTGCGAGGCAAAAAAAAGCAAAAAAACCCTCATATCTGTCATTGTTTGCAAATGTGGCGACTCCAAATCCGTGTCGTTGGTAGCTCTCGTTGTAGGCTCCTTCGTACTTGTAACCCATGTTTCGAGGTTGGTGTTGCTGCTGTTACTCGAATTTTTTTTATTTATATTTTGTGTGTTATTGCTTATATTTTTTGTGTTGTTAATTATTATTTTAAAAGTTTTCGTCTGTTGGAAAACCTTTTTCAACATATATTATTTAGAAAGAACTGGTAATTCTTAGCTTAAAGTTTCAAGCTTAAGAGCTCCGTGAGTGAACTGAAAAAACAGTCCGTAGAGGTTTGACTTAAGACTAGCTATTTTTAATGCTTCTTTTCTATAAAAAAAGTAAAAAGTAAATTAGTTTGTTTAAATGTTTTTATTCAAGAATTTATTGTGTTTTTATTTGTTCATAGTTGAATTTTCTCTTTTTTTCAATTTCAAACTGTTTACAATGTTTTGAATTTTGTTGATTTTAATCTTTAAATTAGGCTTTCGTCACATTTTTCGACGTTTGTGAACGTACATTTATTTTTTATTAAATGAACTAAATATAATTTAAATGATTTATTCAATGAACTAAAATATAATTTAGATTATTTTGAAAAATCATGCTATTGCACTTACATTCATTTTTTAACATATTTTTTAAAGATACAAGGATTACCAGCTTGAAGCAGGTGGACCGTTGAGCTCTGTACTTTTTTTGATTAAGGAATATAAAATAACATAATAATATAATAACTATTTTTATTTTATTTCTAAATTATAAATTTGAAGGTTATGCAAACCATCTTATTTTTTAAGTGGCGTCTCTTATAAAATATGCAGTGTACATTATATTGTATTATTATTTAGTCAGCTCGAATGAGTCATACATTGTTTTACAATTCATGTATTAAAATGGGTTTTCAATATTTTTCCTTCTTTTATCTCAATATTTTGATTGATGATTTCCATACCAATACATTATTTTTAAAGCACTTTGCATTTTTCATTCCTTTGAAATGAAAATTTGAAGTTATAAATATTTTTGTTTCAAGTCGATAAATGACTCTGAAAAAACTTAAAATTAATTATATATGCGTTTTCTTTGTTATAATTTCCTAAGCTACATGTCTCATTATTGGAATTATGATTGAGTGTATGATGTATTCGCGTTCCTGACCATCATGCAGAGTGAAAAAGTTGATGATGATAAAGGCTACTCAAATAATTCGGATGTGTATTAATCTTAAAAACAATTTATATTATTTTAAACTATTTTTTTTAAATAATTTATTTTGTGTGTTATTTTTTTATTTTCACTGGAAAAAAATTCAATATTGATAAACTATATTTTTTCACTATTATGAATTTCGAAACACTTTATATTTTATTATTGGCTGCCACAACCACATTTCCGTCTTCCGCGTTGTCCTTGAGCGATGATCCGAAATCGTCAATCAACTTTTATTTATAATGAAGTATTAATTGATATATAAGTGGTAGATTGAAAATAATTAGTATAATTATGAGTAGCAATGGAGTATTATTAATATTTGTCTTGGTTGAAATAGTGAAATATTTTTTCCCGTTTTTAAAGTTTAAATTTGTTTTTTTTAATAATAATGTTTTTAATTAATAAATATATTTTTCAACATTTGTTTTGACTTTTGCCATCTAAGTGATGACCATAATTCATTGTCATGTCTAATGAGATATTACATTTGTTTCAGATCTCATATTACTCTGTGTGCAACAAACTGAAGAATCTTTCAAAAACGGAAGAAATTCGCAAAAGAAATTGACAAATCCATTTGGATATTTGAATAATAAAAATTCTAATCTTAATCACACGATCTTTCTAACTGAGAAGGCTGTAAAATCTTTGAGAATAATGTCTCTCTTAAGACGTTTATTTGTTTCTTCATCTGCATCACTGATACCAGATTTTCTTTATTCTTTTTTTATTTTTATTTGCTAAAAAACATTTAAAGTTTAATTTTTAAAGTAATATTTTAGAGAACCTTTTGAAATTGGATCAAGCTAGCTTTCAGTTACAACTTGAAAGATGATAAGCGTTGAAGACTTTGTGACCTTCATGAGAAGAAATGACCTTGGAAGGATCAAGTTTGCCCTCCGAGAAATCCATTTTGATCTCAACTGCACAGATGAGGTTAGCATTCGAAGGAAGAGAAATGAATTTCGATATTTCATGGGTTTAACATGACAATGTTAAAAAGGAACACTATTTAAAAAGAAAATTGTTCTTTTAGCTGTTTATGTTTCTAGTATTTTACTTTATGAAACACTATTTATTGGTTATTACAGAGCTACTTTAAAACTTCTAAATTTCAATGTTTTAAAATTATATAAAAGGTGTTTTTTTCTTCAAAAAAAAAATTATCAAAATTTAGTGAAATATTATTCATAGAAACCAAAAAAAGAGTTTAAACCATTAGGATAAGAACGAAAATTGATAGATGAAGTCTTCCTAAAAGCTTTTTCCAGTCTTTATTATTTTGCATTCTTCTTTTTTTTTAAATTCTGAAAAGATTAGTTATTTTTGTTGTCAATGCTTTGTTCAGATAATTCTGTTCTAAAGATTTGTTTATAGTACCTTTCTTGTTTCAACTTAAATTAAAAACAACTAAATAAATTTTAACGGAATTAAGTGTTTATTTGTGACTCGTCTCTCTTGAAAAAAGTCAAAGATACAAATTTTTTAGTTTATTTTAAGTTTCAAAATTAAATAATAACTTCTTTTTTTTATTTACATACAAATTCGATCTTCTAGAACTTTAATTTTTCCCTCCAATCAGAATGGCCGAACAGTCCTTCACCACGCCCTATTGGATGGCGTCGAAAGGGGGGACACTCACATCACCAATCAGCTTCTCGCTTTTGGCGCAGACGTGATGATCAAAGATGAGGTGTTTGAAAATTCTTTCTAATTGAATTTTCTCAGTAGCTTCGTTCACACAGTATGTTAGAATATAACTAAGTAATAATATTGTAAAAGTCAATATATATTTTTTCAATTATCTGTTTAAAAAATAGTATTTGCCCCAAAAGTTGAGTTTTGCAGAATAACTATGCTCTTTTCTGAGAAAATCAATGAATCGTTGGTTAGTCAAATACTTCGTATAGAACAGAATAGGAACAGAAGAGTCTACCGGAAATGCTGAGAAAAGAGAATAAACGATTATGCATTGATCTGTATATCAATGCATCTTAACGATCAATCAAACTATTGTGCATTTGCATAGTCATCTCGACTTTCGCTCGCACGCCGAACATTTCTTCATTATTCCCTCCAAACATTTGTTAATAATTAAAAAAAGTTTAGAGGGTATAATGAAAAAATGTTGAAGAATTATTCTTAAAAATCCCACTAATCATTTTTGTTGTCACTTGCATTCATAAAATTGTATAACGCTTTTTTTAATAAGTTTTGATTCATCATTAATTTTCGCAAACCATTTTTTTTCTTCAAGACATTTCTGTTTCTTTAGGCCTCATCATCAAATTTTTTCACTTTTTTCCATGCGTCTTTGCATGCTTTCTGCAAACATCATTTTTTCATTTACAAAAGACATCGATTTTACATACACGCGACAATTTATGCACAAAGACTCTCATTTGAATTTTTGAAAAAGTTAAACACATTTTTCAGACGCCCCAGAAAGAAAGCCCGCTACAGATTGCTTTAAGAAGTGGTTCAACAGAATTCATCCGCACCATCATCTCCTCACCCTCCTTCGATGCTCTCAAGATCGACAGGCTCGATAAGCAAGTCAGAGCATTTTGGATGTCTCAAAATATTATAGCATTTTTTAAATTAACAAATTCTGACTTGAAATTTATTGGATTTAAATTATATTTTTTTCTCGTACATTCATTCATCCACTAGATATTCATACCATATTAAGAAATAGCCTGTTTTGGGTTCTACTATAGCGGCCAAAATTATTTCTTTCCCTAGGGTAGAGCTTGTCTAAAAGTACTAAAAACTGCTAATAAATTAGAGAAAAAAAAATTCACAGACTAAAAGCTTCATGATAATGTCAGTAAAATGATATAATTTAAACGTTTTCTATTTTCTTTCTTTTGCTCTTTTGTTTTCCATTGTGCATGCATGTGTTGCACAGCAATAAAGCCGTTGTCTCTAGTGCAATAGTAATCACTTGGAACATTCGTTGATCCTAGTTTTAATGGTATACTTTTATAGATAGTTTTATATTTATAAATATTATTTCTACTTTTTTTAACTATTTGAAGTATCATTTGATTATTTTTCTAATATTTTGTTTTATTTCTGAATTATTTGTTGTACTTCTTTATATGCGGCTTTTACATTATTCTTTTGCTCTCAGAAGTTTATATTTATAGAAAAAATATTTTTTCTTTTATGGTTTAATGCCTTAGAGAAAATAAATTATTTTTAATTTCTAATGTGATACTGTTGGATTATACCGTGCATTTGTTTGTGCATTGTTTTTACATAGTTATACTTTATTTTTTAATTATTACTTTTCTGCATACTTTTTTTTTGTTTTTCAAAACTCATTCTTCATATGAATAAAACTACATCACTCTTAGACTTTTTATTTTATTCAAACATATTTGACATTTTAATCTATTGACAATTCTCGTTCAAATGTGTAATTAAAGTTATATTCTTCATTTAAAAAAATTTTATTTTGAAGTTTTTAATGTACTTTTTTTATTTTTCATGTTGCATTGAAGGTTATAAAATCTTTATTTTACTGTTTTAACTGTTCAAATCCTTTTACAATTTATTTTCCGATTATGTTTTGCAAGCATCATCCATTATTCATCATTTTCTTCTCCTACTTCTGCATCTTCTGCAATTAATTTATGACCTGTCTGTTGCATTAAAGAAAGAACATGACTTTAATCTCACATCCTTTCCATACTAAAAGTGCCATAAACTCTCCAAAAAGTTCTTTTTCTCTTCACTTCAATGTTTTTCTTCGTACTGAGTTTGTTGTTTTAGTCACTGAAAGCTAATTCATCACAGAAAATTCATTCAAAGCCTATATTTTATCCCCATAGATATGAAACATTTATTCGTGCAGACGTCTGTAGAAATGGATAATTTAATTATGTTATAAAGCTTAAACACTTTTTTATTCTAAAATTTAATTAACAATTATTTTTTTAATTAAAATGTATTTACACATTTTTTATTAGAAAAAATATGTATTAAAAATTAAATAAAAATAGAACTGTTTTTCACATAAGGCATATTTATTTTATTCTTTTAAACCTCGGTTAAAAACATTAAATAAATCTTCACGCCATAATGTTTGCCAAATATTTCTTACAGAAACTGCCAAAGGAGAATCGAAATCCTTCAGCCGACTACCCACTGTCACAGGCATTTTCATGTCACAGACTTCCCTCCGTGGTTGGAGCAAGTCCTCTCTCATCTAAAATAAGGTATGATAGGATGACTGTGATATGAAAAATCTCGAGTTTTTAAAGATAAATTTTATTATTATACATTGAGTGAAAAAATTAAAGATATTTACGAATTAACAAACTAAAATGGAAACTTCAAATGATTTTACAGCTTGAGCAGCATCGACAGCTGCTGCACCACTTCAGAGTCGGTGGTGACGCAAATCGAACGGAAATGTTTCGGCATCAGACCAATTTCCAGGACAACCTCTCATGCTACCAGCTGCAGTTTCCATGACAGCCAGCACATCACATCACAGCCCAGCAGTGTCTGGAACGAGTTTTTTTCTTGCAACTGCTGCAGTGGGTTGTTGATGGTACGACAAAACTTGACGGCTTTCGTGGACTCGCTTCAGCCTCCTGTGATGGGAGAAGAGGTGGTGGGAGACAGCAGAGATTGTCTGACGTTCCAAAAGGCATCTCCTTCTCCAGTTTCTTTCTTTTCACAACAACATTCTCATCAAGGACACATCAATCAACACGCACAAACACTTAAATCATGCGAGGTGTGTCATACAGGCGAAACGAAAGATAATGACGCAAACGATGAATCAAATAGATTTGAAAACCACTGCACTTCTCCCCACTACAGCGACATCATAATTGTGCAAGATGAGTCTAGCTTCACGCCATTTTGTGAGCTCTTGAGTCGCACGTCTGATCCTAAATACCTCCGAACACTCATCATTGTCGACTGCAAACTGCAATGGGACCCTCAAAAAGATCCTTTCAGTCGACCAGATACCTTCAACTTGAGTACCCTTATTCTTTCAAAAACGAAAATAAAAAAACTACCACTTTCTATCTTTGAAATGTCTCACTGTTTGAAAGTTTTGAAAGTGGATTGTAACTACCTTGAAGAAATCCCTGAAAAAATAGCTTCTTTGACGAAATTAGAAACCTTTTCATGCAATTCACAAAAGCCCAGACTTCGATTTTTACCAAAGTCTATTGCTGGAATGATCTCAATCAAGGTGCTTTCAATGAATTTTATATTAATACAATAAATTAGTAGTAAATTAATAATAATAATAATAATAATAATACATTAATTGTTTAAGATGTTTTTAAATATGTTTTTGAGCGCTTTTGTTCACTTAGTAAAGGGCGCTATACAAATTATTAGTGATTGATTGATTGATTGAATATAAAAAACTTAACATAACGTACATTAAACTACTCTTGCGATCGATTTTTTCCCATTGTTTCTCAGCTTCATGGACCATGCTCATGTTTTACATTAAATGTATTCTTTTTTCTCATCTTTCACATAAATTATACTTATATTTCTGTCACGCATTAGTTATTTTCGTGTTCTCTTCCTTTCCACTTTCTCTATTCCCCAGGCATCTTTGCTCACATCTGGTTTATTTATCTATTAATCTTGATTTGTTTATTTAAATGTATTTTTATTTTTTCAGTTAATTAAAATTAACAGAATTCTCTAAACTGTACCAACATTCTTCACAGATACTGAGTGTCTGCAACAACCGATTAGATGATATTTCATGGGCCTGTGGTCTCAGTAATCTCAAAGTTCTCAAATGTAGTAAGAACAAACTGTGTTGCCTTCCACCAGCTCTTTCCAGCCTCAAGTCTCTGCAGGTTTTCATTGACAAATTTAGATGAAAATTGATGACAGTTAAAGTTTTAGTTTAAAATTTTTTACAATATCTTTTTTATTGAAGTTTGCGACAATTCTTTATCAGAATATAAAAGAAATATATTATATTATGTCATTTAGTTATTTAGAATATTTTTAAAATAGCTAATATATCGATTCTTATGTTTTATCAACAATCTTTCAGGTGTTGGACATAAGTTACAATAGAATCTCGCATATTCCGGTGTGTCTAAGTGAAACAATATCTCGACTATACCGCTTCGACTACTTCAACTCTTCACTCAAGCCCACCCACATTCAGTCTGATGTGTCACAACTCATCAAACACTTGGATCTTCTTTCCTTCTTAGAGCATATCTCGAGCAGGGCTCATGTTTTCGACGTTTCCATCGGAGTAGTGGGAGAGTCTCAGAGTGGAAAGGCCACTTTAGTGGATTATTTGAACCAAGATCGATTCGAATCTTCAGTTTCGCCATCGTTCTCTTCTTCTCTTTCATCTTGGATATTTTCATCCTATTACTCCAGTTCGACTGAAAACAATCAATTCATAAAAACTCTAGATTCTTGCCCTCTTTTCAGAAGTAGCGAAGGAATTTTTCAACAAAAGCAACCACCAGTATTTTCAGCCTTTGTGAGTGCTGTAAAGATGAACAAGGGATCGGCAGACCAACTGAGCAAGCTTGTCAACGTGGATATTTTTCTTCTCACCATCGACATTTCTACCATTCAGCCCCACCCTAGTTGTCATCCCCACTTCTACCATCGCCACATGAATCGTCTTCAAATGTGGCTTGAATCCTTGTACGAACTGTCGCCGAATACACCTGTAGTGATTGCTGGCACTCATGCTGACCACGTCAAGAACTCCACCTACTCAGAAATCTGGTCAGCAGTTGAAGAAATCCTACAGAAAGGCAAACAATTTCACTTGAAAAGGTACTCTAACGACCAACGTCACCACGCCTGTCTTCTTTGCAACCAACCTTCTCAATACAAAAACGCTAGAAAGACTTTTTCGAAAGGCCGTTCTACAGGGGGAATGCTAGGATGTGTTGATGGATCTGAACTCAACGCCATCAAAAGCACCTCAGTCAGTGCTTCGCAGTCAGCTTCCAACCTGCATTCAACAAACAACCTTTCCAGTGCCACTCTTCTTTCTCTCAACTCCATCGATGTCTACAACAAGAAACAAGAAGCGCTCTCATCATCGCCTCCATCGGCAGCATCACAATCAGCTTCATCTCTTTTTTCGTTCGGATCCAGATACAAATTCCCTCATGTTTTGGCCTATTATGAAGTGGATGCAAGAAAGATAGTGCACAAGATCTCCAAGAAAAAGTCTTCAACTCCCAAATGTATGGGAGTTCCTTTAGTTGAGTGTTACACTGCAGAGCAGCTTAAAAGAGCTTTAGTCAGACTCACTTGTGAAATAGGCAAAGGCAATAGAATTCCTAAGAACTGGACTAGATTTTTAGTGAAGGTAACCTCATTTTCTTCATCTCTAAAATTGCCCTTTGTCAGTTACGAAGACGCCAAGAGTGTGGCCAGGTCATGCGATGTACCTTTTAACCAGCTTCAGCGCATGCTTGCCTACTTCCACTGGAAGGGAAAGTTGGTGTACTTCTCGAGCGATGCAGAAGACCAGCTTTCTCGTCTGGTGGTGACTAATCTAGCGTGGTTTTGTGAAAGAGTAAACCACCTCAACCACACTCTCAGAGGAAGTCTATGCAGTGCGGGGGAAGTGTTTAAGAATCTGGCAGACAAAAGAGTAGACTTGGTGCTGCAACAACGCAAGAGTGTTTTGAACGATCAGCAGAAGTTCCGCAAACTCAACAAGGCTTTGCAGACTTCGACGCTTTTTCTCCGAGGGATGCCCTATCAGAAGTGGCTTCTGAACGCTATCATCAAACTCGACACGTGCCTTGTCTTACCAGACTCCCTTTCAACGCCAGCCTTTCTCACCAAAAGCCCCTATTGCATCTTTTTCAACTCCACTCCTAAACCCTTTTTTCCTGTTCCTTTTGCAGCTTCAGGAGATTCAAAAAAAATTGCTGATGATTTAGACCTCCAGGAAAATGACCGTTGTCTGTTGGTGATGCCGCTTCTAGAAGATGGCTGTCCCAATCACAACGTGTGGCCTGAGCAACCCGAGTGGGAAGAAAAGCAAATAGTGTGTGAGTTCAACATCAGACTCTTCAAGCCAGGAGCTTTTACTGACTTTCTAAGAAGGCTTAACAGAGAAGGTGAATTAGTGCTTTTTATTATGATTTGACATATACAATGTTTGACTCAATACATTGATATAGTTTCTAAACAATAACATTTGAATTAATTAATCATTCGAAAAAATAATAAAATATATTTGTTTATCTAAAAATTATGGAAAAAATTTATATAGGAAGAAAGTTTCTGAAGATTGTTTCAATGCCTCCGCCTCTCTTCATGGCGCACCACGTGGTCTTCTTTTCGGCTGCTGACGAGAGTGGCTGTGACGATTGCTACAACCACTTGAAGAGGTTGAGGAACAGACAACGATGCAATAACGAAAATGATTTTTCAATAGGCAATGATTTAGAAACGTGTGAAGATTTGGTTCATAAAGTGCGTGTTTCTCTCAAGCAAAATATGGAGAGTGTCATGGTGTTTGTAAGAGGAGCACGGCCTTGTTGTGTCATGAATGCTGTTCTCAACTTCACTGATCTTCATTTTGATGACCTTCCTGAAAGTGACACTGATTGCAACAAGATACATGCCACTTCAACCACAGCAGACACCGCCAGCAGCTTCAGCAGCCACACAGCAAGCAGCAGTCTCAGTCCAAGCACCAGCATTTTATACAGCTCCGATGGTCTAGGTAGCATGGCTAGTTTGAGTCACCACCAAACCAGCAGTGATCCTTTAGAACAGGATGATGAAGATAAAGCGACGTTCTTAAGCTGCCATAAATGCTTGCTCTTGAGAAACATGCCACCCTCCAAAGTGACCTTCCTATGTGCCAAGAACAAGCGCTGGAACCAGAGAAACATCGCTCAGAAAACGATGAGTGGTGCGATGACGTTTGATGTTCCTTCATCCACCACCCTCACCATTCTCCCAGACTACGAACACCCACGTCTCGTTCTAATTCTTCCACCAAGCAGGCAAGCCACCTCTAAAGAATGGTACCTTTCCAATAAGACAGGGTTTCTGGAAGGTCTGGAGGTGCACTTTTTGTGCGAGTACACCGCCTTTTGGCACCTGACTGAAGACCTCGGTCACAAGATTTACAAACACAATCCTCTCTCGTCTTCCAAGTCGAACACTGATCTTGCGAAACTTGTCGACTTGGCTCTCTCACTGGTGCAAGTGATTCAAGGAATTCCAGAGCACCACAACAACGTCAGACTGGTTTCTCCTATAGTTCCATACCTGATTGAGACTTACGACTACCTTAAGTCTGGAGACCCCTACTTCAGTCACTCCTTGCAGCAAAAATCTATTCCAGACCACTCTACATGGCTTCAAAAGAACAAAGAACGGGTTGTTACCATGCTCTCTAAGGTCCTCACTTCGGCAGGAGATGGCATGTCCGATCTGTACTTCAAGGTTCTTTGAAGCTCCTATAAAATATTTTTTGTTTTATTATGACTATATTTTGATTTCAATTTATTTTCGTACATCTTTATAACATTTCGTATAGCATTATAAATTAAAGTTTTAATATTTAATAGTTTCCGCTTTTTATCTATTCTTTTAACTCGATCCAGGTTAACAACCCCATCAACGCGAACTCAATCTTCCAATCCGCTTCCAGCGTCAGTCGGTCTCAAATGGCCAGGTTTGTCTTAAAAACTGAAACACGAAGCAATACATTTGATTTATATATATATTTATCAATTTTTATGTAATTAAATTAGATTCGTGGTTTTTTTGTCGTTTTCAAACTTATTTACCCTAGGATAAAATTGATAACTTATGCTTATTATAAAAGACATTTATTTATAGATACTTTTCATACATTTGTATATAACGTTTTTTACAACTTTCAGATTTTTGAGAAGAGACAACAGTTCTGGTAGATTCGGCTGCCTCAGACCAATATACATTGAGAGTGAAATAAGGTGGGTGTGTGACTTGCACTACGACGAACTCAAGAGCGCTTTCAGTTAGCCATTGGAGTCTCTTGCTTTGATTCGATTAAATGTTATCAAATCAAAGATTAATTAATCAAATAATTTGTTTTAGTTGAATTAAAAACATAAAGGTTCATTTTATAATGTTTGGTGAATATGTCCTTCATTCAAAAACGGTGTAGTAATGGAGGTTTTTACTTTTTTGAGATTCTTTAGATTTTTGAAGTTAGCAATCTGTGCATTTTCACAGTTTCATGAACATTAATTCTTCAAAGTATTTTTAACTTAGCGAAGTTAGAGTTTTAGATGGATTCAGGATATTCCGAGTATTACGACCACTTCACTGTTTTATATTTTTTTACAAATTCTATCTAAAATGTTAAAATAATGTTTTTTCAGTTAATAAACTCATTATAATTAATAATAAATTTTTTATCGTTTTTTACAACTTTTTGTTTTTAGTTTATATATGAAGTCCAATCTAGCTACTATTAATCTTCACATTTTGTATTTGAATTTTTATAAAGATTTACACCTTTTTACAAAATGACAGAAAATTAATTTTATTACAGTTGTTTTGCTATTTATCCTACAGCAATCCCAGTTTGTAGTTTTTCACGATTTTGCCAAATTTATATCTGAATTTCACCGAATTATAATTTATAATTGTTTAATTTATTAATATTTGATTTAAAAGTACTTTTCTGATTTAAAAATGATTATCTGGTGCACAAATTGATGATTATAGAACTTAAACATTCTCGTTGAATTATGAACTCTAATGATTTGTTGAGATTCTCATTGTTATCCAAGGGTAGTTTGTTGAGTAGGCCCAGTGCAATGAAAGCGGACCACGATCCTTCAACCATTGCTTTATCAGTGTTGTCTTTTTAGTGGTTTCACATTGATTAGTTTATGATCAGACAATCATTCTTTCTTTAGTTTAACTTGCGAAGTTATTTATCAGTCGTAGATTATTAGCCAATTATGTAAGTCCCCTTAGTTAAAGAAACGTTGACTGCGTTAGGAGTGAATTACTTTGTAGGAATAAAGATTTGATTGTATTTTACAATTTATTAAAGAATAAAGGCTAGAATACTTTGAAAATATCAAGGATCAGGCAGTCGAAAAGACTAAATGCAGATGGAAGACAGCATTCTTATTAAGACCATTTTAAAAGCAATAACTTCAAGAAATCTCCATAGACACAATTAGTTAAATAAACATTTAAAAACAAGCTCGTGTAAAAAGTTAACTTATTTTATTTGTTTTACATTCAACATATTAAAGTGAGTATATGAATCGATAGGGTTTTTAATGTATTGATTCAAGCAAGGGTGGCGATCTGCTGCAAATCTTGGGGGGGTCTTACCCAAAATGGGCGGCGATCCTAGGGGGCTCCTGGGGTCACTACCATTAAGGTGGACCCCTCACTACCAAAAAGATCCGGAACCCAGGGCCCCCCAGGATCGCCGCCCATGGATTCAAGCGATAGAAACTAAACAATGCATTGAAGAATGCAAATTATCGAAATTTCCAAAACTCGTGGAACTGAAATTTTAAATTATTGAAAATATCGAAATTAATTAAACTATGCATAAACTTACTTTATTGGTTATGTTATAATGTAACATAGACATTGTTACATTGATAACGTGCTTCATGATCGTGTCGTATTACTTGTATTTAATGTCTTATATTATTCAAAATGGATCCAGAATGTATTTTCTCCTATATCATTGGTGACAATTTCATTGTCATTTCTAAAATATAAGATGGTTGTTAAACACAATTATCAACCGCCACAAAAACATTCACAGACCCTCTAAGCGGCCCACCTATTTTTCGGTTCACCATCACTCGCACCATCCCCTCCATCATACTCTTCCTCGGCGACGGCCTCAACATTTCGGAACTTGGCCAAGGCGTTGCTCAAAGACAAGGTCACGTTTTTCTTTGAATCTTCCTGGAAAAATTAAATTATTTTTAATCTCGATCTATATATAAATAAACTTTTATATAAAAAAATACTTTATTTGGCATGATTATTTGACAAAATGAAAATATCTAAAATTCTAACTATGACGACTAGCTGCCAAAGCCTACGTTCGTTTCATCCACTCAACCCTCTCGTCAACTTTTCAACCACATCCAAATAATTCAAAAAACCCAATCAAAACCTTTTCTAACCTTGGGATCGCCTCTAGATTGGATGATTGCCAGACTGGCCATGTAGTTTCTGAGGTGTTTGAGGCACAATGGCTGCTTCAGGGCTATGTCTACTGCCATTTGAGAGAGGCTTTTGTCCATTGTGGTGCTCTCCTTGAAACTCAACTGTGATAAAAGAGAGGTTTTTAAAGAAAACAGTTTAATAGAACATTTTTATTTTTAGGAAAAGTTGAACAAAGCTAATGTTTTTAAAATAATATATGTATAAACAAATTTTTTTATTTTATATAACTTCGTATGAGACTCTGTTTATAGTGAATCATACAATAAACCATGTAAAATACACATTTTAGACCAATATTACGACTAAATTCTTGTACCACCACATCATCCAACCATCACCTACCACAGCATCCAATTTTTATTCTTCACGTCATACACCCACTTTCCACCCACCCACCTGACATATGTAAGTCACCATAGCACACAGGTTGTCTCCTTTCATGAACGGCTCCACTATCCATCCACTCGCTCCCATCTGGATTTTTTTTAATAAATAAAGCCAATATTTACAAATTATTTCTATTAGCATAAATCAGTTAGTAATTAGATCTTTTATATTATTTAAATACTTTTTGTAAAGAAATTATGAGAGCCCTTTTACGTACCTTGTCAATGACCACTCCATCGTTTACAGGGATTTTACCACTAGAAAGGTCATTGCTATGAAAATCTTTTTCATTTCTTTTTTGCATCTCTCTCTTCTTATTCACAGCATCATCCCCAACCATGCCATCCTTTATCTTACCGACGTCTTTCGAATCGACTTTGACATTGCTAACCTTTTTGCTTCGACAATTTCCATCATTATCGTCAATTTCATCATCACTTCTTCCTTTTTCTTCGTCTTCATCCTCATCATCATCACGATCATCATCAGCACTATCACGCTCACGATGTTCATCATAATTGCTTCTTTTGTATTGCGCCTTAACGTCTGGCCAATCAACAGACACCATGGTGATCACGTGTTTCAGGCCTTCCATCCTTTCCCCCTGCACCACCACGAGCTCCCTTTTTTCTCTTTTGAAGTTTTGACCAACTTCGTACTGTAGAAGTACTGAATGGGATGAAAAGTTGAAAAGTTAGTGAATGCAAAAGTTTAAATTCTAAAGGCAAATTTAAACTATCCAAGTGAAGAGATTTGTTTGAAAGAAATTCTCAATAATAGGCTTTCAACTATATATTAACAAGGAATTCACCATACAAATTGTGAATAGGAGATAAATATACTGATAATCTGATTGATTTTTATAGATTCTAATATTTTATAACTCAAAAAGTATCTAACTTATTAACATTTTCATTATACAATTTTCACGAACCTATTTTAACATCGCTTCCCAACTCTTCTAAGACTTCTACTTTCTATTTTATAAATGAGTTGAAAATATTTTCATTAATACAAAAAACTACCAAACTAATATAAATATTTATTATGAAATTGATATTTATTAAACGTCTATCAAACTACCTGATATCAATTTTAGGAAAACTGCTTCCAATCAAGTTTTAAAAAGTTATATTTGAACTAAAAGTTTTTCCCGCCATTTTTAACCTTGATGACGTCATCGTAAGACATTCTGTTCTGAGACTTTCGGAGTACTTCATAGACTAACTTAGGAGGACAAGGAAGGAGACCTTTACTCATGTATCTGTGTGTGTTTTTATGTTTGAGTGTTTTTGTGTGTGTTTTTTAGTGTATTTGTGTGTGTTTTTTAGTGTATTTGTGTGTTTGAATGTGTTTGAATGTGTTTGTGTGTGTTTGAATGTGTTTGTGTGTGTTCTTATGTCTGTGTGTTTTTGTGTTTTAATGTCTGTGTGTTTGTGTGTGTTTATGTTTGTGTTTGCAAGCTCATTCATTTGTAACGTATGGTAGGGCTGTGTGGCGCTTCTGTTCTTCTTCAGAATCACTGTGTCCTTCTCCAAGCCACAGTAGCTGCCAGTTGATAAAAGATCATCATGGTTTATAGTCAAAAAAACTTAATCGTTTCGGTTCTTGTTGTTGTTGTTGTTGCTGTAGTAGTAGTAGTAGTAGTAGTAGTAGTAGTAGTAGTAGTAGTAGTAGTAGTAGTAGTAGTAGTAGTAGTAGTAGTAGTAGTAGTAGTAGTAGTAGTAGTAGTAGTAGTAGTAGTAGTAGTAGTAGTAGTAGTAGTAGTAGTAGTAGTAGTAGTAGTAGTAGTAGTAGTAGTAGTAGTAGTAGTAGTAGTAGTAGTAGTAGTAGTAGTAGTAGTAGTAGTAGTAGTAGTAGTAGTAGTAGTAGTAGTAGTAGTAGTAGTAGTAGTAGTAGTAGTAGTAGTAGTAGTAGTAGTAGTAGTAGTAGTAGTAGTAGTAGTAGTAGTAGTAGTAGTAGTAGTAGTAGTAGTAGTAGTAGTAGTAGTAGTAGTAGTAGTAGTAGTAGTAGTAGTAGTAGTAGTAGTAGTAGTAGTAGTAGTAGTAGTAGTAGTAGTAGTAGTAGTAGTAGTAGTAGTAGTAGTAGTAGTAGTAGTATTAGTAGTAGTAGTAGTAGTAGTAGTAGTAGTAGTAGTAGTAGTAGTAGTAGTAGTAGTAGTAGTAGTAGTAGTAGTAGTAGTAGTAGTAGTAGTAGTAGTAGTAGTAGTAGTAGTAGTAGTAGTAATAATAATAGTAGTAGTAGTAGTATTAGTAGTAGTAGTAGTAGTAGTAGTAGTAGTAGTAGTAGTAGTAGTAATAGTAGTAGTAGTAGTAGTAGTAGTAAAAGTAGTAATAGTACCAACATCCATCCTCCAGTATGAATGGCTTGCTCCTCCACGCTTGCTTTGATATCCAAGCTGGTCACCTTGCTTTTCTGTTGTCATTTTCAATGTTCTAATGTACTCACTCGAATAGTTATGTGTACGGTAAACGATTATCCAATTTATTAGTTGCAAAAATTATACTCTAATAAACTCTAGTGAAAATAGACTGTTTTCTATTGGCTATTAATGCAGCCAACCCTCAATTTTGGTACAAAAATAATAATTATTGTTCCTAATTTTCAAAACCAAAAATTATTCAAGAATTTTGAAAATTAATCAATTTATTTATTTATTATTATTAACAGCGTCCCTGAGATTGACTGACCTCGTTGATGATCTCTTCTGCAGTGCTATCAATGATCGAGTCTAGGTACCTGGCAAGTCGACTTTTTTCTCCTGCTGTTTGATAGATAAAAAGATGCAGGAAATAATGCAAATAGGAATTAATAAATAGATCAATATTTTTTGGAGTAAATAAATAGGTGGTGAGTGTAAAATGGATTGAAATTCTTTAAGTGTAGTTCAAATAATTCTTGAGCATTACTTGTGGCTTTTCCGTGAATTAAAAATAAAATAAGTTTACCGAGCATAAACAATGGAACAACAGGAAAGCACCCACCCGTGTTGGAGGTCTTATGGAGAGTCTTTATGTTACGGTTTTCCTTGTTCACGACTTTAGTGATAGAATCCCATCTGGAAGGGCTTCCTGATGATGATGCTGGTACTGCTGGTAATGATCCTCTCTTATCCTTTGTTAACATATGTGTTTTTAAGCCAGTTTATATTTTTAGAATAAAATGGTTGTTAGTTTTAAAAAGTTTTTGGTCAATATGAAAATTACATAAATTCAACGGAAAAATTCATAAGATACTAACAATTTCGGGTTTTTTTTCTTCAAACAGTCTTCCGGTCACACTCAACCTCTTTATCACATCCATTGGACTCATAAAGTCTGTTACTGCCATTGAAGAGAGGGTGGAGAGTAGGAGGGTATATGAAGGGTGAAAGGTTTAAATTTTATATATTACACAAATTAATCACATTCAAAAAAGATATATTGAAAATATAAATCTTTAACATATATTTTTCTCTTAAAGTGAGTTTATTATTGATTTTCTGAAGTATCCTTTCACCGTTAAGAGACAATCAATCGTTCAAAAGAGACTTAATTTGAAATAAAAGGCATCTAAAATTTATATAATCCACGGTCACCAACAGAAACATCTGTTTGAGTCATACTTTCAGAGGCTTGTAGCTTTACAAAACATATTCATCACATTAAATAAACCAAATTTTTTAATGAAAACTTTAAATTTTTCTGTGAATCATAAAAAATTCATATTTACCTGGTTTCTTGCTCTTGTTCTGCTCTTCTTTCTTTTCATCGAGCAAGTTCTTGAACCTCTGGAAGAGCGATATGTCTTCCTTTTCTGCGCTGAAATTGAAGGTTGATAAACTATTTAAAACTAATATTATTAAAAAGGATTTTGAACAGAATCACATATGTAGTATAAATATTTAAATCGCTTAATGAACTAGCACCATCACTGACTCAATCACCCCTTCCCCTTCCACCTCAAGATGCTGTGGTCACTCTTGATGAGCTCAATAGCACTACTTTCTTCCTTGCTTGGTGGCGTGCATTTTGAAGAATTTGAGATGTTAGTGAGAGAGAGGGAAGCTATGTGTGGGAAGGTCTTAGTTTCGATAAAATCCTTCAGCCCGATTATGATGGTTGTAGGGTCGATGGTAGAGAGCGATGAAGTGGTGATGAGGTCGGTGAAGGAAGGTAGGAAGTAGCTTGTTGTGATCACTGTTATCGTAGATGAATCTGCGAAGCGTTGTGTTATTGCTCTTACTGTTTAGGTATAATGAAAGGATTTGTTGTTGTTATAGAGAATAAACTAGTTTCCAAGCGACCATTTCACACTTTTGAAGCTCCTTAATACCTTCCATTAACCAGGCTCGTCGGGTAAAACGGTCACTAAGTAGAAGAGCCACTTTGAGAAATCTAATGAATGCTCTACTAACCACAGACCACCCTCTTCCCGAAGACGCCAGCATCTGCAGAGGTTTTAAAAGGGGTTTTTTAATATTTTTGGTTTTTGTTAAACAATTGAAACGATTAAATTGAAACATTAAAACTGATCTTCAAAATATTTTGTTTAAATTGTTAATGATAAAATTCTATAAAAGATAATTATTAACGATAACTATAATATTTGTGTGATTTTATTTTTTAGTTGAACTAAGAATCTTAGTAAGACCTAATAAGATCGTTTCTTATACAATTGATCCTTCTCTCCTTGCTCAGAGACTTGTTTAAAAATCTTGCACAAACCTGGAATGCCACCTAGCCACGAAGTGACCAATATTAGAAGTTTAACATTTTCCAATCAATTAACTTGATTAGTTATTGTAATTTTTATCTACTTCGATCACTTTAACGACGCAATGCATAGTACATTTTAATTCCCCATGAAAAAATATGGTTTTAGGTCTATTTTCGAAAAAGGTTTTACATTGGAAAAAGTACCTTGGCAATCTGTGTCTCTTTTGTTTCTATGTACATTGCTTCTCTCTCAAACACCTTGAGGAAACAAAGTTTTATTTTTTCATCTTTATTGCTGCCACTAAAAAAAGAATATTTAAAACAGTATTTTTGAAAAAGAATAATTATTTAAATTGTAATTTACTTTTTCTAACCGTTGGGTTGAGCGGGAACGTTTTTATTACAGAGTTCTTGGGCAAGTAGGCGTTCCAGTGTTTCTGTGTCTTAGAGCTGGTAAGTATCGAAGTGAGAATCTGAATATGTGAGTGGTATATTGATGAATTTACCGTTTGAATTGGTATGGAGGTAAATGATTTGAAGCTAGTTTCAAGATTTTTATATAGGTTTTTGAAAACATGGGATTTTTATAATAACTTCTAGTTTTATCTTTATTTTTCCTTTTTACGCATGAATTCCTTGGTCATAAGGTTTCTAAGTTAAATGTCATACAGTCCACTAATGCAACTTACCTCTTCATCACCCATTGTCCAAAACATACTCAACACAATTTTTAAATCCCTTAAAAACCATCCTATTCTCCCATCCATGTACCTTGGGACTAATCTTTATTTGTGCATAGGCTCCCACCACACCCATGGATCGAATCGAAGCCGGTCCATTGAGCGTCTTTCTCCACACCCTCACTCCGTTCAACACCTCCACCAAATCCCATCGCGTCTTCGCCCCAACGGGCAATATCTGTATTATTTTCAGTTTTATGTTGTAGATTGTAGCGTAATTATTTTGGGGTTTCATCTTTCAAATTCGTTATTAAGAAATTGAGCTGTAAAAAAATATTAGTTTATATTATAAGTACACTTTTTAAGGTATCATCTGTTACCTTGTTGTTTTCAAAGAGACAAAACAGCTCAGCAATGTTGGATATTTTAAACTGCAGATATGCGTTGGTGGATGGATTTTGATTGCTGGTTGATGAATGTATGCAATAAAGAACAGAAGGATTATTGATAGATTGATTGGTAGATGCATGGCTACAAGATTGCCAGATGGATGGTAAAAAAATAAAAAAATACATTTGAAAATGAATGGATACATGATTGAAAAAGAAGCGACAAAAATGAATATTTTATGGAATGAAACAATTATTTGAATAGCAACCCCGCGTGAGTGCTTGTAGGCAATGATGAAATAGATGAAGGAAGCTAAGACAGCTGTGAAGACACTCAGTAATGCAATCATTTTTCTTGTCCCACTTCCTATATACGGGGAGTGTCCTAAAACAGATTTATAAAACAATTATTCGTTCCAGCTTTTTTGGTTGAATATGTAAAATAATTATGTTTATTTAGTTTTAAAAATTATTTTTATTTGTAACTGCCTTTTATGTTCTGTATTCTAAATAGTGGCAGCGAGGTAGATTTTTCAGAAAATGATATATTACGTATATGTTACGTTTAATCAAGAAGAATTCAATGAAGAGTTTATATTGATGGACAATCAATAAACTATTTTTCACTTACAAATAAAATTTTCGAAGAATTAATATTACAGTTTTAAACCATTTATTAATTACCAAGACACACCATCAAGCAACTTAAAATTCAACCATGTATATTTAATCGAGCTGATTTCTTTTCGAACCCTAGAATGGTTCTCATCTCTGTGTTCAACTTATAAAGTTTTCACCAACTCACACACAAAACTACACGCTAATTCACACACATACATACACATCTACTCACGCAATCAATAATTAAACATACCATCTGCTGATCACTCACACTCTCGTTACTTACACCACTGCATTATTCGCTTCAGCAGGAACAGCTTCATGTCTGCTCAATAAGTGCGTATTTCAAAAGTATAATACATCATATAAAATAACGAATAAAATCACTCTATTTCAATCTATAATTGTTTTTTTGATCTTAAATATTCAATAGAGATGTTGTCATATAGAAAACTAGATAGTGGGAAAAATTTCCTAATTTTCACCATGAATATATAATTCCTAACATTCTCATCTTTTACTTTAAAAGATTAAGTGGGAAACACGTTGAGATTATGCTTTATTATGCTCTTGAATTGGAAGAAGAGCGCTATAGAAATCTATTTGATTGATTGATTGATTGAATAGAACTAAAACTTATATATAAAGAGTAAAAACCAACTGCAGAAAAGGCTCTATCGTCTTAAAAAGTATTGGTCAAACTTGATGACTAATTTTGACATTTTAAAATTATTATACTGCAAGCAAGCGTTGAGCGGGAAAACAAGATAGGCTTATCATCTGGTCTAAGGTTGACAAATCTCTTATAATTCATTTGAAACGCGGCTTTCACGAATCTATTTTCAAGAGGAATTAAACTTGCGATTAAATTGTTTTTATAACATTTCGATAGTTGAAGATATTCAGGGCAATAATTTGGCAAGACGCACTAAGAAAATATTCTCAATAGTTATTTCAGCTGAAAAACACTCATAAAAATCTCATTTCATCCTTTATTTACGGAAAATCACCCAAGGCATGATGAAACTATCATGAGAAGAGATAATTCAACCAGTAAAGAGAATGAAACCCTAATCTAATTCCCCAACAAGCCATAGTGGTAATTGAAGAAGCAGACAGGAAGCACGCTTATGAGACCAGGGTGGATGCAGTGGAAGACTCGTACTTCCAGGTGGGTGGCAGAACTGCCTTGGTCTTGTAGTACCTGAGACATCAATGGTTTAAAGTATTAATGTTTAGTGGCGATAATATATTCCAATACAGAAAATATAAATATAACATTTTAAGTTTTTCAAATGAAGAAAATGAAAATAATCTACAATAAAAATGTAAGCATCTATAGCAGCAGTAGTAATAGGCAACCTGGCCAGTCTGTGGATCCTGCTCTCGACGAGAATGAGTCGGAACTTGGAGTCCTTGTCTTTCCTGTTGCGCTCCAGATGCTTCCTGATGGCGACTGCCTTCTTGATCAAGTGGTACAAATCCTCAGGGATCTGAGGAGCCAGACCTGTATGTGGTTGTGTTTGTGCTATAGTGGGCGTTGAAGCATTGGTGAAACTTTAAGATTCCTAAAGCATGTTGGGTTTAGTAAGTGATTACATTATTGAACCTTTAGCCTTTAGGATTCTGAGAATCTTGTTTTGGGTTACAAACCTTACTTGGGCCACACCATGCGAATCCCTGAGGATAACACCTAGAATGGTTGTAACAAAATTAAATACCAGATTTAATTATGCTCCTTTTTGAAGCTCTTAAAAAGTGTGAAAATAGAGAATGAGTTTAATGTTAATAGAGCTATGATGAAATAAAAATAAAGTTACTAACCAATCTGTGATGGGTGCAGACCCTTTTTGGCCAGCTTGTAGATCTGCTCCATAACATCAGTTGGAGTCAACTTCAACCACTGGGGTTAAGAAAATTGAAGATGAAGTTTGAATACAAAAATCGGTCAAATTCTAAGGTTCTGAATATTTCTTGATATGTAAATTTCATCAATTACACGTGGAAGTTGGACGGCAGGTAAACCGGGTTTGCACCCGGAATACCTCAGACCATCGGCACTTCAGCATTTCTGCTGGGTATTCATGAGCTTTTCTAGGCGATATCAGATCGCTACTCAATAAATCCCTAGCTTAATATCTGGCCGAGATTAAGAAATCAAATGAAAAACTAATAAAACCAAGTATCAGTTTTAAATAGAATGTTTAAGCAAGACTAACTGTTGGCACACTTCTTCTGTATGGCAGGGCTGATTGGGAAATACCCTTTCTGGAAAGAAAGTTTTAGAATTAAGTATATAACAAAACCAAAGGTTCAGCAATTCATGTAAATAAAATAATTCTGAAATATAAAAAAATAACACATTGATTTACCCTGGTGCGTGCATACGACCCATGATGGAATATAGATTATTTTTTGGAGTTGGATCGAAAAAGATCGAGTCACTTCAACTTTCGACACAAAAAGGAAAAGCAAAGAAATCTAAACTATTCTATTGTGTTAGTTTTAGTTCTATGCTAAATTAATAAAAATCCAAGTTTACAATGATAAATAAATGTAATTAATTGAATTTTTTTGGGAAAATTAATTCATGAGCTTTAAATTCATTTTGATTCAGTTATAATTTAAATAAACATTAATGATTCACATTATGCTTAATAAGTAAAAAAAATGTGGAAAAAAATATATAACATACTATACCCTTTATAAATACTATTTTTAAAATATTCATTCAATCAAAAACTTTATAAGTAAAAAATGTAGCGATGTTAATGAAGCAATTATAAGAAAGGGTTGGGAGGCTTGGGTGTGAGATAGTGCATGATGGACTGAAGGTATGTGGAAGAGTTGAGCATGTGTGTGCTTGCTATCAAGTACTCACTGGCACCTGTAGTGAGGCATGGCGAGAAAGAGTGGATGTTATTCGAATTAATTTAATTAAAAGATTTAATACATTTATTTATTTAAACGCAAAAACATATTTTAATAAACTAAAATGCTGAAATTAAATAAAATAACTTTAAAAATCTATAAAAAATCTCACAAGTAATCGCATTATCAAAAGTGCTTACTGTCTTCTTGTTGGGAGAGGAACCTTAAAGCCGATACTTCGGCATAGGTGACACCGCCTATGTAGAAAACGAGTGTCAACTTGGAAGACTTCTCAGAGGTGGCTGTGTGGTCGTGGTGGGTGAAATGGTTTTCAATTTACGATTTAATAATAATTAATAATTATAAACCTCTACATAGCTTTGTTCCATCAAAACAACCACACAAATAAGTACAAACTTTCAAAGCATGTAATATGTCAGTCAACACACAGCAACACACAGCAACACACACACACACACACACACACACACACACACACACACACACACACACACACACACACACACACACACACACACACACACACACACACACACACACACACACACACACACACACACACACACACACACACACACACACACACACACACACACACACACACACACACACACACACATACACACACACACACACACACAAACACACACACACACACACACACACACTCACACACACACACACACACACACTCACTCACACACACAGCAACACACCCTTCTTGGAAAGCCACTCTGGGATGGCTTGGTTCTCTTCCTTGACCGAGCCTGGCAACATGGTGTTCACCACGTCAGCAATGCTTCGCCAGCCTGCACGGTTGAGGATCTGAGCCAGTCTGTCGGCAAGGGAGGAAGTTGCTGTGAGAGACCGCATCAATTGAACTTATTTGTATCTAATTTATTTGTTTGTATCGTGTTGTAGTCTTGAAGCTCGTCCGGGTTTACGCCACGTTAACGGAATTTTATTTTAAATTATTTTTTAATGGAATTTGAAGGTGGGTGATATATTGGAATGTATCATCTAATGTATTGTATTATGTTGTACAGAAACGTTGTACTGAGTTGTAAAGAGACGTTGTGTAGTGTTTAATCCTTATTGGCTACACGCACGCACCTAACACTGATGGGGGCGTATCCACTGTAAACGTAAGAGACATCATCAGGGTTCTGTAGGGAGGAGGGTGGGTGGGGACAAAAATGAATATTAAAGGGTAGACATTGAACCAAAGACTGGAGAATGTGAAGAGGCGAGAAGATTGGCTTGATTAAATAAATAAAGAAAAAAATACAATATCAATTTTGAACAAAACTAATAAACGGTAAAACCTAACACAACATTGCATGGGCAACCAAACACCAAGCGACCAACTAACCCACAAGCCAAACAGCCCACCTACCCTTCACCCACCCAACCAAACAGCTCACCTACCCTACCCCCACCCAGCCAACCAGCTCACCTTCCCTCCACCCACCCAACCAACCAGCTCACCTACCCTCCAACCACCCAGCCAACCAGCTCACCTTCCCTCCACCCACCCAACCAACCAGCTCACCTTCCCTCCACCCACCCAACCAACCAGCTCACCTACCCTCCAACCACCCAGCCAACCAGCTCACCTTCCCTCCACCCACCCAACCAACCAGCTCACCTTCCCTCCACCCACCCAACCAACCAGCTCACCTACCCTCCAACCACCCAGCCAACCAGCTCACCTTCCCTCCACCCACCCAACCAACCAGTTCATTGACGTCTTTGACGTTGAGTTTAAGTTGTCGTTTGAGGAGTGGAAAGGTCTTGAGGGGCGCCTGTGTGTAGAGGAGGCCACACTTCTCGATGTTGTGCAGGCTTACAAGGTACTGGAAACCGTATGTCTGTTATGGTGGTGTTAGTGGTGGTGGTGGTGGTAATGATGATGGTGGTGGGGTTGTGATGATAGTGGCAATGGTAATGATGACAGTGTTGATAATGCAACACTTACCCACTTCACCAACCCACAAAAACTGACCGATCATTCCATCCACCCATAACACCCACCCGCACGAAACCCCACAAACCCACCACCACCACAACGAAACCACTCCCACCAAATCGCCATCAACAACTCCACCCACCAGCGCGCACACACACACACCTGTATTATCTCCCTCTTGTAGAACTCCATCACTTTCGGCTTCAAGCCGTTGTTCGCATAGCACTGCAAGCAAATCAGCCTCAGCACCTGAGTGACGTCATGATTATAGTAGTCATCATTAACATCATCACCATCATCACCTTATGTCTGTCCACTCGATGATTTAACACTATAATTTATAGTAGTAGGCGTAACTTGGTATATTTAGCGTTATACTTTTAAGGATTTTAGATCCGATTTAAATAAGTTAAGTGCTATAAAAAAGATTTTTTCGTTTTTAGAATCATTATGGTCATCATCATCATCAAGACCATAGACATCATCATCAGCACCTTGATGAGGGGTCTCTTAAGGGCAATCGACTCCTCAATGTACGGCTTTATACGCTCTGTGTCCCCGTCCAAGCATTCTGATGATGATGATGAAGATGATGATGATGATGAAGATGATGATGATGATGACGACAATCATGATGTTTATAGTAATGATGATGATGATGATGACGACAATCATGATGTTTATAGTAATGATGATGACGATGATGACGACAATCATGATGCTTATAGTAATGATGATGATGATGATGACGACAATCATGATGTTTATAGTAATGATGATGATGATGATGACGACAATCATGATGTTTATAGTAATGATGATGATGATGATGACGACAATCATGATGTTTATAGTAATGATGATGATGATGATGACGACAATCATGATGTTTATAGTAATGATGATGATGATGATGACGACAATCATGATGTTTATAGTAATGATGATGACGATGATGACGACAATCATGATGCTTATAGTAATGATGATGATGATGATAGCACCTTGTTGCTCAGCAAGAAAACTTCTGAACTCGTCGTCGTCAGTCACTTCCTTTATCATCTCTGCTATCGTTGTGTCTGTGTGGTAGTGATGATGACGATTTTTTTTTTTTAGTCTATATCGTTCACAGCTTGACAGACGCAGGCCATGTTACAATGGTTCTAGGAACCATGGTCCTTATGCGCCGAGACGCCACTCCACACGACGTACACATCTTTCAATGCATACGTCGCAAACACCGCATCATATACACTAGGTATATGATAGTTCACGGTTGCCTATCAGGGATTCGAACAGGCGACCTTTAAGTTGCAAGTCCGACGTCTACCATCTAAGCCATCCCCGCTCCCATGGAGATGGAGATGATAATGATGGTGATGATAATGATGGTGATGATAATGATGGTGATGATGATGATGGAGATGATAATGATGGTGATGATAATGATGGTGATGATAATGATGGTGATGATAATGATGGTGATAATGATGGTGATGATAATGATGGTGATGATAATGATGGTGATAATGATGGTGATGATAATGATGGTGATGATAATGATGGTGATGATAATGATGGTGATGATAATGATGGTGATGATAATGATGGTGATGATAATGATGATGATGATGGAAATGATGGTGGTGCTGAAGATGATGATGATGATGATAATGATGGTGGTGCTGATGATGATGATGATGATGAAAATGATGGTGGTGCTGATGATGGTGATGATGAAGACAGGCAGGCAAACAAGCACTGACGAGTGGCCAGGTTGGCTTTGGTGGCTCTGATGTGAGCGATCTTCGCCACGAACTTCTTTATCTCGCTAACTGTCTTCGCAGCATGCCTTTCCTTTAGTAGTTTATTCATTCATTAATTCGTTTGTTTCTTTATTTCACTTATTTATTTGTTGGTGCATTTATTCGATTTTCTATCCATTCGCTGATTTATCCATCCATCCATCCACGAATTCATGCATGCATGCATCCATCCATTCATCCATGCATCTATGCATTCATCCATGCATCTATGCATTCATCCATGCATCTATGCATTCATCCATGCATCTATGCATTCATCCATGCATCTATGCATTCATCCATGCATCTATGCATTCATCCATGCATCTATGCATTCATCCATGCATCCATGCATCCTACATCATATTGAGTGGAGAGGTTTCTGACTCGTTGGTTGATGCAGTTGCCAACAGCGTTGAAGTTCTTGTCTCTGACGTAGGAGAGATGTGCGCCAAATTTAACAAGTTAAACAATCTGGTTCCAAATGACTTTAACAAATTTTAAACTTATTTTTAGAAAATCAAATAATTCTAAATTTCATATTCATAAATATATTCATTAAAAAATCTATCTACGGATTAAAAAATATTAATTTTAAAAAATACATAAAAATATATAAACGAAAAAAAACCATACTAAATCCAAGCATCATCATCATCATCAAGCACACCTGATCTCAGCGTAGAGGTCATCCAGGGGCGAGAGGTTGACCTTCTTGAGGGGGGGAGGTTCGAAGGGGTTGATGGTGGCATCGACAGTGGTGGTGGTGGTGGTGGAGGGAAGTTCTTCAATGATGAAGCGGTCAGCTGGGAGTTTCACAGTGCCTTGTGGTTGATGATGGTGGTGGTGGTGGTGGTGGCGGTAATGATGAAGATTCGATAAACTATTTTTAAGCGAAGAAGTAAACAAAAGTTATTTTTAGCTTAATTCATTCAGCTCAACCCATCAACCTTACCATAGCATCCACCAACCAACCTACCCAACCATCCCACCCACTCATCCACCCACCTACCCACCCAACCATTCCACCCACCTACCCACCCAACCATCCCACCCACCTACCCACCCAACCATTCCACCCACCTACCCACCCAACCATCCCACCCACCTACCCACCCAACCATCCCACCCACCTACCCACCCAACCATCCCCCCCACCAGCCAATCATCCCCTTAAAACCTTGATTAATTCCAAAGAGTTCATCGATCAGCCCTTCATAGGTCAGCGGGGTGAGCAGGGGCGTCAAGGGGTCAACCTGCCGGTCAATCACCACCAGATTGTCAATCTTACAGGCCAGACTGGGTTGATTTGAAGCCATCTCTTTGTGCATGCGCTGTAACATGTCAATCACCCTCTGTGGGCGGAGTCAAGTGGAGATGGTGATGATTATGTGTGGTGGTGATGATGATGATGATGTTGTTGTAATGATGATGATGATGACATAGGTGGTTATAGTGGTGGTTTAGGATTGAATTTAAAATATAAATTTTCATGAATCAGTCTTTTCAAGTTAGTTTTAAAAATTTTAATAATAAAAAAATATTTATTGTTATTTACGATGATTTTGTAAATCCATAGGAAAATAACAGTCCCTCAATTTATAAAACCAACACTAGCTAGGTTTCCCTTGGAGTAAAGGTTGGGAATTGGTCCGAATAGCGACTGGATCATGGTGATGGACTTGCAGATGTGCAGTAGGCATGAGTCATCCTGATCCAGGTAACAGTCCTGATTGGTTGTTGAGGAGGAGGTTGAAGAGGACGGTGGAGGGAGGTTGAGAGAGTGGAAGTGGTTGGAGGTTGAGAGGTGGTTGAGGGGGTTGTAGGGGTGAGAGTGGTGGTTGGAAGAGTGGGAGTGGTTGAGAGGGTGGTTGAGTGATGGAGGATGGAGGGAGTGGTTGAGAGGGTGGTTGAGTGATGGAGGATGGAGGGAGTGGTTGAGAGGGTGGTTGAGTGATGGAGGATGGAGGGAGTGGTTGAGAGGGTGGTTGAGTGATGGAGGATGGAGGGAGTGGTTGAGAGGGTGGTTGAGTGATGGAGGATGGAACGAGTGGTTGCGATGTTAGTGATTAGGTGGAGTCTCATACAACAACAACCCAAACAGCAACAAACCACAACAAAAACAATAACAAAAAGCAACAACACAACAAACAACACCAACAACAAGCACCTTGTATGCCTGGTGCCACTCCATGGAGAGGAGGTCGGAGGAGAGGGGCAAGATGTCCATCTCGAGGTGGTCGATGCTGCTCAGTGTGGTCGAGAGACCCAGTTCCTGTGGTGTTTGCGACATATTTCATATATGATGGATAGTAGTGGAAAAAGTATTTTTTTTATAAATCACAGTAACCCATCAGTAACAAAAACAACAACTACTCCAACAACAACAACAACCTTGAGTCTCTTCTCGCACAGCAAACTCCTCTTAGGCACGAACAAGAGATGGAAGCTTTTGTTTGAGAACTCACTGCCCGACTCCTGTCTGTGGTGTTTGCAAGTTAAGCTTGAAAAATTCTATTGCAAGCTTTGTATTACTTTGTATTATTCAGTATAATGTGTTTATTTATACATTAATAGTTTAATTATAAATTAATGAAATTAATGAATATAAATGGTATAAAGTGACTTGTCGATGAAGTGGTGGATGAGGTCCATGATAGGGAGAGAGGGCTTGCAGACAAAGACGACGTGCCGTGACTTGGGCAGTCTTTTGGAAGACTGAGTCAGTGTTGTCTTGAACACCACGCCACATTCCTGGCAAGTGGCTTTGTGATTACTCAGTGCTGATAGGATTAGAATGTAATATTTGTGAAATCTATTTTGTTAAAAATTTTAAACTTTTAGATGTTTTTATATGATCGTAAATAGCCTTGAAAATGATAATTCAACATAATTGTATATAAAAGAGTATATAATTTGGAACTTACTACTTTCAAAAACTCATTGTCTACAACAAGCTCAAATGTGGAAACAAAATCATCGTTGCATACAAGAACCTGGAAAATCAATAATTACATTTTATTATGCTTTTTTTATTTAAATGAATGGCATAATAATGGTTTGCTCATAATAAATATAAATTAAAAAACTTAATCACTTACTTTTGTTCCTTCTAGCTTGCAAAACCATTCTTTCAGTTCTTCTCTATAAACTTCTTTCAATACAAACGCATTAACTTTGTCACTTGGAGACACTGACATCTCACTATCCTGAGAGCATCTGTTTTAAAATTTAAAGTTTACTTTCATAACAATCCCTTTAACAAGTAACGCCCCTTTAAATATTATATATTTATTTTCAAAAAATTTATAAAAGTTATTTTACAAGTTTTATGTAAAAAAATTAATTCAAAATTTTATTTATCAATCTTGAAACTTTATTTATAATACTCAAAAATGTTATTCAAGATAAATACAAGTTAGTCAGTTTTTATACTAAATGTTTTTACAGTTTTTTTCTTCTATTATATAATATAAAATTCATAAAGATAGTGTTCCCAGGTTCCCCAGCGTGTGCTTTATTTACCATTCACGATGCGAAAAAGTGCCAGCGGTGTTTACGGTGTGGAATGTTGCTTGTGATGCTGCATTCGAAGATGGGCCAAAAAGTGTCAGGAAACAAAGGCAGACCATCTCGCGAGGTGACCATCTTCCAGAACCGATCCACCGCAGAGCGTCTCATCTTCAACCCCGACCTCCAACGACCACACCGCCTCGACCTCCTTCTCTCGACCACCACCACTGACGAAATCACCAGACGCAATCACACGTGGAACCCTGACGACCGATCTCTGAACATCTTCGTGAAGGAGGACGACCCTTACACCATCCATCGACATCCGGTGGCGCAGAGCACTGACTGCATCCGTGGCAAGGTCGGCTACACGAGAGGCCTGCATGTCTGGGAGATCAGTTGGAACATCCGCCAGAGAGGCACCCACGCAGTCATCGGAGTGGCAACCAAAGACGCACCCCTGCACTGCGCAGGCTACCACTCTTACATCGGCAGCAACAACGACTCCTGGGGCTGGGATATCATCAGGTTTTTATTGTTAATTTTTTAATTGTACAACTCACTAACTCATGAGTATTTTCTTGAAGTTTAGGACACCCACACCCACCCTCAGAAATCGGCTGTACCACAACTTGAAGAATCCAGCTCAATACGGCACCCTCTCAGCACCACAATACCCTCTGATCGACGGTTCGTTCATTGTGCCGGAGGCTTTCCTCGTCGTCCTCGACATGGATGAAGGCACGTTGAGTTTCGCTTCACGAGACAAGTACCTAGGTGTTGCCTTCCGAAACCTCAAAGGTCTCCAACTCTTTCCCATTGTCAGCGTGGTGTGGGGACACTGCGAAGTCGCTCTCAAATATATTGGAGGACTTGATCGTAAGTTTTGGGCGTTTAGAATTTGTGAAATTTTATTTATATATTATTACTTATTACATCATCTTAAAATACAATCAGTCAATCTTTCTGTGCTCCTATACAATAGAATTTCCAATCTAATCCTCTCTTTCCCTATGCATTTCAAAGCACCCACTTACTCAATATTCAAAACCCACCTACTCAATATTCAACACCAACCTACGGAATATTCAACACCAACCTACGGAATATTCAACACCCACCTACTCAATATTCAACACCCACCTACTCAATATTCAACACCCACCTACTGAATATTCAACACCCACCTACTGAATATTCAATACCCACCTACTCAATATTCAACACCCACCCACTCAATACACAACACCCACCTACTCAATATTCAACACCCACCTACTGAATATTCAACACCCACCTACTGAATATTCAATACCCACCTACTCAATATTCAACACCCACCCACTCAATACACAACACCCACCTACTCAATATTCAATACCCACCTACTCAATATTCAACACCCACCTACTGAATATTCAATACCCACCTACTCAATATTCAACACCCACCTACTCAATATTCAACACCCACCTACTGAATATTCAACACCCACCTACTCAATATTCAACACCCACCTACTCAATATTCAACACCCACCTACTCAATATTCAACACCCACCTACTGAATATTCAACACCCACCTACTGAATATTCAACACCCACCTACTCAATATTCAACACCCACCTACTCAATATTCAACACCCACCTACTCAATATTCAACACCCACCTACTCAATATTCAACACCCACCTACTCAATATTCAACACCCACCTACTCAATATTCAATACCCACCTACTCAATATTCAACACCCACCTACTGAATATTCAATACCCACCTACTCAATATTCAACACCCACCTACTCAATATTCAACACCCACCTACTGAATATTCAACACCCACCTACTCAATATTCAACACCCACCTACTCAATATTCAACACCCACCTACTGAATATTCAACACCCACCTACTCAATATTCAACACCCACCTACTCAATATTCAACACCCACCTACTCAATATTCAACACCCACCTACTCAATATTCAACACCCACCTACTGAATATTCAACACCCACCTACTCAATATTCAACACCCACCTACTCAATATTCAACACCCACCTACTCAATATTCAACACCCACCTACTGAATATTCAACACCCACCTACTCAATATTCAACACCCACCTACTCAATATTCAACACCCACCTACTGAATATTCAACACCCACCTACTGAATATTCAACACCCACCTACTGAATATTCAACACCCACTTACTCAATATTCAACACCCACCTACTCAATATTCAACACCCACCTACTGAATATTCAACACCCACCTACTCAATATTCAACACCCACCTACTGAATATTCAACACCCACCTACTCAATATTCAACACCCACCTACTCAATATTCAACACCCACCTACTGAATATTCAACACCCACCTACTCAATATTCAACACCCACCACAGCTCAACCCGCCTCTCTAGCTGACCTTTGCAGACAGGTCATCCGGTCGCGGGTGGGCAGACGAGGTCCCGAAGCCATCACTCAACTGCCTCTGCCCCTCAGTCTCCAAATGCAGCTACTCTACCATTAATCATCATCATCATCGTCTGCACCATTACTACTATGACTATAGCTATTATCATTTCTAGTGCTACTACTACTACTACTACTACTACTACTACTACTACTACTACTACTACTACTACTACTACTACTACTACTACTACTACTACTACTACTACTACTACTACTACTACTACTACTACTTCTACTACTACTACTACTTCTACTACTACTATTAATACTAATACTACTACTACTAATAATAATTATAATAATAATGGTGCTGATACTACTTCAAACACTTCTAGTCCTATTATTTCAATTGGAATGAAGCTAGGATAATAAGTATCATTATCATCCCAACAACTCACATTTCTTGCACACTCCCTTACTCCATTGATGCAATCATCTTGTGTGTTTGTGTGTATGTTTTTGTGTGTTTTGTATGTGTGTTGTATATGTGTGTTCCTGTGTGTTTGTGTGTTGTGTATATTTGATCCTGTGTGTTTGTGTGTTGTGTATATTTGTTCTTGTGTGTTTGTGTGTGTTTTCTGTACCATTGTACATAATCTTGCTGTTAGTATTATCGATATTCTTAGTATTATTATTAAAATGTAGTAAACTTATTAATAATTAGTTAATTGTTTTTTTCCCAACATTTAAAATTAATAATACTTATTAATATTAATATGATAACTTTATATTATATACATTATAGCTATCTTTTTAATTTTGATTTTTATTAGCACCTCAGTTGACGAAATGTACTCTATGACATCACGAAATGACAAAATAATAATAATAATATTTTTAATACAAATAATCATCATCGTCATGACATCATTGTGGTTAGTTTTGTTTACCCAAACGTCAATTAATAACTTGTTACAAATCAATAAAAAGTTATTTATATTCTAATCGTTTTTAATGCTAACTTATTTTTCTTGTTTCAATTTATTTTGATTTGTATCGTGTGTGAATCATCATCTTGTATAATATGTTATATCACTCATATCAAAGTGTATTTTTGTGGTTGCAAATAATGCGTTTTCACCAATTTCATGTTTATTCTCGCGTTTGCATTTGTATCAACTATGTTTGTATTTGCTTCACCACGTGTTTTGTATCACTGTGTATTCATATACATTTTGGTTTCTTTTTTACTGTGTATGTAATTGTATCTATTTGATTGTGTTTTTATTATTTTTTTCACATGTTTTCTATGTTTATTTGTTTATTTTTCCGTTGAGGAGTTTTATTTTACGTTGATCTTTTTGTGACAGTAATAAATGACCAGTCTTCTCAAAGTCACCATCTTTAGTTCAACTTGTATCTAATCGTTTTATTTAATTTATTCGAGTTTCATGTACATTTTAATTTAAGAGTGCACCTTTATGGCTTTTTTGACCACTTCACTTCGCCACCTTCCATCACTCGTCTACAAATTCAAGTTTACTTTTTAATCTTTAAAACGATACAATTATGCAAAAGTTAATACATTTGAACTTTTTTTTTCTGAGTTTGAAACTTCATTATATATCACTCTGATCATCATGCTTATGATGATATAATTGGAACACCATCCATTTGTCCACTTTAGCATCAGTATTCGACTTGTGAGACGACAGCGTACGACCCTCCTTCCATTCAGCGTTTCTAACTCACTTCAACTTCAACGCGTCGAATATTCACCTCTAGCCACTCTTCCATTCATTCATTTGTTTTTTTCTTTTCAGTATTTAATTTTATTTGTTTCTCGCATTATTCTGGCTCTAATGCCAACCAACCAACAGCACCAATACTCGCATCTTCATTTGTGATACATCCGTTTTTGCATTTCATTTTCAAGTACCTCTTATATCTTTAATTAATCATAGTGTTATTAAATATTATACTCATAAATTAAGCGCTTTTTTCTTCGTTATAGCTAATTAATCTCACAATTACCATTTGTAACTATTGCTAACCTACTTTGATCCTATTTAACGCTTCTTTTTTAGCAATATTTAAAAGTTAATAAAATTTTATATCTATTAATGCTTTTATGTTACCACAAACTTCAATTTTAATAATTATTCTTACATTTATTATTGTATTTTATTACCTTGATCCGCATTAAATCTAAAACATGTACGAAGTTTTTAAGTTTATGTAAATGGAAAGTATTCTGTACACATTACTATTGTGGCAACCTTTATCGTTTGCTTTGTGTCCAAACATCACACTTATGCGTGTGTATGTGTGTGTGTGCGTGTGTGTGTGTCTGTGTGTGTGTGTGTGTGTGTGTGTGTGCGTGTGTGTGTGTGTGTGTGTGTGTGTGTGTGTGTGTGTGTGTGTGTGTGTGTGTGTGTGTGTGTGTGTGTGTGTGTGTGTGTGTGTGTGTGTGTGTGTGTGTGTGTGTGTGTGTGTGTGTGTGTGTGTGTACACCGTTTCCGCATCATTTTGACGTCATCTTAAACGTCATGCACTAGGTTATACAACATAGATGATTTATAAATCATTTATCTTTATTAATAGTTAATTATAATCAAAGGCAAAACAATTCATTTTAGATCTTTGCATCCGCTAAAATATTCTTTCATGAAAATGTACATAAAAGAGTAATTTTCCGCCATTATTTCCAAGCTACTCTTCACAAAAAAAGCCTACACTTATGAATTACACATTGAAATACGCAAATGTGTTTGCGTGTGTGTTACTGATCAATGAGATTCTGAACACTTTAATGTATCTTATTATTATTATTATCATTATTATTATTATTATTATCATTATTATTAGTATCATTATTATTAGTATCATTATTATTATTATAATCATTATTATTATTATCATTATTATTATTAATCGACGATGATTCATAATGGATAACGTGGCATATCAATGTAGTCGGTAGAATCTCGAATTATTTACGTACGTGTCTTTTGCAACACGCTGGAAATGTATGTGTGTGTATGCGTTTGTGGTCGTGAAAATCACCAATCTCACGTGCACAGCTCAACTCTCTTTTCCACTGCTATCTTTCTTGCGTGCTCACTTTTACTCAAATTCTCGTCTGATCTCCACGACCTTCCCGCCACCTGCCAGCCAATCACATTCCTCCGATAGACATTTTCCCGCCTCTATTGTCCCTTTAAATATCCTTATCAGCATCCTCATTTTTTTTACCGTCGTCGTCATCATTATCGAAGTCACCTTTTGTACCTAGATTGATTTTGTAGCGTTTAACTTTTGTGCGAATTACATTTGGTGCCTGCTTTGATTTAGGGTCTTTGAATTATTTTTGACTTCGATAGAGTATGTAATGTAACGTAAATTATTTTTTGGCCAATTTATTGTGCAGAGACGATTAGTTAGCCACTGCAAATCAAACATGCTTCAATATCACAGCAGCAGCAGCAGCATCATTTGCACCATCATCATCATCCCCATCACTATCATCATCTCCATCACCATCATCATCACCATCATTTGCATCATCATCATCATCACCACTTTAGACCCGCTTAAATGACGCGTCCTCAACACAGCTCTTCATGAGTTAATCATCCACTTCGCATTGTTTTGTCCGCTCTCAATTTCCACTCTTCCCAGCACTCACGACCCTCCATAGCTGCTCTATGGCTCATCGCTTAAGCATCAAATGACTCCTCACAAAACACACCGCCACACCACAACAACTACTCCACCTTCTTTGATAGCAGTCATTCAAGCTGTCATCGCTATTTCGCCGTTGAAATTACTTAGTTAAGTTTCATGTGATTTAATAATAATTATAAATACAATATTATTATTATTATTATTATTATTAATTAGGAAACAATACATTTTCTGGATTTTTTACTTTCATTTTTGTTACTTTATTCATACAAGCGCCATTTTACGTAAAATCATTCGCATTCCCTCAGTAACCAAAACGCACCAAATTCGCTGTCTATCAGGAACCAGCCATGCTTTCATCAGGCCCTCTAGTCATCATCATCATCATCATCATCCTAAGTATCATCATTGTCATTATCATAATCATATGTATCGTCATCATCATCATTATCATCATCAACATCGTCGTCGTCATCGTCGCTTGGGCTACCTATACAAGACAGTTTTATGGAGCTTTTACTGAGCTGTTTGTGAGATATATTGCTTGTGATCAACCATTGTTTATTAGAATAAAGGTTACCAAACTCAAATGTCTCGTTTGAACTTACATAAAAAGTGTGAGAATATTTCATTCAGGTTATTTTTAACTAATAAAAAATTCCTTTTAAACTTTTAATATGGCTTGGATTGAAAATCGTGTCAATTACTACTCTTGCACTCGATCACTCGTTAGAAGAACAGCCATTTTTCTCTTTTCCAACAAGTTTTGAAGGACTCCTTTTTCAGTTTATTCGAAAGCCATGTAAATATTGATAATCACAATAAAGTAACTGTCTTGTACAAATCACCCTCCATTATGCCTCGCCATTCAACTATTTGAGTAATCGAAAATTAAAATTAAATGACGATACTATGGTTATCAATGCTTTTCAGTAACGCATGTAACAGAAAACCATCTTCTAAAGAACGTTTGCGACAAAATAATCGAAATGAAACATGAAATAAAATGCTAACAATAACAATTAAGAGTTCACAAAACTAAGATGATGAATGCATTCTGGCAGCGGCACTACGGGGTGCACACGAGAGAAGAGCAGTGCTCATGCGCTCAATACTGCAGTGACACCGCAAGAAGCACTCTAAAAGCATCGGCTTCGACGCGAGCATCGCCTCTGAGACTCGTTCAAACGCCAGAGAATACCTCTTTGACCGATGTTTACTAGTCGTGCTTCGAACAATATACAATTGATAATTAAGTATCTGCAACGGCACTCACACAAATGACAGGCGACCTCACTGAGAAATATGTGTTCGATAGTGCAGAGCGGTACTCAGTGGTGGTTTGCTTCGACCTTGTGACAGCCATTAGCGGGGCGACATTCGTGAAAGATGCTGAATTCATTTGAAGCACACCTCACTATTAATCAATAAAAATGATCGAGAAAAAAAATTCAAAACCTTTAAATTTTTCAATTTGATATACATTGAATGGTTGATGATGATAAGTTGAAGCTTTTCAGAGAAGGGAGGAGTGAGTGGAGGAAGAGAGAGATGAAAGCAGTGCGGGTGATCATGGAGGCTTGTATTATTGAGGGCCTTTGACATGATAATAAATGCTTATTAGATTTGAACATCGATTTTATTTTTGTCAATTTTGTGCATACATTTATTAATTTAAGCTCAATATTGAATATTCATTTCTTAAAGTAGCCATTTATCAATAATTATATGAATTAAAGAATTTATAAATTAGCGCATTATTTTCAAAGTAAATAAATGACATGAAGCGCTAATTGTAAAAAATTGAAAAAATACATTGGCGGATTTGAAAATGAAAAGACTATTTCTAACACGAAAGCCAGACAGAATACAGAAAAAAATTTTAACAAATATTTTTAAAAATAAAAATAAACATTTAGCGACAACTTGAGCGAAAGATTCGACATTATTATACCTATAGATGTCTTCAATTTCGCGTGTCTTTCAATTGCTAGTATGTTATTCTAAACCAATGAGTTTTTGATACGCCATTTTTTTAAGGAAACTTAAGGTATTAATATCAGTGTTCTAATAGGGATGAAGCGAAAAAATAGGGGTGTAATAAAGTTGAGGGATGCACAAATACATTAGGATAAATTTGTGTCAAAATATTAAAAATATTATTATGGATATAGACATCTTTGAAGTGCATTGGTTTAATATGAAAGATTAAATATTTAATAAAGACTTTCAATCATTCATTAATCTGTGAGGTGATGATAATGATAACGAAGATGATTGCGATGATGATGGTGATGATGATGATAGTTGGATACACGTTGTGTTTCTGTGAGCGTTAGTGCATACATTAACATCATATGCACTCTTCAGCAAACGTTAATTTAATTAAAAAGACAACAATTTAATGCAAATTTTGACACCCTCAGCAACCATTTTGTCTTAGAGAATTTTCTTCATACATATAAATATAACCAAAAATTATAAATTAAATTAATTATTCAAATAAACTACAATATGGTGAAAACCTAATTAACCAAATCACAAACTACAAATACATAACTGAATCAAGTAAACGAAAATCGGACGCCTGTTTTCTAGTATGGAATAAACTAATAAATTAATATTTTATGATTGATTTTATTCCAAACAAATTATAATTTTTTAATTAAAGTTTATATTAAAATATATTTACATATATATTATTGAGCTATATGCCAGATTGTGTGCAGAGTCCCATTAGTTAAATAAAAGTAAAAATTATTAAAATTCATGAAGATGTCGTTAAAGATTATGATTCATACTAAATAGAACTATAAATATTTTTAGTTATTTGGCGTGTTTCTGTATCGAAAGACTATAGACTAAAAATATATATTTATACATAAACATCTAGTGATTATTTTATGTATCGAAGTCATTTTTACGGCAGAAAAAAAGCATGATTAAAAATCAATAAAAAATTAATAAAACCATTTACCTATTAATAAGTTATGAGTGTTAAGCGATTAAGAAATAATATCATACAGAATCTACAATAAAAAGAATAAGTCATCGAAAATAACGGAAAAAAGCTTCAAAACGAACGTACAATACTCTTGTGTACGTCGTGATTTGAAGAGCGTGGAAATTCGGCCAAACCACCCTTATTAAATAGAAGAATTACTAAGAAATTAAGCTTTTGAAATATATAAAAAATACTAATGAAAGAGTGGGTCATAAAAGTTCATAAAATAAAATGATGGTAAACGGATTTACAGATATTAAAACCGATTAGAAAATTGATTTTGAAGGTGACCTCGAATGTCCGAACGTCACACGTGATGTGGCAACAATAACGCCTTTCTAGCTTCTTCATAGTCCTCCTCCTCATCAGCATAATCATCACCACCACCATCGTCATTATCACCATCATCATCATCATGACGGTATCATCCTCCAATTTAATTTAAAACGCCATTATAAACTATGCTAGTACACAGAAATAAACTAAACCGAAAACACACGCACACACACAAATATACATACACACACAAACATATAACAATACAAATCAACCTCGTCCACCAAAATTACTATAGAGGCCAAAGAAGATCGTGCCTGACGCCGCCTTCAACGTAAGAACACCTCCCTAAACACACGACACCGTTGAAATCTATCCATTGAAAAGCAAAATCCTCAAATACCCCCTACCATTCAACCACCGCAACCCAAACACCACCTGGCCCACATATTCAAGTCACCATCATGATCATCACCACCACCATCATGATCATCACCACCACCACAACCTCCTTCTTCTCTTCAAGATACACAAATCAGTCGGTGTACATGGAGACGTATGTTTTGGGGAAGAGGCCTCTGCAGATCTGCGTGCCTCTGACGATCTCGCCCATCCACCAGTTCGGGTCCTTCTTCTCGAGCACCGAGACGATGTCACCCCGCCTCAACTCTAGCTCCTCGCTGTCGGTCGGTCGGAAGTCGTAGTTGGCGATCACTTTTTGCTGGCAGCGGGTGTGGTGAGGGGGGGGAGGGTTGGTTGCGGTGATTTGTGGTCATAATGGAGTAAGAATGTCGTCGTCGTCATCGTTGTATGTGTGTGTGTGTGTGTGTGTGTGTGTGTGTGTGTGTGTGTGGCAGAAACAAGAGATGCGCGAATAATTAACGAAATAAAGGTGCGAACAATTAGCACTGCTGCCATGATTCATCGTTGTTGTTGTTGTTTCAAAGTGATGACAATTAGGTTATTCTTCTAATAGGCCAGAGACCTATTAAAGCCACTACCTGAACACACAAAATCAGAGAAACCGCAATGCGACTACAACTCTCTAATATGAATTACCACTAAAATCTGTAAACATTTCATGATCGGTTGCTAGCACCACAAGAAATCATCAATAAAAAGCACCACTGCATCAACTCACCCGTATCATGTCCTGGAGGAAGATGGTTTGTGATCGGCTGACGGACGAGGTGCGGTGGTAGCGGACGAGTTCGTTCAGCGAGTCGAACTTCTTGACCCACAGAAAGTACTTGCCACTGCCGTCCCTCAGCACCTTGAAGTGCTGCACCTGGTCTGCGAACCTGGAGGTGATGATAATGATGATGATGATGATGATGATGATGATGATGATGATGTCTATTTGTAATGTGTCGGTTGCTTGCTTGGTTGTTCGGAGTGGTTGTTAGATTGTGGTGGTTGGTCAGGCAATTGGTAGTGGTGGTAGTGTGTTGGTATGACTTAATGGCGAGCACATGCAAACTGACTGCTGGGTGTTGAAAAGGGCGTGTTAGGAAGTGTGGCACACATTTAATAGAGCATCATTGCTTAAAAAGTAATGATTATTTAAATTAATATTCACAAAATGGTGAAATTCCATTGGACGAATGCATACTAGAGCTGGAAAAAACGAATTTCCGCGTTGACTTGTGTCATGGAAACATTCCAAGTTTGGTGGACATCTCCTCAACGCTGATTTAGACATTCTAACTTTATTAAAAATAGAACTATGAAATACTTTAATAAGCCCCGTCAATGACAACACAATTTGAAACCACAAAACAATTATCAATTCTAACCCTCAAACTTATTCCACTAAGTACCTGACAAAGAGAGCTTCTGTTGCGTTCTATATCGCTATATAACTTAATTTTATTATTAATACTATTATTAAATTACCACTTAGAACAATAGCACTTATTCAATAAGAGATTATCATTATAATGATAATCACCTATTAAGTCTTATAAATATCCAAGCATTCTGATAAACAAACTCATTAGATTCGTAATTACTTAAACGTTCACTGCGAAAAAAATGTGTCAAAAGCATGATTGTATAAGTGCATGTTTGACTCGAGGCTAGAAAACTTAGATATTTTGGATTTGTTCAACTTTATGAATATTCAAAACATTTGAAAAAGCAATGGGAATAGAAATAAAATGATTATACTTTATCCCGCATCCTTCATGGTTAAGTATGGCCATTGAATTGGTCCCAATGCGAATGCCTTGCAACACGCGTGCACACAGAGCACCATCTTAGTTGGGTACAATCTTTTGCTGATGTTATTACTGAAATCCCTCACAGAATATATAATAGGCATATATTTAAAACACACAAAAACCTTTATATATTAATTGTTTAATTGTAAAACTACCCAGACATCATTAACAATCCCCAAAGTGACTTTTAAACTAAACGAAACTATTCACAAACCCATAAAAACCCTCCAACCCTCCCCCCCTCCCCACAACAGCTCCTTCCTTTCACCTTTCCCTCCCTCCTTTTCCACCCCAACACATACTTGACGGAGAGGGAAAACTCTCCAGGGGTCGACTCACTCGGACGCACGAGGAAGGCTCCGTCCCGCTGCATGTAGCTTGACTGTGGGTTCTTCTCCAGCAGCATCGCCTCAGCGTCCAGTCGATTGATTCGACTGACGTACCACCTTTGGAGTGGTTAAAACAAAATTTGATAAATTTTTGTACACCTTTTATTATAAAGCTTTTTTGAAATGAATCTTTTTAAAGTGAATATTTTATTTTTGAATGAGACACACTATTAGTGTGTATGTTTTATATAACACTCGTTAATAATACTCGTCGTTGTATTGTATTGTATAACAGGCACAGTTTTGAATTGTATTATAAACTATATAATTTACTATTTTTATATTGTTCATATCACAAGGAAGTGTCTAATTCCCACGAAAATGCTTATTTATTTTTGAGAATTCTATAAATAGATAAGTCATTGTGAATAAATTATTAACATTTTAATAGAAAAATCCTGATTAAGTCAGTAATTACAATATTTAAATAATTGTAAAACGAATTCATATTTTTAAAGTAGATATAGTTTTTAGGTTTTATTGAAAAAATGGGAAAAAGATAAAACAATTATTAATATAGAAATAATGTATTATCGAGCACTAACGGGTGAGGTTTCATTTCAATGTAGTTGCTAGGAACGTAACCCTCCCTGCCATCCAACTCTGCCTTATACCAGTTCCGATCCTCCTCCATACTCAACACCTGCACAACAAGGGTACATGCTTAAGATCTAAGTCAACAGTTTTGTGTTTAAATTAATCATGGTTATTTTATATTTACCAAAATCAAATGTAAATTTAATGAAAAATAGAGTAAAAATTTATATTTATAGAATACAACTTTTAATCTGGCTCCTCTTGAAAAGCTTAATTCATCATTGGCTGTAGCTTGGAAATCATGTTTCGCAATCGCCTCCATTTTGTTCTGATCATAATATAACTTTTATTATAATACAATTGTTTAAAACTAAATAAATATCATATTTAATGAACTTTCCAACCTTATAAGAAGCAACTACTCCTATGTAAAGATTTATATCCTCTTCGAAAATGAAAGAAATATGATGGCTTTTTTATGGCTTTTGGAATCTTTTATAATTTATTAAAATCTATATTTCAATTAGAGTAAAACAAAATAGGAAAAGATGGGTATTTACGTCAAAATTATAACCCGACAAATCTAAATCATGAATCAAAATTAAAATGGCTGATAAAAACGCTTCACTTCAAACCATTTAAAGTTTCAGAATTATTCATTTATTTCATTGGAATCCGCTAAATCAAAGTTTCTAAAATTTACTCGAACTGATTGTTAAAATCAATTATAGACTTAAACAGCTTATGGTTATGTTTTTAAAATAAAGAAAATTAATCTTTAATATCGGTTTAGTTTGAGAATTACTCAAGTTATATTTTTAAAAACATTAAAAACATCTAATAATTATAATCATTAATAGACATTATAAATTATGAAAAATGAATGACAAAGAAGCTTGTGTGAGTGGAAGAACGATAACGACCTACGTTTTGCTGACATCAGTCTCGGACTGATCATCTTACACAGTTATTCCTGGGTAAAGTGGACAACGTAGTTAATCAAAATTAGACTGTGAAACTCACTCATCGTCTTGATTGCTCTCTATGGATGTGAGACGAGGACTCTAAGAAAAATCGAAGAAAGACAGCATGCCTGTTTTGACGGCATTCAGAAAGATACTTGGAACACATATCATGGAAAAATAAGAAATGATGACATCAAGGAGGTGTTTAATACAGATAGTTTAAAGAGTTCACCAACGTCAACACAAGTGGCTCAGGCATATACTCCGAATGGATAAAAACAGAATTGCTAATATAACACTTAATGGAAATGTGAACCGAACCACCTAGAGAAGGCGTACAAGAACAGCACGGTCCTTGGCAGCATTTTCAAGAATGAAGAAAGACTGCAAATGATATCATAGGTGGTCAAGAACAGATTCGAATGTCGTTTATTTTCAAATCAAGTGAGAGCCACGGCGACGTGCCAGAGCCCTGAGATAGGAAGGAGAAAATAATAATCTCAAAATACATTATTATATATAAAAAATAAACAAATCATTTATTTGAGTGAAGATCACATTTAAAAAAAAAACAAACGTCTGAGAAACATTTAGATTGCAGTATTTTGAACATGATTAAAACAGGTAAAATTATAAGAATGTTTCAGTTTAAGCAAGAAATAGATCATTCGAAAGTCGACTGTGGATTAAAAGACAAAATTAAAACTCATTTTAAGTTCATCGTCATCATCATTATGACTGGATTAGTATTTTAGAATCTCTTAAAAATCAGCAAAGCATTTCTTGACTAATCATACTCAGATCCAATTGATATGGTCATTTCGTCGCCCATTATTTCAGTCGAATGATACCAGATATTTGTATCCACCACGACTGCGTGTTTAAAAGTTTGGTAGAAATGTTTTCATAATTGAAAAAAGTATAGTAAAAAAGTATAATTAAAATCCGAAAATTAAGTTTTCAATGCCCAAAAATATAATTTTTCAATTGCTGTTTTAATTGCCACCCTGAACATTTGGCATTATGAATAGAAGATTGGAAAATTATTTCAGAAAGAAAAATGTGTTTAAAAAAATTTCAGAAAAGTTATGGAATTCTCAAGATTCTGGTATTTTACATTTATCAACCACCACCACACCATAAGCAATACGGTATCGTCAATACCCAATAAAAAACACCCACTTATTTCTCCCTCTTGCAACAACACATCTGCTGCAGATGCTGGACACTCATAATAGCACTCAGGGGGTGGAGTCAACCTCCACAACTTGCTTCCCTTGATCTGAGCCTGCCACGAGGCATCACCCACCCTGTCCAGCTGATGAGATAATGGCTACTTAAATATAATTAACTTTTAAATTAATGACAATGGTTGAAGAAAAAGTTATATTTTTTATTAATGTCGATGATTAGAGTAATGATGATGATAATGGGGGCGTTAATCCTTATTAACATGTTGTGGAGCTCCTTTTCCTGCGAATCCCATAAAGATCCAGTCAACATTGCCCGACCAGGATTGCTCGGGTAGAAAGTACGGATAGCTGTAATACTTCCTCAATATGTCTGTAACCCTGTTGTTACAGTTGCCCCTGAGTGTTAATGGTTTCAATTTGTTATCTTAATTATTTAAATTAATTTATTAATTGATTGTTGACTTACCAGCCAAAGTACCATGAATGCCTAGCACTCGTTGAATTAGGGAAGTTGTCTGGATGAAGGGCTTGAGATATATTCTCAAGTTTGCTTTCGTAAGAAAAAAACTGGCAATCATTAGGAAGGGAGTCGTTGGAATACAATGATGCAAAAAACTCGATGTTGAAATCAGTCATGGCCTTCCAATCGCCTGTAGCATCAGTAACAACAACTGGAATGCCTGAATAGGCGTACATCTCCTCAAAAATCTCTTTATCAACATTTTTTATTCGTTTGATCTCTCCATTTAAGTTTCGACAAAATGAACAGTCAATTGGGGGCAAGAATAAATCAGATATAGGAGTTGGTGTTTCTACAAGGCATTCAGCTTCTTCATTGTAGAATGAAGCTATTTTCAGAATGATTTTGTCATAGTACTTGATTGTAAAGTATGATTGAATTAAAAATAATAATAAAGTTATTAATCCAAATTTTTGAACTTTCAATTTCCTTTGATTATCTTTTATTAATTTTTCTGGATTATATACAAAATTACTTGGTGTAAAACCAAAACATTGAGCTTTTTCATACAAATTAATATACTTTTTTACGAAAATGGTTTCATTATTTTTCATCTTGATACAAAATGTTACATTCTATTTATGACATTTTATGTACTACTACCGTTAACTTTTTGTGGAACATATAGAATTCAAACACGAACATTGACACATTTTAAGTGGATACTAAAGTTCTAAGATCACTATTATAAAAAAACTTGAAACATTTTTAAGATTTCAAGAGTCTTTTTAAAAGTGAAACAGTTAAAAAAATTATTTGAAATGAAGAATTCTTCGAATGATTTATAAAAAAACTGAATATTTATAATTCATTGAATTTAAAATTCAAATTTAATTTATGTACTTAAAACAATTGGAAAAAAATTTTTACTTAGTATAATTATAATTCACTTTCAACTTTTTCAAGTTTCTGTCTGTGTGCTTCAGTGATTAAATTTGATTTAGTTTGATTTTAGTTTGAAATGGAGTTAGATGACAACCCAATAGTTTTCAATCCTCCTTTATACGTACAAAGAGACGAGTTGATCATAAAGTTACTTGATTCTTACTATGAAGCAACCAGTGTAAATATAGTTTATATTTTATTTAAAAAAAATAATTGATCAATTTATTTTTTTTATCTTTAATTTAGGATTTTTCAATTAATCTTATTATTTTATTCAAACCCCATAAACATATCCGATTATATTGTGGCTGGCTTTACTTCAAAAGGTTTTAGAAGTTGGCTGTGGAGAGTGCAGATTAATCAACAAATTAAAACAGGCGCAAAGATTAAAGAAAATAATTGGAATTGATTTATGTAAAAACACATTAGAAGAATCGGTACCAAAGCTCAAACCAACAAGTTGGAATTTTATAAAGAAGCGAAAACAACCTTTTTGCATTGACTTGTATCATGGCGATGTTTTACAGTTGACAGATAGCTTCTCAAAGTCTCTTGACTTCGATGTTTTGATTCTTACTGAAGTGTTAGTATTAATCAGTCAATCAAAAAAAGCAAACACATTTTAGTCCACTTTTATGATCACACATAGATTAATAAATTATTAAAAATCTAAATCTCATTTTATTCAACAACATCCATATTGTTAATAAACTATATTAGCATCATTTACAGAATTGAACATCTGTTCACAAAGGATTTACCAAGACTAGCTCACAGCCTCTTCAAAACTCTTTCTCCTCCAGTACTCATCGTCACAACTCCCAACTATGAGTTCAATGTGTGCTTTGGACCAAGTGATTCCAAAAGATTCCGGCATTGGGACCATAAGTTTGAGTGGACCAGAAAAGAATTTGTAGATTGGTTCGTGGGGCATGTTAATAATGGTTTGGAAAATGAAAACTATGCTTTATAACTATGACATTATTGATAATTAAAAATTGATAATATATGCATTATTACCATCCATGTATAATATTTCCCCCCAAATTTTCTTCAAAGCTCTTTCAAACTTCTCCCCTTCGCTAAGGTGTTCAACGCAAGCCACACAGCATGGCTACTCAGTCAGGTATGATGGTGTTGGTGATCCACCAGCCACCCATCCCTCCATTGGCTACTGTACCCAGTTCGCCATTTTTGAAAAAATCACAAATCACAACAATACAGGCAATGCTGATGATGCTGATCAATCACCGGAGCATCATCAGCAAGCATCAACTCTCTATTCTCAGTTTCAGCACACGCCACAACACACCACCCTTTCGGATGTTCGTTTTAGCGAATCTCAACATGAAGAAAACGTCTGTCAGTTGAATGAGAAGGATGCAACTGCGGACACTTGCGAACAAGTCTTCACGCTGGTCTGTTAAAAAGTGTTTAAAGTCGATCCCCTCCAAATCATTTACTTTTAGAGTTTTTCTGGATATGTTAATTCGTGTCCCAAAGCAAATTAAAATGTAACTCTCGGTACAGCTCTGTTTTATATTATAAGATATAGCTTATAACTTTTTTAAATCTTCATAATGGATACAATTTTATATTTTTGCCGCCTCCACGCATCAAAACGCCCTCCTCCTCCACTCCTTCCTCTCCCGCCCCGAAGGTTGCCAGCATAGAGTACCCTCACCAGGAGGAGGTGACAGAGCAGCAGGTGGAGGAAGAGGTGCTCGGCTTGCTGAAGAAGGCAGTTCGTCGCTTGAGATTGCTTCCGAGAGGTTGCTAATGCAATGATTTCCCACTGAATTTGTGCGTTTAAATTTAAATTATAAAATGTTATCGAAATCAAGATAAATCCTAATATACAAGTTATGTCCTTATTGCATAAAATAGTTTTTCTAATTTTAACGTACATTTTTGAAACAATTTCTCAGATAGAGCTGATGATGATGATAATGGTGGAAACGATAGAGATGATGACGATATAGACTATGATAATAATGCAATAAAAGTTGAGGATGGTAATATAAATGAGAATGATGATAAAATTAATAATAATAATAATAATTATAGTAAAGAAAATTATAGTAATTATAATAATAACATCGATAATAATAAGTCACCATTAGAAAAAATGGCGGGATGGAGAGAGGTTGATGATGAGGGAGAGGAGGGGATTGAGGATGGTTATGCCTTCATTAGTATTCATAAACTCTTCCGCAAAGAAGTCATAAAGGATTTTTTCAAAGATGATCCAGGACTTTTCAAGTGTTTAATTACTATTCATTAATTTACAGTTCGCATATTTTGCAAAAATATTATGGTATATTATTTAATTTATATAAATGTAAAATACTTTATTTTGAAACAATTTAATAGGGATTGAATTAACCAAAAATCTAAGCTAAACTTTTTCTATAATATATCATATCAATCAGTTAACCTACATTTCAGGGAATTCTTGAAAAAGAAAAACTTTTGCATCGACGAGAGTGGCATACATTTGAAACAGCAAGTAAAAGATGAAGACTCAGGTAGCGAATCAACATTAGAGGGTTATGATTATTATGATGATGTTGATGATGATTCCGAAAACCAAGATTGTAGTGTTAGCAGAGAAAAAGATGATGAGAATGATATTGGTGATGACGGCGCAGGAAGTGGAAGCGATATTTGTGCACTTGTAGATAATTGTGAAATATGGGACTGATGGGACTGCTGCTTGATTGATTGACATTTGTATAGTCCGAAATCAAACTTGATGGACAAAATAGTGTCATTATCATCACTACTATTATCATCATCAACACTGCCATTATCATCTTCATCATCAACATTGGATACTCAATTATGCAAACAAGCTTCACTTATCCTTAACATTCAAGTTCTCTAGCGCTTTATTTATTTTATCGAGAGCATTTTTCTGTCCGGGGTGTTGTGAGGCGGCAATATGGGCTCTTTTATAATAAACCAACGCCTCTTCACTCAGTCCCATGTGCTGCTTGACTTCTGCAAGGTTGAAGAGGTAGACGCAGAGGTCAGGAGATTCGCTCTTTTCTGCCACCTGGACGGCCCTTTCGAAGTGTCCAATGGCTTCTTCGTGGTGCTTCATTCCCGCGTGGATGACGCCCATGCTGTTGTGGATGACTGCTACCTGCGGATGGCTTCCTCCGAGCACTTGTTGTGAGACCTCGAGCGCCTTCTGGAAGAGTGCCAACGCTTGTGGGATCTTCTGGAGGCTGTAGAGGAAGTTTGCGAATGAGTCTAGGGTGATGCCGTACAACGTCAGTGTGTTTGTGTCAACCACACCCTTTTCAAGATTTTTTCTTACAGTCGTTTCATCAATTGTATCTTTTTTTAATTCACCTTTATCATTTTTTTCTTCGCCGTCTTTGCTTATTCCCAGTTTGTTTTCGAGCGTCTGCATGCAGTAGTCGTAGCCCATGGCAGCCACGTCGTTCCTTTCTTGCTCTGCATAGATCATCGCCAACTTCAATGAAATCTCTATCAAGGCGTTATCGTCCTTTGGGAAGTTCTGCTTGACGAGTAGTTCGCTGATGACACTCTTGTACAACGCCTCAGCTTTATTCAGCTTGCCTTCCCTCAAAGCCATGTCAGCCATGCTGTCAAATAGATAGGCTCGTGCCTGGCTGACCTGCAGTTCATCTGCATGCCCATCCCTGCTGTACTCGTGCAAATGAAGCAAAGCATCGTGGTATATATCGTCTGCCTCTGAATACTCCTTGCGAGCTTCACATTTCTTTGCACTTTTAATCATTTGAATGATTTTCTTGAAGAATGGCTTATTGTTGATTTCACTTGGGTCTGGTAGAAGCCAGAAAAGAAATGATAAGGGTAATGTTGTTTTATAGTTATTTTTGAAAACTTTTACTGCCTTTTCTATATTTCTTGAAAATATAATTGTTTAAATACTATTATAATATTATAATAATAAGTCATCTTTAAAATTTAAAGTTTAAATTCATATTGTATGATATTAATTTTATGAGTATAAACTATGTAATATGTTTTTCTTTGACAAAAATAGTTATAAGGAAGTTTATTAAATAAACTAACTGAGGAAGAGAACCTACAGTGATGTAGTGCATTATAGAAACTCTTTGAAATTGAATTTTGCGTAGATGTTTGAAAATAACAAATCTGTTGAAGACACCTTGCACATATCTTAACGAAAAACTCATTTTCCTATTTTGTTCCTTCTATAGTATCAAAAAAAGATACCTTGATCTGCTTTTGGAACTTTGTATTTAAAAGTAAAATACTGAAAGTGAATGGAGATTCATAGACAAGATTTTATTTTATATAACAAATATTTCCGTAAAATTTTACCCATTAAAAATAAATCTCAAAAAAAATTAGAATATTTTTAAGGTAAATTTGAAGTATATAAAAAGCTATTAAAAGTTGTTTCAATCATATAAAAATTTCATTTATTATTTTCCGACATTAAAAACTATATATTTATTTTCAAGTCAAATGGTTATACTTTTTTTAATTCTTCATGCATACATTTAATAAATTATGTTATTCAACTGTACAAGTTAAAATTTAACTGTAGTGATAAATAACAGATAGGATCAGACTATGTCGCACAGTTAGGTAATTAAAATTTAAAGTTTATGATCTCATTTTAATTTGCAAATGACCAGAAGTTTCGTTCAAAAATACCTAATCTCCTCAGATAAAGACTAGAATGAGCCAATCAATGTAAAGAGATAACAACTTCAAAAATTCAATATAGGTCCGGATTCTAGAGAAATTAATAAAATTCAACATACTTGAGCTCGACAGAATGTTGACAATGATTGACGCATATGAATCTGTATTAACGATCAAGTGTCTACCAAAAACGTCTTACGTAAAAAGCAAAGGGCACGTGTATATAAACACCCATGTTTTCAGCTCTAATTACTTTCAAATTAACTGCAATTAGTGACATAAAAAATAAATTCACTCTACCTCTGGCATCACGTGTTTCTACTTCTTGAACTAGATGAATCAACTGTTTAACCATTTGAAACAAGTTTAAGAATTGAGACTATTTAAGGAGATTCCGTATTGATAGTTTGTAATGACATTAATTGAACCCAGTTTTAGAAGAGAAAATTTGAAAAACATATGAGCCTGTTTTACAATTCTACATTATAATAAAATCACTATACTAATTAGCAAGATATATTTTAAAAAATAACTTTAACAGCATTTTCAAATGCTGCCTAAAAGTGAAAAAGTATTCCAAAAGAACGGGAATGAAACGATCAAAAAGTCGCCATTACTGCCTCCATGTAAGGTGTGTGGCGAAAAGGCGTCAGGCCTACACTATGGAGTAAACACCTGCGAAGCCTGTAAGGTTGGATCTTCAGTCACATTACTAAATGCTTTCTTAACGATTTTTCAACTTTGGAACTTCTCTTGAAAAGCTCTGTAACATTAATTAGAATAATCAATACCCTTGTTTATTCTACTCTACTCGATATCAAATGAACTTGAACATAAAAACTGTATTCTAACTTCAATTTCTTTAAATAAAATCTTTCATCAACGCAACACCTTCACAACATATATTAAATTTTCTCACACAGTAAACGCTTTCCAATCCACAGAAACTTCAATCATCCACCCACTCATGCATTTTTCAACTGCACAGGCATTCTTCCGTCGCAGTCTCCAGCGCGGGAAGTTGTACATGTGCCACGAGAAGGGTGAGTGCATGGCGAGGTCGGGAAAGCGGAACAAGTGTTCTGCTTGTCGCTTCAAGAAGTGTACAGACCTCGGAATGTGTCGAGAAGGTTTGTGGCCGTTTGGGTTTGGTTTCGATTGTTTGAAAACGAATTTTATTTTTATAATACTCTCGACGATTATTTAAAGACGTAAATGGAATCGTTTCGTGGTTTGGAATTTAATGGACGAAATATATTATGAATTATTATTATTATTTAAACAAAATGCAGCCATAAAAACTGGAAGATATACCCACGAGAAGAAAATTAGTGATATAAATGAAATAAAAAGAATTGATAAGCTAAAGCAAAACCGAGACATAAGTTACGAAAATTCAATAGAAATGGAAAAAAATATGATCATGGATTTTGAAATATCTACCGAGGTTGAACAAGAAAAAACCTCAAATGAAAGCTTTCAACTTTTGATAAATAATGATTTTTGCGACGACATGGAGCTTCAGAGCTTTCTTGAATTATCACAACAAAGCTTTCAACCATTCACGAACGAACAGAAAAAGTTGAAAATGCCTGAAGGGCAGTTCACGCTGCAACCACAACAACATTCCTTTCAACAACTTCAACTTCATCAACAACAACAACAACAACAACTGTACAGCTACAACAATTATAATGTCGAAACCAACGATAATAGCGTCAAAATGGACAATGATACAGACATTGAAGCCATTGAAAACCCATTGAACGACATAATCATCCGGTCTTTTTTACCATCTCCATCTTCTTCTTATCTGAACATTTTTCCATTATCACCCCCACCATCCTACTTCTCACATTCTTCGTCATCGCCAAACAATTTGTCATCATTATCATTGCTATCATCACCCTTATCATATCTTCCTAATTCATCTCCTCAATCGTCATCCCCATCATTATATTCATCATCATCATCATCATCGTTTCTCACTTCTTCATCAGAATTCTTTTCTTCATCAGCATTGACCACTTCACCATTTTCAACCTCCATCGCGTCTTTTCAAAACTTTTCGCCGCGAAAATTATTCTCGCAAAAATCCACAAGCTTGTCAATGGAAAACTTTTTCCCAAACTCAAATCGCGAGGAAAAGTTAGATGAAATCATCAAGAGCATAAGCGACATTCACCTCAAAAACTCTCGTTTCAACGAAGACTTCTACAAACAACTTCCCAGATTCCAGCAAGAATACCTCGTGAAAAGATTTTCTAGTTTTTGAAATTAATTAAATGAATATTAGTTTTCTAATTGAAATTTAGGTAAAAAAAAGAGTTAATTTTAAATGATATTACAAAAATTGATGTATTCCAATCTAATTCTTGGACATACTTGATTTAGTTTATCGATTGTTGTTTTCCGATAGTTTATTTTAAAGATTAATCAATTTTTAAAGTTTTGCATTTGATCTTCAGGAGCGCAAGAAGCTGCAAATAGAGGTTTATGGCTCCCTAAAACCTCTCAGCAAGGACGAATACTACATGATTTACAAGTCTACTGGTTATTTATTGATTGTTTAATTTGATTCAAGTATTATTAAAATTTATTTTAAATAAATTCTCAATAATTCCAAAATCCACACTGAATTTATCAATTTTAAATAAAAGCTTGATTGCAATAATCTAATACTTCATTCCATTGGAACTCCTACTTGCATGCAGGCTTAGACGTGGATGGAAGAAAGGAATACATGATGAACGAGTTACCGCACCTGGAGAAAGCGGTGCGGAGGTTCATATCTTTCGCCAAAACAATTCCAGGCTTCAACAGTCTCTCGATCGAAGACCAAATAAGTCTCATCAAAAGTAAATTTTGTACCTGAAGGATAAATTGAAACTAGTATGGCAAGTAGTCCCTAAAATGGGTTTTAAATTGATTTTAATGAATAATTATGAAAATTGAAGTTTTATAACTTTGATAGTTGATAAAAATCTTTTTATTGTTTAAAAATGTCTTTCAAATCATTTTTATTCAGGCTCAAAGTTTGAAGCTTGGATGCTGTTTGGTCATCGTCTATTCAACGTGGAGCACATGCTGTACACAGGTCAGAGTGGCAGAGTGGTCAGTGGAGAAGACATGAAAAAGGTGAAAGATGAAAAAAAAGAAAGAAAATAGTGTCGATAATTATGAAATAATTTCGATAGTTATAGAAAACCTATAAAATACGTCGAATAGTCACTCTACAAACTTTACATAATCATGTTTAAAAACATTTAAAAACATCATCTTCACCAGACCATTGTACCCACGAAGACCCATTACACTGAAATGATTACAGGTCAACAACTCTCAGCTGGTGGACGACATCTTCAAGTTGCAGGAGAAGATCCACCAGATGAAGCTTTCCCACGATGAAATGTGCATCATGGCCGCTCTGTGCGTCATGTCGTGTGGTGAGTGGAGCTCGCATGGGGTGGTGTGGAGTCGTGGAGGCTTCTCTTGCAGCTGGTGTTTTTTTATAGCTGGTAATAATTGCGGTTGTAACGGAAAATGGTATCAGATGCAAAGCTTATGCTTTGGATGAGCCTAACGATACTTAATATGTATCATTTATATGTAACATATAAATTTAAAAGATTAAACTTTTAACAAATAAAAAATATAACTTTTAATTATCAAATCTTTTTCTTCCAAGACACGTATGTTCTTGAAAATCCAGAACTAGTAGATCATTATCAAAACCTCTTGCTGGAATGCCTGCTGCACCTCTTCAATAAGAAGCGTCCGCAGGAAAGACTCAGGTAGAATTAAATTCTAGTTTAATGTCTCATAAACACAACAGATTTAGGTTTATTTTTCAATAAAACATTTGTATTTTTTTAGTTATTTAAACTACATATTTCCGAAACTTTCACTTAGTTCGTTTTCTTATTTATTTTATTATTAGAAAATTAAATATATTAATTATTTTCTATTAATTCATTAGATTAAATACATTATCATTAGATGGAATGTAAATATAAATATTTATTCAATTAGGCTTTTCTTAATTTTTAAGGATCTTTCTTTTAACTATGATCCATTGTTTTAATTATCTTTCACTCACTTTCATTATCTTTGTTATTTGAAATACATTTTTAAAGGTTTTATTATTTCCAGTGATATATCATCTATAATATAGATTCAATATGTCTGCTTGAAGCTTATTTTTGATTTTAAACTTTCTAATTTCTTAAATTATCTTTTAAATCTTCTAAATAACTTCCGTACTCTTCTTATTTCGCCACTTTTCCAATCAAACACTAACGATTTGATTATTTCCAATTCCCCAGGTTCGCCAAGTTCACGAATTGTCTGCTGTACATGAAGTCGATGAAGATGATCTGCATGAGGGAAGAGGAGGGTCTCGTGGTGCAGTGGGGATCGCTGGTCGAAATCCCAGAACTGATCTATGAAATATGGTCATCTTGATTGGAGTTTATAGATTTGTTACAATTTAATTTTTTTCGAAAGTATTAAATCAATCAATCAAATAAACTTTTATAGTGCTTCTCATCAAATACATTCACTTTTTTTGGTGTAAATTGTTTGAAAAATAATTTGATTCTTAACTTATTTGAAATCAAATCTAATTATAAATTTACTTCAATATAGAATGAATTCATATTATTTTTCAATTTTGCACTTGATAAATTTTTTTTAATGTGCTTAGAAATATTTTTATAAAAGAATTTAGAGTTTTTTTATAAAAGTACGTAACAAGTACATACAGGAAAAAACTTGAATGTCATAAATATATATTTATTCAAGGCTTCAAAGCTTTGACGTTAATTTCGTCAATAAAACTGTTTTTAATCAAATTTTCATTATAACAATGTTTTCAAGATATTCGTCTGTCTCAAGTATCAAAATAATAATGACTTGAAGTTAAAGTCCACTAGTCAATAATTGTCTTGTGTCTGCTTGTGCGATTCGCTTGGTTTTTTTATTTCTTGTTTATAGATGATTTATGGACATTTTATATATGTTTCTAATTGTTTAATCCTATTTTTAATTTTTTTTACTATGAATAAGGAAATTTCCATTCAAATTGTACAATTCCAAGTGTTATTTTTTATGACATCCATCATTTGGTTATGTGTACTTAATGTCTTAATACCAACAAAAAAAAACAAAAAAATAAGCACATGTTTTGAACGACAGGAAGACCCGCTAATGAATATTCTCCCACAACTGATGTAGATAACATGTAATTAAAGGTATTGTGTTGTTACACCGATGCTAATTTCGTATTCATAATTATCAATTGTCGGTTTTGTCTAATTTATATATGTGTGTGTGTGAAACTGTGTGTTTTTATGTGTGCACATTTTTATGTGAAATTATATAGTTATATTTATTTATAAAAATAAAAAAAGTTTCCAAATTAAATAAAGCATGTATGTGTCGGTTTGTGTGTGTGTGTTACAATCTATTAACTTATTCATGTACTTTATCGGCTTTCCTTTGCCTCCATATTGATCGTTCGTGACGCTAGATGGATCGCATCACTAGATCAGAGAGCGATCCTCCGCTGACTTCCATGCAATTAACGCAATTTCATACCAGCGTAGCGTCTCTATAACAGTTCGATAGGGCGTGTGTCTATTAGTTCTTGAAGCGTTAGTTGCTACTTTGTGGAATAACAATTTTAAAAAATAAAAAGGCCTTGTTAAAGGCTAATAATAATGAAAAATAGAATTATACATAATTCGCAAATAAAGAGCAGGGTTAATGAGAGAGGTTAACGAATGAGAGTTGACCAGTCTGTCTCTTATTGATCTAACGAATCCCTAATGAACCCCTTATGCTGGGGTCGAAAAGGCTGCCTGAATTGACTTCTTTTTTGACCCATTATGGCCTTTTTCTAGCAAAAATTAGACCAGTTTATTCAGTAATTCTTTGTGAACAAAGATAGTTTTGAAAAAATTAGTATAAAAAAATAAAAATTTGAAAATAGTACTACCGTGACAGAAGATAGTAATTTGGGCATAAACCACACACAAATTTGTCTAATCTTTTAAATATTTATTTAAAAACTCTCCAATAAAAAGAGCAATGCATTAATTTAAGAAATCTTTAATAATTTCATAATTAATCTCATATTTCATTATTTTTTTATTGAATACTGGTGTTTATTGAGTAACTGTAATTGCACAGCTAGAAACATGATGACAAAATCGATATTTTGGACAATATCGAAGTTTTAAAAACATTTCTTACACAACATTAATTTTTTAAATGCAAAAATCGATATAAATAGTTAATTATTTTTATTTTCATTACAACTTTTCCAGACTATTTGCGTCATTGAGAGAGGCCGTTAGACTTTCAAACCAATTTAATCACACACTCAATGCCTTCATCACACACATCTCCTTCACAATCATAATCAACACCTCTTCTCATCATCTAACCCCATCACCTCCCACATCACCTCAGCTCTAACCTTGCCACTGACAACAACACATTAACACCGATTGCATGTACTCACTAATTAAGGCAGTATTGGAAAGTCATGTTACTGATGCTGATGAAGATGATGATGATGACGATGACGATGATGAAGAGGAAGATTTTGTTGAAGATGAAGATGATGGAAGTGGTGGTGATGATGATGATGACGATGATGAGAAGGAAGATTATGATGATGACGATGATGAGGAGGAAGAATATGATGATGACGATGATGATGATTATGGTGAGGGGGGTGATGATATACTTGGGAGTTTTGGTATGTTATATTAGTCTTGCAATCTAAAACTTCAATATTTATTCAAATCATCTACATTCTTCTCTTCACTTTCGTTATCACCATCATCACCAGTGAAGACAAAACTATAAGTGTCATCGTTATCACTCCCACAACTCAAGATGTCCCAATGCCACAGCCTAAAACGCACACAAATCAAGTGTAATTATGCGTTTTTGTGTTGATGAAGATGATGGGATGACGATTATGATGATAATGATGATGAAGATTATGATGATTAATTTATTAATAATTATTATTATTATAGTAGTAATTTTTTTGGGTTTTATTATGCTAATTATGATAATAAAGTGTTAAGAAATTATTGAAAAGTAGCGAAGTGTATAGAAATTTTATGTGTTCAGGCTGACGCTGCATAATCCAATGAAACATGCAAATTATAGGTCTTGCTAATAGTAAAAAAGATAAATAATTTTTTTAATAATTAGGTTAAATGAAAGTCATGAAGATGGTAAGTGCTCTTATAAAGAGAAAGAGGGGGAAAGTGTAGTCTTGATGATGATTTTGTCCTTTCCGTGTCACTTCCATTTTGACATACATCGGTGTGGTGATATAACAAAATCAATACTTGAGTTGGAACAATTATGGAAGCATCCCTGTCTGGGATGATGATGATGATGATGAAGATGATGATGAAGTTGATGATGAAGATGATGATGAAGAAGGTGATGATGATAATGATGATGATGATGAAGAAGAGTAAGAGAAGGAAGAGGAGGAAGAAGAGGATGGTGATGGGGTGAGATTGTCGAGATTTTGAGGATAATGTTAAGAATGATGAAAATGATGGTGGTGTTGATAACTAAAAATAATATTAAATATAAAAATGTTTAAGATAAAATCGGAAACGAGTTTCTCAACTTCAATAACAAAGTTAAAACTAAGACGTGCCAATGCATTCACTGCAACCAAATACACCAACATCTTGCCATTTCCTGCATGCTCGACAGAACAGCTTCAATCTTATTTCTTAAAAGTTTTATTTAGCTAATTTTATTTATTTTATTTCAATGCCTTTTATGTATTTATGAAAAGTCCAAGATGAAATAGATGCACGACAAGTCACTATAAACCCGGGCAAGCCTAAATTTGGTCTCGAAGCTCGTTCGGGTTTACGCCACGACGCTGCCACGTTAATAATATTTTTCGTTTTATTTTATTGCATGGTATATGTACTGTGGCCTGCAAGAGCCTTTTAAGAATATTTTTGATTTTTCTATTTATTAAAACTTTTCTTCATTCCTACGAAGGCCTTTCGAAATTTCCTAGCTAATATTCACCCAGCTCCTATTTCTATCAGAAGTGAATGAGACATTGCGCTACCCAACTCTTCCACCTTCGATTACCAGGTTACCTAGTTACCTGAAAATATATTTTTGTGGAAATGCTTCTAAATGCCATAAATGTATATTATACATTTATTTCATTTATACATTGTATAAGACTACTTGTTTTGAAGCATGGCATGAATTTTGGTTCTAAAGTTTAAAACAAAGTTAAAATTAATTTATTGACTTGTGGTGACATTTGCGGTCTCGAAACTCCTGCACGACATCCAATTTGTGTTGCGCAATGCCTTATCACGCCTAGCGGTGCCTGTGAACTGATTGCCCGCGCCGAGAAGAGAGAAGTTTGTAGTTGTTTTGGTACTAGTGTGATTGCAAAAAGACGTTGATAGATTTTAGATTTTTTAGCTTTAAAAATATCTAGAATATCTCAAATAAATGTTAATAATTTTAAAGAAAATAAGAAAAAGTTATTTTAAAATAATGTATTTTTCATTACATTACTTTGAAGTTAATTACTGTTAGATAAAATGGAATTGCAAAAAGTCCATAAGGGAGTTGGTTTAGATAGTCTTCCCTTGCATGTCTGACGGTGCACAGTGCACTGACCAGAATAGCCACTGTAGGAAGTGAGGAAGGAAGCAGCATGCATCGCCTAGGCGAGCAAGGCTTTGTGTGTCTGTTTGTGTTTCTGGCCCTATGTATATATTTATTATATTTAATTTTAATGTAATTTAATTTTTATATAAATTGAATTGTACGTTCACTTTTTCCATCCAATTCATAATTTTGGCGAGCCTTTTCTTGTTATTTACCTCAATGTTTTTGTCATGTAGAAAGATAGAATTATATCTCAAGAAAAATCAAACCAGCTTAACCAATGATAAATGCAACAAATCCTTTCGTATATGTTGAATAGACACTTACATGTCTTTGCGATCCACGTTCGTAAAGCTCTTTTATCTTTCGTTATTTGTTGCTGCTAATCTATGGTTAGTTATATATGGAGAAAAAAACAAGTAAAAGGCGAGAGACACAAGGAAAGGTATGCACACTAACATAGGAAGAGAGAAAGAAGGTCGAAGGGAGCAACACGGCGCAGTGCATTAGTGCCAATTATGTGATGTCGCCGTTTATTATTCTTTGCTTTACATTGGACGCTTCAGAAAATTTAGCGCTAAAAGCTCGATGCTTTTAACATCAATTCGCCTGCATTTCTCTGTGTTTCTGTGCGTTTCTGGTCTTTGTTTCAGTCTGGTGAATTGCGATTTGCAATCTTCCATTGAATTGGAATTCAAAGAAAGCCTATCTTTTGTTACTTGAAAGTTCTATTGTTTATGAATCTTAAGGAATGAATGGTCTAGAGATTTTTTAACAATATTTTTTCAAAGTTTTAGTATTTGATGTTTATTCAACTTTACTTAATTAACAAACTTTAAATTATAGGGTCTTTATTTTTCATTATTACAAATGAAGTTAATTAAAAATCTTTTACTATAATTTTTTATAATTGAATTTTTTTTAAAAATAAATCATTTTGTTTTATCTCCCAAAATCTCGTCTGATCTTTAACGCATGGCGTTAACATAACCGTCCTCTTTTCATCTCCTAACAGCCCACTGAATCCCCTGATTCTCATCATCTGCACCATTAATTTTGTTTCCTTGTTTTTTTATTTGATTTTAAAATTAGAAAATAATTTTCTAGAAAATATATTCACAAAAAGATAAGGACTGAAACCTGGGTTTGAATATGATATAAGTATTTATACCAAACGTGATTTTTTAAATATTTTCTTGATAAATATATATTTTCAAATAAATGGAATCTTATTAATTTCAGAGCTTTTAAAAATAATACTGCGTAGAACCATCTATAATTAAATATATATTCGAAGCATTCTTTAGTTATAAAAATGATTTATTTCAAGAAACAACAATAATAATAAAAATATTTATTTGTCACAATTATTTAAAAAATATCTTTTAAATAATAAAGTTGAAAAATTATATTCGAATTTTTATTCAAATAATAAAGATTTAAGATCTCATAAAAATATTCCCAATCAACATCACCTAGAAAGCAATGCAGTCAACAGCGCTTCCAGGGACGCTGCTGCAGAGAATTCTAACGGCATTTTAATGTCAGTCAGTCGACAACCTGAAGGAACAATCAATACAACTAATTGCTTTTGATCCAATAACTTAATTAACGCTATTCACTGCACCATTCCATCATTGATCCTCTGGTTTCATTATCCCCTTGCTACTTGTATGAATAAAACCTTTAAACTTTTAAAGTATATTTTTAGCTGTTGAAGGGATAGACTTGAACTTAATTGCGAACGATTATTCAATAATTCTCATTTTTAGTGTTTTTTGATTTTTTTTGAAATATTTCACTTCCATTTAATGCTTAAAATTAATTTTAAATTAATTTCACAAAATAAAATTAATTCATAAAAATTATTAAATCAATTAAAATTTAATTTAGATAAAATATTTTGAAAACGTAATGAATAGCTTAATCAATCACGCAGCCGAATCGCAATAACAATTACTTACCTGACATGTCAATCTTGTAGTTCTACTCTTCCATTGGTTCCTTTCTCGACTGCAGTCACGTTCTGCTTCTGCCACAACCAATCAATCCTTTCCATTCTCTCACCTTCTTCCTATAACAAGGTGGATTCCATACTCTTTGCAACTTATATATGTATTTATACCACAAATGATTTGCTGGAATATGGATGTGTTAGAATATTTGCAACATATGAACGTATGCATAGAAGGGAGATGATATAAACCTGGTATCTTGCCCTTCCAGGTGATATTTAATCGAGGTTGGAGGCGTAAGTTAGATGAAGTTATTCATACAAATAAAAAAGTTTGGAATTGAAATAAACTAGAACAATAATTAACAAAATATTTATATGAACTTGTAAGCTCTATTTTTTTTTTCAAAAACAAACTCATAAAATTTCAAACAAATCTGTAAAACAATTTTTCTTGTTATTAATGAAATTTTCGATTGACTATCATTTTGGCAACTTAATGAAGCGAGAGACCATTGCCTAATTAATAACCGTAAATAAAACTCACACAAAAGGTTTTTCAAATCTAAGTTTAAAACTTTTTCTATTTTTTTAAACAAAAGTTTTTGTTATCCTCGGAGTAAAAAACATAATTTGTCTCTTATATATCTTTTTAAAATGACGTTAATAAATCAAAAAGGTATTTTATTAATATTTTTCGAAAATCATTAAAAATCTATATATTTTTGGTAGAAGGAATAGTTTGATTTATAAACGCCAAGTTAACACTATACTATAAATTATATTCTATAATATATGTAAAAGTTTTGAAAATGATTAATAGAAAATATTGATTCATTTGAATTATTTTATCCTATGATATCTTAATAAATCTACTGCAGGCCACGACAACAGTAGCCACAAGACAACATTCATGTCTCCTCTCTCTTCCACAACTCAACCCTTTTCTCAACCTCGCTCTCAGCCGTCTTCTCATCCTCCACTGGCTCAGCACTCATTCACTAATCCACAAACACATCCCTCTCAAACACGGACCTCAAAGCCCTCTTCACCCTCAAGAGACCTTTCTTCGAATCTTCAAACAGGCAACCCACTACAAGCACAACAGCTACGCAACCACAAGAAGCACCTCAACTGCTGCAGCGCCTGCCACAAAGACATTCATGAGCAGTTCATTCTCAAAGTTGCTCCAAATCTCGACTTCCACAGCGAATGTCTTAAATGCGCAGAATGCCAAACGACTTTACAAGAGAATTCTACCTGCTTTGTCAAAGGAGACCGTATTTATTGCAAAAGAGACTACCAAAAGTATTGCTTCATTTCAACTTTATTTGTAAAAATAACTTTTTCAAATTTAAAAAAACTTTTGAAGTTTGTTTGGTGCCTACTTTAAACGTTTCCAAAACGTTTTTAAAGAATTTTTATTATGTGAAAATTGCAACCATCCGTTCAACCGTTGTTGCCTTAAATTAAGATCATAACGATGTAATTTACATTATATTTTTAAAACTATAAATCTTTGAAAATTTTAAAATTTGATTGAGATAAAATTCAAAGGTTTTCAAATATAACCAATAAGTTACCAAATATTAATAGTTTCAGACAAGATTAGTATAAAAAAAATGTTTTTTTAGCCAAAAGATATCTTATAGATAAAACTTTTAGGCTAAATATAACAAATCAGATACAAAAAGTTTAAATACCTTGCATAAAAAATGTGTGAACATACTTCCTAGAAGAGATTGTGTCGTTGTGGGATGCTACGAAACGAAAAACAAACAGTAATGCGAGTAAGCTAGTTTACCAAGCTGTCAATGGCGCTTCCTCTGAACGGAACCCGTTGCCAATCACTGCACTGTCAAGCGGTGGATAGCAGTGCATGTTGCAAGAATATTTTTTTTTACTGAGAATATATTTCAGATATTAAACCAATATAAATTTTCACATATTTTATTTAAAAAAAAGTTGTTTAAATATTAATTTTGTTGTACTTTCAATGAAACCATATCCAAGCATCATGAATATCATCACACAGGCTGTTTCCGACCAAGTGCAGACGTTGTCAGTTGGAGTTCATGGAGAATGATTTGGTAAAACTGATTAAATAGTTATGACAAAATAGTATAATTTATTGTTCCAAACTAAAAAAATAATTAATTTCTTTAAAAGATCCTTTGATTATTTTACTTTATTAGCATAAATCCTTTCCCTAAATAACCCCATCAACAACGTCCTTAATCAGGTAATGAAAGCCCGAAACAGCATTTACCACACCGACTGTTTCAAATGCGTGGTTTGCGAGAGGGTTTTGAACAGCGGCGATGAGTTCTGCATCCGAGAGAAGGGCATCTACTGCAAGACTGACCTTGAACAGGCGGACCGCGCCACCCAAGACGTGAACAATAATGTCCTTGAAAGCATCAAGGAAAGTCCAACTGTCGCCAATGCAACGTCCGAAGAAATCAAAGGTTTGTGATGGAGTTGGAGGTAGTGATGTCGTGATGCCGCTGAGAATAAGAATGAAAAACCAGAAGTTTTTTTTAAATATCATAACGATTAAATCAGAGTTAAAACATAAAAAATCTTTATGGGTTTTATAAATATAAAAATAAAATAAAACTCAGCAATACATAAAGCAGAAGCCTTTGCTAGATAAACATGCAGACTGGGCTTTGTTGTCTCTAAATAAATTATCTTCTCTATTATATTGCCACCAGAGTTTCAAAATTCTAAAGCTTTTTTCATTCGTGCATGAGTAACAAATAAAATAAATAAAACTTTAAACAGTTTAAAACAAACGTACAAATATCTTTGAAAAAACACAAAAACATATATTTACACAAAGATACACGCACAAATACAAACAAAGATGCAACATCAATTCAGCAGTAGACAACTGCGACGACACTTGTGTGCTCACGTCTAACGGCAGTTCTGAGTCAGACAGCAGTGTCAAGACCAGCGTGGGCAAAAGTCGATCCGAGTCGAGGTAGATAAGAAAAAACATTGTAAATCACCATCTCGAATTTATTCATTTTTTCTATTCATTTTATATTCATTTTTTGTATTCTAATATTGAAACAGTTTTGCGGTTCATTAATAATTTTTAAATATAAAATTTTTTCAATTCAACAACCAAAACTTTATTCTTTGGCATAACTCCACAGAAAAACCAAACCCACTAGATCGCGGTCTCACAAGTCAGCGCACAAGGCGACCAGGGTTCGAACGGTGCTGAACGAGAAGCAACTCTACACCCTGCGAACATGCTACGGCGCCAACCCACGTCCTGATGCTCTAATGAAGGAACAGCTGGTCGAGATGACCGGGCTGTCTCCTAGGGTGATCAGGGTGTGGTTCCAGAACAAAAGGTGCAAGGATAAAAAGAGGACGATCTTTCTAAAACAGATTCAACAGCAACAACAGCAAGAAAAGGTTGGTGAAGGTGTTCTTAAATGTTTGTGTTAGTTTGGGATTTGTATTTGCTTTATTATTTGTGTGTATTGGTTCAGTGGAGAATTTTTATGGAATACTAATGAAAAATAATCGATGGTAATGTAAGTTTTTTATAAAACCGCTGAATCTAATTGCACTGGTGAATCTTATCTGTTTTAAAAGATCAGCTATTTGTCATTGTCACAATAAGACATTGCTTCATCTAAACTCAGAATTGATTCTCCACAATGGCATGATGGCTTGACAGGCCATGTAGAGTTATGCCAACATTCAAGTTTTAAAGTGACCTCAGGATCGTTCAAACTATAACGTCACGCAATAGCCATTCCTTCCCGTTGCTTGTTTCTATCACGAACGCGCAGTGACACACTTTGGAATTTAAATTTAACATGATTTGATTTAAATGTAGATACATTTTAAATCTAAGTTTATCCATTTTTTATTCATGTGGAGTTTGGTAAAATAGTATACACTTTTTTAAAGTCACTTGCTTCAAAATCTATTTCTAATAAAGCAATCATTAAAAAATTACATTTTATGTTTGTTTTTGAAAAATCGCAAGTATCATGAACTAAATTCATAAATAAATAAATATTTTTATATAAAATTTTATGTTAAGAAAATTGAAGTAATTCCTTTAATTTCGCAATCATCTTAAATTGTGGCGTGTAAATAATTGGACAGCTCTATTATGAGATAAAGAAGAGACGATGGTTTTCTATATTGAAAATTTTAATAATGTTCTAGAAAATTAAGTTTAATTTAGCAAATCAGCTGAAAAGAATAAAATGTGCAATTAAGCTATTAATTTCAGTAAAACTTATTTCGAGTTTCAGTATATAAACCAAAAAACCAGTTTTGAAATTACGAAATACACAAAAATGTTCACACAAACTTACAAGCAAATACACGCAGACAGATACAAAATGTTTGCAATTACCACCTTCCTGACGTCAGCATCCATCATTATATTGTTACGTCCTTCCTACTTTATGAACGCGTCTGAAACCATCATCTCCCAAGCTCCAATCTTTAAATTAAAAATTAAGAAAAAAAGAATAAATATATAAAAAACTTTCATTATTTTTTTAAAATTCTGTAATTGACGTGAGAAATATTTTGTCCTTATTAAATTATGTAAATTATTTCAAACGCTTTTCAAGTTTTTCTCGATTATAATACAAATCCACCACGAAACCCGACATCTAACATTGCATGCAACACATTCCATACATCACACTCTTTAAAACACCAGAAACTCTTGAAGAATCTATTTTACTCTACCCATCCAGGGAGACAGTTGTGATATAGACGAAACGATGTGGCTTAAAAGCAAGGTGAGTCTAGGGAATTTAACTTTGCCTTTGTGTGCGCGCGTGTCTAAAATTGTATACAAGATGCTTTAAAATATTTTTGTTTTTTTCAAAATTAAATTTCAAAATTAAATGAAAAGGTTTAAATTTTATAGTTTTATTTTATGATTTTATTCTATTATAATTTTCTACATACACACAGGGAGCTGCTATGCTCTCCTACAGTCCTGACCCTCAAGCGTGGATGCCTGGCTTGAACCTTTTCCATTGGAAAAATCTCATGGAAGAGGACTCCAACAGCCAACAACAACAACAACAGCAACAGCAACTTCTGCAACACCAACAAGAACATCACCACTTCAACTACCTCCACAGTACCTACCACAACCTGCTTTCGCAACAACATATCAACAACACGAACGAAAATAATGACGACAGCCATATCATCGGGAAAAATAACTTCAGTCTCAGCAACCACAAAAACAACAACATCAACCAACACAATAATGACGTCAATTGCGACGGCGACGATGATGATGACGATGACGCAATCGTGTGTTTGAAAGAACCCACCCACTTGATGACGCAATCCTTGGATTTCGTCGACGATGTCACCATCACGTGATTCCCAGTCATTTTTCCAAGCCCATTTGTTTTGACATTTGTTTATCGCATTGTTAATTTAACTTTATTATCACTTTTTTAATAAAATTACGTTGATAAGTGATCATTTGTCTGTATTTGTAAACTAACATGAAGCGCCGTCAACATGAGTAAAACTGTGTTTAATTAGTTTCCGTGTTTGCATACTTTTTTCAATCGATTTACATATTTCTTATTTTGTTTTATGCTTACTTCAAAGTTCTAGTCACAGTTGATCATTTTTTCTAGTCATCATTTAGAATTTAAAAAATTATAGTTTTAATCTTTAAGTTTTATTGATTTTATTTGAAAAATAAATAAAAAATTATTAATTTAACTACGAACATTGTATATTTTGTTTAAATGAATGCTGTAATTAGTTTTTTTTAAATATTAACTGAAAAATTATGTCTTAAAAGAAGTTTTAAAAAAGATAATTAATTTTTTTTTGTTTAAAAAAAGTCTCATAGAGAAATTATGAATTTTTAAACATCTATTTATTTGTTCAAAAACGAGTTTTTATAAAGAATAAACTATATAAAAATATGAAAAAACAATCAAAATCTGTAGAATTAGTTAAAAAACTTTTTTCCTTCAAATAAAAAAGTAATCATATATTTATATTTTTCCATAGTTTTTTCGAATAGAAACCGGATCAAACATGAACGAGAAAAGCGTTAAAAGTGGTTCTTTGTTAGCTGCAAGACCTTAATCTGGAATTATCGATCTAAAAACAAAGCTTTTTGCGAATTTTAACGCAGTTTTTTAAGTATTTTACTTCCAAAATCTATTTAAAATTATCATTTTCAGTTGAAAAAAATATTTTTGTATAAAAATAAAAATTTTTAAGACCCACTTATTTGTGCAATGTTAAAAAGTTCAGTTAGAAGATAATTTACTTGAAAAAATTCTAGGCAAAATCTTAAAGGTCACACTAAAACTCTTACAGGTTTCAAATATGGTATCATCTACTCAATTTATCTTTATAACTATTTATAATATACTTTTTTCATTTACATACACCTGTCAATCTCGGGTAAATCCTGACCCATTTATCAGTTTTTCAGCCATTATTATTATACATTTTTTATTTCTGCTTGCTTCTAATCTAAGTTTTTACAAAGCCATTGAATAACTCTTTATTGTGTTCTCTTTTCCTTTTATTCTTTTAAATTCAACTAAAAAATACAGACATCATCGATGATGATAATATGAAAAGTATAGAAGCTATAACCGTTCTAACTCTTATGAGAATGTGAATGTTTGAGTATGTAAACTAATAAAAGTTAAGTATTTATAGCAAGTATTTATAAAAACTATTTTTCAACCACCTTCCAAAAGCAGTCCAAACCGCAAACTTAACACATCCTCGAGACCACAAGCGCATGTTTGTGCACTCGTTCGGAGGGAAATGAACAAAAACGTTTTAAACGTTTTTTAAGACGTATTATTTGTACTCTTCAAACAAGCCTCAAATAACACTATTTTCGAATACATATTTTGAAATTACAAAATAAAGCATGCAATTGTAGGATAATTTCGTATTCGTATCTGTGCTAAAACGTTGTAGTGAAGGTTAGGTTTAAAGAAAATGTATTAGTGAATTTCTACTCACCAGCTAATTAGTATTTATCTTTTTATTTTTTATATATTTAATAATTCTTATTTATTTCATCTCGTTCACAAATCCCATTAAGAACTACATCATCGCTTTGGTAATCTTCATCATATGCCAACAAATCAATAAATAAAAAGCCAAATTTCTTTTAATTTAAACTACCTTTTGACATGATAATTCCTTCTTAATCCTTAAAACTGGGTCAACTTTCAACACAAATATATGACCATGTTACTAACTTGTACGGCTCTACTTAACACTGTAACCCGAGCCTTTCTTGAGGCGATTATTGATTTTTAGATTATTTTTATAATTAAAAAAATATTTTCAGATATGAAGTTTTTTATAATTTATCAATTTTCTTATATTAAGTTACTATTATTTTATATTTTCAGATATTAAGTTTTGTATATTTATATATTAGTCAACTAACAGTTTCAATTCAATTTTTTTAATGATTTTAAATATTTATTTTTATTCAATTATTCCCTAATTTTCTAAAGTTAAAAAATATATAAATTTAATTAAATTTATAAAAACTAAAATAGCCCATACATTTTCCATCAAATATTCTAGTGATACGAAAACGATTTTTCGCATGTTTGCATTATTTTATAATTGTTTTATTTTTTGATAATTTCAAAGACGAAGTCTTGATTGGGGCGTCAAAGGAACCTATAATTATGAGCGATAGATCTTATCATTCAACGCTATTAGACAGTAAATACATTAAAAAAGGTTTTTTATAGTTGAAACCACATAAAACAACAAATTAAATGGTAATATATATAATTTAATGTAAAAATTGATATACAAAAAATATCAAATTTAATTATTTAATAACTTAAAGTTATTTGATGTCGTGAATTATAGGTGGTAATACTAAATTACTAAAAACAACGGTATTTCCATGAGTAAAGGCAATTAAGTAAGACATCATGCGGAGGGAAGCTTAAAAGGTGTTCACTGAACAAACAAACCTTTTGATACGTCTCTAAGAGTCTGTAAATCATGTTTCAATAGTGTGCTAATGCTGATGCGCCTATTTAAGTTGTTGAAGTCGTCGATGGGTGTTGCGATGGGAGGGGGTGTATTAAACTAAGGGGGGGTCGGTGTAGTGGTTTTTGTGGCTTTGTGGTGAGGATTATCTATGAGTGTTGTGAGTGTGGTAAAGTCATGAAAGAGCTAGTAGTTCTGTGTTTTAAATTTTTAAAATATATTTTAAGTTTTTTATGAGAGATTTTTTATTATAAAAATGCTATGCTTTCCTAATGGTTTATTCCTGTTTCCTTGCTTAATCAATACTTTCCAAAGTGTAATTCGTGTGTTAACATATCAAATGCACTGTTCTACATTAGGCATCTATTCAACTAAACTTCACATTCTTAAAAATAAAAATAAATAAAAAAAAATATTTTTTTTTGCAAAAATATCTAATAACTCAAAAACTTTACCGAAGGCTTTCTTCCGTGCACACAAGCACACAGCATCAAAGGTATCTTTGCATTGGAGGATCGATAGGGCCTCAGTTTCTTTTATCGCAGTATTGAGCTTTCGTTTTAGAAGCTTTTAAGTCTCTGAGACCAGTTAAGCAAGACAAATATTTTTTGTTTTAATTCCATTGAGCCTAATGATAAAGAGAAGAATGGCATGAAAGTTTTATTGATGGTGGAAGCGTGCATTCATAATTTCACACATATGTGCACTTGTTTCAGACGTTCTTTTGTAGTCTATCAAGCTTTAAAAGGAACAATCAAGGAGAACAAGAGTAAGTCTTATTAAGAAATATATTTTTCACTGCTTGTCTCATAAGCAACGCTATAAGAAACAAATTTAGTAGTTTATGACATGTAAAGTAATTTCTTTCTTTTAATCAAAATATTGAAAAACGATTTTTTAAACTTTAAAAATACACCACATCTCTTTTCTTGTAACCTTCCCGTATATGGCTACTCAATTTACAGGAAGAATAAACTTTAATGAGTTTTTCGGCGAAATAAAAATTAATTTTTCCATTAACCTAACAGGAAACACCTCGATAGAGCCGTCGTACTAGCGGAGTTTTTATGGCGGTCACTTTTTATTGACGGTGATGCAGAAATTCATAATTCTTTTATTTCTAGGATACTAAAACTTGGAGTTTATTGTGGATTCTATTATTATCTTTTGTTATTTCGAATAGAAATCATACTTTTATTATTTTTATTTCATTTCTATTGACATTGTTTATAGTCGGGTAATTACTCTCCAGCGCATTCAAATGCCACCTTTTACGGCATTCAGCATATCGGCTTGGAGCCATTGTAGGACTTGTTAATGCCATAAAATAATTGAGATTCCTACATTTTAATCAATTGGAAAAATTAGCTCACTTTGAAAAGAATTTCCAGATATTTTTAGTCACAAGTGCTTGTTTAATGATCAGATTATGTGTGATTTAATTAAATCTAGCATTCATTTTTTCATTATTCCGGTTTTCTCGGTACACGATTCATTTTTAATTTTTTATAAATCACTTTTTAACAAAATATATAATAAAACAATCATATTATATTTTTTCCTCATAACCCCAATAACCTATGGCCCATGGTAGACCATATTAGCTCAATCTTGCGTGTAGCAAAGAGAGTGATGGCCACTTTGGTCATGCGATCATTTCTTAACTGGGATTTAAAAGATTTTAAAATTCATTTAACCAAACTTAAAAATTATAAATTTTAGAACTTTGTTGAGTAAAGCATAAAAAAATTAATTTGCCTAAATGGCCAAAAAACTCTTTGTTAAGTCCTTCTACCAAACACTAGAAAACTAAATTGAGATGTAATCACTTCAAAAAATTAGAATAAGAAAACATTTTCAAGAGGTATTTAGACAAAGTGCCTTAAAACAATGCCAGCTCAACAGTTTGCCTTCCGTTATGCGTCCCAGGCCTGCAATCCAGGTCAAATCCAGCTAAAATCCAGGCTTAAGATTTGTCACAATACAACCCATCTCTTTACGCATTCATTTCACTCGCTTGTGTCTATACTTTTGCTTTTCATCTTTCGTATGAAGAAATCTCCTCAATTATGTCTCAATCGCTATTCTTTTAACGGCGCATTGTCTTCTCTTCTTCATATTCTCTTTGTCACTCACGGAACACGATTTGCCTGGAAACACCACTAGTTTGGAATACATTTTCCCGTTCGCTTGATTTAGTCTTCTCTTTTATGATGCACTTTGTTGTATGCAGACATTGTTTTGACAGATTCCATCTTAAGCAAGGCATTGTCTTGCGAATGAAGCTTTGTTTCGGAGCGTATGCACTCGAAATTAAGACGGAAACAATCATTTGTCGGCTATTTATATAAATAAAAAAAATTTCCTTAGGAAATTTGATGAGAAGTAATTACTATACCTTTTAATTTTGAGTTAAATCTGAAAAATCAAAATTGAAAAGATAAAATCTGGTTTATTTCACAGAGACGAAAAATTTGATAAACTTGACAAAAAAGTGGCGACAGAGATTTTAGCTTGATCCCTGATCTGAACACGAAATAGCTGCTATTAATCATTATCTTAATCATAAAACAATAAATCATCATAAATTCCTATCTTTTAAGCCTTCATCCCACGCTTTTCTTTATATTTGCACACTAGCCAATTTTTATTTATTCGGTTTCTAATTAGGTCTAAAAACGGCCTGCTCGTGTGTATTTAGTGCATTCAACGCTGAATATGAAACGTTTGATACAAATCTTTGATTTTATCTTTAATTAATTATCTTATATTTCATATAAATTCTAAAATAACACAAAAAAATTAAAATGTAAAATAGAATAATTAAAAATTGGCCAGTTTTTATTAAACTATAAAAGGGATACTTGACGATAAAAATTACGGTAAATTGGTCTATAAAATTAATAAACCGTTGAAAAGACACTTTTAAACTCTCTTTGATGGGTGTCAATAATGGAGATCCTATCTTTTTGTTTGATGAGAATTAGTATAAAATGTTGTCTAATAAATAGTGTATAATAGTTTTGTGTTTAATATCTACTCTAGGTTTCATTTCCAATTTTTTTATTTTACAGGATTATTCAAAATATTTTTTATAAAATTTTATTTTTGTTTTAGAATATTTAATAGGTTTGTATATGATTGAAAACACAAACGGAGCCAAGACCTCGGTATTCCATATTCCCTGACAATTTCATAATACCCTATAAAACCTCTTTATAAAATAAATATTCTTGATAATCATTTGAATAAGAAAGAAATCAAGAGTTTCAAGCACTTGAAAAAATAAAAAAGTAAAAAATAGCAATATTAACTAAAATATTAAATAATAGAATGTATTTATATAATATAAAATACATTTAGTCGCCCTCAATCGCTGAAAGCTTAAAACACCCCTGATATGGATAGAGATCTTGATGATTCCCAGCAAATCGATTGTCGCTTTGAAAAAAGATGAACTTTAAAATGCGATTTTAAAAACTTCCATCTCAGCGAAAGCTATCATTTTTTATTAAATTAAAAAGAATTTTAGACTTTAAAGCTCTCAATTAATTTCGCATTTAAGAATCTTTTTTCAGAAAGATTTTTTTTTTTAAAGTAAACGTTTCCCATAACCGGTTAGGTCGTAAGGGAGAAATGAAGAATAAGTAAAGTTTTGTCTTTTTCATTGCAAAATTTTATTTTAAAAAAATATTAAAGTTTTCCAATTTAACTGTAACTTTTTTTAACTGTTAAAAGGTTAACGGAGTTAACGTTATGGGGCAACAGATTAACGATTTTTTCTTTTTCAACTAAGCCCACCTGTGAAGGGAAAGCATACAGCTTTTTTAAGCGATGCGCTGTAGTAACAATAATCGCAAATGTATAAGTCAATGAGACGCCGTAAAAAGACAATATTTTACAGGCAAGAACAAAAGGTCTGCTTATCATGTCATGCGAAATCAATCGTTCCATTGTTGTGGCATCACAAGCGCCAAAGATTAAAGAGACGGCGGGTGGTCGCTCGAAAGAAATTTGGGATGTTAACGAATGACTGCATGTTCTGCCCGGTAACTAGTGTGTCCAAAACCACATTTTGAAAGAATTATTAATAGTTTAGATGTTTTTATTTATTATTTATTTAAAATAATTGTATAAAAACTTTATATTTACAATTTCAATTTAAAACCAGATTTTGTCCATGAAGAGTGTAATATAATACCCGAGCAGAGCCCACTCAAAATCTCAGATTGCAAAAACACGCTTTTAAATCTAAAAATAAAAATATTTTGTAAAGCGGTGTTTCACAAGCGCTTCTCTCTTTTCTTTTACCGTTAGTTTGTTTTGAAAGTTTATCTTATTTAAAAAAAGTAGTCTTTTGTGATTCTGCTGTTATAAATAGATTTACAAGCACGTGAATAAATAAAAACACACACATACAAACACACATACACAAACAAAGACAAACACACACAAACAAACACATACACACACTCACGCACACGCCCACACACAGTGAGTTACTGAAGAGAGTGTTCAAGACGATGCGCCAATTGAGTTATTTCAAATTTAATTTCACGCGAGTACAACACTTTTAGAAAGTATAAAAGTTTCAAAGAAAAATAAATTTCAAAGATTTTCAATACACCTTATGTGGAGAATTTAATTTAGAAAATTTTGATAGTGCATTTCTTTCAAAAATAGAATTTTTTATATTTATTTAATCAAATGAATAAAAAATTCAAAATGTAAACCATGTCTTTGAAAAAAGATACATTTCAGAAAATAGGCACTGGCTAAATCACACGGACTTCAAGAACAACAACTTTTTTTGGACCCTAACCTTACCATTAACATAAAGCGAAACATAACCCTAACCTTAGCCCATCCATAACCATAAACTTAACCCTAAGATTAATAATTATAATTAATAAAAGATCAAAAATATAAGTAATCAAAATATATACAAAAGATAAATATATTTTTTAAATTTGCATTTACTTTTTAATGAATGAAATTCGACAAAAAATCTGTTTTGCCTAAGTACAGGTGCCGTAACCAGTGCCTATTAATAATAGTATTATAATTATTATATAAATATTTTAGATAAAGAAAAAATAATCATTCTCAATTTAACCATTAGTTTATAATTATTGTTATATATTTAAATATCTTTTTTTAAAGAAGCAAATAAAATGATACTCAACCGATGTTTAAATTTTAAGCAAATGAACGCACAATATGTACATAAAAATAAAAAATTGTTGGACGTCTTCTATGAAAACATTATTTTTAGAGCTATGCCATTAATGACTAGTAAAGATAGAAAAATATGAAAAAATATCAAGAAAGACCTAAAAATACAAAGAGGTACACGGGGAAACGCCCACGGAGAGGTAGCAAGAGGAACAGGAAAGATTACAAGGAAGAGGGTATTATGAGTCACGAATGGTCAAACATTCATTTCCTGATGAGCGCATAATATGGAAATAATAATGGTCACGTGTGTGTGATCTGAATTAATAAATCTCCATCTTGCCATATATGGGCTCCATTTTTCTATCACTGATATCAGGATGCTCTTAAATCTTGTAGTGGTTTTTAATGAGTTTTTAATAAAATAAAATTAATATTTATTATTATTAATAGTTTAACGAATCGTTTCGAAGATTCTGAAATTTATTCCCTTTTGTGCTAATAAAAGAGAAAATCAGGAGAGACTAGGGCTGTACCGTACAAGCTTAATAACTATTTAAATAATAAATAAAAAATTATGAAAACAATTATTTATAATCCTTGGCTCAACTTTAACCTTAAAAAATTGTATTTGTGTTCTAAAACCTTCTAATCTTTTTTTTAAATAAAAATATAGTTGGAAATTTTTTATACAATAAATCATTCCATGATATCACGATATATTAATCCACTTTTTGTCTTTTTAAATAAATTGAGTCTTTTTTGTGCCAGAAAATTTAAAAATTACAACACCGAAAAGTAAACAGGCCACTCAAGGACCTGTTTGAAGGAGCTTCTTATCAATTAATTCAGATTAGTTTTCATGAAACTCAGTTAAATAACAAGAATCCCCAGTTCAATAACACCCATGATTAAATAACATTAAAACACTATAATTAAATACCTTCCTCGGATAAATGAGAATAATTAACTACCATATATAATTTTTTATTATAAGTTTCATCAATTGACAATGTAAGAGCGAAAATGGGAAATAACTTTCAGTTCCAATTCAACGTATTAAAGGAAACTCGTAAATGGTGTACATTTACTACAACAGGGATGCTCATGATGCCTGAATTCATGTTTCTCAAAGCATTAAACCATTCGATTGCTGTATTATAGGAGATTTTTATATCGACTCATTTTTAATCATTCACGATTAAATCATCTATTATAGAAGCTAACAGTTCAGAGTGCCAACATAATTCAACAATATTTAGAGAATTCGCAATGTAATGACGGCGAAAGTAAAGTTTGACGAATAAATAACGTAGAAAAAGCACATTAATCATGGAATTTCTGATCATTTGTAAAGTGACAACCATGTCCTTCAAAACATTCCCAAACAACAAGAATCGAACATGTTATATAGAAGAATCGACGACAATGTTGAATGTATTTTGAAGTAACGTTTAAGCATGCACATAATTGAGTATCCAGCGACAACTTTCCCCCTTGAAAACTTAAGAAACCTTCAAAGATGAAGAAACGACAACATTCGGGCGATGAAAGATAAATGCCATTAAAGCAATAGGCAAAATTAGGCGCAGTCATCCCGGTGAATTGATAAGTAATAAGCACATGGACCCCGAATGGGAATAAATAATTATAAACTGCCTGAATGGATGATTATAAAAAGTTATCTTGAAAGGAAAGAATTGTTGGAGAAGCAAACGATGTGTGCATTTGAAATAAATGGCTCGAAGAATCGAAGAAAATGTTCCGAAACGGCGGTATAATTGAGAAACCAAATTAGCATCAAAAAGCAAGAGACATTCCGTCCCAGAGAATCACGATTATCATTAATAATAAACTTATTATAAGTAATATTTTCATCATTAATAATATTATTATCATGTAGTAACGATGGTTGAGCACGATAAGTAGTGATTTACCTAGAAGCCAGATTGCAGCGTCAAGGTATGCCGCCAATTCACTAAGGGTTGTGATTGGAAAACTTTATCAATTAATTAATCAAAATAAAATAGGAATACCTCTAAATCATTTAGATGAATAATGCATTCAATTTTTTAAGTTTTAGTAAGAAAAATAAACACTTGAAAGAAAGCTGCAAGGTTAATAAAGGGGTTAATCCTCACTTGAGAAATTAGTGATTGATTGAATAATTTTAAAAAAACCAAGAAGCAAAAATAACACTTAGACGAATTATGGTTAGTCTTGTGGTTTGCAAATTAAGTGGCACTTGACCAGAAAAAAAGCAATTTCACAGAGGCCATTGCCCAGTACCAAAAATAGAGTTTTTAAACCATCACATCAATCAAATCACCATCCATCTCACCTCCAATTTTGCAACTCAACCACTTCAACTTCACCCACACACACACACATACACACACACACACACACACACACACACATACACACACACACACACACAGCACCATGTAGCGAGCATCATCATCAAGCGCGGGCACTCTGTAGATAAGATGGTGAGCTCTCGGCAATTGGCTCAACCGTGTCCTTGTAGACTGCATTGTACTTCACTGAGTTCTGGGAAGAGTTTTAAGGAGGTGATGGCGATCTTCTATTAGTCAAATAAGTCGTCTATAGGCCTTTAGACAATGTCTCATTACCTCCACATGGTTAAAATTCTATATATAAATATACATAAATTATTTTATATTTAAATTAAAATAAATTATCATTCTTATAATTATAATTTTAAATAAACTACTACTGAACATGAAGAGATGTTAATTTAGCTTAAAAAAACCTTTGGCTTATCACTCCTCCTCCTCTTCTGCAGCACCTTCAAGACAATCAAGGCACCCACGATTAGGACCGCCAAGACGACAAAGAAAATGAAACCAACAGTAAGGCCATAGCCCGAATGCTCTTTCTTCTGATGACACTTCATCTGGAAGTCAGACAAGTTCTTACCTTCTGAGAAGGTCTCATTGAGGCGCTCAATGCACCTGATGGGAATATATGTTTTTGAATATTTACAAATTTACTTTATATATGAATATAAGATTTTAATAAAATCAGAAAAATACGTAAATAAAATGTGTAAGCAACTTTTAAAAATGATGTAATAAAACTGACAAGAGATTTTTGGGCTTGACAAGATCAAGCTTTAGAGTAGTGAGCCAGCTGCAGTTACAAACCAGTTGCAAGTCTTCAAACTCAACAAGACTAAGACTTTTAAACTTATCAAAGCTGAAAGGAATAGTGGTTATTTTGTTGAGCCCAATTTCGAAGTTGATTAAGGAATGGGCACTGTTTTCCAAGAGATTTGTTGGCAAAGATGTAAGTTCGTTATTATTAACATCAAAGTTCTTTAAATTTTTGAAGACAGAAAGAGATGATATATTACTGATAGAGCATCTATCTAGTTCTAGGCTCTCAAGGTCAACAAGAGATTCAAACAGTTCATCTTCAATCTTTGGGAACTTACTACCAACAATAGAAAGAAACTTCAATTTTGTAGCCTGTCTAAACAGCTCTCTTAGTTTTGGTATATATGTTGAGTTTAAAGCGCAATCATTGATTTCCAAACTGGAAATTTCAGTTCCAGTAAAATCCCAGTATTTTATGTCTAATTGCGATTGAGAGAAAGTCAATATTTCGAGCTTTTTGAAGTTTTTCAGATTAAACGGTTTCATTCGTCTAAAATCACATCTATAAAATTTTATATGAGTGAGGTTATTTTCATGATCGTTTCCAGCATTATATGTAAGGTTGCCTCCAATGAAGGTTGCGCCTTTAATTTGGGGAATTCTGGTCAAGTCCAAATCTCCTTCGTATTTATCACAAATTAATTGATCTTTTTCGCATTTGCAGTTCTGATTATCACATAAACTTTGAGGATTTTGTCCAAATACGCAAGAAGAGAACAGGAGAAAAATGATTATCTTCAACATCTTCGGAAGCTGTAATAACAAAGAAAATTTTTTAAGATAACAATTAGAACTTGAAAAATCCATATAAAATTTTAAGAGTATTAAAAAGCAAGAAAATACAAAATATATCTAACGAGAATTCCTGGAGAATGGCGGTGGTCCATAGATATAGTATATACTGTTGTTTGTAGGGTATCAATAAATTTCAAAAACACTTCATAATATTTATTCAATAGAAAGGTTTTAAACCTTTAATAAAATTGAAATAAATTAATATAAGTTTAACTGTAAATAAAGTAACCTAAGCATGGGCGGCGATCCTTGGGGGGTCCTGGGATCCGGTACCCATTGGGGTCGGAGCAGGGTGGAAAAAATGGGTCACGGCTAATATATAGAGCTAATGGGCCACAATGTATTTGGCCCACCCAAAAATCAACTGTGATAATCATTTGAGAAACTAACTTATTAAGTTTGTTAAACTATTTTATTAGAAACTAATTGTTTAAAATTTATTTTTTAATTAAATCATATATTTTAATAATTTTGCTGTAACTAAAATAATTTTTCACTATTATATACCAAAAATTTTGTTAACTATATTTAAATTCTATTATCTCTTCTTCCAGTTCTAAAAATAGGTGGTCTTTTTTATCTAAACTTTTACATAAAAACTCTCCTCCTCCATCTTTCTCTCCTGATGACTATCTTGAATTTCTAACTAATAAAATATCTAATATTAGATCTTCGTCTAATAATATAATTAATTCTATGTCTCCCACTTCTTGTTCTCTAGATCTTATTCCTACAACCCTTTTTAAAGAACTCTCCTTTTTATTCTATCCTATTGTTCTGGATTTGGTTAACTTATCTTTGTCTACATCTAAATTTCCGTCTGCCTTCAAATCTTCATTTATTATTCCTACAATTGAGAAGCCTTCTCTTGATCCTGCATCCTTATCCAGTTATAGACCTGTATCTAACCTTTCCTTTCTTTCTAAGGTCCTTGAAAAAGTTATTTCTCAACAATTAATCTTCTATCTAGAAAAAAACTCACTTCTTCCTTCTTCTCAATCTGGTTTCAGAATTGGCCACTCCACTGAAACTGCTTTACTTTAACTCTATAATGACCTTATTTTAACTTCTGATTCTAATGCCTCTTCTCTTCTTTTATGCCTTGACTTTTCAGCTGCTTTTGATACTGTCGACCATACTCTTTTATTAAATGTTTTAGATTCTTCCTTTAATATTTCTGGTTCCTCTCTTATCTGGCTTAAATCCTACCTTTCTGAGCGAACTTCCTATGTATCAATTGAATCTTCTCGTTCTTCTTCTGTTTCTTTATCTTATGGTGTTCCACAGGGCTCAATCCTTGGTCCCTTACTTTTTATTCTTTATACCTCGGAACTACCTAATATTATTTCGTCATCTTCTTTAAACAGTCAAATTTATGCTGACGACTCCTTTATTTATACATCTTTCACTGACTCTTCTCTTGACTTTACTGTTAATAAAATAACTCTCTGTCTTCAATCTATAATCTCTTGGGCTTCTTCTATGTTTCTCAAACTTAATCCGGACAAATTTGAACTCATATATTTCTAATAAAAAATCAAAGTCTTTACTATCTCTTCCTTCTTTAGTTTTGCCTCCCCCCTCTTCACTCTCTCTAAACCCTTCCTCTTCCATTCGTAGCCTTGGTTTTTTTAATTCTAACTTGTCTTTAGCTCCTCAAATTCTATCTGTCTCTAAATCTTGCTACTTCCACATTCGTCGTATTAAACAGCTTCTTCCTTTTCTCGATGATCCTACCTTGCAACTTCTTGTATCTTCTCTAGTTCTCTCCAGGATTGATTATTGCAACTCTCTTTACTATGATCTCCCTGATACTACTTTAGCTCCTCTAAATAAAACCTTTAATTGTGCTGCTCGTCTTGTTGCTCGTGCTCCTAAGTTTTTTCACCTTTCTCCTTATCTTCGTTTGTTACATTGGTTACCTTTGAGATCTAGAGTGACTTTTAAAATATGTTTAAATATGTTTAAAATTCATAACTGTAATGCTCCAATCTATCTTAAAAATCTAATTAAACAACCCCCTAAATCTGGTCTAAGATCATCCACCTTTAATCGTTCTTTTCGTTTTCCAGTTAAACACTCTTTTGCTAAACGTTCTTTTTCTTACTGTGGTCCTCTTTTATGGAATTCTTTACCTTCTTCTTTAACTTCAACTAAGTCACTCATAACTTTCCGTCGAGGCCTGAAGACGTACTTGTTTGGGACGTGATGGCTGAGCGCTTTTGTTCGCTTAGCAAAGGGCGCTATATAAATTATTAGTGATTGATTGATTGATTGAACTATTTGCCCATCACTGATGCTGAGTTAGAATAATTGTTGCTATGAACGCTCGGCGGAGAGCTATATTAAAGTTTAATAATTAAACTTCAAACTATGAAGCGTTTTCTCACGCAATCCACTCAACCGAAAATACCAATTAAAAAAGTTGAAAACGTCCTCTCGTCTGATGTTATTATGGACTAGAGACCGACCGAAATTCGGTTCGGTTTCGGCGCCGAAATTGCAAATTTTCTTAGTTTCGGTCTTTTTTCGGTTTCGGCCGAATCTAATTTTACAATTTCGGCAATTTTTCGGTTTTGGTCGAAAATTTTTTGTAATTTCGGCTCAATTTCGGTTTCGGCCAAAATGGATCTCATATTTAGCGAAAAACCGAAATTTTTATTTATAGATGTAGTTTATCTGATATATCAGGGAGCGGGGATGGCTTAGATGGTGGACGTCGGACTTGCAACTTAAAGGTCGCCTGTTCGAATCCCTGATAGACAACCGCGAACTATCATATACCTAGTGTATATGATGCTTTTTGCGACGTATGCATTGAAAGATGTGTACGTCGTGTGGAGTGGCGTCTCGGCGCATAAGGACCATGGTTCCTAGAACCATTGTAACATGGCCTGCGTCTGTCAAGCTGTGAACAATATAGACTATTAAAAAAAAATTAAAAAAATGTCTGTATCCTCAATCGAACTATTAAGTTCGGATTCGATTCTCTATTAGATATCTATTAGTTATCGTGGTTGATTGATTTATGGGTGTCATCAGACTAATTATTCGAATAACATATACACGCATCTGGAACAACAATAATGTATTTGAATTTTAAGTAAATTGGGATACGTTCAATGATGATATTAACGACACTTTTTTAAGCAAATTCTATTTTTTTTTAAATTTGTTTAAAAAATGTTATTGTCAAAAGTAAGTATCTGTATATCCTCAATCGAACTCGAATTATTAAGTTTGGGTTCGATTCTCATCTCTATTAGATATCGTGGTTAATTGATTTATGGGTGACATAAGACTAATTGTTCGAATAACATATACAAGCATGTGGAATTCTAGATATCCATTCTTTGAAAAACACTATATATAAGAGAAGATTTGGCTTCGATTAATTAATTCTAAAATAAATTGTGAGAATGTCGTTGAATCTTATTTGGAAGTTTTTTTTACAAAATTTCAGTCTGAACAAAGCAAAGCCTGTCAACAACAACAAAAAATTTTGTGTGAAAAACTTTTATTTTTTTGCTTAAATATACGCTTGTTTGGATTTACTTATTAAACTGGCATTGTCATCATTAAATACTATTTTTTCATTTTTAATAAAAGTTGGAAAAAATTTCGGTTTTGGCCGAAAATATGATTACAGTTTCGGTTTAATTTCGGTTTTGGCCAAAAATTGATATTCAATTTCGGCTTAATTTCGGTTTCGGCCGAAAATGGGATTTTAATTTCGGCTTAATTTCGGTTTCGGCCGAAATAAAAATATCTGTTTTGGTCGGTCTCTATTATGGACGAAGTTGATACAAACGACCTCACTGATGGTCCAGATGATATGTTGTTAAGCGAGGCTGCTCGTGATTACAGTGGAAGATGTCGATAACCGCAGGCAAATGGTTCAGCAATCATTCATGACAAGGGATTCAACAACTGGAAAAACGGATCCATAAAACTGGATGAATACGTGGCGTCTTCTTCTCACAGGGCAAAACGGTTGAATACGTGAGAATAAAAGCAAACCATCTGTTGCTACACAGCTAAATTGTCAGCTGGCTAATAAACAGCAAGTCAACCGAAATAGATTGGTCGTTTAGCTGAACAGCTTAATGTTCCTCATGCGACAAGGACTGGAAAAGATGAAAAAAACGACAACCTGCATCAATTAATTCAGATGATGACGAGCAATATCGGTGGTGATGCATCAACATCAGTTGGCCTACAAAAAGACATTCACCTAAGACACGACATTGTCAACGAACAATGCAATATCATCGGGAAAACGTTGTTACGGATGGTAATTAAGCGGTTTAATGCCAAAAAAGCCGTCAGCTAATTTGCCATACTGGCAGATGAGACAAGGGACGTATCAGGGGCTAAACAACTGTCAGTCTGTATTAGATTTACAAACATGATGTTGGAAGCCCAAGAAGATTTTTTAGGACTGTACAATCTAAAAGGTTTTGGCCAGAAAGCGGAAATACTGGCGGCATGTCTGATTGACGTTATGACACGATGCCAACTGTCCTTCAGTGAACTACATAGTCAAGGTTACGACGGAGCGAGTGCAATGTCCGGAGCAATTTCTGGAGTAGCTCAGCGGATGAAGGAACGCTCACCAAATGCTCATTTCATCCATTGTCTGGCTCACTGTCTCAATCTGGCGGCAGCAGAATCGGGAAAATCTGTTCCATTTTTGAGCGGCACACTGGAGTTTGTTCAGCATATCGTGACATTCATCCGCAAATCCTGTGAACGCACAAACATGTTGAAAGACGTGCAAAGTCAGTTCGTATACAATGAAAACGAGGAGCAACAAGTCTCGGCTTCAGTGACTAACCTTCGACCACTGTGCCCTACTAGGTGGACCGTACGAGCGTCAGCAATAAACAGCGTAACTTGCAACTTTGAGCACCTTATGGAAACGTTTGAGCGTATAGAAGCTGATCGAAAAACTCCTTCTGATGAAGCCTATACAGCACGTGATTTCTTGAATACCTTGCATTCAGCGGAAACTAATTAATGATCCATTTAAATTTTCCTCTCATACTATTGTTCCATCTAATCATAGTCGTAGCTTAGGATTTGTTTCTGACTCAAAACTAACCTTATCAAACCAAATTCTATTTGTTACTAAATCTTTCTATTTTTATCTCAGACGTATTAGACAATTATTACCTTACTTAGATGACCCTTCTTTAAAGATGTTAGTTTCTGCACTTTTCTATCTCGAATTGACTATTGTAATTCACTCTATTATTTACTTGAATTTGCTTTAAACTATTTTAATTATGCAGCTAGAATTGTTAGCCGTACTCTTATTTATCATCACATTATGCAGGTCCATATATTTGGAACTCATTACCTCCTTATTTAACTACTTCTACATCATTATTTACTTTCGTAAGGATCTGAAGACATATCTTATTAAACAATTTTTATTTACGAGCGCTCTTGAATTTGAGGAAAAAGCGCTATAGAAATTTATTTGATTGATTGATTGAGAAATTAGAAACGTCACGTGTTGAGCGAACTCACAGTGTTAAGGAATAAATTTGAAATAATGTTCGATGCCGCTGTTATTGAAGCAAAGAGGATGGATCTGGAAGACATAAAATTGCCTCGTCCACTACGTGTTCCTGCCAGCATTGTAGAAGGTGTTTACTGTTTTTAGTTTTATTTGGGTTTTTTGCTGTATGTATATCATTTTAACTTTGGTTGCTGATACATTTTTATTTAACATCTCTCTTTCTCTATATTTTCACAATGTATTTTATGCACAAGTGACTGTGAACAGTTTCATTTTGATGATATAAAAGCATTCCAGCGTTCTCATTATTACGAGGCTGTAGATTCGCTTTATAACACGATCAGCTGTCGTCTTGACGACCAATCTTTAAAACCAGCCAGCACACTAGAACAGTTGCTTCGATCGGCTGTGGTGGGCCCGAAGATAGACGAAAACCTGCTGGATGAAGTCGTTTGTCTTCACCCACATCTCAACCGCATCAATCTCAAAAGTGAACTCGCTCTTCTGTCACATAACAGCATCGCAGATAACATTCTGGCGATTATTGCCTGGTTTAACGATGCCGATGTGAAACGTGACACTCACAAAACCATTAATTCAGCAGTGGAAACCCTGTTCATGCTTCCTAGCACCACTTCGTCATGTGAACGTTCGTTCTTCGGGCTGCGACGACTAAAAACGTATTTACGATTGACAATGGGACAGGAAAGACTGAATTCAATCATGATGTCAAATGTGCACCTTGACTTGAAGGACAGTATTAACATTGTGTCAGTGGCAAATGAGTTTGCCAGTCTAAATGACTTACGTAAAAAACTCTATGGACATTTTTCGTGATTTCTGATTTTTTACTGTAATGTTTGAGAGTGACTATTTCAAATTTTATGTAATATAAATCATTATATTTTCAGTATTATATTTTTGACTTCTGATTATAATTTTGAGTCAATTTTGAAGGTTTTCAATTTTATATAATATTAATCATTATACTACACGCCACACACAATTTTGATTATCATTTTGTTCAAATTATGTGAAATTTACTTACTAAACTGTCGCCCATTGAGTTGAACATTGGAAAACTGAAAAAGGAAGGGTATAGGGAAAACGAACACAGGGCTCTAGGCCCGATTAAAGGCAAGGCTATTAATTAACCAAATTTTTAGTAGTGACTTGCCATGTTGGCCCACCCAATATTTTGCTCGTGGCACCCCCTATGCCGAAACCCCCCACTTGTTGTTAAACGAGATCATCCATGCTGGGTAGGAACCCCCCAAGATTAGCAGCAAATCGCCATCAAAAGCTGTTAAGTACATGCATGCGTGGCCATATGAATGTTCGTTCCAAAACTTGTTAAGTAGAAATTGGCGCATGATGAAGACTGAGATTTAAAATGTGTAGCCTAACTAAGATTATTTCACATGTTCTTGCAATATAAAAATCGAATTATGGATTACTGGCGTTAATTTAGTTGTAGGAGTATTTTCCTTTCTGTAGGAATTTACGTTGTTTGTACTTTACAGGTTTTGGATCTCATCTTCTCAGTTATTTTTATTTCTTTTTTGCATTACAACGTAATACGTCGTCGACGTATCGAGAGCGCTTCAATTGCGCTCCCTGTCACTTTACAAAAACGACAGTTATTATTATTATTATTATTATTATTTTTGTTTGATTGCTTTGTTGCATAGTAAGGCTATCATAATCAAAAAAAATTTAACTACAAAGACATTCATGCACTTATCGCAAACTTTATTGCGCCCTACTCATTCAGGATATGGCACTCATAAACCCTCTTGAGATGTTTACCTTTATGCACATTAGGAACCTTTCTCGTGATCCTACATCCTTATCTAGTTATAAACCTGTATCTAATCTTTCTTTCTAAGGTCCTTGATAAAGTAAATTCTCAACAATTAATCTTCCTTTTTCTCAATCTGGTTCTAAAATTGGCCATTCCACTGAAACTGTTAAATTTTTTCATAACATTTTAATGAGTTTTATGCTATTTTCCCACTTGTTTTAGTTTCACTAGGTGAAGATAATGCATATTGAAGGAATCTAAATAAATTTTATAACATCTTGTTTTCCATTCATTTCTGAATCAAATAGTTTAAAACAATTCCAAATCGATTTAAATTTCCAAAGGTATATACAAATATACAATGGCTAATTTTTTTTGGCCCACAGTGTATATTCAGATAACACAAAATACCCTCTCTGCCTGTCTCCTACCCTCTCCCCACAGTTCGCTAACTCCAATTTCCAAAAAGACCCCTTCGAATGTCTGACCGACTGGCAAATTCTTCTGCTAGCCTTTTTAACTCCAGACTGTCAAGTATATCCTGATATGCATGACAAACAGCCATTGAATTCAAGCGAGGCTGTGTCATAGGTGCACGCAACCAAGTCTTAAGACACCACAAAACACTAAAAGATCTTTCTGCAGTACATGACATTGTTGGACACACAAGCATCAACCTGATAAATTCATAAACATTTAGAGTTTCATCGACAAATGATTTTTTTATTAAAATGTAAATCTGTCTGCTTGCAAAAAGTGAACCGATATTTTCTGAAAAGCATTCTGAATGTCTGCTTGCGAAAATTGAAAAATCATAAATTTAGTTTTTTATAAATATAATTTATTAATTTAAATCCATAAATATAAAAAAGAGTAGGTGGAAGAGTATTTGAGTAAGCAAAGAATAGTTTTGCTTCAGGCAGCTATCACTATAACTACGCCTACCCAAATATATTACTGAATAAAAATTCTGTTTCATGCTATGGTATGTTTGTATTACGATAACGTTGAGAAATTATTGTATCTGAAAAATTGAGACGGACCCATGTTAAGGTGGACCCCAGGACCCCCTGGCATCGCTACCCATATACACTCACAATGTATTACTGTATTAGCATTTTTTATGCCATGGTTGACGATTAGGCTCATATCAAAATGAGAGTTAAAGACATTTTTATTTTAAAAAGAGTGAGGGGGTTCTTATAAAGGTTGACCCCAGGACCCCCTCAGGATTCCCACCCATAGAGATTAAAAGAAAAGAAGGTGAAGAAGTATTTAAGTAAGTAAAGAATATTTTTGTTTTAGACAGCTATCAATATAAACCACACATACTCACCGTGTATTACTGTATAAACATTCAATTTTATGCCATGGTTGACGATTAAGCTCATATCAAAATAATAAAAAGTAAATAAAAAAATTGAAAAAAGTGGGATCAGGACCCCCCAGGATCGCCGCCCATGCTTAACCGGCTTAAATCATATCTTTCTGAGAGAATGTATCAATAGAATCTTCTCGTTCTTCCTCTGTTTCTTTATCTTATGGTGTTCCACAGGGATCAATCCTTGGACCCCTACTTTTTATTCTCTACACCTATCAACTATCTAATATTATTTCGTCATCTTCCTTAGATAATCAAATTTACGCTAATGACACCTATATTTATACATCTTTCACTGACTCTTCTCTTGACTTAATTATTTGTTAATAAAATAACTCTCTGTCTTCAGGCTATAATTTCTTGGGCTTCATCTAAGTTTCTCAAGCTAAATCGTGAAAATTTTGAACTCATCTAGTTCAATAGAACATCCAAATCTTTACTATAATTTTTTTTATAGTTTTGCCTCCCCCGTCATCATCATCTCCTAACCCTTCATCTTCTATGCGTAGCCTTGGTTTTATCTTTGATTCTAACCTGTCTTAAGCTCCTCAAACTCTATTTGTTTCTTAATGTTGTTACTTCCACATTCGTCGTATTAAACAGCTTCTTTCTTTTTTCGATGATCCTACTTTGCAGCTTCTTGTATATTCTCTAGTTCTTTCCAGGATTGATTATTGCAACTCTTTTTACATGGTCTCCCTGATACTACTTTAGCTCCTCTAAATAAAGCCTTTAATTGTGCTGTTCGTCTTGTTGCGCGTGCTCCTAAATTTTCTCATATTTCTCCAAATATTCTTTTTCTACATCGGTTACCCCTGAGATCTAGATTGATTTTTACAATATGCCTAAATATGTTTAAAATGTATTGTAAAAATCTAATTAAACAACCGCCTAAATCTGGTCTATGATCTTCGACCTTTAAGCGTTTTTTTCGTTTTTCATTTACAAACTCTTTTCCTAAACGTTATTTTGATATTTTTGTTAGTCGAAAAATATTTTATTCATTTTTGTTGTTGTTATTTAAAAAAAAACAGAAATAGAAAAAAAAGAAATAGAAAAAAAAAACATTTTAGATACAATTTTGTATATATGTTATATTATTATTATTTTTAAATTATTATTAACCATTAGAAAAAAAAATGAAGATAAAATTAGGAAGCAAAAAACTGATGAATGGGAAAAATTAGCAGTAAATTTGTGTTTTCAGGGAGCGGCTGAATGTTGCGGTCGAGCTAGGGGATTTGAGTCTATTGGGAAGACTATTCCAAAGAGTCGGTGCTGCAACAAATAAGCTTCTTGCATCTGCGTATTTGAGTATGTAGGTCTGTGGAACTACATCTCTTGACCTAGCAGACCTGAGTCTTTCCCTCTAGGGAAGACTTGCCCTCAAGACAATACTACTCGACAAATAATCTGTTACTCATTGGATAGACACTTGTGCATTAACAAGATGTTTTTGTATTAAATTCTGTTTGTAACACGAAGCCAGTGGAGCTCCTTGAGAACAGGGCTGGTGTGAACATACTTTCAAGCACCTGTTATGAGCCTAGCTGTGGTGTTGATTATAGACTGAATTTTCTGCAGCTGCGTCATTGACAACCCAGTAAGAATGATATTGCCATAGTCAATTCGACTGAGAACCAAAGCAAAAGCCTATGTTCTCAGTGAGTCTTTGGTCAATTACCATCTTATGGATCGTATTTGGCGTAAAGAAGCAAAGCAGGTTTGAGTCATCTTGTTGATGTTTGTCGTCATGGTGAGGTCTTTGTTCGAGATAGACTTCTAGGTTTTTGACACTTTCAGAAAGCATTATCTCGCTCTGACAAACGCGAATTGGATCTTTGGGAGTGTGACCAGAGTTTCGACAGGATGAGAGCCAGATAACTTCAGTTTTGCTGGAGTTAAGTTAAGTTTGTTGGCACCCATCCAAGCAGCAATTTCATCGATGCATGATGACACCCTTTCTTGCAAGTTAGCTTGATGACCTTTAATGCAATGATCGTAAATCTGGGTGTCATCAGCAAACTGATGAAAAGCATGTCTAGCTGCTATTCTTTCCAAATCTCCAGTGTACAAAGAGAACAGTAAAGGACCAATGACTGAACCTTGGGGACTCCTACAGCAGAAACCGACATTGTCGATTTTGTCACACTACAACGGATGTCCTAACATTTGTCATTTAAGTAGTCCCTAAACCATTCTAACGTAGAGTCAGAGAAACCATAGGAGATGGGCTGTCTTCGGAGCAGTGTTGCATGATGTACAAGATCAAAAGCCGCCGATAGATCAAGCAAAACTAACAATGTAAGCTTAACGTCATCTGCTGTCCTAAGGATGTCTGAAAAGACCTTGGTTACAGCAGATTTTGTCGAATGATGACGACGGTAAATTAAATTAAATTCAAACTTATTAAGATACTTTGGGTAGTAGCTAGATTGTTACAAAACTGAAATATTGTGTAGTGAAAAACTTAAAAAAGTTAAATTACCAACCTTAAAGTTTTCAGGACTACAAGATAACATGGTGAAAGTTTTAAAATATTCAACTTGGTTTACGACTCGTATTAAAACAGCCTTTCAATTGTTAGGATATCACTTTATGTATATGATTATAGGTTGTAGGTAAAAGAGGCCATAAACTGTATTTTGCAAAGTTCTAAAATTAATCTAATGCATAGTTCTAGCTACCCTTTGCATAGTCTGAAACTAAAGTTCAAGAATATTGTTTTTTTTACAAATCAAGTGTTTGGCCTATAAACCTCTTGAGATTGTAAATTTCAAAATATCTTTAAATTAGAAAAAATAGACAATAGTATAATTATAAATGAATATTCTATTATAATGTTATAACTATAAATAAATACTTCAATGGTTTCTATTACATTTTCGATAAAAATGAAAATACAAATGTATAAAACGTAAAATTAAGCGCTTCAGTTGCGTTCCAGAGCGCTTCAGTTGCCTGCCCGGGCGCTATACAAAAACGACAATTATAATAATTATTAGTATTATTAAAATTAACTGATGCCACATTGCGTTTAAACACGATAAACTTTCGATTACATTTTTTGCGTACGATAAATTTAGATTAAATTTTTTAATCTTTGAACAGCTCTAATTAAAACATTAAAAAGCAATTATAATATCATGAGTAAACTTGAAAACTATAAAGTTAAAAAATCCATGAGTACATGAATTTTTTTTCAATTGAATTAAATTAAAAAACAAATCTAAAGAATAGTCTTTTAACCAGTTAGAGCAGAAGCAAAATCATTTGCATACAAAATTCTTTTAAAGACTGAAACGATTATTCGGAGCGTGAAATTAGTTCCGGATCTGTTTCACATTTCTGCCACAAACAAAGGTTTACGTTGAACTCGGTAATTGTAAACATAAACAACAAAAGCTGATGGCACTTTTTTTTTTCAATCAACCAATGTTTGGTTTCTAACAATAAAAAAAACGGCAATTTTTTATTGAAATTTCGGCAAACTATTTGAAATTACGCCTGCAAAACGAATAAAAGGTCCCATCAGTTGTTGTTGTATATGTTTACAATTACCGAGTTTTAACGAAAACCTTTTTTCGTGGCCGAAATGTAATACAGATCCTTAGTTCTAGTTTCATTATAAACATCATCAAGTTCCGGAGAAACAATACTGAACCGTTCCAGAATACGTTGCATGGAGTGTGTTCTGGCATAACACTGGCCATACGTAAAATGTCTTTACTAACCGAGTTATGAATAATTTACTAATGTTATTATTTTACTAATGTTATTATTTTACTAATGTTATTATTTTACTAATGTTATTATTTTACTAATGTTATTATTTTACTAATGTTATTATTTTACTAATGTTATTATTTTACTAATGTTATTATTTTACTAATGTTATTATTTTACTAATGTTATTTCAAAATTAACTAAATTTTTTATTTATTTTGCATGAAGATTCCTATTTTCATGTGATTCATTGTGCATTGAAAGTCGAACACACAATTTTGGAAGAATAGCATAAACCAAATAATTTAAAACAAATCATTTTGATATAGGATGTTTTCAATCAATATAAGAATACATTTTCTTAGAAACAAAAAGTCAAAAAAGTATTTTCTACTTAATGTCCATGATGGACAGAATGGAAATCATGAAAGAAACAAAACTATTGAATAAGTTACCTTAACTAAGATTTAGATCTCTTTCGATGTTTTATACAATGAAAAGTGGACGACAATTAGAATAAGAAGATGTAATTTTTGGAATAATTTCAGTCGAAAACGTGAAAACTGTGTAAAAAAGCCGTTCAATGATTAGAGCCTTAGAATTGCAACACGAAAATACTTATCTGAATAAACACTCTGAAACCGGTTTAAAAAGGATTATTTAAAGCTTCAAACGTCAAATCATGAAAGACATTATCCTAGAGACATGGGCGTATCCAGCCCCGAATAAAAGAAGGGGCAGTTATTATTTTTGAACTACAAAAATGTTTGCACTAATCAACACAAAGACAAACCTAATATGCTCATTATTTATTTAAAAAGTCAATTATTTATATATTATGCAAAAATATCTTTATTTATATATTATGCAAAAACATCTTTATTTATATATTATGCAAAAACATCTTTATTTATATATTATGCAAAAACATCTTTATTTATATATTATGCAAAAACATCTTTATTTATATATTATGCAAAAACATATTTATTTATATATTATGCAAAAACATCTTTATTTATATATTATGCAAAAACATCTTTATTTATATATTATGCAAAAACATCTTTATTTATATATTATGCAAAAACATATTTATTTATATATTATGCAAAAACATCTTTATTTATATATTATGCAAAAACATCTTTATTTATATATTATGCAAAAACATCTTTATTTATATATTATGCAAAAACATCTTTATTTACATAATATGCAGAAAAATTGTTCTTCTAAAGAAGCTTTCGAAGATTCCTGACAAACTACGCGATAAATTATTCGGTTTTTTATTTTCTGAAGCCCATTGACGACGAAAGCTTTAATCATTTTACTACTTAGTGAAATATGTTTCAACTGCCCCCTTACTCCCCCTGGATACGCTCATGCCTAGAGAAGTTGTGCGTGAAAACAAATAGAGATGTATAATTGTCAAATGATCAGATTGAAGCTATAGCATATAGTTAAATTGACTGATTATTAATGAAAGCCTGTGCGAGTAATTGAATTGTACTTTATCAAGTAAAAATTATAATTTAAAAATCTCAACCAGATGTTCGGAATGATTATTTTAAACTTAAAATGGCAAAATGCAAAAAATATTATTAATGTGTGAAAACAAGATATGAAACTGATAAAATGCTAACGCAAAAAATTTTAAATAACGTAAAAACAAATTGTTACTAAGAAATACACAGCAGAAAAAATTTATATATCAATGAATCACGATTTAAAAGAGATATATTTTGGAGTTGTGTCAAATGATGAAGTTTTCAAGCCAGATTGAAGCTCATTAAATTATTAATTATATAAGCCTGTGTGGGTAATCGAATAGCACTTTATCGAGTAACAATTACAATAAAATTATTCTCAAAAACGCTATTATGAAATGAATAAATGCAAGAATGCAATCAAGGCGAATACATGAAAGTTTTTTTGGATTTTTAAAATTAAATAGAACTTTAAAGCAGTATCCAAGTGAACAAGCAAGCTAAAAGTTAATAAATGAGTAGTTTTTAAAGCCATCTATTACATCAAAGCATTTTCGATCTACTTCATATTTTCCACTCAAATGTTTTTCTTGCCACAAGCCGCACACAAGTCAAAAAATCATAAAAGAATTAAGCATTGGCTCCCTGCAGAGAGGGAATCGCCTCAATTTGGTCTTTGTAGATGGGATTGTACTTGTATGCGCCCTGGAGAAGGAGCATCAGATGGGTATTGAGTCTTTTCTAATAGATAAATAGGTCATTTTAAAAGACTTAAACAAGATTTAATAACCTAACATTTTGAAAATTGTTAAACTTGCAATCAATTCTAAAACAATGTTATATACTCACTGGTAACCAAATGATTAATGAATGCATGAAAGATAATCTAGTTTAATGGAAGCAACCTTTTGGTCCAGACTGACCGTCCTGCGGGACTGCGCCACCTTCATGCCGATCAAGCCACCCACGAGGACTGCTAGAAAAGTTATTATACCAAAAATTGTAAGACCAACTACAAGACCAGAACCAATAGGCTCTTTCTCCTTTTTGCATTTTTCTTTGAAGACAGAAAAAAGAAGGTTGGCTTCTACCTTGCTTTCTTTAACACGCTCATAGCACCTTATGAATATGTGATCATGATTTCTTTAAGCTGAATCGTATATACAGAAAGGGTTAGGTTCGAGAAATTAGCCATAAATAAATTGTAAAAAATCTTTCAACACATTTTAAAGCAAAAAAAAATTATTTTCAGACACTTACATGCAATTCTTTGGCTGTAAAACTCCAGATTCAGTAGCCCGACTGCAGTCACAAAACAGCTGCAAACCTTCATGCTCAAAAAGCTTGAAAGATTTGGAGTTTTCAAAGATGGAACGAAAATAACTTTTTTTGGGTTCACCTTCAGCCCTTTGAAGACATTTTCGGCAAAAGACCTCAGGGGGAAGCTCAAGTGGGTTAACCCGCTCGAAACAACTGAAAGTAATAAATTAACTTTATCGTTACTTTTATGTAGAACTCTATAAGTGAAATAGAATGAGATCAAATAGTACTTAATCAAGGCCTACTCTGTCTTAGACAAAAACCGATAAATGCGTATTATAAATAAAATTTACGAATGCTTGATTTTCCATTAAAATGTTACGAAAAGCAGAAAAATCTTTGTTATATTTTGCAAAATTAACGAAAAAAAATCTTTTATTTTTCAAACTGTAACAGATTTTTCACATAACGTCGTTCATAGTTTTTTATGCCCAACTAAGACCTGCTCAATGAAACGAACTAAATGTTTTAAGACTTGTGAATGAACGATCTTAAAACACTCACGGGAGACTTTCAGACTGGAGACGAGGAAGGTCAAGAGTAGTGACCAAACTGCAGTCACAAAGCAGATTCAAGCCTCCAAGCTCTATAAGCTTGAGAGATGTAGAGTTTCCGAAAATGGAGGGAATAGCGTTAGCTGTTGTATCTTGTGGTAGGTGTGTTGCTGCAGTTTCAGAGATGTAGGACTTAGTGGTAGCTGTTTTATCTTGTGGTGGGTAATGGGGTAGGTGTGTTGATGCAGTTTCAGAGATGTAGGAATTAGTGGTAGTTGTTTTATCCTGTGGTGGGTAATGGGGTAGGTGTGTTGATGCAGTTTCAGAGATGTAGGACTTAGTGGTAGCTGTTTCATCTTGTGGTGGGTAATGGGGTAGGTGTGTGGTAAGAGTTTCAGAGATGTAGGAATTAGTGGTAGTTGTTTCATCTTGTGGTGGGTAATGGGATAGGTGTGTTGATGCAGTTTCAGAGATGTAGGAATTAGTGGTAGCTGTTTTATCTTCGGAAGAGAAATTTGTTTGATGTGTTTCTAATAATTTTTCCTCAATGCATTTTTCCCGGAAATCGGATAAAAGAAGTTTAGCTTCTAGTGTGGTTTCATTGACTTGCTCATAGCACCTGATACAATTAATCGTCAATACTGGTCTAAATACTTAAAAAAGTGAAACTATATGACTAGAAAGAAACGTTTCAATACTTTTTAAATGGAGAAATGATCTATAAAACTCACATGAGACTCTTGGGCACAACAACACGCAGTTCAATAGTAGTGACCCAGTTGCAGTCACAAATCAGCTGTAGGCCTCCAAAATCAGCAAGTCTGAGAGATGTGAAGTTTGTAAAGGCGAAAGGAATCGTGGTAATCTTGTTGTTTCCAATTTTGAAGTTGATTAAGGAGTGGGCACTGTTTTCTAAAAAATTTGCTGACAAGGTTGTAATTGAATTATTTCTGAGATCGAAGTTCTTTAGATTTGTAAAGATGGAGAGTGATGAGATATTTTCAATAAAGCCATTATTTAGTTCCAGACTAAAAAGATTAGGAACAAATTCAAAAACTTTGTCATCAATATTTGGATTGAGGCGAAGATCGTGCAAACCTAAATATTTCAAATTTGACGCTCGTTTTAACAACCTTGGAAGTATTTTCATATCCTCTAGATCTAAACCAGCGGAAATATCTAAACTTTCAAATTTTGTTTCATCAAAATCCCAGTTATTTATTTCCATATATGAGTCCTTAAAGCTCAATTTTTCCAATTTTTCAAAAACTTTCCAACTTATATTTCCTACGATGTAGCAGAGATGGAAATTTAGAATTTTAAAATTATTACCTTTAAACACCATGTCTGATGAATCCCAAAAGTGACAAAATTTAAACGTTGCATTAGTAAAAGATGGTTCAATAACTAAATTCTCAATTCTTCTTTCTTGGCATGTTCGCTCATTTTTTTCATATGTGCATAACTCGCATAAGTCACGTTGTGCCAGCACAAAATTCATTAAGTTAATAAAAACTATTGTTTTAAACATCTTAGTAGCCCGAGAGACCAAATATACTTTTAAAATACTTGTTTAACATTTAATAAATAACTATTATAGGAAAAAAATATTGATATTAATTCAAATGGCTAGCTATGCCGAGTTTATATTTATAGTTGTGTTTTTCTTTTTCGCCATATATATATATTAGGGATGTGGCAGCGGTCCTGGATAACCATCGAGCCGGGGTAGTGATGAAAGTACACAATCAAATGGGTAGGGAAGATAGTAGGAAAGAGTGGAGGTTTGGAGGAATGCTTTATGCTGACGACATCCTAGTGACGGCGGAAAATGAAGATAATATGAAAATAGTGTTAGAGGAATATGGAATGAAACTGAATGAAGAGAAATCTAAAGTTGTGGAACTGGATGGTAATACAGGTATGGAAGGATGTCAAGAATGGGTAACTAGAGGTAGGACCATATGAAAATGTGATGAGGTAAGGTATTTAGGATTAAAGCTTAAAGGGGGAAAAAAGGGGGGATTTATCAATTTGGTGAAATGATGAGAAACGTTGGAAGCCTAACCGGCATGGTAAAATATGGAGCAAAAAGATCGGGAAGTCGTTTTATCATGGGCAGGGAGGCATGGAAAAGCTTGGTTGTAGGAAAGATAATGTATGGGGTTGCAGCAGTTGGTTGGTCAGCTAAGGAGAGAAAGAAGTTAGAGGTTTTGCAGACTAAGTTTGGGAGATGGATAGGGGGGGTAGAGACTAGCAAAAGAAATGTCGTAGTACATGGTGAAACAGCCTGGAGTACATTCTGGGAAAGAGAGGCTAAGGTCATGACAGACTTTATGATTAGGACATTAGAGGGGAAAGATATAGTAGGAAGAGTAGGTAGAGCATGTGTAGAGGAGATAGGTAAGAAATCTAAATGGTGGAGAGGTGTAGCCAACTTAGGAAAAAAATTGGATGTGGAGGTTATGAGCAGAATGGTACGTGGAGGAAAAGGCGCACGAGCAAGAGTGTTTATGATGGGCGTTTCAGAAAGAGAGGTCGGAGGGATGGGGGAAAGGGAGCTGGTGAAGAGGATCCAACAAAAAGGAAGGGAGGAATGGGGGAATAAGATACAGGAAAGTGAAGGATTGAGAAGATACCGTGAGGAGAAGTCAGAAAGCAGGAAGTTGGAAAAATATGTAGATGGTTCAGATAGAGCGAAAGTTAGGATGATGTGTAGGGGGGATAGCTTGACGGTAAGGAATAATGAAATTGTGCGCTGGAAGTATGAGAAGGAGGATAGGAAGTGTGTTTGTGGGGAAGAAGAGAATGAGAGGCACGTTTTGCTGGAGTGTGGGTTGTATGAAGAGTGGAGAAAAGAATGGCTGACGGTTTGGAGAAGGGAGCGTGGAAAACAGGACCCGATGGAAGGGATCCTTGGTTACCAGGAAGAGGATCGGAGGATGGAAGAAGTGGTGCTGAGAAGTGTGGGAGCAATCTGGAGACAGAGGGAGAGAAGAGAAAGGGGGAGATGAAGAAAAAGATTTGAAGTGTCGAGACAAAGGCACTATAAATACTACTACTACTACTATATATATATATATATACATATCCAGTTGCTTAAAGTGGTTCCCAAAAAAATTCGCCCACAGAATTTTTTCTCATTTTTCAGTTTCCGCCCTTTTTTCTTTCGCATTTATCGATTTTCACAACTTTCTGTCTGCGCATTTTGCAGTGTGCGCACTTTTCTGTTTTCACATTTTCGGTTTGGACACTTTTCTTTTCGTGCATTTTGCTGTGTGCGCATTTTTTGTTTTATTTTATTGAAATATCTATAATTAATTAATCAAAAAGTATCTCACTATCCTAAAAATAAAATTTGCATTTTTCCTTTTAATAAAATTATAAATGGCATTTTCCTGTAAATAAAAGTATAATCTGACATTTAACCATTACAATCCACACATTCCCCAATTCTGCATTTTATCTACAACCTGAAATTCCCAACAGACTCAAACGTAAACAAACACAATAATTATTATCAATACAATTAGACAATACACGGAATGCCTGAAATAAAATTATATTTTTATTAAAAACTAAATTTGAGAATTTTCATTAACAATTTTTCTTTAAAGTCAGTTTTTCGGTTGCTGTGCCTGCAAAGGAACGCATACAAGTGGCTAGTTTGCTTTTATTCTGCATATGTAGACGTTATTTAACTTAAATTTTAGAAAAAAAAACATTTAAAAGCTGATAACTAATTAAGCAATCTGTAGTTCATCTAATATTTTCAAATGATCGCCAATCAATTTCTATTCTCTTATTTCTAAAATTATCAAAATTATCAATAGGCTAAAAACTAATAAGGAATACTGACTTAAGAACTATTCAATAGAACTATGAGGCAACAGAGGCAGAAGACGAAAATGATGAAACAGATGGCGGAGACGATGGAGAAGAAGAAGAAGATGATGAAGATGGAGACGTTTCGTTACGGTCCCACCGCCATATTGTGCCGTCATCACAAACACCCACCAGAATTGAACCGTCCTTACTGAAGGAGACTTGCCTTATTGGCGATGTGCACTTCGGGTGCGAGAGAGTGCTCGATCTGCAAATAGTTCTACGTGCTTACTAAATATTAAACAATTATTCTCGATCGTTAAGTTTAATTATAGCGACTGCAGCTAAAACACTAACGACCACGTCATCATCGTCATCCATGTCATCCTTATCATCACCAACTTGGCGTTCCTGATATCATCCATGTCAAGGTCCCAAACCATCATCTCGCCTACCTGATTGCCCACCGCAAACGACTGAATAATTTGGCGCAATGTTCTTTAAAAATTATTATTTTTATAATTATTATTTTAATAATTATTTAATATTATTTTTATAATTATTATTTTAATAATTATTTAATATTATTTTTATAATTATTTAATATTATTTTCATAACTATTTAATATTATTATTTTTTATACAATTATTATTTTTATAAAATGATTATTTTTATAAAATGATTATTTTTATAAAATGATTATTTTTATAAAATGATTATTTTTATAAAATGATTATTTTTATAAAATGATTATTTTTATAAAATGATTATTTTTATAAAATGATTATTTTTATAAAATGATTATTTTTATAAAATGATTATTTTTATAAAATGATTATTTTTATAAAATGATTATTTTTATAAAATGATTATTTTTATAAAATGATTATTTTTATAAAATGATTATTTTTATAAAATGATTATTTTTATAAAATGATTATTTTTATAAAATGATTATTTTTATAAAATGATTATTTTTATAAAATGATTATTTTTATAAAATGATTATTTTTATAAAATGATTATTTTTATAAAATGATTATTTTTATAAAATGATTATTTTTATAAAATGATTATTTTTATAAAATGATTATTTTTATAAAATGATTATTTTTATAAAATGATTATTTTTATAAAATGATTATTTTTATAAAATGATTATTTTTATAAAATGATTATTTTTATAAAATGATTATTTTTATTAAATGATTATTTTTATTAAATGATTATTTTTATTAAATGATTATTTTTATAAAATGATTATTTTTATAAAATGATTATTTTTATAAAATGATTATTTTTATAAAATGATTATTTTTATAAAATGATTATTTTTATAAAATGATTATTTTTATAAAATGATTATTTTTATAAAATGATTATTTTTATAAAATGATTATTTTTATAAAATGATTATTTTTATAAAATGATTATTTTTATAAAATGATTATTTTTATAAAATGATTATTTTTATAAAATGATTATTTTTATAAAATGATTATTTTTATAAAATGATTATTTTTATAAAATGATTATTTTTATAAAATGATTATTTTTATAAAATGATTATTTTTATAAAATGATTATTTTTATAAAATGATTATTTTTATAAAATGATTATTTTTATAAAATGATTATTTTTATAAAATGATTATTTTTATAAAATGATTATTTTTATAAAATGATTATTTTTATAAAATGATTATTTTTATAAAATGATTATTTTTATAAAATGATTATTTTTATAAAATGATTATTTTTATAAAATGATTATTTTTATAAAATGATTATTTTTATAAAATGATTATTTTTATAAAATGAATATTTTTATAAAATGAATATTTTTATAAAATGAATATTTTTATAAAATGAATATTTTTATAAAATGAATATTTTTATAAAATGAATATTTTTATAAAATGAATATTTTTATAAAATGAATATTTTTATAAAATGATTATTTTTATAAAATGATTATTTTTATAAAATGATTATTTTTATAAAATGATTATTTTTATAAAATGATTATTTTTATAAAATGATTATTTTTATAAAATGATTATTTTTATAAAATGATTATTTTTATAAAATGATTATTTTTATAAAATGATTATTTTTATAAAATGATTATTTTTATAAAATTATTATTAAAAAAATTATCATTTTAATTAATCTTAAAATGATTATTTTTATAAAATGATTATTTTTATAAAATGATTATTTTTATAAAATGATTATTTTTATAAAATGATTATTTTTATAAAATGATTATTTTTATAAAATGATTATTTTTATAAAATGATTATTTTTATAAAATGATTATTTTTATAAAATGATTATTTTTATAAAATGATTATTTTTATAAAATGATTATTTTTATAAAATGATTATTTTTATAAAATGATTATTTTTATAAAATGATTATTTTTATAAAATGATTATTTTTATAAAATGATTATTTTTATAAAATGATTATTTTTATAAAATGATTATTTTTATAAAATGATTATTTTTATAAAATGATTATTTTAATTAGACGATTGATTGGATTGGAGCCAACCCCATAAAAATACTCTCAATTCAGATCTATGAAAAATATATATTCTCAATGGAATGCATTTCCTAGATATGAATGATGATGGTGGTGATGATGATGATGACGATGGTAGTGATGATGATGACGATATTGATGATGATGATGGTGGTGGTGATGATGATTATGATGCGTACTTTGCCTTGGAAGTCCAGGGCGAACCTCATGTACCAGATCTCACAGAGTCTGAACTCAAACCTGATGAGAAGTGTATCACCAATTTAATTGATATAATATTATATACATATACATAAAAAAAATTAAATTATATATTACTCTATTTTTATGATTTATATGATATATAGTAACTCTATACTATATAAATATTGAGTTAGTATAGTAATAGAAGTATACCTAATATTCGCTACCGTTTCGAATAATTGAGTTAACGACTATAACTACATTATAAAATATTAAGTTATCAGTCACGAGGGTCGAAAACAGTGGAGACCTGGCGAGGACCGTGGTGTTGCATCCGTCGGAGACCTTGCTGAAGTAGTCGTCCAGACTGTTGCTCTTGCCTGGCTTCCAACACACTACGTTGTTGTCGCACGACTGTTGATGCAGGAGGTGATGAAGGTAGTGATAGTGATGGAAGTGGTGGTGAAGGTAGTGATAGTGATGAAAGTGGTGGTGGTGGTGGTGGTGTAGGCGAAGTGATGATTAAAAAAAGGTGAGTTATTATGAATTTGTGAATGAAATAGGGCAAGTTATAATGTGAATCGATGATTTAAAGATGGAAACTGGTGGAGAGATGGGTAACGGCATGACTGTTAAGTTCACAAAAAAGTCATTTGTTGTGGTGGTTGATGAGGAATGGTGAGCAGGTGTTGGCATGGAATGGAACCTTGAAGCATGAGGAAACACGATGAAACACCAACTACTCCACATCACCCCCACCACAAACCTCCACGAGCATCTTCATTAACCCCCCCCCCCTTCCCCTCTCACCCCCTCCTCTCCCTCAGCACCACCACAACCACCACAACCTCACCTTCGACAGCACTAGCTTGCCCCACCAACGAACACAGTCGACGTAGTTGTTGTGGATGTCGCGTGTGGTGAAGTCGGCCAAGTGGTGGCAGTAGGTGACGAAAGGTCTGGAGAGAGTGGTGGCATGATGATGATGATAATGATGGTGATGTGGTGTTATGATGATGATGGGTTGGAATGACAATGCCTCATGATAACAAGAAGAAATATAACTATATGATAAGAACCTTTCATTGATGATGCGTTTATGATTATGAAATCATTATGATAATGATCATTATTATGATAATGATAATCATAATAATAATAACGACAATGGTGTCACAACAGTGATGAGTCATGACCGACTTTTGCTTCTTGTCGTTAGGGTCATACTCGTATGACCTCTGTATGACCTCCTTCATGCTGGGGTGGTCCAGACGCCATATCTGGGTCATAGCAGAAGAAGTGTTTGAGAGGTAGTATACCATGTATACTGTATATATAATAGTGATGTTAATAATAATAATAATATTAATACTAATAAATAAAAGAATAGTAATGTATATCGCTAATTGGAAAGTATGTTGATTTAATTTAATTATCTTGAATACTTATGATTTGCCTATGAAAATGGACTTCATTAAATAGGTGTACTAGTGTTTTTTATGATGATAATGATGATAATGACGATGATGAAGATGATGACGATGATGATGATGAGCTTTAAAGGAGTCACCTTAAAAGAGTGGTCCATACCGCAGGAAATGAGCCAGCGACCACTCATGTCGATGTCCTGGTGTAGTGGTGGTTGTGCTGGTGTGGTGTGGTGATGGTTGTGCTGGTGTGGTGTGGTGATGGTTGTGCTGATGTGGTGTGGTGATGGTTGTGCTGGTGTGGTGATGGTAGTCATGGTTGTGCTGGTGTGGTGTGGTGATGGTTGTGCTGGTGTGGTGTGGTGGTGGTTGTGCTGGTGTGGTGATGGTAGTCATGGGTGTGCTGGTGTGGTGTGGTGATGGTTGTGCTGGTGTGGTGATGGTTGTGTTGGTGTGAAAGGGTGGTAAGTTAGTGGTGGTGGTCGTGGTGTAATGGCGATTGTAGTGTGGTGTGCAACAAAAACAACAAAAAACAAACAAAATCACTAGAAAACAACAACAAAATCAACAACAACCACAGCAATAACAACAAAAACAAAAACTCATCAACAACATCATAAACAACGACGGCACTAACAACACTCAAGAGTTCATCGCGGTGACCTTCGACCCCTCCAAAGATGGCGATGCATGTGAGTGTGCTGACGTTCCACAGGCGTAAGGTGTGGTCTGGGGAGAAGAGGTGGAGGTTGGGTGGGAGTTGAGTGGAAGTGATAGAGAAATTTGACAATGTAAAGTTAGTTTAACTGGACACTCGGTTAAAATGAAAAAATAAATTGTAAAATTTAAATGTGTATTTATGCATTCAGTTGCGTGCCCAGTCTCTATTAAATAATAATAATAATGACGAGCATTATTATAGTGGCGTATAACCCGAACGGGCTTCGAGGCCACTTAGGCTGCATATTTTCATTTGCGCCTTTGGGTTACTAGGGCATTGGTTGCACTTGAACCTAGAACCTTTCATTATTGGTCAAGCCGAGAGTCGTTGCCGACTCGGCTACCCGTTCACCAAAAACGACAATTATTATTATTATTTAAATAATTCTATACGAATGACACCTTTTCCGGCAGACACAAGAATGTTATAGTCTTTCGGGGAGAAGCGTAACTCGTTAATTGACAACCCGTGTCCAATTAGATTCTGTCAAGTTATTAATTAGAGTCGTAAGTGTTTTCAATTACTTGATTGAAAAAACTTAAGGTCTTAGTAATATGCATTACAATTCAGATTATAACGTAACAATTATTGTCTACAAAAAAAGAATAAATTAATCTAAATTAAGAAAAAGTTTTGACTGAATGCAACACAACCTCACCCCCAAACACAACCTCACCCCCTCTCTTCTACTTCCCTCCTCCCCCTCCCCCCCACAAACCTTGGCAGGCTGTCTGGAGCAAGGGCTGATGATTCGGATAATGCCCCTGGAACCGGCTACGGCGAGGAGACTCAAGCCTGTCGCCTGCTCGAAACTCCACGCGCACGTGAAGAAGTTCTCATCGGAGTCGGCGTCCATGTATGCTGAGAGCAACTTGATGCGACCGCTTCCCCTCTCGCACTCGTATATGGTCACCTGGTGGTGATGATGATGGTATGGGTGATGATGGTAGGGGTGGTAGTGATGGTGGTGTTATTGATGGTGGGGGTGGTAGTGATTGTGGTGGTGATGATGACATTATAAAGAAACTAATGAAATAAAATACATAACTACTAGTAGTAGTAATATAAAAAAGATTTGAAAAAAAACTTTGGCTAAAGATATTGATGAAGAAAATGAATAAAGTGATAAAGATGATGATGATAAGGTTGAAGATGATGCTGAAAAGGTTGAAGATGATGATGATAAGGTTGAAGATGATGATGATAAGGTTGATAAGATTGAAGATGATGATGATGAGGTTGAAGATGATGCTGATAACCTGGTTGCTTCCGACGGCTGCAAAGAGAGGAGGGTCATCTGACTTGTACACCTCACTGAACTGCACTCCGAATATCGGCCTGCCGTGCTTTTCCTGCAGTGGTGTTATTGGTGGTGTATTTTTCAGTAGTGATGATGATGAAGGTTGTTGTATTGATGATGATGGAAGTTGTAATGATGATGATAATGAATGGGATGATGGTGTAGTAGTTGCTTATGAATAAATAGTTTATGTGTGTATAAGTATGAAGAGCATTATTTAAAATGCACATAGGCCCATTGAGATAACAGTTTTTTTTAAATTTATGAAAGGGTATTTGGGAAACTATAACATAGCTCCACCTTGAGGTAGTTGACAAAATTGAAGTTCACTTTTGACTTGATGGGAGACTTCTTACTTCCTCTTATCTTTTTCAAATCACCTTCTGGAGATTTGTCCTCAGCTACAGAATGTTTGTCTGTTGCTGTAGATTCATTCTGCAAAAAGAACAGTGAACCTTTTTAGTTAAGTAAAAAAAATTAGTTTATTACAATAAATTGAAAATTATGTTCGAGGGCCATTTTGAACAAAATAGTCAGTTGAATACTTCTATAAAAAAAATAATTTGTTGTAGTTAACATTTGTAAAACCTCTGACACATCTGATTCATTGCAAACACTGGAATTGTTGTTTTTGCATTGTCGGTTTGAAGAACGTATTTGATTCGAGATTGAACCTCTTTTTAAGCGAGGCATTATAAACTTAGAAACAAGTTCTTTAAATTGAAAAAAGTTAAATTAAATGGTAAAGTAAACTTTGGATGTTTTTTGAGTGCCGCGCTAAATATGTATTCTGAAAAATAAACTTAAGTTTTGAAAAGATATTTTTCGAGTTTATTCTTATCTTATAATAATTATGGATTTTTAATTTTCAGATAGGTCATATTCATATAACTATAGTCATATACCTATAGTAATAAATGTAATGTATATAATATATATATATACTATATATATATGCGACTATAGTAATATAGGTATATATATGGTCGAATTTATACGTCATTAAGAAACTATCAAAATTCGTTTTTTTCATGAAACTATGACTGAATGTAATTTATAAAATCTAAATGTATTTATCAGAGAAAACATTATTTATTAATATTTAAACTATTTAGTTCTTTGATAACAATAACACGAGCTGCATTTAATTGTATCTCTAAGAACTTTAAAAAAAATTTTGAAATTTGCATAGATACTATTTTTAAGTCCAAATGTATTTTAATTATTCAAACTTTTTTGTTGTTGCATTTTTAATGACTTTTTGTAGCTAAGTAGCTATTGACTAGAATCTAGTAGAGTCTACTATGGCTTGTTCACGGTAAAGAGCAGATATTAATATTTTAAAATATCATTATTAATATCCTCAAACTTCGGAACTATGACAAAACTAATAAATAAATGTATAAAACTGCAGAAGAAGCTTGGAAGCATCAAGTGTCAAGATGCTGAAGCCTCAGGACTCGAACCTGTTCAGCTGCCCTGTTGACTCGCCCAAGTCTTGTTCTTCAAAGACATCCGAATGCTCGTCTAACCAGAGTTCTGAACTCAACATCGCCAATCACTTCGTCACTCAAGACGAATACATCTCAAACATTTCACAGTCAGAAATGACAGGATCACTCTCTGATCTGAAGCAAGAGGTTGATTTGAACATTCCCAAAGAGGAGTTGTCTCTGTCGTACAGCCTCACTCCCCTCTCGGAAGATGCCCAGTCGAACAAGAATGTCTGCTTCAACAGTGGATCCAGTTCAGATTCACAGAGCTGTGCAGAGAAGCAGACAAGAAGGAAGTCGGAAGGCTGTAAGCGGAAGAGCACTGAGGAGATCAATGCACCTGCAAGTTCAAAGAAACTCTGCTTGGAATCCAAGCCTGACAAAGCAATCTCTTCAACTGTCAATTCCACGTTCAAGTCTTTCAGTGAAACTTCAACTGTTAAAGAGAAGGACCTGCTGAGGTGTGGGTGGCTCGACTGCGTTCAGGAAGTGCCCTTCAGCGAACTGCTCGACCACCTTCTGACCACCCACATCAAGTCCCAACAGCCCAAAAAACGAAGCATCAAAGAACAGCTCAAGTTTGCGTGTCGCTGGGTCGGCTGCAAGGTCTTCAACAAGCCATCCACATTGCTCTCATGGCTTGAGAAGCACGTCATCTGTCACCTTGGCAACAAACCGTACAGATGCATCGTTGACAACTGCGGTCTCAGGTTCACGTCGCAGTGCATGTTGAACCGCCACATCAACCGACACTTCAACTCCACCCTGCCTCCAGCCAAGAAGGGGGATGCCAATGGAGGCAGACTTCAGAAGACAGGCAGCCTGGGCAAGAATGGAAAGGTGTCCAAGAGGAAAGTTCGCAAGATGATCAGCAGGAGTGGTTCGTTGACGTTGATGACTTCTCACTCTAATTCTTTATATTCGTAAATCCTGTTTAGCATCTTATGGCTATAAATCATAATCATCAACATCTTCATAATTTTCACACCCTCATGCACACACCTCCTCACAGCTGAAGGCAGCGACGTATTCGACTCTCCGACGATGAATTGCATGCAGCAGTGCATCGTCAACCTGGCCAGCCACCTCTCGCCCCACTCCACTGGCCTCTTGGTCACCCTCAGTAGTCGGGTTGGTGGTCTTCCTCCCTTTGCTTGTTTCTTTTTCTATCTTTGATCGTTTGAGTGTTTCATTTGATTATTTGGCGCATTTCAATGTATTCAATTGCTGGATTATGTTATTATTGTAATATTTAGTAAAACTTTAGTGTGACACTTTTCTTGAATAACATAAGCAAACAAGATCCAGATCATTGAATGTTTTTTCTGAGACTTATTAAAGAGTTGATGAATCGATAAAAAAATTAATGATTTCATAAATTGATTATTTTTAAAGCTTCACTGCAATAATTAGTCGGGAAGATGTTAATAAAATGGTTTGTTGTATCCCTTCTTGAAGGTGATCGGTGAGAGGACTGCCAAAAACAAGGAGATTTCCTTCCTTATTCGATGGTTTCCCCCTAACTGGTTTGCGTCTCTGCTGATTCTTCAACATCTTGTTTTCATCTTCTTCATCATCATCATCATTATCATCAGCATCATCTTCATCAATATCATCATCATTATGGTTATCAGCATCATCATCATTTTGCATTTATCTATTCCATATTCTTTTCAACTCTTTTACCACTCTTAGCATCACCCATCCCAACCAACACCACCCATTCTACCTTAGCACCACCCAGTTTACCACCATCACCCATCCCATCTCATCATCACCCATCCCATCTCATCACCCTTCCTACCCACCCATACAGTCTTCCAGACGAATGGGTTCCAGAAGCAAATCTTCCATCGAAACAGTCCATCCACCTCCCCTTCACCTCCCTCCCTTGCTCCATCATTCACAAACTAATGACCGTCAAATAACCCTTATTCTCTATTTATCTCTTTAAAAAAAATTTTTTGATGTCCAAATATTTAATAGTTTTGTAAGTTGTTATTTGTTTCATTAGGATTTTCCTATTTATAATTATTTAGGAATTATTATTATAATAATAGAGAGTTTTTATATGTTAGATTATTATTTATTTTTTAATAATAATTATATTTATTTCAATCCTTTTAAACATTTCATACGAATATTCAACTATTCTATTTCACTTTTATGAGTATATAAAAATTAATTTATAAATTAATGGTTTTTTCTGTATTTTTAAAATTCAAATTGGTTATTTGATCGTTTTATAATATAACTCCAGGCCCATATATTAAGTATTTGCAAACAAGAACCACAAACACAAAATCACGAACAACAAACACGTTCGTCCATTTTACAAACGTGTGTGTGTATATTGTGTACATTGAAGTGTTTGTATCAACAAATATACCTTAAAATCTATGTTTGTAAAACATTTGTTTGCTGGTCTTTTTGTTAAGTCTCCGATTTCGCATTCAAGATTTTATTTATTTTATAGAAAATAAAAAGAGGTTTACATTCAGAAATTTATGTTACATTTTTATGATTTTGAATGTTCTTGTTGGTGTATTGTAAGTTCTGCTTGTTGTTTAGGATTTAGTGTTGTAAGAGGATCCTGCGTTTCAAAGTTGATTGAATTGATTCATGTTCTTCACTTCTCGTTGGAAAATGTCAAGTATGGATTCCTTTTGTTTGGGTTTTCTATTACAACATTACTCGATCGTCCGTCTCCACGCAGACCCATCCACCTTCATCCTCAACCACTCAATCCATCTTTCATAGACTCTCTTCTTCTAAATAGACCTAATTCTTAATTGGTCATTCTTAAATGAATAATTTATAGCAATTTCATTGGGCATTTTCAATAAATTTTCCAAGCTGAATGTTCTTTCCATTCATCCATTCATCTTTTATGCTTTATAGAAATTTTTCTATACCATTTGTAAAAACATTTTATTGTCTTTAACTAATTTAGTCATTAACTTTATGTTTATTTATTCTAATTAATCCCTACACTCACCCCTATTTATTGATCTTCACTTCATCAATATTTATTTACCAATGTACAATTTAGTAAAACATCTTTCATGGAACAGGGTGAGGATTGGATGTTGGTGGGATGGTTGTGGAGGTTGAGTAGATGTGGAGGGGAGGGGGGGAAGAGGGTGGAGGGTTGGGAATGAAGACAAATAAGGAAGTGGTTAGTGGTGTTGGTGAATTCAAATGATTCTCGAGTCAATTTATTTCGGTTGTGGTCTATGATGCAGTTATTTGTTACAATGTTTAAACGTTTTTTCTTAAGGGTGTTTTGCATATAATAGAGATCATTGGACACAGAACAACCTAATAACAACAAGTTTTACCGTATAACCGTCGTCATCACCATTATCATCATCATTTCGGCTATCTTTACCAATGCTCTTAAGTATTCCTGCGGCAACAGCAATGCTTCTTCCAACGAATGTCATAGAGACGACTGGATTCTCGATGGGATTCTGGAAAAGAGCAGCTCCATTCATGTTTCCGAAGCATCATCTTTGCATTAAAGGCCCATACAACCTTCGCATTGTTCTTCCAGCATTAGAACATCACAAAACAACCTAGTATTCTTTATAGCGTCGTCTTTTGCGGCAATCATTTTGTGGAAGGATTGTTTGTGAAGAATTTAAATTAGTTTGAAAACATTAAGTTTTCATTTCTCCCTCCGCAACTTTTTGATGAATGCATCTCCATGTTTTTAGCACCAAGAATATCGATGAAGCTAGTGATGCAATTCATTTTTATGCTATGTTCCGTTACTTTTCTGTTGCGGCCTTCAAAGGCGTTTCGGTGTTTTTGGTTTTACATCTCTCACATGGGATGTCTTTATTGGTTTTGGTAATAATTAATAATAATTAACTGTTAATTAAATCTTTTGTATTTATTTTGTAACATATTTTTGAACAAACCTATAGTATTTATTATTATCATTATTGTCTCTTATTTATAGTCTGCTTTTCAGAATTTAGAATATTTGTTGTTTCGTTGTTGGGATTCTTGCTTTTTAAAGTGTTTAAAATATTTTTTGATCGCAATCTACTTTTTATGATTATATAAATTATTATATTTAAATTGGCAATTATAGGTTTTGATTATAGATTTTAACATAGATTTCCTTAAATCATAAATACATCTAAATTAAATTTATATTTCTTTTCGTTTTTTCATGTAAGTACTAAATGCCTAGTTTTATGAACTGTTTGTCAAATAGAAAAATAATAAAATTTAGGAATTGTTGAACTGTTAAAGAAAGAGACTATATAAACAGTGATGTTTTACAAAATGGAATTTAGGAATTTATTTCAAGATGTATTTTCTGAATGGTCTTTTCCAATTTAAAAGAATAACAATTTTATGATCACGACAAGAGCCTATCATAAAATTCTGTGACAAATTGTAGGCTAGGAAAGATCAAAATGAATTTATATGCAAAAGTAGAAGAGTGTAAAAAACAAATATTTTGCAAAATTTGAAAATCGTCAAAACTCCTACGAATTAAAATTTAACCCATCTTCAAATTGTAATTTTACGCCAGTAAGCATATACGCGTTTTGAAATTTTAAATAAAATAAAAAACAAAATTAAACTTTAATTTAAAGATATACTTCTAAATTCTTTATCAAATTAATTTCCTCAATCAATTTAACCCACAAAAACTTTATTTTAAGAAGGAGAAGCAGTTAAGGAAGCGTCAAGAAAGTCATCAGTGTCCGAGAACTCATTGAGGGAGTGGTTGTCGTGGGATGTTCGTGAAAGGTTGTTCCCGTAGGAAGATCTTGGGGAACGACTGTACTTGATGATGTGAGAAGCTGGAGATGCAGGTGGAGAGTGTTGGTTGCATCTGGAGCAGTGCTGGTAGGCGAGAGGGTTGTGTTCGAAGCCTGGTGAGAATGTTTTATGCGAAGATGTTTTCTGGTTTCTGAAGGGAGGGTGTGTGGCGTAGAGTTGGTTGCATGCGTGATGGGAACTGTCTTCAAGGCAGTCGTGGTACATTCTTTTATGTTCTGTTTTGTTTTAAGTGTATTCATTTTTAGTCCTACTTGCATGCAGTTAAACTCAATATATTATACTTTATTCAAATAAAAAATAAGATAATGAAGGCTCTTGAAAGAGATTTTTGATTTATTTAAACGTAAAAATAACCAGGAGCAGTAACGTCAACTTCAAGCAGAATCTTTTTGCGGTCTTCATTATCGTAAAAACAAACTTCAGGTAGTTTTTTGTCGTGGCCTGTGACCACGCAAATGATCTTAATGACGATCATTATCAACACCAAGCCTCCAATGATCACTGCTGCTATAGTTCCAGCAGGGAAAGAAAACATTTCTGCGAGGCGTTTTATGTTAGATTGTTGATTGGTGCTGGTTGTGGCATTGAATACTGAATACAAAGCAGTAAGATGAACAATTTCAAACGTCGAAAGGATGTTTCAAGTTATAGAATATGCTTAGGTAAGCTGGAAAGAGGCAAGTCAATAAGTTATTATACGATATTTATATGTGAATAATGATCTTGACTTTATGGTATTGCATTCCTTGAACATTTTTAATATTTAAAAATCCGAATAAGGTTAAATAAGCTTTCAAGGAACATCTCTCAATATCAATCTTGTTGCTAATAAGTTATCAGTTATCTTTTGCTACAGCATCACAAGACCAACCTTGCATGGCGGTTACAGAGACCGAAAAGAAAAATCCGTTTGTGTTGGGTCCTCTGTAGTGGTAGAGAGTCATGCAGTAGGTGGGACTGTCGACTCGAGTGCTGCTTGTTGCACTTTCACTGCTGCAATTGAACTGCGCCTTCAGGGGGTGGGAGGGTAGTCGAAGGGCTTTAAAGAAAAATATAAATGTTTTTTTGAAGTATAAAAAAATATTTATTTAAATCAATTATTAAAACTTGTTTTCTCCAATATTTTAAATTTAGATTTTTTGTATTTAACTTACCGTAAAACACAAAAAACCTTTGGACATTTTAAAATAATTATTTTTTTCATGTCTGACAAATTTTTGAAGTATAATTTCAACGAACTTTTCATTCGAGTTTTTAAATTTATTAAAGTTAATCAAATTATATCTTAAAAGAGGGTTTAAAAAACCAATATTTTTTCGAGAATAGCGTCTTAAAATTATTGATGTCCAGAGATTCTATTTTCTTCTGAGTAATTTTCTCGGAAAATTAATTTTGGTAGTGACAGATGAAGGATTAGAAGGGTATAAGCAAGAGCTTACTGTATAATTGTGCATTTTTTCTTAGTATAATCAATAATAATATGTAATATTCAAAACGAGAAAATAAATAAAAACTTTTGAAATGTTTCTAAAACTCAAATAAAATAAAATAAAACTACCAAAAATCCATTTCTGCGGCCTTCACAGTCGCTGTAAACGGCAAGAAAGACGATCGGAATGGCCTGCTGACACCACCATTTGGTGACCAGGAGGGAAGCCAAACGGTCGCCAAAGTTGAATGAAATGGTGCATTCTGCTGGCTTCTTGCTTCCGTCATTTTTGTCTGAGTTGACGAGGTAGTAGTCGTCCTGAGACATGTCATCGTTCCTGATGGGCATGCGTTTGAGGCATGTGTCCTCGGCGTCTAGCTCGTCTAGGAAGACTGATTGGTGGTTTGATAGATGGTAGATTGTTGAAGGGGTTTTTGTAGCTAGAGTTTGCTTTGAAAAGTGTGTATTTGATAGTTAGTTGCTGAGGGTTTGTACGCCTTATTATTGAGATGAGAATAGTTTGTTGCTTAATGAATGTTTGTGATAGTGTCTCAATTTTTCTTTAAATTTGCAAACAAGAACTGTTTGAATTTTGAATAATTGGCTATAGATTCAAAAACAATTTAATAATTATTATGTAATTGTTTTTTAACCTAGTTTATAATGAACTTAGTTTAGTTATAAACTCACATGTTTTCCACAGCCTCCCTTTCTGGCCCACTACCATTTGTAAAAGTACAACTAGTTGAAACAACAAAAAACAAAAGCTTTGATTTTTACCATAAAAAAAGAGCATTTTGAAGTTTTTTCAACTGAATTGTTTTCATCAGTTTTCTGTATAAACTAAATACTACAGTTCAAATTAAAATTCAGTCCCTGGGAGACCTTTATTCAAATCCTATTACAAATAACTGGAAATAAATTTACGATTTAACTTTTACCAATCACAAACCCATAATAAAACAACTCAAAGACACATTTACAAAATCTCATCAATTCGTCTTTAGCTTTAACAGAAAATAACACGAATTTAATTTATAATGAATTGTAAAAATTAATGCAAACTTAATGAAATTTTAAGCTAGTGTAAACTTTTATTTCCTGTTGTGTGACAATGGTAAAGTTGGCTAATATACAAAACCAACGCGTGTACTGCTCTTGGTCATTTTGTGTACACCAATCGATAGGGCTATTTAGAATAAATTAAATTTGTTTGTAAAGGTTTTGCATTGCTTGGATGTGTCTTTGATGTTATACTTATATTTTTAAACAAGTATTAAGGTTATTATTTAAATACGTATTCAAATTTTTTTCAAAGTTTTTATTTCCTACTGCATGATCTTTTACTCCCAATATCTTGGGTTTTAAAAATATACAAGTTTTTCAGATACGAAAAGAATTTTTCTGTTTATTTATATATTTATTCAAGCTCAATCTTTTTATATATAATTGTTTAAATAATTCAGAATTTAGAGAAATGGTAATAATCACTTTTGAATAATAACAAAAAAATTTAACAGAATTTCACCAATTAAAAGAAAAGTAAAATAATTTAATATGATTAGTTAATATAAAAAGTTAAATAAGTTTCTGTTTTTCTTTTGCTAAAATTTTATTAAAATAAAATGTTTTTTTTCTTAAATTTGAATTGACCAAAAAAATAAAATTTTTGCTATAGCCAAATTTCATTTCTATCAAAACTTTTTAATCATAATTACTAAGATGTCATATATTGTGAAATTATTAATAAGAAAAGGATCTGAAGGATTCGTGTTGAGAGTATTTATGAAAGAATTCTTACACTTATCTTTGGCATAAATTTGATTTTTGTTTCAAGAAATGCTTTTTGTGCATAAATATATCACTTATTGGGGTTTCATTTAGGAGCCTATTTACGTCTTATTTCCATTAACCTTGTGAGGTTAATATAATTTCAATATTGAGGAAGCTATGAATCATTGAGTCATATAATGAAATAAATTATCGATGCAGATTAAGGTTCAGTCTCAGGTTATTAATTTTATTAATCATTAATTGTTTCTACAAGGATGCTATCAATTATTTAGACTGATTACGAAGAAGATCCAATATAATTAGGCCAAGGCTGTACGTCATAGCAAACAATGTGTAACGCATATTTAGGTATCTTATTTGCTTCCTAAGAAAGATTGAGTGGCTAGAAAGGATTTTCGTCAAGTGGTTGTAGTAAGATGAGTAAATTTTGGTATTTATAATATTTAATAATTGAATTTAAAGTGTATTTATCTAAACACATAATCTTTTTCAAACTAATACACAAATAGCATAAAAGAGTCAATACAATATTACATCTTAGTAGAAGAAAACTAAAGAAAAAAGTCTTTTTCAAATATTGTAGCTCTTTTAAGCAGCATCTCTGGTAGTTTTACCGATAAAATTCATTATGAGTCAGCTGTTCTAATTCTTGGAAGAATGCAAAAGAGTTTGATGCGCTACAGTGCTGTGATGTACTGGGTGTTAAAAATGTGAAGTTATTAGCATGTTTTTTTCAATCTCAAGCAGTCGAAATTTTCAACTTTAATGGTTCTCTTCTAATGCGTTCATATTTTCTACGTTTGCTCTTTTTCAAAATAGTTAGCACTATTTTTAATAATTTTAAATATTTAAAACAAACACAATGTAAATTTCAAACAAAAAACACTTACACTCGTTAAACCACTATTATTATTTTCAAACTAAATACTGCACACTTGTAGTTTTTTGGTTTGAATGAACTTTACCAAGTTGAACCCTTTATTATTCATAGTCTAAAAAATAGAATTCATTATATTTTTCAGTTGTAAATTCGCTTTCAAAAGAATGCATACACGTGAACCCTTAACCACATAACATAAATAAAAACCGGTTAAATCGTGAAGAGTATGAAGCAAGAGAATGAATCAGATCAATATAACGTAAACCAGAATATGCTGAAAAAATCATTTAAAGTAACAATAAAAGTTCAAAAGTAAATCGTTTTAGTTAATACATAAGAGGCAACTTTCCCATAAAAACTCTTTAAACATTTCAGGACCACAATCAGTCGGAAAGAGATTTTGATGTTTTCACCTTGCCATACCTCCAGCCCCGGGACCACCTTGAATTTCCTGAAAAGTTAAAAAAATATGTTTCAATAATTCATTAATCTAAATCGGTTAAATAATTCGGATTAAAAACATTCCTTACTTCATTAGTAATAAGAATGTTTCGAAAATCGAAACAAAATTGTAAGTACAATGCCTTTGAAGCTAAACGTAAAACATCAAATGGGCATGAAAAAAATACTCACAATGGCTTCCTGCACCAGACCACAGCAAGGACAACATATGTGGGTGAGCACATCTGACAGAACGCCACCCTGTTAAGAAATAACACAAGTTTTTAAAGTTTTACAAATTATTGAAATGACGTAGCTTGATCTAAAAAAAGTTTTCATAATTGAAAATGTAGTATTGGAAAAATAACTGGAAGAGAATGGTTCATAAATGATTTTTTAGAACCTTCAAAGCTCTATGTTTTTTATAAACTAGAACAGTTGAAATAGAGTTGATTATTTATGAATTTACTACAAGAAGTTGATGATGATGATGTTTATTTAATATAGCGCCAAGGAAAGCAACTGTTTAATGTTTCAAAATATAAAAAATATAACAGACTTTTTCATACATGTAGTTTGACGCATTCAATTTTACCATTATGGGTGGAACGTAAGAATAAAGAACCGATTTTTTTAAATTTAATAAATTGTAGAAATGTCAAACAAATAATATTTTTAAAATGTGATTAGTTATTTAAGCGTCTATGGGAAATACAACTTGACTAAAATGTCAATGTTTTTATTAACTTATAAAGCTTTTACACTTTTTAAATAATAATAAAAATAATGTAAAACATCTGTAGGTATTGATCACAGAGGTAAATATCTAAATGCTGATGCTTATATTTACGTTAAGCTGTTTTATGTATAGATAATGTAGTAATATAATATAAGATGAGTTTCTTCCATGACCTTGGACCGTTTGCCCATCAAATTTCCACGTAAATCATGCATTATCGTGTGAGTTTTAGTCTGGTTTTCAAGTTGCTCCAAAACCGAAAGTGAATGAAGAGCACTATGAATACATCGAACATTCTGTTGTTTCATACTTATTAAAAGATGATATCTTCGGTGCAACACTACTTAAGATATAAAGCCCATGAAAATATTGTGTAAACATAGAATAATTAACAGTAAATGTAAACGTATCTATCTTACTAACTTGGATGTTGAAGTGGTTACGAATGTCCTGTCTTATCATGGTTCTGACAATACAACCAACGGGTTCAATAATCGACAAAAATCCACATAGAAGGCAACTCTTGCCAACAAATTCTGCGTTCTTTCCAGCAGTGTAGCAGGGACAGAAGAACGTAATGATGCAGAGACCACAGTCATCGAAACATCCGCAAAGCCCATTTTTCCATTCGCCCGACATGTTTTTCTTCTATAGTTTTAAAACTGTCAAGATGTAAGTATAGGATGAGTGGAAAATTCTGATTTCAGAATCTTATTTTTCTATAGATTAAGACAAAAACGTTCAAAAAATTTTTGGAGGCGTTTTGGGAACATAAGAACTACAGTTATTAAGAATTAATTAATTAAATTTTAGATTATTAGAAGTTCAAAAGTAGTTTTTTATATGTTTAAAGTTCAAGTTGATAAAAATTAATATGGATTACCTAAACTTCAATTAAAAGAAAATTAAAGCATTTGAACATTTACCATTTGTATTTTGTCAATTGCTCTTTTAATTGATAGAATGTAATGATGTAAAGAATTGATAATTCAAACGATAATAATGATAGTTCTAATTAAGTAAACATTAATGCTTTCCTGTATAGAAGTTTGAAATAATTATAATAAATTATTCTACTTTAAAATATTAGTAACAAAATACGTTTCAATTATTAAAAAATTTCTTTTTAATAGGAATAATAAACCAAAAAATGTTACTTACCAAAAAAAAGATCGGATAAAATATAACCAAGTTTAGAAAGCAGTTTAAAGCAGAATTTGCTTATAAAACTCTGAAAGTATGCATAAACATATGGTGATACTTGACGAGCCTTTATAGATGCTCACGTACTTGTGCATCTTTCATTAGATGCTTTCAAATTTGTCAGTTCGTAATTAATATGTCTTTAGACCAATTAATTTTTATTTTAACGTTTATTACTAAATACAGAGAATTATTTGTAAAAAATATTCAAGAATCATTTTGGTCTAATTTTAATTTTTACTGAAATGAGAATCTCGTGCATATCTTTCTTAAAAAGAGATTAAACAGGCACTTTTTGTTTTTTCCAAAAACATTTGTATAACAATTTTTTTTCTTGGGTTTAAACTCTAACTTTAAAGGAGATTTGGTTTTCGTCTGAAATCAATTTTTTCACTTAAAAAAAGATTTAGTTCTTTTATTGAATACTTTTCTGTCAAATAAATTCTCAAAAATCTAAAAATAATCTTTCCACGCCATGCCTAACCACTGTAACAAGCCACGTCGCACACTATGGATGCACTCCTACGCCTAAAGAAACTATAAAGAAACATTTGACAATAAAAATTATTTTTATTTTAACAATCTTGTAATTTTTATTGAGGGTTTTGATTAACATCATCGATGGAAAATGTTTAAAAACTATTTAATTATGATATTATTAAAATATGCTTACCGTAAAAACTTCGCACTCTTACAAATAATTCTTTTTTAAGATTTCAGAGAAAAATGTATTTTTGAAACTAATTGCAAAAAATAAATTAATAAATATTGCAGTTTTTACTCATTAGTCTTTGTATTCTTAGTCAAATCAAATAAGTAATAAAATAATTTAAATTCAGTTACGAATATTATTATTGTTCCCCACAATTACCACCTAAAACATTGAAGGTTTTAAAATGTATGTTCGAGCTAAGAACCCAAAAAACAAATTTGTTTTCTCAAAATTAGGGTGTCTGAACATTAAGAGTGTCTAAACAATCTGGGATTTTACGGTATATCTTATTTAAAGGTATAAAAACCCTAAAAAGACTTTTTTTAAAATTATTTAAGAAAAAAATATTTAAACTAATTTACTGGCTCCATTCTGTCTTTTCAGAATCTTAATCGGAGCATCCATATACATTACTTTTATATTATGTGTTTTAAACCTACATTTGACAGAAAACGATCCAGATTAACATCAAGATTTTAATGTTATTCAAAGCACGAAAAATATTTTAAAATTCAAGCATTAAAACCACACCAAAACCCTTCTTGCTTTTCGATAATACAAACAGGTAAGATTAATTGATGGTTAAGACAGTGTAATTAAAAATAGATGAAAGATAAACAGACATTGTAGTAGGATCGATACGAATAACACGTGTCAAGCTATTAAAAAGTAAACGTGCACAGTAATACAGCTCCATATACCCAATGCTGTGCACAAAATCCTCAATCCGTTAAACCGTTATAACGATTTAAAATATGTCATCTACTTATTTTATCTTAAATTTAACTTTTGAATAAATTAACGGATTAATTAATTTAGGTTTTGATTAACTGTTCTCAACTGTGCATAAACCTAACGTATACAGGATAACGTATACCGTATTCAATTTTATACCTGTATACATGCGTTTACGGTATACGCATGTATACAGGTATACAATTTCATAAATGTTAATTACTTTTGTTAAAATTATGAGACAAAAAAATTGTAAATTAAACATATTTTAATTGACCACTGATAGAAAAATAAATATGTCATATTTAATTTATCAATATATATATGAGATATATTAGTTAAATATTTTGAAAAAGATTCAGATGGTATAAGCATCGTTAATAAAAATGTGTCAAAAACTGGCATTCAAAAAAAAGATTACATCAAAAAACTTTTAGGAAACTTTTGAAATATGCAATGTCAGAACATTTATAAAGTTACATAAACCAGGGCTTATTTAACGATAAGGATTTCTTGTCAATCCACTTAAAATATAGGTTCAAGTCAAACTTTCCCAGTCAACATCTACATGGTATATCGCTGAAATGAAGCTCAAATATGATTCTAATCTACATTGCGGCAATGATGGCCGAGTTTTAAACATTTGGTTTTAACCAATTAAGAGGTTTCGCGTCCATCATTTGTTGCAGTCAACTCTTAAGCTTACAATATAGTTTAAGTAGATCATGAGAAAAAAATAACTCAATCCTCACTGTTTTTTTTAAATTAAATATTTAGTACAACTTCATTAATATTGACGTGTAGGCCTGATTATGAGAACAATAGCTAAATTAATGGTCTTTTAATGGCTGAAAATGAGGTCTAATTGTGAAGCTGCATTGTAAAGATCGCAGTGTTTGCTTACTAATAGTTAAACTAGATCCAAGTTTAAAGTGTTTTCATTATTTTACTTTTATTCTCCTTATTTTGAGAAAAACGCGATTTTTGAATAATTCTTTTTGTTCTTTCTGCAAACTTAAATATTAAATATTCTTTTATAATTCTCTTTTACAATTGAATAATAAAAAAATTGTGAAAAAAAAGTAAAAAGGATAATATAGATTTTGAAACAAAAATTATTATTTTCAATTTTTTTAGATTATCTCAACTAAACAAAACTTCATTGTCTTCATTTCTAAACTAGTAGGCACTCGCGATTCACAAAAGACACGCCCGATTTAATGCTATCTATGTATAGACCTTGCATAGTACACGAAAATATTTTATTGATCACTTTGTATAATAAATTTTAAAATATCAAATTATATTAAAAAACTCGTGCCCTTACCCTGAAAATGTCCATTTTTTCGACTATATTTTAAAGCGCTAATAGCGGATAATATCCTTACACGGGGCACTTGTTTTAATCCCGGCACTATTACGTTTTTAATTATTAGAAACTCGTGAGCACTCCAATTGCTCGTGAATTACAAAACAATTAATCAGACCTTATGCAATTTATTTTTTTTAAAATACTATGCAAATTTGGAATGTTTTTATCCTTTAATCAAAGAGATTTGTAGGTATATATTCTTTTAAATATTTGATTTAATGACATTTTAAAAGAATAAATCTTTAAACCTATAAATTATAAGCAGTTCAAATGATTAACTTGTTTGAATATAGTTCACATTACAGTAACTAGAATCAGTATCTTAATTATTATTATTTCCTCTCAGTTCAAATTCAGTTTTATTTCAAGAGTAAGTGTTAAATCTATAAAATAAACTTTAAAAGCATGAAAATAAGTTATTAAAAACCAATTTAAAACTAAAATTTAAAAGAAATAGCTACACCTGTAATTTTTTTACTAGTTTAAAGTTGCTTGCTTTTAGATAATTTACAATATCCGGGTTAATAATTGTCTATTTACTTACAACGTCTTTCCTTTCAACAAAACGTCACCTCAGCATCATTAAACCGACATTGATTTCACAAAAAATTTTTATGCAATATTTTTCAGAATAAAAGCTATGCACTTTCAGTATAACATGCCTCTGCTTTGTAACAACCTTGATCTAGATTCGAGCTTCTTTTCTGGCTGATTTTAATTCTTCGCCATATCTCAGTGCTATAAGTACATTGACACGCGTAAACATTCATCTTCACGTGCTTTTCTTTTAGTTATTTGTTTTCCTAGATGGTTCCACAATTCTAACCTCGTTAGCTAACTAGGTGATGCCTGAAATCGAACTCATGACGTTCCAAGCCATTACACCATCGCCGTTTACGTAACTGACTGGTGTAAAAATATTAAATAACTAATTTAAGTTTTAAACTCTGAAAGTTAAAAATAAACGTGAAATTTTTTTTAAAAAGAGATTGTTTATTATTAAGCCTGATGAGTCAATAGGTAAATTGTATGCCACATTTTCAGAAAGGTTTACACGTGAGAAGTTAGACCAAAGAGGGAAAATAAAAATAAAAATAAAAAAATATTCCATTAATCAAATGGTATAATGTTTTTGATTTTATTCATTTTATAAATTACTCAATATTTAAAATCAGTAATTGTAAAATAAAATTGTCATCACATTCTTATGTATGTAAAAGCTAAAAATGTGCAGTATAAAAAGCAGTTTGAAAGAAAATATTTTCGTGTGTTAAAATATATCTAAAAGAGTATATATCCTAAAAATGAATAAACTTCATGCTGAAATTAAGCCAGTTTCAAGTGATTTTTCATCTCGTCATTCCAACCGCACCTGGACCTCCTTTGATTTCCTTAATAAAATTATTAAAAGTTTTTTTATATTTAAGAATTTCCATTAGAAGTTTTAGAAAAAAAACGAGTTTATTTAATTCATATCAAAAGAAGCAAGCGTCGTCAAGACAAAACACAGAAAACCTACAAAAAGCAGACACTGCAAAATATTTCAACACAAAATGAATTATCCCAAAGTACCTGTGCTTCTTGTACCAAACCACACAAGGGACAGAAAACATGCATACAAAAATCTCCCAGACAGCTTCCCTGTTGTGATGAAATCGTATATTCTAAATATACAAGATTTTAATGGAAAAAGATACAAATTGTATTTTAAGTGTTGAGCATGTGTGAAACGTAAGTTTAAATCGAAATAATCAAACCTCAATGTTGAAGTGGTTACGAATGTCCTGTCTGACAATAGTTCGGACAATACAACCTATTGGCTCGCAAAGGTTTAAGAATCCATATAGACAACAACTTTTTCCAACAAATTCGGCGTTCTTTCCAGCAGTGTAGCAGGGACAGAAGTAAGTGATTATGCAGATACCACAGTCGTTGAAACAGCCACACATTCCATTTTTCCATTCGTTCGACATTTTTCTGTTTTTCCCTTCTCAAACTGTTGATATTTAATAGTATTAGCATTTTTCTGCTTTTAATAAAAAAAAGTCAACATTCTTATTAAAATTATTTATATTTCTAATTTTACAAATAAAATATTTTTTTAAAAAATAAATCAATAAAAGAGAGTAAGAGTCAATATAAATGTAAGCAAAATCTTGTTAATATTTTTGCTTTATCAGGTTGTCTTTGATATTTCATTTTTCCGAAACTCGAATTTTTAATTTTTTGGGCCAGCGACACTAAACACAAATCTTAACTTTATTTTTTTTAATAAAAAAAACTGATTTGAAGTAAAAAATATCACACATACCAAAGGATTCAGCAGCTAGTCCGCCCCAACGGGTTGTGTATTCTCTAGTTCAGCTAGGTTCCTCGGTTTATATATGTATTGGAATAGGTGGCATAGTTGTGCATTTATTATTATAACTTAGAATCAATTGAATAAATAATGACTATCTTAGTATATATATATATATATATATATATATATATATATATATATATATATATATATATATATGTTAATATTAATATTAAGGGGTTACTCAAAACAATAAATAATAAATTTTAAACATTTTTGTTTTTAAAAGATGCTAAGTAGTGAAGTTAATAAATCTCACAATCAATATAATAAAGAATGATGATGATATAATTCCAGTATATATATTTATTTTTATTTATATATATAGTTTGCAACATGCATAAATTTTTCAATTATGTCTTCAAGAAAGAGTATGCGCACACACGCTGCTCTTTAATCTCCAGCAAACGCAAGATGATAAAAAAATAAATAGAAATTCTTTTTTGTTAAAGGCATTTTTTTCCATTTATAAATAAGCTGTATTTCATAAAATTAAGTTATATGATCTTTTCATCTGAAAATACAGACGAAAACACAGGGATGAAGCAGATAATGAAATACGGACATCTTGAAATCCAAAATTTCTTAAAGACTGTAAAATATTGCTTGCTTCAATGTCAAAAAGTATGCTTGATCGTCTTGCAATGTTGGTTTCTAAAGATGGATCAATAAAACAGCAAGAGAAAGTTAAGAAGTTTAGAAACAGGGCAGGATGCAGTCGATTATTATTATTAGTAGTTTCTTGCTCCATTGGAGCGTGGCATCATGAACAAACTCCCTCTTATTCGTCTTGCTCTTAGGTGCGGTGGATGTAAACCTGTAATACATTGTACAGAACCATTCACAACAGCTCTTTCACTTATTTTACAACCATAATACGCCTATTAAATTTAATAATTTGTGTACGTCATCAAGTCTTATTGATTATATTGAAAACAAACCACCTTAGTCTGCGTTAGTTAGTCAATCTGTTTACGCTTAACCCTCTAAGCAACGCTTCCATCGCTACTTGTTGTCATGGAGAAAAGCAAACAAACTTGACAGATCGTAAATTGTTTTCGGGTGTGGAGTCATTGAGGTTCATGCTTTTTTATTGTTTATTTCTATAACTTTTATATATAGTATAACATAATTATGAATGAATTAAAATTCAAAGATTATGATAGATCCGTATACTTTCGGTGTTTAAATAAAATTTGCAATGGAAAACGTTAATAAGACAGCTCGAAAACGAAAAGATAAACCTATGGTGATTTGAAACATGTTTCAGGATATTCAACCCAGCTGTTAATGCTAGCAAATGGAAAAGAGCTGCGTGCAATGACTTCTATAGTGAGGTTATTGACAGTCTGGAAAGAGGTTGACTGATGAGGATAGCAAATATTTAAGCTTGAAATTTTAGACGCATGGTTTAAGCCATGGGAGTCTCTAGCTACAATAAATATAAATATTTCTCAAAAATCATTTTGTTCGTCTTATCTGTTCTTATCGAATAAACATATACTCTCCAAAATTTATCAAATTTTATCAAATTTTCCGGTTCCATTTTGTAAATGCGAAAAAGCATTTCTAATTTAGGAAATTTGAAAACAAGTTTTTCAACTATGGGGAAAGAGAGGCTCACTAGATATTGACGTAAATATTTATGACATGTTTCAACCATTTTCAATATAAAATTTCATCGGGCTTTATTAGAAATGCGATTTTTAATGAGATTTTTTAGTTAGATTTTTTAATGAATTTTTTTTTAAGTGTGAATTTGTCCTTAAACCTCTTTCCCCTGGACCCTCTCTTGATCCGTCTCTGGTTTTCTTTCAATTCTTTTAATTTATGAATGAGTAAGTTTTAAAATTATGTTTTTACCAACTTCTTGTCTATTTTTTGACAATTATTTTTAAAATACCAATAAAAAATTTTAAAAATAAGATTAATCTTTTGGAAAATATTGATGTGTACAAAAACAAGAATGTCTTAAGGGATCAATAATGTTGTTTGGTTCTCAGATACATAACTTTTTAGGAAATGTTCAAATTAAAGTATATTGTAAAAGTATGATGCAACTAGGGTTTTACTCGACTCAAATGGGTTTTACTTATTACATGTTTTTCATTCTGTTGAATTCAAACCTCTATTCTGTTTTAAGATTATGCTCTTGTCTGATAATTTGGACATATGTATTCTATAAAATAAGAGAACAAACGAGCCTTAGTTCATATATTGAATACTTGGCTGATGAAGATATATATTATATTCAATAATCCTTAACTGCAGGAGCTTTACGTCAGTCTAATAACAAAAATATGACAAATATTCCTATGTCCTGTGAACTTATGTCAGAAGAAAACATTTAAAGTTTATTTCAATTTAGTAGCATAACGTTAAAAAAAAAATTTCAAAATTATTCCATTGTATTTTTTGGAAAAATTTAATCGATATTTAATGTAAAACAATCTTATGTAAACTCAAAGTATTGAATAAATATTGAAAAATTGTATTTAAAGAACGCAAAATTCTATTCAGCCACACCTTTATTTGGATTATGTATAGGTTAGGGTTTATTCGTTGTTAAGGATTAACAGTAAAGCAGCCTAAATAATAGAAGTGTGATTAATAATTTATGAGTTTTTTATTTCAGCTTTATCTCTGCATCATTAATGAATCATGTTTTGGCACAATCCTTTTCATGAAATATGTTATATAGAAGATACAGAGATTTGTTCAAATTTTGATGCGTTCAGATTTTGAATTCTTTAAAGTTAAAGCAAATTCGAAGCAGAGATTTTGAAACATGTATTAGAAAAAAAATTTCTGAATTTAGTCATTTTCTTTCTAATTGACGCGCGTCGATAGGTAATGTAAATTTAAATATTTTTTTACTATTGAAGAAAGAACTAAAGCAGTAATAATTAACTTTGAAATGGTTTTCAAAACTGTTTCACTTTGAAACTTTTACTTAAGTACTGAAAAATCTGATCCACATCAATCTTTCTGGGGTACTTGCCAATCTCACATTCTCAATCAGAAAAAATGCTAAACTAAAAGTTTAAACTTTTTTATAAAATGAGACATTTACTTTTATTATTGATAAGTGATTTTTATTTAAAAAAATTCTAATAGGATAAAAAAAATATCACGTTCTAACAAGTGAAACTCGATGTTTGTGTTCCTCAAATAGAACTCAAACTAAGTCGAGTAAGTTTAATATATTAAAAAAGAATCAAGGCCATGATGACAGTTTGACAGTTTGAAGTATGTCTTCATCTCGACATTGCAACTGCATCTGTATTCGTTCTAACTTCCTGAAATTAAAAATTAATAAAAGTTATTTGAACTGGTTGATGATTTACATTGGAAATAAATAGACCTTGCATTCATATGAACGAGGGAGTGACAGGAGCACGCATCATTGATTTATTTATTTCAAAACAAGGCAAACGTACACATTAGGAAGCACTCAGCAACATTTCCACATACAATTTTTATTTTATAATATTACAAAACTACCTGGGCTTCCTGCATTAAACCACAAAATGGACAGAAAATGTGCATGCATAAATCTCCCATGATATCCCCCTGTTGAAAGAAATAGCGTTAAGTCGATTGAAGAAACATTTTATTACAAGTTTTATAAGAAAGCTTTTCAACAAAAATGTTTCGCAATCACAAACCTTAATGTTGAACTTGTTACGAATGTCCTGTCTCACCATGGTTCTGATTACGCAGCCCAATGGCTCCAAGCAGGATAAAAATCCAAATATGCAACAACTTTTCCCAGTAGCTTCGGCGTTCTTTCCAGTCGTATGGCAAGGAAATATTGCAGTTAGAATGCAAAGCCCGCAGTCGTTAAAACAACCGCACATTCCATTTTTCCACTCGTTTGACATTTTTCACGTTGGGTTTTCAAACTGTTGAAGTGGGCAGTGTTTCTGCCAACTTAAAAGAATTATTTTAGATAGATCATTAAAATAAATGTATTGGAAACTCACAAACTGCTTTTTAATATATAACTTTAAAAACCGCCAAGTAATCAACTCTTTGATGAAGCAAGCTATGAGATTTTTGAGTTTCTGCGGATCATATAATTTTTTTTAAAACTTAAGCAAGAAGATCTTTGGACAAGCACTTTCAAATCCTAGCTATAATGGTATTTTATTATTTAAACATTAATTTCATGTGGTAAAATCTAGCACATACCAAAGGGTTAGAGCAGCAAAATAATAGACCCACTGGAATCACGAAATTTCGTCTTCATTTAATAGTCTAAGCTTTAACAATAATTCAAAGAACTCCTATTGAAATTTTTATTTTATAATGATAATTTATTTAAATTTTAATGACACTGTATAAAAATGTTTAAATACATATTTATCAATTTTTCCAATTAAAATCAAGACGATTCTATTCGTATTCTTTTCCTTCAAAATCGTAAACTTTTTAATTTTTCGTATTTCACCGAATAGTGTCGTTTAAACCGAAGTACATATTTAAATCAAGTTATCATTACTTCAGATAACTGTTTTCAAAGCATTTTTTCAATCAAACTTCATTTATTTTAATGTTTAATGTTTTTTTAATACATATTTTTAACAAGATCTACATAAAGTTTAAAATATGATCATTATCGTAGTTGCACGAAAAAAAGCCTCTTGTGCTCTCACTATGCCCGCCTGGTTATGATGATGATGATGATGATGATGATGATGATGATGATGATGATGATGATGATGATGATGATGATGATGATGATGATGATGATGGTGGTTGATGATGATGATGATGATGTTTTAATATCTATTTCATACACATTGCATCATTCGTAATTGTATTTGGCTGAATAGTTGGTCCAATTTTTCATTTATAAAAAAGTAATAAAATCAGGTTTTCGGTACGGCTCTATCGAATTCTGTATAAATTCCATTATTTTTCTTCCTACTTTCTTTCATTTTTTGTTAATTTTGATCCTTATTTATGAAAAAATAAATTATATATTTTGAAAATCTTTTTTTGAGATGTTGTATAAAAATACTACGCTGATATGTAACAATGTTAATGTAGCAGTGTAACATTCAGTGATGCTTTTCTTGGCGGTTTTAACAAAAAGTATTTAAAATGGTAAATATATTAAAAATATTTTTTCTCGAATGTTTAGCTTTAATAATTTGCATATTCAAGGGGCTCTGTAATATTCAATGCTCTCCAATCTAGAAAAAAATAAATATTTGCAGAAGAAAAAACTGGAAAAAGTTTTTCCCACACTCAAGGATTGTCGTGGTGATGAGGAAAAAAATGTAATGAATTCTAAGCTAAAAAATATTCACAAATATTTTATCCTTCAAGAATATTTTTTTATTCATCAGGTATCAGAAGGAAGAAAACTCTTTTAAAAACGTGTAACTTGTTTGACTTATCTGATACACTGTCAATTACTATTACAGTGGAAAAATTGCAATTTTTATTTCAGAAAGTATTCACTGCGAACGTTAATCATATGGTAGACTTTTAAAAAACATCATTGGAATAGATGAAATAGGATTCCGAAAAAGGATGATGATGATGATGGGTTTGTGGGAATGATGATGATGCTGTAGTAGGAATAATGGTGCTGTGGTTTCTATAAGTGGTTTAAAAATTGTTTTAATTAACAAATTTATTGTGAAGAGCGCGTTTGAATTTGAGAAAGAGCGCTATATGAATAATGATTTAAATGCTCCTTCGTTACTAATATCAATGGATCCTATATTTTATTGTGTACTTCACATAAAGTACTCAGTATTTAAAAGCAGTTTTTGTATAATTAAAACATGATCACGATCAAACTGGTGTATAATTGTGAATGTGCTATATCAAAAAACTATATAATTTTACGTTGCTTGTGCTTAAATGTATACTTGAAAACTCAATGAAAATGTTTAATAATTCAAGGTCATGATGAAATTCTGTTTGGTTTCAAGTTTTCTTTTTCATCTTGACATTCCACCCGCACCTGGACCCTCCTTGATTTCCTAAACAAATAAAATTTTTGGTTTTATTTAAAGTGTTGACGTTTTTTGTTTATAAATCAATAATGGCTACATTTATATTTAATTCGTATTGACACAGCGATCATCATTAATTTTGCACTTTCAAAAAAATCAATGCACATGAAAGTAGGAACTTAAAAACATAATAAAAAAATATTTTTATTTCAAATTACCTGCGCTTCTTGTATCAAGCCACAGAATGGACAGCATATGTGCATCAAGGCATCCCCTACGACACTTCCCTGTTTGGAGATAATAAAAAAAATTTAAAGTTGAAGTTTTAATAAAAAAGTTTTTAAAAAATAATTTATTTTAGAGAAACACTGAGTGAATATTTTCAAGAGTTTTCATCAAACAATTCCAAGGATTGGTAAACAAAATCGTCTAGTAGCAATATTGCCAAAATTATGGAAAATGCTGAGAAGATGTAGAAACATGTGTTGGTACGTTGACGAATTTGAATTTCTAATCACTTAAGAAAATATAGCTTCTAATTGTAAATAAAACTAAATCAGAATCATTTACTTTAAGAGTTGGAGTAGGCGGTAAAACGAGCTCATCAGAAAACGAATAAGAATTGGTTAAATGTTTTTTAAACTGAGTTTGCCATCATTATTGTTCATTAGATCAAAAAATGTATCTGACTGCTAACTAGCTTTAATTTATGCTTTTTTAAGTTCGAAAAGAATCTTGAGCGTTAAGTCAACAGAAAAATATTCTTGGCATTTGAATTAACTTACACTTACTCAAAATCGAAAAACATATATTTTACGATGTCATAATGGGTTCTGCTTCAATTTTATAGAGTGTGCTTGACTAGCCTGCACATTAGTTCATGACAATTATTTCATTGTTTGGACCCATATTGCAAATATACTTACTGTCTATGAAAGGATGGTTTATTTTCCAATAAAAAGAAATAATTTAAATTTCAAAGCTAGAAGAATTTATGTAAAGTATAAATATTATCTGCTCCTTGGTGTTATACCTCTAATATTTTAATTTAACAGGATTTATTTTATTGAGCTTTTTTCTCACACCCCTTTTTATGATCATTACACAACTTGAAGGCTTCTTAATTTTCTTAAGTCTTAAGTCTTAGATTATGTACTTATTGAGAAATATTTTAACTTCATATTCGAGATTGGCAGGTTTTTAGGCTAATGTCGTTATTTATGAAGCCCTGTGACTTTTTTTCACCCTGGCAGCCATAGAATGTTTTTTTAGAAATACACGTTGTTTGCAGCTCATTGCCAATCTCTACAATTTTGATGTTCATGTCTTTTTTCTTTCCCATATGACTTTTTTCTTCTGCTCTGTTTACCTTTGACAAGTGTACTTCTATTGCTTTGTAATTAATCTTTTTTATACTGTATATACGTTCTTATATTTTTTGCATTATATCGTATTCATAAGAAATAAAATATAATGCCCGAATGATCACAATTGCTTAATAAACTCTCATATTTGATACATTTCCTAATAAAACACACAAACCTCAATGTTGAAGTGGTTACGAATGTCCTGTCTTATCATGGTTCTGACAATACAACCCACGGGTTCAAGAATCGACAAAAATCCACATAGAATGCAACTCTTGCCAACAAATTCGGCGTTTTTTCCAGCAGTGTAGCAGGGACAGAAGTAAGTGATTATGCAGAGACCACAGTCGTTAAAACAGCCACACAATCCATTTTTCCATTCGTTCGACATTTTTCTTTTTTTGAGCTATAGGAGGGTTGTTTATCATTTTTATTAAATAGATGTAAACTACTCAAAATTCAATTACTCTTCAGCTTTTCAAATGCATTTAATTTTGTACAAATATGTTACATAGAAGCTTTTAAAGTAGTGCTTTTAATTCCAACATTTTTTTCCATATTAATATGTTTAAAAAATTTAATTTTTTTATCTTTAACATACCTCTGGATCCTTTAGCTATTAGCTTAGTTTTTGTTCTGCTACGTTCCTTATATTCCGTCATTTAGCCTAAGGTTGTGAATTAGGTAGATTTATATATATATATATATATTTATATATTATTCATAGTTTTTATTTTTTCTACTAATTATATTCTATATCTAAATATATCATAAAAAATATAAATCTTTGTATATCTTTTCAATCCTTAAATATAATAGAGGTATCTCCTGTTTTCGAACCAATGCTTATTAATATATTTATGAAAAAAATCACGTTTGACTTATTTTTTGTTTTTAATCTAGAATTTTATTTTTATGTACCCGATTGACTCAATGAGACACTCAGTTAGGCAGCAGCAGCTATGGAACAAGTCTGAGCTTTGAACAACTTCAAGGTCAAAAGCAACCATTGTTAAGCTTCGGAGATTCTGGTAAAATAATAATAATGATTATAATGAAAAACTAAAGCGTCATTATAGTGGCGTAAAACGCAAACGGGCTTATATACCACTTACGGTCAAATTTTAAAAATCGCGTTTATATGTTACTAGGGTCTCAGTTGCCCTTGAAACTAAGGCCATTACGAGAGTCGTTACACACTCGGTTAAATGTAAATTTTAAATGGGATTTTGAAAACCCTTCAGACAAATAAATCATTCATCTCCGGTTTACATCATGCGGGACACTTGAATCACCGTCATACGTCAATATCAAAGGGTTTACGCCAAGTTAATAATACTCGTCGTTGTATTGTATTGTATTGTATTGAAATTAATGTGTAAAGGTTGTAGAACTTCTCTAAATTGAATTCGAATAATTTTATCACAGACCTGAGTCACTCGAGAGATCATACAACTTTCCTTAAGCTACTAGCTGGGTTCCTATTCTGTAGTGTCTCGCTTATCTAGACTCTTTCTTTGAAACCTTTTTTCATGCTTATAGAAGTGGAATATTATAAGTTTCAATTATTTTATATATCTTTTTTTATTGTTGTTGATTTTAATTGTCTAGTTTTGGATTTGAATTTTATCATTTTTATTCAAATTTTAATATTCGTCTAAACTTTTTAAAATCTCTTTTATTAACACAAACACTTTTATTTAAACTCAATTTAGCACAATAAATAGGAATAATCAAAATATAAAATAAATAGAATAACATTTCAAAACGACTTAATTAAACCCATATTTCTAACATATTCATTCACTATTATTAATATTATTATGAAAATATCTTTTTCTTTTTATTTAGGTAACTTTGACATTTATCTTTTAAGACTCATAATTATTTTGAGCAGTGAAGCTTATCTTATATGAGTTTGCATAAGTTTTGAACTTGGCAAGGCGGTGAAAGGTTTTCACTTAAGGATCAATAACCAAAATGCAGAACAGAGTTTATTAAAATGTTAAAATAACAAAACTGAAGGTAATTGGATAATAATGGATGAGTAATACTCGTTGAATATGCTTTAAGGCACTCTTGGTATATTTATATTGTATCATACCTGAACTTCAAACTTGAGAGTTAACTAGAGGCATGCACAGAGATAAAGTTTTCAACCGTCCCTGTTTCATTCCCACTAAATTAACTCCACCTCCATTCCATTCCCATTCAAATAGTTTCCAGCTACTTTCCGTCCCATTATTTTTATATACTATAAACACAATGGCTTTAGCATGAATATGCCGATGAATTTATTGTATCATTAATACACAAAAGACTATATCAATTTTCGTAGCCCATTTAAAAAAAGTCAATCATCAATATTATCGAGACATAGCTGATAAAAGACCGAAATAACGCTAATTTCGAACCTATGAAATAAATAAATAAATGAAGAATACTTGAGCTATGTGATCTCAATGATTCAGAATTTTCCTAAGCCATACTGTGTGCTAAAAGAAAATTATTAATCATACTCAATCGTTTGTTTGTAGAGTCACTTTAAAAAATCCCACTTGAAATAACTTATTAAGAGTGTATTATATAAATAGTTTTAGGTAGGAAACTAAACAAAAAGCACAATAGTTTGAAGCCTGTTATAGAAATAAACAATAATCTCTATGACTTCAACCCGAAAACAATGTACGATGTGCCAAGTTTTGTTTGCTTTTCTCCATGACAACAAAGTAGCGGTGGAAGCGTTGCTTAGATGGTTAAGCGTAAACAGAATGAATTCAATGCAACTCAGGTGGTTTGTTTTCAAGAAAATCAATAATGAATGCATAAATGCAATACCTCTGCAAATTCAATGTTTCAAACAAAGTTACGCCACTAAATTGTCTTCGAATGAAAAATTCTGAAAATGTTCGTAAAGATAAGAAAAAATGAATTGAGTTTGTTCTACAAATAAAATATGCACTAAAGCTTTGTACCTACGACGTAAGCTACTACATACCTTACCTAAATAGCTGATTTATTTCAATAATTATATATCGGAATATATCGGATTTTAGAATAGATTTGAATATACATGCTCAAAACTATTAGATTCTGGATCGTAGGTTTTTACGACTCTGAATCAACAACAGCTCTTTGCACGACCTTGCGTCGCTGACAAATCTTTCAGTTGTGTGTCCAATTAACGATGGTGTTTAATATGCATATTATGGTTGTAACAGAAGTGGAAAAAATGTTGTGAAGGTTTTTTAGAATTCCTTACTGATGTTCATCCACCGCATCCTGCCTGTTTCTAGACTTTTCGACCTTCTCTTGCCGTTAGGTAGATCGGATCAATTTGAAAAATAATGTTTAAAAGATTGCCACAAAAAATGATTTTTCATTCAAATCTTAATGATTAAAAAAAACGATGGTAGTTCTACTCAAGGACTGTGAGAAGAAGCAATGCAGAAACACCTGGGAGGAGAACATCACCGTTAGGAAATGAAACCTATGATTGCATCAGGGAGCACACAAACACCCGACTGAAGGGTCTTTTCGACGTAGAACAATAACTTTATATGAAAAAACGTGGGACAATATAAAAATGTGTAAGCCCTTTAACTAAGAGAATCTAAGAATTTTAAGGGCTGTTTAAAATTCAAAATTTGATTTTAAATTAAACCTTTATTTCAGACTTTTTACATATTTTTATCTAATTGGTATTTCAGATGAATCAAGCTATGCTAGTCTTGGTTATAGTTATCATTGACAGTGTTTTTGATTTACTTTGTGTTATTGACAATTCGAAGATAGAAAAATACTTCTTAAATGTTATATATTTTAATCCGTAAATAAGAAAATACAATTCTTTATACAGTTAAGGTGTTCGAACAAGCTTTAAATCGATAAGGCGGGAATATTGTAATTATAAATCAATTCACTCACAATCAAATCATTTTAGATTCAATAGCACATGTTATACATTTATTGATTTTTATTGCTTGATCATCTCAATTTAATTCTATTTGTAAGCTTCAGCTTCATACCATGTTCTTAATGAAAATTTCTTGTTCACTAATAAAAGTTTTATTAAAACACATAAATACAAATAAATAGTTTCAAATAAATTATTAAAAAATCATAAAATAAAGTGAATAATGCCATAAGTATTCAATAAATGACTGTGTATTATAAAGGTTATTACAACACGTGTATGCAGACTTTTATGTTGATATTGCATGGTGGAGTGGATAGAAAAATGATTAAAAGGGTGGATGGAGAGGTAGACAGAGAGGGGGTGGGTGGTCAAGTGTGAGAAAATGAAGGAAGGAGGGTACGTTGGCATTTGATGCTAGGGCGAAAAGTTGTGTGTATCAAACAACTGCACCCGCTCGATGGTGACGATGATGATGTCGTTCAATAGTATTTTGTTTATAAGTGATATAAACAACAAAAAATATTTTTTATTACATATTTTCAAACAATCATTTTTAAAAACTGAAAAAAGTTTAGTATAAAACTAAGTGGACATCTAGGGAAAAGATGTTATTTAATAAATAATTTTATCAATGTGAATTCTGTTTGCCTCAAAACCATGCGATTGTTGAGATTAAAAAAACTAGGAAGGATTTCGAAAACATAGAAAGCGGTGATTGCAAAATAATTTTACAACTGAAAATAAGTTACACATATTTAAACGATTTTTAATGAAAATTAACTAACGGCTTCACGGACCGGCAAATCCGAGTTCACCGTTATTCTTTCCACTCAAAAAATTGTAGTTGAAAAAATCATATTAGAAATAGCTTTCCAATTATTTTCTTTTTTGGAAAAAAAAGATATATATAGACTACTTCAAGCTTAAAGTTAGTTAATCCTTCAATAATACTTTAAAAATATCTAAATTTATTTTAAAACATATTTTAAAATTTGAGCGAATTTTAAATAAAGTATTTTTCTCTTGTTTCTTTATAAATATGTTTTTTGTCAATTCAGAATGAATGTGTGAAAAATTTTACATTAAATAGTTTTTGGTAAAGATTTGTTTAAGTCTGCACTTAAATAAAAATCAATATTAATTAAAACCAGAATTGAGTGAGATATAAATTTTAATTTGATGTAATTTATCTTTTCCATGTAGAATTAATCATAATAATTATTATTTTTTGTTATTGTTAATAAAAGTTGAATGAAATATTTTTAGTGTTGAAAAAACTAAGTCAAAGCTATTAAATATTTTAGTTCAATGAATTTTAGGCTAAAAGTTAAAATAAAAATCCTTCTTCTGAATCTAAAAATATTATAGTAGGGAAAAGATTTTTTCCAAAAATGGAGTTTGAAGGTCTCAAATGATGCGAAAAGATGGATATAATAATTATAGTTAAGAATACGTCTCAAGAAACAAGTTCAAACTTTTTTACACTTTTTATTCAGATTTTTCTTAAATTTTATGAAAGAGCGCTATAGAAATTTATATGATTGATTGATTCACCAAGGGTTGAACGATACTTTAGGGTTCACTATTTAAGACCCAATGCCATTCTTCTTGTTCTTGTTACACATTCTTCAAGATGAGCAAAATTTAATGAAACATGCTATTGCTCTGGTGTGGATAGAAATAATCACTTAAAAGCTACTTCAAAATATCACGGGAAAAGTAGGTCTTCAACCAAGACCTCTTTGAAAAGTCAGTCTCAGTATGAGCTTCTGTTTTATGATTCTTTTTCCTGGATCATTTCATCATTCACAGACACCTGTCCATATTCATTCCAATTATGAGTGTAATTCTCATCGACCCGTTGGTTGAACGAAGAAGAAATGTAATAAAAATACATTTTATATTGTATTAGCAAATAATATTTTCCTATTCAACATTTAGTTATAATTATTTTAAATTAATGATCAAACACAAAAAATCATATTTTTCAATAACGAAGTCAACACAAAAAATGAGTATTTAATTAATAAATTAAATAACGTTAAAAAACTTATTTATTTATTTTTTTAAATAAAAAATTGAAAGCGAATTACCTGCGCATGATTAAAAGATGATCAGATGAAGTATTGATCCCTCACCAAGACAACCACGATGCACGAACATTATTAGAGATTTTCTTTCATCTTATTTGTTTTTCTCACCCTCATTCAGGAAACCCTTTTACACTTTTTTTGTTTCTACCACTTTATTTTGTGTTTGAGTATTTTTTCGGATTTATTCGTTCGTTTAGTATATAAGTTTTTAAATTATAAACATTGAAAAATGATTTTACCAAGCTGTTTTTTAATCTATTGAATTTTTATAGAGCTTCTGCAGGCGCGTTATATGATATATCATTCAAAGAACAGAACTTGTAGGCACTATAAAAAGATATGAAATTCGTGAGTTAAAGGTATGTGGAATGGGTTTTCATCGATTTTACTATCTTAGCTTAGAGATGGCAACGTGAAGGCGTCTCTTGAAATGAATGAAATTCAACAACTAGCTTATAGCTCTAAGGTGAAGCAGGATAATTTCATCAAGTCAAAACTCTTTAAACATGACATTGAAAAGCTTGAATCTGATAATTGTGGAAAAGAAGAAAGGCTCGATTACATAAAATCGAAGTATTGTGATTTCGAAAGGGATTCTTACAATCCAATCGATAAACTTAAACAAGAAGATTTCCAGTGGAACCTTTATGATCTTCTTTCTTTTGAGTCGACGCACTCCCAAAAATTTCTGAGAGAAGTTATTTTAGGCCGAAGGATTGGCTTCTACCGTCTGAGGGAAGAGATTGGCACTGGGAACTTTTCTCAAGTTCGTCTTGGAATTCACCTTCTCACACACAGTGAGTAGTGCATATTGAGGTTTAAAACAAAAATAATTCTTTTAAAAATTACGCGACTAATTGAAACATTTCAAACAGATAAAGTAGCAGTAAAAATTTTAGACAAGTTTAAAATGCAGTTAAAAGTCAAGAAACTATTAGCCAAAGAAATTCCATGCATGGAAAACCTCCACCATCCAAACATCATTCGCTTCTACGAGGTGATTGAAACCCTCTCGAAGATGTACATCATCATGGAGTACGCCAGCAATGGAGAACTCTACCAAAAAGTTGTGCAAGAGGGAAAATTAACAGAAGCAGTAGCGAAAATATACTTTGCTCAAATTATCTCAGCCTTAGAACATATGGTAAGCTGTCTACTTTTTTAAAATTATTACTTTGAAAAGAATTTTAATTATTATTGTAATTTTTATTATTATATTTTTTCAGCACAGCAAAAACGTCATCCATAGAGATTTGAAAGCCGAGAACATATACTTGTCTTCCAAAAATTGCATTAAAATCGGTGATTTTGGCTTCAGCAACTGGTGCAATCCAGACGGCTTCATGGACACCTTTTGTGGCTCTCCCCCGTACGCTGCCCCAGAACTCTTCAGCGAAAAGAGTTTTCAAGGCTTCTGTGTCGACATCTGGGCAGCAGGCGTTGTTCTTTACTTCATCGTGGTTGGCTATCTTCCATTCAGAGCTGATACCATTGGAAAGTTTGTCTTTCAATTTTTTTATTTTTCAAAGTTAATTTTTTATTTAAATGAAATTTCCGTGTACAAATAAACACATAGGCTCAGTTTTTTTTTAAAAATACACAAAATCAAAGAAACATTCTCTCAAACTCCAAGGCTGAAAAGAGTGATCATCGAATGCTGCCTGAAGATCCCCGATCACGTCTCGAAGTCGTGTCGACAGCTCATCAGTGCCATCGTCCGAGTCGAGCCCCTTGAGCGACTCACCTTGAGCGAAATAACGGCTTCCGAGTGGTTGAAAGGCTGTTCGTTCCCTGAGCCTTTAGAAGGACCCGTAAAATTTGACTCTATTCCCAGGTTAAGTGTTTGAAGTATTCACATAAAATCTGTCTGGTTTTATACCAAGCTGATTAAACACAGATAAATATCACACGCTAATCTTTATTTCTTATATAAAACCATTATTTAAAACAGTATAATTTAAATTATAACGTTATTTTACATAATTTTATTTCCTTATTTTATTAATTTATCCATAAATAAACTAATGTTTCAAAAATTAGAATTTAAGTGTTGCATTTTCAAAAGAATATAGAAAAAATAATTTCATAAGCCAACCTATTTTATTGTTTTTGTTTAAAATAAAAAAACTTACCGAAATTTTCCATTTATTTAAAAAAAAAGAATTGAAAGATATTTTATCTGTTTCCAATAAAAAACCACCAGAAACCTCGAAAATGCACCCGAAGAACACAAAGAGACAAGAAAAAAGCTGAAAACACTGGGAATATCTGACGAAAAGATGGAGATTTCACTGAACAGACAGACCAGAAACAGTGTTACAGGCGCCTACCAAATTGTGCTGCATCAAATCCAGAAGAACAAATGCAAGACCCTCAACCCCGATGAGTATGAAACAATCAACCACCGACCCGCCACACTCAAACCTCAATACGCTAACAAAACATCAAAACTATGCTCTCTCTTATAATGCCGGTGTCATCTTCTTGAATTTCAAACTTTTTAGTTTTGCATTTATACCTCTAATATAGATTTTTCATCTTTTTTATTTATGCAAGTACCTTTCTTTTGTATGTTCTTACAGGTTTAGGATTTTAAACATTCTTTTTTTGATTATTAAAATGAATTCGAACGTTTTAATCTAACAATTTCATACGTTTTTTATCTCGCTTTGTATTTGCCTTTCTAGAAGCAATTTAGTCTGAGTATTTAAGCTTTTTTGAACATATTTCAGCAATAGTCCATCTTTTTGCTCAATTACTTTCATGTAAAAAATTGCACGAATATTTTTTCTCTAATCATTTTAGTAATGAAAAATCTAGAAAAGTGTAAAATTATTTAACTATAATAAAAAATATTTTAATCTTTTTTGATAATTTTTAAACTTTCAATGATTAACAAAAGCCAGTAAAATTGGAAAGTTTCAACAACCCTTTGATTTGTAAGGTATAAAAGCATGAAACACAATGTGTCGTGAAGGTCATGAAAAATTAAAAGGCACTCATGGTTTACAAATAAATGTAAGGGAAAGTAAAGAAGAAATATTAAATATTTTCTAAAGAGGGAAAGCTTCCATGTCTGGTGTTACTAGAAACAATAATAGTGTTATTAAAAAAATATATTGATGGTTTCATGCTTCACTATTTGCAAATCAGCCATAATGCTATTTATTTTTCATTATTTTTGACAAATTAAAGCAGTAAAGCATATAGAAAAGTTATATTTTTTATTAATGATCTTTTATTTATTTTTCCGGATGAAAAGAAAAATTAATCAAAAAGCGTTGATGAAAATGATCGAATTAGCACGAGCAAATAAGAGAGGAAGCTATATAATACGCTCCTCAAGTCATTCCAAACTCTTCTGGCAATTTACAGTGCATTTCATTAAACCTTTCAAGGAGACAAGAATGAATGTTTTGACGAGAAGAATGGCGCTGGCTTGTGTGTTGGCTGTGATGGTGGCTTGGTGTGCAGGGCAAGACTTCGACGGGGAAGAGCAGACTTTTTACTTTGGAGAGGCCGACAAAAGGTATGGAATTGGTATAAATTCTTTTAAAAGGTCAGATGACATTAAAAAAAAGTAACCCCATTTTTTTTCATGTAACAATTCAATAATATATTTTCTTTAACAACTATTAACTCACATTTTTAAATACCGAATGATACATTTATGTGTATGTTTATTTTAATTAGCCTTAGCAGTATCGTTTTTCTGTAATAACCAGTGAATCAAGTCGTTATTTTGCGTTTAAATAGTTTTTTTAACTCTAAAAATGTATTAAATTTGATACATTTACAGGTCGGAAAGAGTGATAAGACCAGAACTGAGAATGAAAATCCGTCCGGGAAATGAACACCAGGCTAGACTCTTTAGGTTCGCCAGAAGAATGTCGCCAATCACCATGAAGTGAAAAATAAAAAATTCACGAAAATTATTAGTATTTCAAGTATTTAATTCTTATAACAATGTTTCTATTTTTCAATTAATGGATTTTTCTTTGCTATTTGTGAAAATAGGATTTGAATTGAAATGATGATTATTTTAATAATAATAAACTAAAACATTCAAAAGTTTCATTTTTGAAATTATTTTTTTTTAAATACAATTGAAAGGAGAATATATAAATAATAATATTTACTAATTTATTAACAAATTTAAAATTACCTCAGTCTTAAAAATTATCTCAATGTACCTTTAACCTGTTATAATCATTAAAAGTGAATCTGCTCAAAGTTAGAATGATGGGACATGTGTTTCTAAAACAGGAACCCTTTTAAAAGCATAAAATAAAAAGAATATTTTTTAAATACAAATAAATACATTTCATTTCAAAATGTGGTTTTTTAAATGTTTGTTGAAAACTTCCCAGATTTTTAATAAAACGAAATCTCTTAAAAGCGGTTATCGGTGTTATAAATATATTGAAAATCCCAAATACTCAGCATTTTGCTTTTCTACACTTGTTGATAAAGCGCCTTTTGAAGGTGAAGGAAATCTAAAAAGTATTACTAATTCAAGGTTTCCCAATAGAAAAAGGCATGAGAAACAACAAGAATTTGCCCAAGTAAAGAAATTGACCAATAATTTCATCTATTTAACTTGAATTTTTAAAAATTAATATTTAATCATCAAATTGAAGGGGTTTTACAAAGTGACAGCCTATGCAACTGCTGAAGAATATAATTTAGAGAGGTTGACAGATAAACTAAATAAAGAAAAATTTTATAAAATAAGAAATCTACCCGAAGGTATGATTTCATACATATATAACATAAATGCCTCTTTTGATAAATAAAATGATTATAAAGAAACTGGTGAGACTGAATACTCCTCTTCAGATGCCTCAAACGTGCTTCACATCGAATACAGTCCATTACTTGCATGCACTCAACCGACCTCATTTAAAAATATTTTCATTTTCAGGTTTTTTATATATTCTTTTATTATGATAAATCATTTAAAAATAGTTATTTTAATATTTCATTGTTTCTTTTTATTTAAAATTCAAATGACTAATTTTAAAAACGATATTATATTTATGTCATTTAATATTCAGGGAAGGCTCTATTGTTTTTTGGAATTTCAAAACAGATGAGGTAAAATATGGAAAATATTAAATTTTCAATAAATCAATAATTTAATTATATTAAAATAAATTTTATATTTATTTTTTTTATTTTATACAAATAATTATTTAACTTTTACCAATGTGTATATAAATAATAAATTGCATTTTTTCTTCAAAAATCACCAAGAAAATCCAAGTGTTGAATATGGTGAGGCCGTTTCAGAGCGGTTCTTACAACCAAGGATTGATTCTGGACCAGATGGAAACACTGGATTATACCTTTGCAGAGTCAGTTCGATTTAAACAGACCAAAATAGTCTTTTACTCACCAATACTGACCTATCTATTAATTTATCTTTCAAATCATTTATCTATTTATACATATTTCTATTCACTTTTCCACAAAAAAAATTCACCAATGCATCTATACATCTAACTCACCCATCTAATACAATATTGATAATAATCCATCCGCCTATTCATTAATTCATCCACAAACGCACCATCCCACCCATCCATCCACTCACCCATGCACACAGGAACACCACAAGACTGGTGCAGGGGGACATCCACCTGGACCTCACTGCGCCTTCTTCTGCCTCCTTGCCACTCGAGTTGTACGCCTTCTCGAACGCCATTGCTCTCTCCGGTTTCAATTCTCGTTTTTTTTATGGAATTTATTTCTATAAAATCAAAGTTTTTTGCTTGTATAGATACATATCTTGATTTCTTTTTTAAAGTATTTCTTTTACCCTTTATTAGCTCAACAATGATTCTTTTTTTAAAGTATTTACTTACATTGTTTGCACCACTATGTTTTTAAGCTTTAATAAAAAGTTGTTTTCTAAATGTTGTTTACAACAGTGAAGTTAGCGATCTGGGAGGCCTCCTTGGACGCGTATGCCTCTTCCATTGAGTTCCTGCTTGAGGTGGTCGCTGTTTAATCATGAACTAGGTCATATAATTTATAGGCCAAGTATTATCGAAAAACACATTAAATTAAAATAAAATTTAATTGGTCAATGGTTAGTAATACTTATTTAATATTAATTTTGCCAATCAATTAAGTTTTAATGGGTTAATGGATTGAATTATGTATGTGATATTAATAATAAATTCCTTATAATAAAAGGATTTGAAGAACGGTAGGAGATTGCGAATATCGGAGAATGAGGTGTTGAGGAGGACTGGGGAACTCTTCACGATCAGGTTCTCTTCAAATCATTGTGTTTCGATGAATTATTCTATTTCTAAAAATTAATTAATTATAATTATGATAATTATTAATAAAAAAAATTAAAATACAATTTAATCTGGATTTTCATTATTTACTTCATATTATCTATTATCTTTAAAACCTTCTCAATCTTGCACCCCTCCAAGTCATCTCATCAACTTGAGCTCTGACCTGATGGACACTCCAGACTTCTACTGGGACAGGGAGCATCTGGAGAAACTCTACCACAGTACCTACCTCTTCCTCAACGTCCCTCGTAGGACCAAGGTGTGATCATGGGGTTGCTTCAGCGGGTCCGGGGAGAACGTGCGTTTTCGCTGCAGTTGCATTGTCATCTACTATTATGAGTTGAATTACACTGACTTTCTTTTGAATAAATTATTTATAAGAAAGCTTCATTCAGTCCTTTTATTTTCGAGAAATCTTCAAAAAAGCAAGCAACCTCCAACAACGCAGGTGATGAACAGCAAACTCGGACAGTGCGTCGAGTTCATGGAACTGCTGCGAGACCACTTGAAGGACAAGCACCACACCAGACTCGAACTCATGATCATCTTCCTCATCCTCATCGAGGTTCGCAAGGTGTTTTTTACAGTTTAAAATAGATTTAAATTATATTTATAATAACCTATTCAAATTATTGCTATAGTTATTATTATCTATTCATTTATTATCATTATTATTATCATTTTTATTTTTATTATTCCGTTTAAAGGTGGTGTTTGGAAGTTTTCATTTCTACGATAAGTACTACGGTGATTCCATTGCGTCTGTTGCGAAGAACGAATAAACTGACCGTTTTTGCATTCAATAAAAGAAATATATCAATGTGCGATATTACATTTAACCATCGGAAGATTTAGGGGTCTATATAGACTCCAATAATCTTTTCGATCTATATTTTATAGGAAGAAAAATGCATGGTTAGACCCATGAAATGTTATGAAGTTTTGTATGTTTTTAGGAAATATTCCTTCCACATAAATCTTCAACTTCAATTAGCCTTAAGTTTTTTAATAAGTTTATCTTACGGAAAATTAAAAACCAATGCTCATTATGAATTCGTGCGAAATTACACCGAAAGGTTGACGATCCGCATAGTGACAAAGAATGCAAAAGTGTTGCTAAAGAAGATGACCAATTCAGTATGATGGCTTTTTTAAAGTTTATAAGCTTTTCAGAATTCAAGATGAGACGAGAAGTATGTTACCAATCGAGAAATTGTGTTCACCTTAAGTGGTTTTCCCAAAAACTTTTAGTGAGTCAGATGATAAAGATTCAACGACTTTTTCAGACCAAAAGAAGTCCAAAGTTTCGCTGAAAACATCAGCAAGTCAAAGTGGTCGATTTGCAAGAAAAAATGTTGTGAAGCAAGCTCCAGGGCCCACTATTAGCTCGTGAATACAATTGTCTATTAATTTTGTAGATAAAGTATTGAAATAATTTTTGATCAAACCCATTCTTCTTCTTCCCATAAAGTGCAGGGCTCATCTGGAGCATAGACGTACTTAGGCGACTGTAGGAATCGAACCGACGCTAGTGACTCGAATGCTAAGCGCTTTACTGCTAAGCTTATCCACCGCCCTTTGAATACTTAAAATGTCAAACAAGAAAGGCATGAGGAATTTTTTATGAACAAATAACAACGGTTAAACTCAAAGCGTTTTTTCTTCTTGCTGGTGTTTTAAAATAACCAGTTGAAGGAAAAGAAATCTGGGGCACCTCCAAGACGGTCCGACATTTTTTCACGCTATTTTGTCCAGAGGAAGATCTGAAACTATTTATATATTTCTTAAGCTTTGAGTCCATATTTAGTTATTTTCTTTGCATTTATTTATTATTCTAGAAATAAAATAGTATATTTTCATATCTAAAAAAATTATTTTCGAATATATTTTCAAGGTTATTATTATTGTATATTTAACAACGAGTGTTATTTTATTTATCCTAGTGTTTTCAAGCGGTGTTCATCCATAGGAAATCTTGTCGAATGCATCAATAGACATTAAATCGAACCCATATGCAAGCGAGATAAACCATATTTGAACCCATCATTAAGCTGTAATGTCACAAATAGAGCTAAAACAACAGCAGTGCTTAAATGTGTGTATTTTAGCACATGATTATTTTATTTGTCCCATTTCATTCACTGATCTTATCAAACATCAAATCTTTTAAGGATATCTTTTTAAATAAATATTTGTTTTCATAGATATTGCAAGCTGTTATAAACATGTTATCTTATTTAAAGAGGCTCTTGAGGTGAATGGCTAATTCAAAGGCTAAAATCAACTTAAAACTCGAATTTTCAATAGTCGACCACTTCAGGTGAGAATCTGGACAGTCTTTAAAGTTCTGTAAGTACGATTTGAGCATTGGAAAATTTTTAAAGGTCGGATGTATCGAAGTTTTAAATTTTTTGTTTTTTGTTGAAACTTCATGGCGACAATTATCAAGTTGGATTCTGTGAAGACAAATAAGGAAGACGAACATGATGAAGTTTTTGAAAAAAAGAAAGAAAATAAGGATGAAAGTGATGTGGAAACAGCAAATAAATTAAATAAAAAAAATGAAAAGATGGAAAAAGAAAATGAGGCCTTACTCGAGAAGTCTTCTGAAAGGAGAGATTATGACGACGATTACACCAAACTTCTGCAGCTAAAGCATGTAAGTGTTCAAAAATTCAATACCAAACTTGAAAACTTCAATAATAATAATAATAATAAACTTAATATAACATTTAGAAAGTTTTAAGAGAAATAAAAATAGAGTAAATATGACAATTCATTAAATAATCTTTTTCCAATTTGTTTGTATAACTTGGAAAAACATATTTATTGTATGAATATAAACATTTTTATTTCAAGGAAATGGTAGAAAAAGAAAAGACGACGAAGCCATGGGACAACAAATGTTTTCAAAAGTTCATCAAGAGCATTGGTCGTGACAAAATGCTCCTAGGCATTGTTGTCTTGCTCTTCTTGATCATCATAACCAGTCTCATAGTGATTTACATATTCCACGAGGAGGAAACCTTATATATTTTCAAGGGCAAACACTTGTCAGTGAACGGAAAGTCAACCAGCTTTGAGCTCACCAACGACCTCAACAGGCCTGTGCTGAGTGGAGAATTCTGGAAGTTGCCGGCCAAAGGGAAACTCCCCTATGATTGTTCAGGCGATGAATCTGCCCCAGACGACTTTTGCTTCAACTGGAAAAGACAAATGAAGATGAGTGTTGCTAGTGAGACGTGGCCCGCTCTGAATCTGTCGTGTTACAAAGTGTCATGGACGCGAGTGAAGATGGACCTGGATCAAGAAGATTGCTTCGACATGAAGGAAAGTATTTGGTTTGGAGGAGGTCTACTGTCCGATGGAAGCTGGCCGCTGAACACAATGTCTTTCACTGGACGACCATTTGTTACTGGTAATTCTAATCGAGATAACGAGTTTGGTGGCGTCTTGGAGAAATATTGGCTGAGTTCAAACGGCGTTGGTATTTTCATAGACGAAAGTTCCGACATTGAAATCAGCATTAACAAAAAGTCGCCCAAAGGAAAAATGAACGAGCAATTTTGTTTGCATAGTGGTGCTCAATCGAATGACCTGTCATATACGATATGCGTGGCCCCAAACATGACACACATCCACAAAACAGCAAGCGCCCTCATCCGTAACGAAACAAAGCCATTTCAAAACACCACTTCCATCAACTTCAATGACCCTCTCTGGTCTACTCGTCGTTTCAAAAGCTCCAATTTCAATCAAAAAAATATTCAAGCGTTTGCAAAAAATATATCCAAGTTTCCCCACGACACGCTCTTGATCGAGGACGGCTGGGAGGATGTAATTGGAAATCTAGATTTCGATTCAAAAAAGTTTCACGACGTCAATGGCTTAATAGAAAGTTTGCACGATTTAAACTTCAGCGCCTCTCTTGCTGTGCACACGTACATCGAACCCAAGAGTCCCTTCTTCCAGGAAGGCAGTTTGAAGCAGTACTTACTGAAAAGCGTTGATAGAGACGTGCCTGGACTTACCTTCTGGAGCTCCGAGTCCAATTCGAACGAGTAAAATTGATTTTACAGATTAATTTTTCAATATTATTAACTTAGTTTAATATATTTTTAAAAAATGCAACATCTTACATTTTTTTTGTTTTTCATCTCATTTTTTTTTATTTCAGAGAAAGTATCGTTGCAGCACTGGAGTTGTCTTCGAACGCGACAGAATGGCTGTTAGATCGTCTGAAGGGTCTACAAGAGAAATACTCTATCGACTCCTTGCACTTCATAGGCGGCAGTGTATCCTCCCTGCCTGCACAGCCTCTCCACAGATACTTCCCCCATGATTCCAACCATTACACCAGACTCCACTGTGAATTTGCATCAACGTTGGGACAATTTACACTAGTTGATACTGCATACACGTCTCAAGATTTGGAGATTATCGTGAAGATGACTCGAAGAGAATCGACTTGGAATGGATTGAATTCAGCCATTCAGTCGGCTCTGAGTTTGAGTTTGGCTGGCTACAATCTTTTCTTGCCTGAAGCTGCAGGTGGTTCTATTCGAACAGAGTTTCTCAGCAAGGAATTATACATCAGATGGATGCAACTCAACACTTTCCTACCCTTCATGCACTTTTCCATCTCTCCAGATGAATTTGACGAAGAAACTACAAAAATGGCTACGGTTCTTAGTGAGTTTCGGTCCTCTTATGTCACTCCTGCAATTGAAAAGTTTTACAGAAATGGTCAAGATCAGCAGCTTCTGATTCGACCGGTTTGGTGGTATTCGCCTGAAGACAAATTCGCGATAAGATGCAATGATGAATTTGTAGTTGGAGACAAATTTCTTTTTGCGCCAATTCTCAAACAAGGAGCCAGGTATAGGAACATTTACTTACCATACGGCATTTGGGAAGACAAGCCGAAAGACATTTATTACATAGGTCCGCTCATGATTTCCAACTATTCAGTTCCGCTGAACAGCTTTGCATATTTTGTGAAAAAATAAGAACAGTACAATTTTGACAAGAGAAATATTTGAAACGAACTTTGATTTTGTGAAAACAATGTTCTATTTTTGGAATCATAGGTGGATATCTTGATTCATTTTAATGATTTCAACAGCTAAGCTGATTAGAAAAGCATTGGAAACAGAATTAATTGATTGATTAATCTGTCAATTATACAATTATGATTTTTTTTCTTCAAATTGATGGTTAAGTTGTTTAAATACTAAATTACCGAAATAATTTCGATTTTTGAATAAAAATATCATTTTCGTAATTGTTTTTGAATTTCAAAATAAGTTATATTTTTAAACAATAGATGGCGGAAAGAGCAAGTATCCGTGCTTTTTGGCGACACATTAAATGAGTCTGAGTGATGCTAGCTTATGGTATATTCTCTGTTCAAAGTTGCAAAATATTTCTCTCGGATACAAAAGCAAGAATATATGAATTAAAAAAAGACATTTTACCAAATAATTTTGTTTATAAGAATGCATAATGAATACCGATCTGTCGTAAGTTCGTTGACTAAACAAGTCATCAATCTGAAACAAAGTGCTGCAAGTGTTATGGGACTGGGTGTTTCAAGTGCATCTGGTTACCAGGGCGAAAAGGCATACTCCCTCAACCACTCTCCTGGTTCGACCACAGACTCGTCGTATCGTCGCTGGGTTAACGATCGACTGAGCGAAAGTGACGATAATAGCGATCATGAGCGATTAGATTCAAGAATCAAAAATGTTGGTTTGCAGTTTTTGAGTTTATCAGTAAGTTTTGTTTGTAAATAAATAAAATAATTTTAAATTATTGGATTTCCAGCTGAGCATGCCCAACTCCACCGAATACTCCGAATACACATCAAAAAATCTCCAACTTATTTTCAAAGACATTCTTGATGCCACAAGTTTGTATTAATCATGAAACATTATTAGAATACAATTATTTTTACTTAAAGTATAAAAAATGTGGTCATTTCACTGGTGCACATGGAAATACAATTTTAAATAGTGCATTGAAACTTGGTAGCAAAAAGTCTGCTTTTTGAGTGTATGCTTAATTTTATTAACCAAATTAATGTTTTCGTTGGCCAAAAAAGTTATAGAATAACAGAATAACCATCTATACTATTTCTGAAAAATATGAATTGAATACTAGCACAGTTTCCAGTTTCTATAACAATGTTTGCAGGAACGATAGATCTGCCTAGATCTGAACTGGAAGTTCTAACAGTCAAGCAATTCATCGTCCTATACAAAGACTCTCTCGTCAAAGCTGAAAAAGAACTCAAAAAAACATTCAGTCGACAGTGAGAAACAAAAATATCACTTTTTATCCAATAAAACCTTAGTTTCATCAAAAAGTTATTTATATTTTCAAGAGTTTATTATTATTATTAAGAGCTTTATAGTTAAATGTTCCCATCATCTTCATGCCTTTATCTAATTGTAATTATAATTAACAACTTCCAGACCTCCACATTTGCAAATTGAAATAAAAAAGCAACTCAGATTAATGTGAGTGAATCAATTGCCAATATAATGTTTGATTCTCAAATATGTTTTTAATGATACAAATAACAAACACACACACACACACACACACACACACACACACACACACACACACACACACACACACACACACAGCGGCCTACTAAAGAAGGCATGTGAGACAGAGGAATTCAACACACTGCACCTCATCTCACAGCACCTGCCCACACGTCGCAACAAGACGTGTGACGGAGGCAGTTTTCTATGCGACGCTGCTGGCCTGGGCTCTGTGTGGTTGTGCGAGGTGAGGGGGTTGCATTGGAATGCGGAGGATGGGGGGGGGGTTTGGAAAGTATTAAGATGGGGGAGGGGAAAGAAAAAGGGATTGAGAGGGTGGGATAAATGGAGAGGAGGTTGTTATGTGAGAAAGTAAAGTATCTCATACATATAGACAACATTCTGAGGAAATGTGTTCCATTATGCTAAGTTGCAGAGCATTAGATATGCAAGCGCCATACAAAACCAATTCTATTTATAAACATCAAAGCATATAACTAAGCCACAAATAGAATTGATATCATCATCAATTAGCTACCATCATCATCATCTCGAACACCACTTTCATCATCATCATCATCATCATCATCATCAAAATGATGATTACTTTCTTCTACTTCTTACTTCTCCTCCTCCTCCATCATCACCATCATCTCCGTCACCGAAGCGTCTGCTCGAGATGGGCATCGACGTGGACCAGAGGGCTCAAGAGGGCGCCTTCACGCCACTTCAAAGGGCCTCGTTCTGCGGCCACAAGGAAGTCGTCAAGTTGCTGCTGCAGAGAGGCGCCTATGTCAATGCCAAGTCGCTTGATGGCAAAGGTGGCTTGTGGGGGGGGGTTGTTGTTGGTAGGGGTGTGATGTAGTCTGGTGGTGGTCTTTGTTGGCGGTTGTGCGGGCTGGGTGGTTGCTGGTGTGGTTTAGTAGTTGGGTTGGTGGTTGTTGGTGTGGTTTAGTTGTTGGGTTGGTGGTTGTTGGTGTGCTATTGCGGTTATTGTTGCTGTGGTGAAAGTTGTGGTGGGAGTGGGAGTTTAAGATGGTTTTTGTTTTGATTGATTACGCTTCAGTCGAAACTGATTGATTCATTGCTAGATCTATCAAATAAAGTATGGCCTGAAACATCTCAACAACCCTTCAGCACACATGCCAAATACTCAGCACTACCACCACTACTGCTACCAACACCTCACCACTGCAGACAACACGGCACTGCATCTTGCAGCCAGCATGGGTCACGAAGAGGTTTCACACTGACGAATCAACTATCATTGTCGTCATCAGCATCATCACCATTGCCATCATTATCATCACCATTGCCGTTATCTTCGCCATCATCACTAACGCCGCCACTGCCATCATCATCATTGCCACAACCATCGCCACCACCACAACCACCTCCGAGACGACCAACTCCACCACAACAACCACCATCACAGGTGCTGCAAGAACTGATCGACTACGGTGGCTATGTTGAAGAGACGAACGAGATGGGCCACTCGGCGCTCATGGAAGCTGCCGCTGCGGGCCATGTTGGAGTGGCCAAATGCTTGGTAGATCACGGCGTCTCGGTCTTGAACAACAGCATGGAGTTGAAGGAGACCTCGTTCACGCTTGCTTCCCTCAAAGGTTGCGTGCGGAGATGTTTGGGTTGTTGTGGGCAGGGTTTTGTATGTTTTGTGGCTTGTACCGTTGTTATTTTCATCACATCATCATCAGCAGCGTCGTTTATTATTATTATTATTATTATTATTATACAAGTTTGGATTAATCTTCAAACTGTATCAAAAATGTCATCCTAAATTCCTTTCACTACAATCATAAATTACCAGTCACCAACCACACAATTAAAAAAAAACACAATACACCAACCATACAATTCCTCCATCCACCTCTCTTCACACCACCCTTCAACCACACACCACTGCAGGCCAACTTCCGATGGTTAAATTCCTGCTAAGCAAGGTCCCTCACCCAGAGGAAAAGGTCGAGGAGATGCACACAGCCCTCATGGGGGCCGCCATGGGAGGTCACGTGCATGTTGCCAAATACCTTCTCGAGCTTGGAGCCAAAGTTTGTGAATTTGGCTTTGTGAGATTGTTTTTTTTTCCAGAGGAATTTTTAAGGCTTGGTAAAATTAAGTAAATATTGCTCTAAAGAGTTGGTACCTTGTAAAATTTGAAAGGCAAATATAAATATGTTTCAATATGTATCAATATTATACTTTTTCGAATACTCGATTCGTCATTGTTTCTTCATAAAATCGATCATGAAGCTTTCTGATTGATTTCATTGCACTGAAGCATGCCTGCCATTGGTGCATCAGCATGCAAGCAACTCCTTTGTATGAGATCGAACATCGCGAGTCTTACGAATCGCTAAATCGATTAATAGCTTGTTGTCGATGTTTAATTGATGCTTCAATGGAAAGCTCCACTGCAACTCCCACCACCTTTCCATAACCCCCAGTCCCCTCTCCCCACTAACCCCACCTTCGCCATCCAACCATAACCACCATCACCCTTCCCTTACCACCCCACCACTATCATAACCCACCACAACCAAAACCACCCTCCATCCCCAACCAGTCTCCATCCCCAACCACCCTCCATCCCCAACCACCCTCCATCCCAACCACCCTCCATCCCCAACCACCCTCCATCCCAACCACCCTCCATCCCAACCACCCTCCATCCCCAACCACCCTCCATCCCAACCACCCTCCATCCCCAACCACCCTCCATCTCCAACCACCCTCCATCCCAACCACCCTCCATCCCCAACCAACTTCCACTACGACGACCCTCCATCCCCAACCACCCTCCATCCCCAACCACCCTCCATCCCAACCACCCTCCATCCCCAACCACCCTCCATCTCCAACCACCCTCCATCTCCAACCACCCTCCATCTCCAACCACCCTCCATCCCCAACCACCCTCCATCCCAACCACCCTCCATCCCAACCACCCTCCATCCCCAACCACCCTCCATCCCCAACCACCCTCCATCCCCAACCACCCTCCATCCCCAACCACCCTCCATCTCCAACCACCCTCCATCTCCAACCACCCTCCATCTCCAACCACCCTCCATCCCCAACCACCCTCCATCCCAACCACCCTCCATCCCCAACCTCCTCTATCCCAACCACCCTCCATCCCAACCACCCTCCATCCCCAACCACCCTCCATCCCAACCACCCTCCATCCCAACCACCCTCCATCCCAACCACCCTCCATCCCAACCACCCTCCATCCCCAACCACCCTCCATCCCAACCACCCTCCATCCCAACCACCCTCCATCCCCAACCACCCTCCATCCCAACCACCCTCCATCCCCAACCACCCTCCATCCCCAACCACCCTCCATCCCAACCACCCTCCATCCCAACCACCCTCCATCCCAACCACCCTCCATCCCCAACCACCCTCCATACCCAACCACCCTCCATCCCCAACCACCCTCCATCCCCAACCACCCTCCATCCCCAACCACCCTCCATCCCCAACCAACTTCCACCATGACGACCACACAGGTCTCGCTCAAGGTGGACAACTTCGAGACGCCTCTGACGTTGGCGGCAGGCGCTGGCCATGTCGACTTCGCGCGCCTCATGCTGGAACATGGCTCGTGTATCGAAGAGAACAACGATCACGGGTGTGTCTGTGTGTGTGTGTGTACATGTGTGTGTGTGTGTGTGTGTGTGTGTGTGTGTGTGTGTGTGTGTGTGTGTGTGTGTGTGTGTGTGTGTGTGTACATGTGTGTGTGTGTGTGTGTGTGTGTGTGTGTGTGTGTTTGTACATGTGTGTGTGTGTGTGTGTGTGTGTGTGTGTGTGTGTGTGTGTGTGTGTGTGTACATGTGTGTGTTTGTGTGTGTGTGTGTGTGTGTGTGTGTGTGTGTGTGTGTGTTTGTACATGTGTGTGTGTGTGTGTGTGTGTGTGTGTGTACATGTATGTGTGAGTGTGTGTGTGTGTGTGTGTGTGTTTGTATACGTGTGTGTGTGTGTGTGTGTGTGTGTGTGTGTGTGTGTGTGTGTGTGAGTGTGTGTGTGTGTACATGTCTGTGTGTGAGTGTGTGTGTGTGTACATGTGTGTGTGAGTGTGGGGGGGGTAGGCGTCAGCGAATCGTCGTTGGATTTTGGAGGCGTTGGATTGCGTTTTGCATGTGTTTAAGGGGCACTGAATCACACACTCCCCTCCAGGTACACGTCTCTGATGGAGGCGTGCAAGGAAAACCACTTGGACATGGTGGAGTTCCTCATCTCGAGGGGTTTGTGTCTTCTCAACACATTTGTGCATACACGAACACACATATACTAGGTGTAAAATTACACACATACATACACCAACACACTCACGCTAGGTGTACAAGAACACACAAATACACACACACACACACACACAAATACACACACACACAAGTACAGATACATACACACACACACACACATACATACATACACACACATACACACACACACAGGGGCGAATTTGCACGCACAAACGAATGGGGATGAGAATGCATTCTTGCTGGCGTGCAAGCAAGGCAACACCAGCGTCGCTCAACTACTCCACAAGCATGGAGTTCCCATTGTGGGTGTGGTTGATGTGTGGTTATCTGTATGTGGTTTGTGTGGTTGGTTGTTCGTGTGGTGGTTAGTGTGGTTGATGTGTAGTTGATGTGTGGTGGTTAGTGTGGTTGATGTGTAGTTGATGTGTGGCTATCTGTATGTGGTTTGTGTGGTTGGTGTTATAAGAGTGGTTGGCGTGGTAGTGTGGCTGGGTTTAACCTTATGGTTTGGTGCCTTGCAGTGTGGTGGGGCTTGGTTGGGTTGGTGAAGTGTGTTTGCTTGTGATGTTTCATATGTTATGGTCCGTTATGGTTATATGTTATAAATGTCGAAAAAAATATTTTGTTTAATTTTCTTGGTCCAAACTTATTTTCCACTGACCATCCAACCCACCATTCAGGACAAGGAGAGTCAATTAGGTCTCTCGCCATTGATGTGGGCAGCTAAACTAGGCCATCTCTCCACCGTCCAATTCCTCGTCAATAATGGCATGTGTTTCATCTCCTCCAAAAAACTTTTTCACGCACACCACACTTCACCACGTGCACACCTTCCATTCCATTCAAATCCACAACCACTACTACTACCACAACCACCACTACTACTACCACAACCATCACTACTACTACCATAACCATCACTACCACTACCACAACCATCACTACTACTACAACAACCTCACTACTACTACAACAACCATCACTACTACTACAACAACCATCACTACTACTACAACAACCATCACTACTACTACCCCAATTATCACTACTACTACAACAACCATCACTACTACAACAACCACCACCACTACTACTACCACAACCACCACCACTACTACTACCACAACCACCACTACTACTACAACAACCATCACTACTACTACAACAACCATCACTACTACTACCCCAATTATCACTACTACTACAACAACCATCACTACTACAACCACCACCACTACTACTACCACAACCACCACCACTACTACTACAACCACCACCACTACTACTACCACAACCACCACAACTACTACTACCACAACCACCACCACTACTACTACAACCACCACCACTACTACTACCACAACCACCACTACTACTACTACCACAACCACCACTACTACTACCACAACCACCACCACTACTACCACAACCACCACTACTACTACTACCACAACCACCACCACTACTACTACCACAACCACCACCACTACTACTACAACCACCACCACTACTACTACCACAACCACCACCACTACTACCACAACCACCACCACTACTACTACCACAACCACCACCACAACTACTACCACAACCACCACTACTACTACCACAACCACCACTACTACTACCACAACCACACAGGCGCAGACGTGAACAAGTGCACGCACAACAACGACACGACAGTCCTTTCTGCCGCCTGTTCCAACGGCAACGCCCACATTGTGCACTTCCTGCTCACCCATAATGCCGACCCGCTCTTCAAGCTCCAGGTGGGTTATTTGGGAGGGGGGGAGTGTGTGGTTTCGTGTGTTGTGTGCTTTGGAGGGGGTGTGTTGTGTGATGCTGGATGTGGTGGTGTAGTGTTGTAGGTGTTGAGTGGTGTAGTAACACAACACATCTGTTGTGGTGTGTTGTGTGGAGTGATTTAATGGGGTAGGGTGTGAATCAATGGGGTAGGGTGTGAATCAATGGGGTAGGGTGTGAATCAATGGGGTAGGGTGTGAATCAATGGGTTAGGGTGTGAATCAATGGGGTAGGGTGTGAATCAATGGGGTAGGGTGTGGGAGGGGACGTGATGAGGACTACTCAGATGCCTGAGCTATTTATAATCTTCATTATGTATGCATAACATCATCATCAGGATGGCACTACCATGTTGATAGAGGCCGCTAAAGGAGGTCACGCTGACATGGTTAAGTTTCTATTTGGTTGGCTGAGCAACGATACTCAAGCCTCATTGGTCGCCGACGACAACCATGGCAACAATACCGAGTACGAAGATGACGACGACGACGATGATGACGATGCCGATGATGATGACGATGATGAGGATGAGGATGATGACCTTGATGAAGATGTGCAGGTATTATGGAAGTTAATACTACTCGTCGTTGTATTGTATTGTATTGTATTTTATACACTTGGATGGTTTAATTTCAAAGTTGATTTTCAAACCCACACCACAGCCTCTGCAGGTGAGCGCCATGCCAACGGAGCACAACAACCCGTACATCGACTTCAACACCGGTACTGCTACTTTCCATCCACCCTTCCTCTCCTTCACATCCTTCCTCTCTCTCATCCATCCTTCCTCTTTCTCATCCATCCTTCTTTTCTCTCATCCATCCTTCCTCTCTCTCATCCACCCTTCCTCTCCGTCCTTTCTTCTTTTCCGTTTATATTGATCTTATTATTAAACCTCAAATGGCTTTTTCACTCATCCACTACGACCACCCACTCAATCAATCAATCAATCAATCAATCATAATCATAACCATAAAAACCAATCCAGACAACTCCGACAACGACGATGAAGACGACGACGAAGATGATGACGAGGAAGATGACGAAGACGACGACGACGATGACGTAGGCGATGGTGTTGATAATGATAAGAAAGCGGCTGCTGCTGCTGCTGCCATCAACAACAACAAGTCGTTACGTTGCGGCAATGAACAACAACCACAGCAACAACACTCGTCGTTTGCGAGCAGTCAACAGATGCTCGAGTGGAGGACTGAGCAGGTGTTTGTTGTTGTTGTTGTTGTTGGTGGTGTTGATGTTCAAGTTGTTGTTGTTGTTGTTGATGTTATTGGGGGTGACTTTGTTGTTGTTTTTGTTTTTGCGTCGTTGAGGTTCTCTTAACCAAATACCTTTTTAAACTGTCGAAAAGAAGATCTGCACACACACGAACACAAACAGATCGAGAAGGACCCAGACCTCCAGAAGATTCTGAGGCAGCACGTGATGGGCAAGGCGAAGGCGAAGGAGGCATCCAGCAAACCTCGTCGCCTCTACTCCACTTCCGATTCGCTCCTCTCTTCCTCGTCCTCCTCCAATTGGTGGAGGAGTGTCGTCAGCTCCACCCACTGTACGCGTGTTTGTTTGTTTCTCTGTGTCTGTGTGTATGTTTGTGTTGGTGTGCGTGTGTGTGTGTGTGTGTGTGTGTGTGTGTGTGTGTGTGTGTGTGTGTGTGTGTGTGTGTGTGCTTGCATCTTTAAATGTATGTTTGTATTTTCAGAGTTATTTTGTAAGAATAAATCTTCTATTACATGTGCGAATAATTTGTTACAACTTTGATGCATATTTTTATATAAACTACGTTAATTATTTGTAATTAAATAATACTTAAACACCATCATTATCTCGTCTTCTCCACAGTGATGGTAGACAAGGAAGGGTGCAGTGGTGACTCCTCAAAATGCGTCAAGTCGTCGCCCTGCAAGGCACCACCACCACTGCACCACTACTGCAGCGACAAGACGTGCAGCATGTGTGGCTGTGTCAAGAATGACGTAAGGCCAGTGTCGGAGGGTTGCAAGGCTGGTGCAAAGAGTGGCGGAAGGAGGGTGGTGGTGGAGACGCCGTGTCATGCTTGCGCTGTGCCCCCCATACAAGGTGTGTGTGTGTCGTGGTGGTGGGGTTTGGGGGGGGGAGGGCTTGGTGTGGTTTGAAATTGGCTTTTGTGGATGAGTTGTTTTTGTGCTTTGGTTCTGGTGGTTGGCTGTTTGTTGATGAGGGATTTAGTTTTTAAGGGTGTTTTTTAAAGTTTTTTTTATATAAATACATTTAAATTATTCTTTTCCCACACAGAAAAACATTCAAACTGCAGTCAGCATCAACACAACGCCAGCCACAACAACGACCTCGTCTACAAGCAGCAGCAACAACCACAAGCACATGATCATCATCATCATCATCTCTCCGACAACAACCTTCACAACCACTACACCGACACCACACAAACAACAACCACAACAACGGCAACGGCAACACACCCTGCCTCAATCCTCCCTTTCGAACTCCCTTCTTTCGAGATAGACGCGCAAACAGACGCCAACCAGGAGACCGCCTTGACGCTGGCTTCGTCGCTTGGCTACAGCGACTTTGTGTGTCTGCTGGTGTCGAAGGGCGCCAACATGGAACACAAGGACCGCAAGGGCTTCACACCGCTGCTGCACGCCTCGAGTGCCGGTCATTTCAAGATCGTCAAGATGCTCGTCAGGGCGGGTGCCTGCATCGACGCTGAAGCCGAAAAGTCCAAAGACACTTCGCTGTCTCTCGCCTGCGCCAATGGCCACGCGAAGATCGCCGACTTCCTGATCAGGAAGGGAGCTGACCCTGAACACCGAAACGTCGAGGACTACACGCCTCTGAGTCACGCAGCTGCCAAGGGACACGTCAAGATCATCCAGATCCTTCTCTTGTATGGTGCAGAGATCAACTCCCGTACGAACAGCAAGTTCGGCATGTCTCCGCTCATGTTAGCTGCCATGTATGGCCATGCCGACGCTGTCTCCCTGCTGCTCGACAAGGGGGGCGACGTCAACGCCCAGAACGAGATCCACCGAACCACCGCCCTGTCGCTCGCCTGCTTCAACGGCAAGCATGAGATCGTCTCGTTGCTGGCCGACAGGAAAGCGAACCTGGAGCACCGAGCGAAGGCGGGTCTGACGCCCCTGATGGAGGCTGCTCAGGGAGGCTTCGTCGAGGTGGGCAAGATCCTCCTGGACAGGGGGGCCGACGTGGGCGCCATGCCGGTCTCTGCCTCTAGGGACACGGCACTGGGCATCGCAGCCGAGAAGGGCCACTTCAGGTTCGTGGAGTTGTTGCTCTCGAAGAACGCTCCCATCGACGTGAAGAACAAGAGAGGAGCCACTCCGTTGTGGCTGGCGTGCAACTCTGGCCACTTGGACGTCGTCAAGATCCTCCTGCAGCACGCCTCTGACGCCGACTCGATGGACAACCGCAAGATCTCGTGTCTGGTGGCAGCGCTCAAGAACGGACACATCCGCATCGTCAAGCTCCTCGTCGAGCACGTCAGTCAGTTGCCGCCTGACCCGGAATGCCTCAAGTTCAAGAAGGCCATCTACGAGATGGAGAAGCCCGACCTGGTGGAGAAGTGTTTGCAGTGCCTCGAGATCATCAAGAAGGCGAAAGAGGCGCAGGCGATGCGAGCCTACGAGAACGCTGTCATCCTGCTCGATGAGTTGCAGCAGGAGAAGAAGATGGAGGCGAAAAAGAGGGCTGCTCGCGAGAAGAAGAGGGAGAAGAAGAAGCAGCGCAAGAAAGTCAAGACTGCGTGCAAGCCCATCAACCATGACGAGCTTAACGACGCCGTGCAGTCGAAGTCATTGGAGAAGAAGGAGTGTCAATCGAGCGAGGAAGAAAATAAGAACAACAGCTTCAACACCTCCGACGAGGAGATTTTCGAAAAGGAAAACAAACCCAAGTGCATTCTCAAAGCGACCATCGCCACTTTCGGAAAGTCAAAACAAAAGTCAAAACTTGATGATGATCATGATGATGATCATGATGATGATGAGGGTGATAATAATAACAACAATGCTAATAATAATAATAACATTAAAACCAATAAAGGTAATAATAACAACAATAGTTTATCGTCAAAAACAACGGCAAGCATCAATGAAACATCAAAGAATCTCTCGAACAACTCCAAGAAAAAGGCTTCAACAGGCAGCACGAAGCCACCGAACAACAACAACAACAACAGCAGCAACCTGCCACTGCAGACGTCGAAGACGCAACACGAGAACAACTGCATCGAGGCGCTCAAAAAGACTTTCCCTGCAGGCAAGTCCAAAGTCTCGAGCATCAGCGACCTGGACGACTTCGGCTGTCTCTCGATGCCTGCCCCTCTCCCTCCTCACTCCCTCACTCATATTGTAGTCGCACCCGTTATTATGTCCACCGCTGCTCTTTCTTCTTTTAATCATTCTCTTTCTTCCAAAGTAGTCATCACCAAGTCCGATTCTAAGTCTTCCACCACCACAACCACTGTTGCTGCTGCTGAATCGACGCCTCAGCGTTGCAGCATTCCAGCACTGATCGAGACTCAAGCGAGTCTTTCCATCTCCTCCTTGCCACCTCCTCCTCCTCCAGCCAGCACAAATGACCCACCCCACTGCCTCCTCTCCACGCCCAACTACAGCAAAGTCACCAACGTCTACAAATCATCGATAGCTGGTGTGTCGTTTTCATCGTCATCGTCTAGTGTCAAGCCACTCGCCAGGAAGAAACTTAACCCGTCCCTGCTGACCTCAGCCACCACTACCACTACTGCTACTGCCGCTTCAACTCCCTCCATCAGCACCTTCTACTCCTCATCTTTATCGAGTCCATACAAGAAAGACGAGATCCTTTCGAGTTCGTGCTTCATCAACAGCAGCAGCAAGGAGCATCTGAAGAAGATCAAGAAGATGGACGTGCCGTCGAAGGCGGTGAGCAGGGTGATCGGCAGGGGCGGCTGCAACATCAACGCCATCAGGGAGTTCAGTGGCGCCAAAATCGATCTCGACAAGTTGAAGACGTGCGACGATGCGGTCGTCACGATCAAGGGTCTGCCCGAAGCGATCGTCAAGGCGTCGGAACTCATCAAGGTGCTCATCAGAGAGGCCGACAAGGACATCGACGCCCTCATCGGCGCCTTCAAGCAGCAACTCGCCACCGGCAACGTCTGCCTCACTCCCGCATCAACCAGTGACTTGAGTAGTTCACCCAGCTTCTGGAAACGAACTAACAGCGTCAGTGGAGAGGTTTTCTCGTCGCAAAAGTCTCTCATCATACCCGCTTGCCACAACACCAATAACAACAGCAACAACACCATCAAAGACTCGTGCATCCCCACCAAAAACGTCTGGGAGAATCGCAAGCTGCAGAGTGCCCTAGCGGAACAGAGCAAGCTCTACAACAGCAACGACTGCAACACCAATGCAACTTGCAGTACCGCTTCAATGGGTGGCAGCAGTGCATGGCTGGGTGGGCACAAGACGGCTTGTACCGCATCGCCACCACCACCGCCAGAGGAGACCTTCGACCAACAAGTGATCATCTCAAAGCTCGACATGAGTGGATCGAACGTATGGGACAACAGCATGGCAGATGGAATCGGCGGCAAATCCTTCACTTCATCCAGCGCCACCAACCACGACAAGCCGCAGCTGATCACCACTTTCCCGATCGGAGCGTGGAAGTCTGTCGACCACCCCAGAGAGATCTCTCCTACCGCATCATTCCACAAAGCCGCTGCTGAGCAGACGAAGGCAGAGAAGAAGGACATTTGTGAGTGGGTCAGCTCGGTGAACTCCTCGAATGACCAAGCAGCCACCAGTGCTAGCAAGTTCAGCATGCCATCTTCCACCTCCTCCTACAACGACTGCAACATGTCTGGCGCCAGCATCATCGTCAGTGATGATCCTCAAAAAAAAGCACCTCTTCCACCTTCCTCTTCCTCCTCCTTCAATCACGTCACTCACTCATCCTCCACAGCATCACTATCATCACCGCATACGCACCAGATCTTCAACTTCACTGACGTCTCATTGGCTGACGAAGCCACACCACGGAGCATGCGTGAATACTCACCCTTCGGCGGAGTCCTCTTCAACAACAACAGCAACCAATCGACCCTTCTAGTCACCAAGGCATCCATGTCGACCACCACTGCCACTGTCGACGTGGTGGTCGTCGACAAGTCAAAGGCGCCCGGCTACAGACCCCCCTCCATGCTTTCCAGGACGTCTCCTCTTGTTGCACCGTCGATCGTCGTTCCGTCGTCGTCGGTGGTGACTTCTCAAGAAATGTCTCAGTTCAACGGGGAGGAGTTTTTTCCTGGTGCCGTTGATGCTTCATCGTCGTTCAATGCGGGTGTTGAGGCATCAGGAAATGCGGATAGCAAGCATCGAGCTCTCTTCCCATTTGAAGCACTGCAGTCGGACAAGCAGGAGGAGGGAAACAAAAACGAAGGAACCATCTCTCCACTGCTGTCCAAAGCACCACCACACCTCCTGTCCCAGCAGCAACAAGCAACACACCTTGCCAACCATCAGTATCCCTTCAATCTCGAGATGTTTCTCAATAACCAGCAGGTGCTCAAGAATGAGGCGGCGGCAGTGGTCAGAGAGGCAATGCACCAGACGCCGCCACAAATGCACGACCAAAGCCTGCACTACTCACCCTCGCAACAACGATACATATCTCAAATGCAGCAACTGCAGCAACAACAACAACAGCAGCACCAACAACAACCACTCATCAATGCAGACCTCACTAGCAGCAACTACCAGAACTTCCAAATGGCGACTCCTTCCACTCCAAGCGGACACAACCACTCCAAACACTACACTCCCCTCTCGATCCTCTCACCCTCCAGTCTCGACCACAACAAGCAACCACAACTCCAACCCATCGGCACCGAAAGGAACAGCAAGAAACAACACAAGTACAACCACTTCACGCCTCCCACCCTCTCCTCCCACCATCCCTCCATCATCAAACACTCGACCGATCTATCCTCCAACCACATTCTGCCCACCTCAAACAACAACAACAATAACCAACAAAACCATCTTCTCATCAACAACTTCACACCCAACAAGAACAACAACAACAGCAACAATGTTGACGCCAACATCACTCTCAAGTCTTCTCCTTCCTACATGCCAATGCACAACACACCCAACTACCCATTCACCGAACCCTGGAACTACTCCATAGGTTGGTTACTGATGGTCAACTTTGAGTTTTATTTATAATGGAAAAAAAATTCAATTTTTCACAATTTTAATATGAATTGGGGTTGAAATATTTCAAGGTTTCAATTATCTTTACATTTATATTGCTTATAGAAAGGTTTTTCTCAACTTTCTACACTCACCACAGGCATGCACAACAACATCAACAACAACATCAACAACAATAACAACAACAATACCCAAACCTCCGCATTTCAACACATTCCGCACGACACCAGCAACAACTTTCTCTACAACAACATTGAAGAAAAAGGCAACAACAACATGAGCAACAATTTGAACAACAACAACCTCTTCAACAGATGCCACTCTCTACAGCAGATGATTGTAGTGCATTATTACTTTATTATACAATCTTAGTACTTTATTTTCCCAAAAATTTAACAAATTCTCCATATTGACGATAATAATATTTCATAAAAGCGTAATTTTTTTATGCAAAGTTTGTTTTACTTTTTCCATAACTTATTATTCCTCGTTCATTTCACACCCACCATAAAGACCAATCTATCAAAGCGACCACCCACCCACCCACCACAGCATTCAGGAGGAGGGGGCGCCTACATGAAGGGCGGCATCGAGATGGCCATCCCTGCCACCATGCCCTCACCCTCGTTCGCCCTGCCCCGCATCAACCAACTACAGTACCAACAACACTTGCAACTACAACAACTGCAACAACAACATCTCCAACAACAACAATCCCTACAACACCGATTCGCCTCTGAGGCTGAAAATTGGTTTCACAGGCAAAACCACCCTGAGAAGGTTTGTCTCTTTTTTGCCTCGAGTACTCTTTTGTGGTTTTTCTTTATTTAATCAAAAATACTTTTCTATTTATAAAAGTTTTTTCACATTTCTTTCTACTTTAATTTTCTTAAATAATTTAATCGATACTTTTTCGCAACAGCATTCCTGGAACGTTTGGACTATGCCAGAAAATAAATAAATAAACGAAGGTAATTTCTTACGCCCAACATAAGCGAAAGGTTACTGTAAGAAGGTTAACAAAATGTATTAACGATAATTTTTTTAAAATACTACTTTTACTACTACTACTACTACTACTACTACTACTACTACTACTACTACTACTACTACTACTACTACTACTACTACTACTACTACTACTACTACTACTACTAAAAATAACAAAATGGACCTTGCATGCCTCTCTTCTCCAGCATTCCTGCCACCTTTCGACAGCTTTTCAGCATTACTCTTCGTCTTTATTGAGAAAATTAATCCATTTAAATCTATATTATTATATTGTGTAATGCATTATATAGTATAATATGTTGATAAACTAAGCGACAATGTGGCAGTGTGTTTGTAGTAGTGATAGGAGCTTACTTAAAAATCCATATGATCTTATGAATTTTAACCTCAATAAACCAATAATTATTTATAAATTTGTGTGTGATAATTATTATTATTGTACGTGTATGACTGAATCGCAAGATCATTTCTCCACTACACCTTGCTTCTGCCCATCCACATTTGAATGCTTTTACGAATATATTTCTCAATGAATTTATCATAATTATTATCTATACCTTTTATTATTCATACTATTCGTCATCACTTTACTCTCGTGGGAGCATTGAGTTGTAGTTAAGTGAACATTTGTTCTGATGAGCGACAATGTCTTAGACGCAGTGCGAGCTTTATCAACCAAATACCATTGCTATCATGTCTCTAGCCTGTTATTATTATTATTGCTTTTATTTCAATTCTTTTTATTCCTATGATGGTCTATATCATCGTTGAAGCATCATCATCATCACCTAACTGAGAGTTACCTACTGAACACTGTATATTGAAGCAGTCATCGACATCACTATCACAACCACCTCTTCATCATCATCATCATCATCATTTGAACATGACGTGTATTTTGTTGTAGTTGATTTGAAGGATTAGTGTACACTTTTTGAAAATAAATCTTCTGTTTTGCAGTGTACAAAAGCACGAGTATTCAGTGAAAGAGCCTCAAATGCAGCATCCGTCAATAGGACGTTTGACAGCCATCAAGCACCCTGTGACATTGTTTCCTAGAGTACCAGTACCAGGGTCTTGTGCTGCAGCAACTAGCCACCACAAGGCATTGGCATATGCTGTCTTGGTGGGTCCGACTTGTCATCTAATCGTTTCCACTCTGGCTTGGCACATCTGCAGCAGTCGTAGCGCCAACCGATCAGCACTAAAACCTAAAGAATCTCCAACTCTTGAAAAACTCTGCTATCAACCATATTTACGCGTACTCTTGCGTTCTTCCGATCTGTTTGATCGTGTGGGACACATTGTATAGAAACTTGTCTCAACGTTTCCAGTCAGTCATATTCCACCACGAAGGACCACCATTCAGTTTCTAGCATCGTCCATCTGTAGGTAAATATGTTATTTTAAACAAAGGATCTATTTAATATTGCTGAGGGAGGCATTCGATTCTAAATCGGTGCATTTTAATAAAATGATTTTATCAATATTTTTATTCGTTCATAAAAGTCGTAAAGAATATGGTCGGAGATGCGACGTTCATTACCGCTTTGGTTAGCAGCTGCCATCTTGGCAGCCGCTTTAACCTTAATGATTTTGTTAAATAGTTTGTCTTCTTATCTAATAATTTAGTTTTTTTTATTTCAAATAATTATAGTAATCATAATTTATATCTTTTCTTGTTTTTTGGTTTTAAATTTATCTTGCTCTCGGAGTTAAAATCTTCAACCAATAACTGTCTAACGGACTACAATAAAAACTTATTTTAAAAGGAAGAAGTGCCAAGGCTTCAAATTGAGCACTAATGCACAGATTGCAAGAACCCACTGGCTACCTACTTCACAAGGCAGATGAGCTCTGCAGATAAAGGACAGACTGTTAGAACGAATCTTCAATACATGACTGTGTTTATGAAGAAGTGCCAGGGCCTCAATTTGAACACCAGTGCACAGCTTGCAAGCACCCACTGGCTACTTCACAAGGCAAATGAGCTCTGCAGATGAAGGACAGACTGTCAGAACGAATCTTCTACACATGACTGTTTATGTTTATTATCTATTGAAAACTGACGTATTAGACAATTATTACCTTACTTAGATGACCCTTCTTTAAAGATGTCCATATATTTAAAACTCATCACCTCCTTATTTAACTACTTCTATATCATTATTTACTTTTCGTACGGATCTGAAGACATATCTGTTTAACAAATTCATTCACCAGCGCTCTTGAATTTGAGGAAAGAGCGCTATAGAAATTGATTTGATTGATTTGATTTGATTCATCGATAAATCTCTGAATGCAAACGTATGTGTGTTGGTAGGCAAGGTTTGTGTGAGACAATAGTTGCATGAAGGAAAATAGTTAAGCAGGAATGAACTGGGTCAAGCTGAGAATGGAAAATATTTATTTATAAATGTGCTCTTTGTTTTGTTGCATCTGGTTTAACAAGTGCAGCTTCGGGTTTCAGGTGAATGATTGAATTAACGTAACAAAGAAATCATAGGAAGCCTGAAACTATTTAAATTAACTCAAAAATGAAACCTCTTTCCACTACAGTTGAGGTTGCAATTCAATTAAAAACTCCATTATTATTAATGCAGTGAAGACAGAATACGTTGGTATAGCCGTTGAAGGGGTCACTTGGAATTGTCTAGTTTAATGCCTGCTGAGTGAGGAGACTGCAAGGGCATTCATGCTGCTTCGTAATTTGTGAGGTTAATTGTTTTTTTATGAAAAGCAAATTACTTTCGCTTGTTCTAAATCAAGAAGTTCGGTATAATATATAGTAAATTTAAATGGAAAGAAATTCGATACCGTTGGGAAAGAAATGACTTCTAAAAAAATTTGTTGATTAATAATTTGCACTTTTAAAAAGAAACGCGATTTTCTGCGAAAAATTAATGAGTAAAATGATTCATTTTGGAAAGCCGCTTACGCTTTTCTTTAAATATCAAAAAGTAAATTCAAAATCCTCGAATGAAATATTAATAATGAGCTATATCATATAACTTATATAATAAAAATGCGCTACTGCATTCAGGGGCTCTAACGCAGACGAGCGTGCATTGAATGTTATTAATGGCCTCCCAGTAGCATGACCTGGCAAGATTGAAACTTCAGTTTGAACCGTTAAACAGGGCTTTACGAAGTAGATTACTTCCCATTGAAGATACATTTTCTGTGACGTGTATTAGATTTTAGGATATTTTTTGCGTGTAAAACTTAAAAAAACTATTTTACATAAATAAAAACGAAGAATTGTTTTGAAAGAGAAGAATTGATTTACACCAAATCATTCGAACAGAGAAAATGATTCATAGATAGGAAAGCCTTAATCCTACGGCTTTCCTAATAGCTGGGCGTTAGCCATTTCCAGGTAAATGATTCTGCGGCAGAATATTCTACAGAGAAGAAAAATTGTGAAAAAAATATATAAAAACTCTATTTAGTATTTATTTATTATGCTAATGTATACAATAATATATATGAATTTTTTTAAATAAAAACTTTTCGTGAATATTAAAAATAAAATATAATTTCATTTGTGAGCATTCATAGTTTATAAACTTTCTTCTACAAAAAATATGGTCTTTACAATTATGGAATAAAAAATGAATCATGATACCATAATGAGTGTTCGCTCAAAAATTTTTATTTTATAGTTTTAGTACTAAAAACTACCACAATAAACTGCTCATTATATCGACTTTTTTCATTTTAAAACCTAACGAGGACTGGCGTTTAACATGTATTTCCATTTATGGATTTAACTCACAGATTTTAAAAAATTAAAAACTTAAATACTTTTAGATTAAAATCATAATTGATTTTTCTAACTATTTTTTTCTGACTTTAAATTCTTCAATTGCATTTACGATAAAGTACTTGCATTTGAAAGCTGAAAAATGGGTAAAAATACGAGGTGAGTTGAAAAGATGAAAATGAACGGAGAAAAATAAAGAAAATGGAGTAGAAAAAAGAGAGTAAAAAAGTAAGTAAAAGAAAGAGAGTGAAGGAAAGAAAGATCTTGAAAGATCCCATTCTTCGAACAAAGAGCGGACCACGCATGCTTCCACGCCGTTGTATCCGTGCCACTTCTCCATATGACTCATCTGGACGCAATCCGAATGCATATGTACTTACTTTGTATCGTTGTATGTCTTTGTTTTGTGTTTTTATTGTTTTTACTTTTTGTATTTTACTTATTATTTTACTGAAGATTTATAGGGTGGTAAGTTAACCTAAGTTGCATGTATTAAAAGTGCCTATGTCGATGATTTAGTTGCCTGTGTTTTTCTGCGTCTATTAAAGTCAGTGTAGGCCAGGCATCGTTATAGGATCGTATAGGTTTTTATGAGTATGTGTGTCTGTGAGTGTGGGTGTGTGTTTGTGTGTGTATCCATTTGTGTAGTTTTGTGACGGAGAGTATGCTATCGTTCTTTGAATTCGTGCAAAAATAACTCGAATTGATGGTTAATTTAAAAAAGGAAGTTAGTAATTGATTCAAACGATTAAATAGGGAAAATTTAAAGTTACGTGATAAAACTAAAGTAAATAACGAATAGCAAAAATTTAAATTAAAAGCTTTTTGTAATTTGACTTTTAAACTTAAAAACAAGAATTTTAAAGAGCACATGAAAATGAAAAGAAAATAAATACGTTTGAAGGCGTGATTTCCCATCACAAGGGGTTTCTAAGTACATAAGAAAAATGAATTTAAATAGATTGGTGTAAAAATACTTTAAAAACGTGTAAGCTTTAAACGGCTTACTGAATTGTTGCCTTCCTAAAAGACATACGTATATGTTTTGACCAATTTGAGAATACGGCTCGTTTGAAACTGTATGATAAAATATTTTTTTCAATTTCACTTTAATCTGAAATCTATTCTAGAATACAGTTAGCAATTCTCGAATAAGGCAAAAAAACAAAATTTCTTAGATATTTGAAAATAAAGTTTTTACAATTTGTGCCGTTCTGAAACGGGCCGCATTTTCAAATGGGGTGAAACATATATATATATGTGTATATATGTGTGTGCTTATCTGGGTCTGTACGTGATTGAACGAAATAGTGTGTGTGCGTTGAGATATATAATAGATGTATGTATTTAAAATGACAAACACTCTGGATTACATAAAACCTTTAAGCTTCTTGATACTTTTAATCAAATTATTTTTCTGGGACCAAAAACAAAGAAATAGGACAGAACTTTATTTATATCAATTGTAGTTGCAAAGTTGTGGACATGTTTGTAATACAAGTATTATTGTTAAACGGGGTTTTAACAAATAAATTTTGAAATAAATAACCAATTAAAAGAATTGATGAAAATGAAGTTTTTAATACTGTTCGTAATAATGGGGCTTTTGGGAGGAATTCATGGTCAAAACTCGAGAAGAAAGTCGAGTCGGAGGTACAAGATCAAAGAGAAGGACAGACTCATTGAGAATCACTCAAACTCTCCATCTAACAACATTTCTTCCCATCCCAGAAGTGACAGGAGAATCCTACAGTGGCAACCCAACGATAAACCAGCTCTTCATGCAAGCGAACACACGCAATCCGACATCTCAGCACCTTCTAGCGAGAACTGTTTTCGGAGGAAGCAATGTATGTTCGAAGGCGCTCGAGTGCAGTACGACATCCTCTCGTCCATCAACCGCAACTGCTTCTGTGACGACCTGTGTTCCGCCTACGACGACTGCTGCTTTGACGCCGTCAAGCCTCGAAGAGTCGTCATGAAGATCGATCCGAATCTCATCTTCTGCCTTCCGCTTCAAGTCAACTTCACACCGCCAGCTTCTGAACACAAGAACTATCGTTTCAACTTTGAGAAAATGCCTTTCAAGATGGTGAAGAGATGTCCGTGGAGTTACCAGGACACTTTCATCAAGAGCCAGTGTCTCAGGACGCAAGACTGGTTCAACCGGATCCCAGTCAACGGCAAATACAGCAAGATTTTGTACCAGAACTACTACTGTGCCGTGTGCAACGGAGACACTGAAGTGTTGTTCTGGGCGTTGGAGAGGAAGTTCACCGCTAATCTGCAGTCTCTTTCGGGCATCGGTTACATCGACAAGATGTCGCTGGACACTTCGCCAGAGTTTTTGAAGTTTGAGTACATAGAAGGCATGCCTCCACGCTACTGCGAGCCTGAGCTGGTATCGAAGTGCGCCGATTGGTGGGAGACTGCTTCTGACCACCAAATGTGCGTTGGCGCAAACAAAACATCGCATATCTACGCCGTTCTGAGAGATAAACTGCAGGTCTACCGTAATAGCCACTGTGCTTCTTGCAACGGCATAGCGTCTGATCTATTCACCGAATGCCCTGATAAAGAGCGAGAAAAGATTGACTCATACACTTCAAACTTTTTAGACAATTATCAAAGCCCTTCGTTTAGAATTGTAATCGACATCAACACGGGAGAAGGTGTAATTAAAAAGAAATACAAAAACGGTAACCAAGAAATTCTGAAAAAAATTTCATTAAAGCAGTGTGAAGTTGGCTCTGTTTTGAACCCAGTCACCTGGAGCTGCAAGCAAATATTCTGTAAAAAGAACTTTGTTCTCACTAAAGATGGCTGCAAGTCCTCACAAGAGTCCGAACAAGCACACACCGCCAACCCACCCCAGCCTGCCAAAACAACAACGAGCATGGTTAGGTCAGTCGAGTCTTACACCGAAAGAGTTTCCAGCACCACCCCTAAGGCTTCTACCATCGATCCAACGCTGCCAACTAAATTCAGCGAAGGTCACAAGGTCGATGAGATCGCAAAAAGCATTTTTGACAGAAAGCAATCCGAATTTATGCTCAACTGCTCCGTGCAACTATCCTACCACGACTCCCAAGTGGAATTCCTCGACGACGGCGAAATCAAAGTAAAAGATAATAACTCGACGTATACCCTAGATCAGTATCAATACCAAGGTTCGAGCATCGTCGTTTGTGAGTCGGAAGCGTTTGAAAAGCACGGAGCAAAAGAGCTACATGCAAACAGCTCAATGCTTGCTTCAAACACACATGTGACACAAAGAGTGAACGTGCAAGCGTTCATCAATTACTTTGAATTGACTTCGATTCAGAGGTTTCTCTCCTTCATTGGCATTTTCATTTCGCTGTCTTCGATGCTGGTGACACTGGCTTGCTTCATCGCCTTCAAATCACTTCGAATGAATTATATTGGCTTTTGTGTAATTGGATTAAGCACGTCTCTGATAGGTGTGCAACTTTTCTTAATTCTCATCATGGTTTCCGAAGATGAAATCTCCGTCAGCAATATTTGCTTCTATATCGCTCTTTCCCTCCACTTTTTCTTGCTTTCTTCTTTTTTCTGGTTGAACTCATTGACTTACATATCCTTCAGGAACCATCTGCGACAAAAAAGCGAAACGATATTTGAAATTAACTTTCTCGACGTCATCTTTCTGCTTTCTTACACTCTTCTGCTTCCCGCAATGCTCGTCTGTGTGACATCTTTCCTAGACATATTTGAAGTTAATGGATTTTTCAGACCTCACTACGCCGGTTTTGGGTGTTGGATTTCAAATTTCAGTGCACTCGTTCTTTACTTTCTCATCCCGTGCGCATTTCTCATATTTTTGAACTTAATTTTCCTCGTTTACTCTTTCATCAACCACTGTTTCTTCCGCTCTTCCAACCTAAACGGTGATCCACCCGATACTAATGGCCTTCTCTTGTCTTCAAAACTCAACGCAATTATCATCAGCACCTGGATCTTCTCATTCGCCTCGGCATACACACAAATCTCAACTATCTGGTTCATATTCATCTTCTTGAACTGCATAACAGGCCCCGTCATATTTCTTTCTACAGTTTACGCCAGAAAAGATATCAGTTTCCTTAAAAAATCACACGCCAACGGAATCTCCAGGGGCATTGCTTTGAGGAATGAAGACAACATGATAGTATTAACGACCGACAGTTTCATATCGAAGGACGAGAGTTCTGAGACGAGCAATGGCATGTACGCAGGCAGGTCATCGAGAGGAAGCACCCTGGAAAGCAGGAGGTGCAATGGCGACAGTGAAATGCAGGATGTTTTCGAACAGCCCTTCATGAAGCATGGCAACCACAACTACCAAGCTCACACTCTCAATCACCACTCCGTGCACAACCAGCACCTCTACAACCACTCCCTTCACAACCACTCTCTCCACAACCACCAGAACCACCATCATGGCGACAACAGGTCTCTCCGTAGCAGCAGTCAAGACATGAATGCCGACCACCCTTACAACATGAGGGGCAGGTACACTGTCGACAAGAGACACCTCAAAGAGATGGTCCTGATCGAAACGTGCATGTGAACACTGAATATTAGTTTCTTGTGAACAAAAGCGTTTATTTATTTGAATGGTATTCATTTATAGCAAACTGATTCAATTGAATGCATTTCGTATTGGAAATTCACGATACTTTTTTACGTTGCAGTTTTTTCTAATAATTAATTTCTTGTTTAAAGCTTCAATTCTTTTTGTGTGCTGACTTTTCAAGAAATCAATCAATCAATCAATCAAATCTATTTCTATAGCGCTCTTTCTCAAATTCAAGAAATATGAGTTATTATTCCTTCAGACGTTATTGCAGTCCAACATTATTTTTTTTATATATGCAAAAGAATATGTGCAAAGCCTACATACATTTTTTGCAAGAGCAAATTTATTATCATAATTTGAGAGGCAAGTAAGCGAGTAGCTAACGTGGTCCAGAAGTTTAATCCTGGCGCTTCTATCTTTTCATCTGCTTCATCTGTGCGTCCTCTTCGGAAATTAAATTCAAATACATGTAGATTTTAGTCAAAAAGCCTCCTAAAGCTGTAGGAATGTTTTTTTTATATATTTTAATAGTGTTAATAAAACTGCGAAATTTCAACAAAAGTGCATGTAAAGAAATTTTTTTATAAAGTTTATTTCATGACAGTCGTATTTTTTCTGCACATTTGCAAAATGCTTTAAATTCTTCCTATGTTCATGGTCCGTTTTTATCACAGTCACGCGACTTAAACTGGAATAAATAAAACAATATAAATTAAAATAGGAAAAGATGACTAGTAAAAAGTATAAAAAGAAAAAAATATCATGCAACCGTCGTTTTAATGAATACTTCATCCGTAAAATGGGCACTAAATTTGCCACTATTTTATTTAAAGCATATAATCTATCTAGGAACATATTCTTTGAATGGTTTCCAAAAGCGAATTCAGATAAAAGAACTAAACCAGGTTGTTTAAGGTTGTTATATTGAGAAAAAAATGCAAAAAATAAAAGGAATCATTGAAGAATCCTTAAGCTTTTAAGTATGTCTTAAGTTTAAAAAAAACTTTAGTAATTATTGTAGGGAAAACAATGTAAGGTCAATAAATCATTTAGCTTTAGCTTCGTGGTAAGAAAAAAAAAGAGGAACTCTTTCAAAAAATTAGTTATAAAACTAGTTTTGAGCCTTTCTTTTGTAAATTACAACTTACTTTTAGAGGATTGAAATTTCAATTTGAAGTGGTTTACACTAATTTTAAGGAAATGTATTCACTATATTGCATGAACATTGTAATTCGTTTGTTTTTAAATAATTCTAGTATGCAGTCGTAAAGAAGTTTTTATTTATTAAATGCCTTCATAAAAAATTATAGCTTTTTAATTTCACTTCCAAAGTCTATTTATTTAGATACACATCAAAGCCAATAATATTTTTATCAAGCAAGATTTAATATCCGATCTGATTATCCAAACCATTAAACAAATTATAATTGTTCTTACTTCTTGAAATAATATGAATACTTGGAAAATTAGTGCGGTTGACTTCTCAGGATGCTACTAAACATATTTTAGGTCTTAAAATATTCCGTAGGTGGCACTGCAAAACTAATGACCACCATTAAGTTAAGATCATTTTAAAAGGACCACAAGCAGTAAATCACAATTCAAAATGAATAAAATTATCTTTTTTTTTAATCTGGAGAAAGATAAATCTAAATTGGCGAAAAAATTATTTGGTTGATTTGTCTAAAAACAAAAAAAATGTCAGTGCGAGATGATGAAGATTAAATATAGCACGATATATCATGGAGTTCGGAAGCATCAAACAATTAAAAACTGAAACTTTTTTTACAATTATTCTTTCATCTGTTTTTTCTTAATAACTTTTTCATGGGAAAGAAAAGAAAAATGTATATTGTAATAATATTTTTATTGTTTAAAAAAATATATTTCCACTATTTTATTTTTTACAAAAATATATTTAAAATATTTAATAATTAATCATATGTATTATTATTCTTTCTCATCATAAATATTATATTAGTAGCTGGAGCATTAACACCGGGGTTCGGGAAATGGTATGTCCGCAGAAATGCTAAGAGTAGCCAATTTGTCATTTTGACACATCCCGTATCATTATTGCGGCTATTTTTAATATTTAAACTTTTCCCCAATAAGAAGAAGAATTGTTTCCATGAAATTATATTTTGCAGTGTTTTGACATTATTTAAAATATAGCTAGATCTTTTAAATTTTACTTCAAATTGTATTTTCTTCCGAATGTATGTCTTACCAACTGTAATCTTCTTTTATAGGAAATTATGAATTAAAAAACTTAAAGTAATAATAATATTTATAATTATTAATATATTTAGTTCCATTATTTTGGCAGGAAGCCTGCATTAGGGACAGTTATAGTGGCATGTGTGTCATTCAATACACTTCTCTTCCAGAACCCCACATCCTTAAGAATGTGTGCGTGTGTCCATTGACATGTGTGTATGTGTGTTTGTACTGGTATGTAAGTCTTGCTGTTTTGGTTTTTTTGTGTGAATTGGTCAGTTGGGTGCTGGTCGACGTTTGTGTGTGTGTCAGTGTGAGTGTGTGTAAGTCAGTGTCAGTGTGCGAGTAAAGATTTGAAAAGCTCTTGGTGTGTCTACTTTGATTTGTTTGTCTGTGTGTGTGTGTTATTTTTATAGGTATGTGCGTAGAACCACCTGAAAGCCCATCTTCAATAATTTTCCCTTTATATAATCCCATACTTATGTTTTAATTTTTATTTACATATTGCTGAAAGTATAAACCATAATAGCATTTCAGTTTCACTAATTAAATAATAGACAATCACTCATTTTCTTTATGATTAGGCAAAGTTCAAAATCAGGTTTTATAGAAAATTCTTAAATTTATTTTTATAAGAAAAAAATCGTTAAACTGTTAATATAAAATAAAATCAGATACAAAAAACAGTCTGACAGTGAGCCAAAGCAGAGAATACAAGAAAAACCCCAAAAAATAAAATACTCATAGAATTCCTGCTAATGCATTTTGAATTCCTGCTCAAAAGGCTCGACAGGCTAAGAGGTCGTGTCAGAGCTGCAAATAGGTCAAGACCTTTTATAGGTCACACAATACTAATAAAATAACAATAGCAATAAAACTACAAAAGCACTAAAACACAATTTTTAGTTAATTGTACAATAATTGATTTTAGAAATTATAATATACTCTTTTATAATAAGTTTTACAAATGCTAAAACATTCTAAGCATATATTTTTAAAGTTAACCCCAATTTACCGCAACTATTACCACAATCGCCACTACCATTATCATTTTCTAAATCCTCCTTCTTCTCTTCTCTTCTTCATTATCATCATCATCATCCTAGTCATCATCAACCTCATCATCATAATCACAACCCTCATCAGCATGCAAATGACCATCATCATCTCTTAAGGTTCCCGACAAATTGATATTCAAATGGCCGCTATGCAAAGGAAATGGCGTTGAAAGCGGCATCCACGGATGGGTGATTGTTTAAATAACCTCTGTTTCAATTTATTGAGACCTATTCTTATTATGATTAAGATTATTAATATGATAATTATTTAGTTAAATATTGTGAAAATTATATTATATTAATCAAACAAATTATGACGAGACAGGAAAGCAACAAGAATGATTAAAATTCAAAAAATCATTACAATTCAAAAAATATTAATCAATTAATTAATGTATTTATTATTATTAGTTTTAAAAAGCATTATAATTGGCAATTTAATTATTATTTTCAATTTTTCAGCATCATCATCATAACCATTCTCAAAACTTTCATAACCAGCATCATTCCACAAAATCACAACCAACACCACCACCACCACGTGACCACCTCTATAAGGAATTCAGGGTCAAGTGGGTTTCAGAGGGGCAAGGTGTATGTGAAGCGTGGTGATGATGATTTTTGTGGTGATGATGATGATTTAGGTGGTGGTGATGATGATTTTTTGGTGATGATGATGATTTAGGTGGTGGTGATGATGATGGTGATATTAAAGTGGGGAAGTTATTATTAGTGGTGGTGTTGTTGGTGCTAGAGATTATGGTAACTGCGAAAAAGTATTGATGGCGAAATAAGAATATTTTAAAAATAAAGATGCCGGTGGTAAAAGCGGTCATTGGATGGTGCTAGTGATGATGGTGCTGATAGGATGGTGCTAGTGATGATGGTGCTGATAGGATGGTGCTAGTGATGATGAAGAACTAATGCAAACGATGAAGGCGTGTTCGGTGATGCGTTGGAGAATTGTAAGTGGAAGGCTGTGAATGCCTAACAGGGTCGTTCGAATGCCTTTAACGGTCGTTGGTCATTGAGGTGGTCAATTGATGGGATGGTGGTGGTTTAGTGGTGATGGTGATTTTTGTGGTTGGGATGGTTGTGGTGATGGTTGTGGTGGTGGTGGTTATGGAGGTGATTTTTGTGGTTGGGGTGGTTGTGGTCGTAATAGTGGTGGTTGTGATGATAGTAGTATGATAATAGTGGTTGTGATGAGGATAATGCTAATGATAGAAACGAAGATGAGGGTTTGAATCGTCCGTTGTGAGGCTTCGGCATTCGAAAAAATATGAAAGACCTCCTTTTGATTTATATTTATACACTGTTTACTTTCGTTGAAAGCTGGAAATAAAAATTCAGTAAATGATAAATAATCGTTTAAAAATTGAGGCCTTATTCCAAGCCAAGGCAACTCTTCTTGAATCACTCGCCACGATGTGCCTTCAATCACTCATTGTCCCCAGCCAGTGATTCATTATCGGCGGCACACGATCGCAATTATTCTGGATTAAGAGTCTTTTTATTCTTTTCAGTGGAATTAATGTTTCAATGTCTCCTATTTTTAAGTCGAGTTACTTTTATTTGTTTTTTTTTTAATATATTTTGTTTTTTATTGAAATTTTTTGTGTTCTAATCAACTCAGCATACAATTATTTAAGCACATCAAGCCATATTGAATTTAGTGCACACAAAAAACTTTGAAAATTCCTAAACTAAAAACTTTATAAAAAAAAAGAATTTTCACAATTTTTATAACTATCGTCTCCTTGTAGAACCATTACAGTGATAGTTTTCTTAATTAACCTTAAAATGTAAAACTTCAACCATTTTTTAAAATTAATAAGTTTTATTTTTAAAATTATTTCAAATACTACTCACTAGATATTCACAACTAAATCTGTGGGAATGACTGAAATCAATCTTAAAACCCTCGTTAAAACCCTTATAAGCGTCTTTCCATTGAGGCAGACAGGCAGTCAAGAAGAAAGACTCCGAGGCAGACGAAGGCAGGCGTTCATTGTTGCTGGAGGACCCTCAGCACAAATCACTGCCACCAGACCATCGTATGAGGCCATTGTCTTCTCAATGCTCCACCGTCTCACGATTCTTAAATGAACCTTACAATTTTTGTTTAAGATTCCGTTTGTCTTATTTTTGATTAAAGGTTTTTATGTGCGCTTTGGGTTGGTTCTACCATCGGTAAAGTACTACATACTGTATATAGAAGTAAATAAAAATTTTAAAGTTTCTTTTTAAGATAGTTTTTAAGTTCGAAAAAAAATAACTAAAATGTTCATTGAAAATAAAATTTTAATTGCATAAAAATCCATAAACTCATGATTTTAAGAAAAGTATTTATAAATATAACTAATTTTTGACGCATTTTTTGGAATCTATTATATTAATATTATTAATAAACAGAATCGCCATTAAAAAGTACAGAAATGGTAAAAAGTACAGATATAAAGAGGGGGTTGTTAATGACGAGAATGATCAGGCTTGAGAAATGGGAGCTTTGCGGCATTGTTCGCGACTCCTTCGCGAGAGATCCTCAGCTCGTCGTCAGGCATTTATTATGCCGCGAAAAAATATTCCCACAAGATTTATTCATGTTTGTGAGACACTCAGTTTTGTCAATGAAGCGATTGATTTGTGTTTATTTAAAAAGTTAACTTGTTCAATTTTTTTCATTATAAGTTCTATACTGACTAAGTTATAATTGAAATAATTGTCATCTTTATTTGATATAATCTTTTTGATTCTGATTTTTTTCTTCTATTGTTCCCGCATAAGCATGTTAATGTGCTTCATAGAAAAAAAGGGTTTAGTTTAACAACGTTCAAACACGTGAGTATGAATAACCATTTATATAAAAATCGAAAATATTTATATTTAAAAAATGTTTGTATACAAGAATAAACAAATAGATTTTTCGTGAAACTATTATTAAACTGAAATTGTCTTCAAATCTACTCTTTCGATTAGTATAATATAATTTATAAAAACTAAAACTTAAAATCTAAAAAACCAGCTATTCGTTCCAAACTATATTTCTCTGAGGGGCAATTAAACTACCGCAAGTATGCTATTTCTCTAGCGGAATACGAGCCGTTTGGTCGCGTGTCAAGGCGTCTTCATACGTGGTTCTTGTGTTTCTCTAGAAATGTCGTCGTTATCTCGTACTCATCGCTTGCGCGTTTAGTGGTGATTAAGTGCTCTATGTTATTTCATTCATATGTCTCTTATTAAAGAATTACTGTTATTATTACTACTTGAGAAGTAATTTATAGTTCTTTCTTATACAAATAAATTTAATTTGGAAGATAATTTCATAAGATTTAAACTTTACTTTATTTTATCTCACCAACTACTCAAATTAGAATGGAATACGAAAAAAAATAATATTTTATGAAAATATAATTTTTATAACTTCAAAAAACAATCATTTAAAATTCAAAAACTGTTACAAATTTCACACTTTCAGTGGTCTTGGAACACACACGAGTTTACGCCCTTTACTATTGCTGGTCATTGTATTTATTCCATTGTATCGTAAATCATAAAATCATTTACAAATTTCAAGCCCGAATGAACTAAAGAGAAAACTTTTATGTTCTTTACGCTTGACGAACGCTGATTGTAACAATCTTACACAAGTCTGTTCCATAATTATCTCTTGATTATTTCCATAATTGGAATTAATTAATTTATTTATAAGCTTTTTTTTATTAAAATAACTATACATTGTGAAAAATATTTTCGATAGAATGTATGTTTTTAATAAAAATTTTATTAATGAACTTATATATTTTATCTTTTTGTTTAGAATAACAAATAAAAAAAACAAAAAATTAGAAAGAAAATTATTCTATCAAAAATAATATTGAATTCAGATCAAAGAGAATAGGTTTCAAGAGATAAGAAAATACTCCGATTCCGAGATAATGCTACAGTGATGGGCACAATTGGCTGTGCTAATAAGGCACGGTTCAGTGTACTTTATCATTGTATTGTAAGATCAAAACCCCTTATCACAACCCTCCTTCACATCCCCCCTAACCATTCCAGATTAATTATCACTGCGTTACACCACTGCTTTGTACAATGATATAAAATTATTGTTAATTATTTTCTTTTGCTGATAAGCTCCTTTGAGTACGTCTTTCGGGATACTAACGATTCCATCGATATGTTACCTTTGTTTATATTTGCTGTTGTTTGTTGTAGTAAACGAATAAAAAAGCAACAACAATAAATATATCAATGAAATCGTTAAAATTTAATGACATTTTCATTAAAAGATTAAATAATAAAAATAAAATGGTGTAGTAAATGGTATTCCAGAAAAATGAATTTAATATAAACCTATTGAAGATATTTTTTTTCATGTAAAAAGAATATTATCAGAAAAAGCAGTAAACATTTTAAAAATCTATAAAAAACATGTTAAAATAGGAGACTAACAACTCGAACAACTCAATCCTCGCCGGGGCATCACCTGCAGCCCTTTCACTGCTCAAGCGAGAAGAAGGTCGCAGGATCAAGGGTTCAGAGGTGACATGGCCAAGAATCGGGTCGTTCTCAGCTATGAGAATGTTTTTATTTTTCAACTTGCTTAAATTCATTTGAGGGGTTTCAGTATGCCAAAGAAAAATATTTAAAGAAAATACTATTTATTTATTTATTTAAGTTATTTCAACTACTATAACCACAAAAGTAATATCAGAAGCCAACCACAAGCACATCTTTCGACTCATATTTCAGGCGCAGATTATCAAAGAGTCCGATATTATTTTACGAGCTCTTTGTAGTGGTGGGGGGATGAACGGCAGGTCGTGTTTCAGCCATTATCACCACACCTTCTTCTTATCAACCTGCTAATCACACCCCTCCATAGTTCTCCTACTTTGTACTTCGGTAATTATTGTATTTTTTGTGCTATTTTCAAAAGAGTTTTTGCTGCTTTTGTAGTAATATTCGAAAATGTTATTTTTTTATCCGTTTTAAAATGAAATAATATTTCATTAAAGCTTAAGTTTAAAAAAAAATTGTTAATCCATTTATTTATAAATAGTATTACTGAGTTATCTAATATTACAAAATAAAAATTTTTACAATTATTTTGATTGACACATAAAATAATCTTTTTATTATCCAGAAGAAAGTTACAAAAACAAAAGATAGTTACAACAAAGAGAGATATTTATTAGTTTTGTGAAAGGATTATTCTATAGTATTTCTTTTGTATGACTATATAATATGGTGTCATTAATTTTAGAAAAAGGATAAAATATTGCTTTAAAAAATATTTTTATGAAGAAGAATGCATGTCAAATAAATAAAACACCCACACACTCACACACTCACACACACACACACACACACACACACACACACACACACACACACACACACACACACACACACACACACACACACACACACACACACACACACACACACACACACACACACACACACACACACACACACACACACACACACACACACACACACACACACACACACACACACACACACACACACACACACACACACACACACACACACACACACACACACACACACACACACACACACACACACACACACACACACACACACACACACACACACACACACACACACACATACATACATACAAACATATACAAATATATATACACATATATATATATATACACACACACACACACACACACACACACACACACACACACACACACACACACACACACACACACACACACACACACACACACACACACACACTCACACACACACACACATACAAACACACACATACATACATACAAACATATACAAATATATATACACATATATATATATATACACACACACACACACACACACGCTCAAATGTTTCAATAGCTTCATGGCGTAATGATGACAACAAATCGCAATGCCATAATTAATTGACTTAATGGGATGTTAGTTAGTGTTAGCTGATGGATGGCTTATCACTTCTCCTAACAGCAGTGACACCGATTAGAAAGGCAAATAGAATGACTGACGATTCCATTGTAAACAAATATATTTCATGTTTTTATATTTTTAATCGGTATTTTTATGTATTGAAAAATAAGTTTAGAATCTATAATTTAACGATTCACTAATACTTTTCAATATTAAATTCTGGTGCACAGTAGAATGATGATCAAAAGCTTTTCCGATAAAAAAAATCCCAAACAAATTTCCAATTATAAAAGTGTTCTTAATAATATTCAAACATTGAAAGAGCTGAAAACAATAGTTTGGGAACGTCCTACATTAATGAATTACCAATCAAGCTGTAATAAAAACTCAAAATAAACGAGTTACAAAACTGATACGAACAACAGCACCCTGTCACACTACAACAAGAACTAGAGCACTACAGATCACCGTTCTAGCACAAGTGGGTGTTGCACTGACCAGCACTTCAAAGCTCCCACCAAACGCTCAACCGAAAATTAATAAGAGGGTGGTTGTAGAAAGAGAAAAAAAGTAATATAAAGAATTATTATTTAAGATTTAATATGAAGTTCATCTAATATTTCCGTGCCTCGTTAGAAGAACCAGCGTGGAAGCAATGTGGACCTGTGGATCTGCTGCGAATGGCGATGGAAAAGACCAAATGGAGAATAGAATTGAGCGGAAGGTTCATGAAAGAATATTTCAGAATAAATATTATGTTAAAACATATATCTACAAGCAATAAATATTTATTTTCATTGAATGTAAAAGGCTCTGTGACTGGAGTAGAATAACTGAGTATTTATATGTTCTAAATATTTATAAATCGTTATTAGGAATTAGCAACGAATGCTAAAACATGAAAGAATGATCTAATGCTTTTATTATGCCTCAAAACAAAGTCTTCATAAAATAATGGAAAATGATTTATACCGCAAATCTACCTTCACTATCGCATTTCCGATAGGATTAGAAAGTATCATTTTGGGGAAAAAACCTCTGCAATACATCGTCTTTTGTTACATTATTACTTATATAAAAATGATTGATAAAAAAGTCATCAATACAGTCCAGGCTTTCCTTTATGTTGTAATTAGGCAAGTAGGCTGGTTACAGAATGAAATTGCGTATGCGGACGTAATTAGTGAATCTCTGAAGAAGAAGATGAGAAAATAAGAATGATTATTTGATACGAGATACTGCTTGTTTGTAAGTGAACAGGGTCTACCTACAAGGACATGATGAAAATATATTTCAAAATATTGCTTTAAAAATTTTGATCGATAGAATACATCATTAAAAAGTAATGATTTATTCTCTTCTCATTATAACAAATTTTAGTTTCATTCTAGTTTTATTTTAATAAAGCCAAAATGTTATAAAGAGTAAGCAATTTGTTCATATTCCTCTTCCTAAATTATTACTTTTTCGTATTTCTATATGTCGAAGAGAACAATGAGTTAATTACCGAACAATTGGAAGCTTGAAAGTTTTTGTTTGATCATTTTTAAACTTTTCGTAATTTTCAATTTTTTCCAAAAATACTTTCAGTTAATTTATTACATTTCAAATTTATTACATCTTTTAAATGTTGACATATGTGAACCAGTAAAAGATTTTAAGAGTAAAATTAAAAAATCTTACTGACAAAAGATGATATAGTAGACGGCAATAAGTCATAAAATAAAATATAATTTATAAGTAAAGAAGTAACTATTTTAAAGGAAATGGAATGAACATTGAAAAAATGGAACCATCTGTATTAAACAAAAACAATTGTCTAGAAGCGGAAGCAGGTGATCACAAGGTAGGCGTTTATGAAAACAGGCGACATTAAAGTATTGCAAAGAAGAAGTCAAGGAAGCAGGAAATGTAGGTCTCACTTCAAGAGAGATATCACAAGCGGGTCACCATATTACGAAGCCTGCAATGCATCAAAGAGCATTGGAAGAGGCATATTCCTTTGTAGTGAAACTAGAAGACAAAGTGGGTTGGATTAGAGCGGGCAGGTGACTATGGGCGGACCAATTCTTCACATCCGCAAAGAAGGCTGTGCTTTATACGCTGGAAGCAGATTTTCTCGCCAGGCACGTACGCACTCGAACACACTAACAAAGTTTCGTGAACCTTCGATACTTTGTAGGCACTTTTTTTAGAATCATGGCTGATAATGCTTTCGGTCTGCAACGTTGGCATTGAGCCACAGTCTCCAAACTAATTCCTCCCCAGTGGCACAAACGGAAGCTTCCACTGGTGGATTATTGAGTGAGTAGATGGTGTTGCTTCTTGCGTAAGTGGTCGCCATGGCTGCATTGATTAGTACCTGTTTGTTTGCCTGTCTCTTTACCCTTCATCGCCTGTCCTCGTTCCGAAGTGTGATATTAATTGTCTTACACAATGCTGCTTGGTGACGCCAAGTGTTATTTATATGTAATACGTTATTTGCATTGTCTAATGGAGCTTATTACTTGTCTTTTACGTGTTGTTTGTATTTTATAATATTTATTGTGAGCAAATACTCATTAAAAAATATATTTTTACAATTTAAACACTTTATTAAATAGTTTAAATTTATAACTAAATCATGAAATATTCCATAACTCCAAAATTCAACTCCTAATAATAATAAATCAACGAACTTTAAACCAGGCTCAAGACACTTGTATTAACAATAAATCGAGAAGCGGGCATCAATGAGGCAAAGCAGAAGGCATTTGATGATTAACCGACACATCCTCCGCATCCGTCACCACCATTTGCACTCTCAGTGATTTATGGCCTAGCATTCATAAACTCTATTTGAGAGTTTCCGATTTTCAACTTGGATATTTATATATAAAATTGTATTAATAATTATAATTTTATGGATTTATAACATTAAAAAAGAAGACACATAAAGAGTAAGAAATATTAAGAACCGAGTTTTTTTCTTCAAACAATTCAAAAACAGTTATTATTTAACACCAATATCATTAAAAAATGTATTTAAATGTTTTATCAAATAGGCTATTGCATACTTTCTCAAAGACGACAAAAATGTTAATTTCCTTAACCAGAGTTAGATATTCAATCAGATTTTTCAATAAACCATTCACCACTTAATTCTTTAACCTCAGGATTGCGCAACTTTGGAGTCAGCCATAAGTAGTCTAAAAGGATTCTTCTAACATTACATGCGTGACAACAAAATTTGAAATTAATTTAAGATTTTATCTTTATTTCAAGTTATCTCCAAAGCATCTCTCATTGTTACCGTCCATAATCACTTTTGTGGTGTTCGTTTCGCTGCATGTTGCATCAGCCAGGAAAGGCAAACAGAGTGACATGGGGCGTGAAAATGGAGACCTAGCAGATTGATGGCTGTATTTAAAACAAAACTTGCAAAAATTATTTATCTCAGTTACTGGTTTTGATATATTCTAACCTCTCGAAAGTACTCAACTATGCCACCCAAAGGAATCCAATTTAAGAAATTAATGATACATTGCGGAGATTTTACATAATTCACATAATTCGCTTCAAATGGTGTTAATTGTTACGTCTACTGCATTGGCAGACAAGTCGAAGTGCCTTGGAACACACAGGCACAGGTCCTCATAAAGGAGGGTATTCAGTGAAGTAACAATTAGCAACACGTCCCACGTTAAACACGTCAATTTGACGCCTAAGGATTAGCTCGAGTCGTTAATATTGTGCAATGTACTTCAATAAAGAGGCATATGTCTTCAATACGCTGTTATTAATCATCAGAATGCGTACGAAATAGATAATAATGTGAAAAAACAAAACTTATTAGGTAGGTAAACAGTTTTAATGGCTAATATTAGACAAAACACCAGGCATGAGAACAATGAATCATTAAAACAATCAATTTTAACTCCAAACTGTCTAAATAACAACGGTCTAAAATTCGATTTTTAAATCTAAGTTTTTCAAGTTAATTATCGCAGAATTCGAGCCTATGAAAAAAGTATATTATAATATAAATCAAGAATCGTCTTGTAGCATCAAAGGGTGTGACGTAACTATGTTGAAGAAGCAGGAGAAATGCTTTGTGCAGGTGCCATGCAGGGCGCCCTTCTTGCGTGTAACAGAAGATTTCTTTGTCGAAGCACTTCCTTTCATCCTTTCCAAAGTTTTGTGTCCAAGGGTGCGCAAGTTTTTTATACGTTTTCGTGAGGATTGTAGTTTGCTTTTTATGATTCTTAAGTGTTTTAACTCTTTAAAAAGTTGCCTAAATTTTGCTATAAAAAAGAGTACAACCTCGCGGCTTTAAGGCTTTGCAGACAAAGTGCTTAATCAATAGTGCAAGATAATTTTCGTTTAAGAACACCTTTGGACTAGTTTCGGTCTTTTAGGCTTTAAAGCCAGTGAGGCTTTTAAGGTTTATAATTAGATAGTCTTTTATGGTTTTTTAATGTAGATTAAAACATTAAAATAGATGATATAGGTTACTGAGCCATTGGTGAGGTTACCGCAACAATAAACTTAATTAAAATCAAGTTACGGATCATGCTGTTTGCTTTTGTGTCTTAAAAATGACCAGAGTAAACCCTTATAAATTATAACTTTATGCTTTCTGACATCTGTCCCCTGCGTCAACGGCATTGTCTTCTAGAAGCCACATCAATCTTCAATGGATCTCTTACGGACTTTCTAATGGCTTCGTAATGGGGTTCGTAATGACATTTCAGTAAAAGCTCAGAAAGCCTCTTCGAAATTAGGTTTAGACGGGTGTTGCTTTGTAAGGCTGCATTGAACCGATACGCAGAAAAGCGGGCCACGAAAGTGCAGTTACACTGGCTCATATAAGCGACCTAAAGCTCGCAGTCCCCTGCCAGGCAACCCTACCTGCTGCGTAATCAAGCGCTCAGACGGCTTTCGTGGTGACTGTGATGCCTGTAATGAAGGTAACAAAGAGGTTTCATTTAATACGAGCCTTTAGTGGTTGAATAATAAATTAAATATTTCAAATAAATATTGATTTAATTTGGTAATATAATTAGTAAAATAATTATTTAAAAAAAATGGATTAATTAATAATTTCCATAAAAGTCATTAGATTGTGGGTTTACAAGGAAGAACTATTGTCAAGGGTTTATCGAAATGAAAATTTGTAAGAAAAATAGAAACAATAAAATTTTCTAATAGTGAGAAAAAGGCATGGCTTATTGATAACCTATTTTAAATATTTCAAGGGTTTTCAGGGCAGGGTGTAAGTATTTAGATAAATGGATTAATAAAAACCTCCATTTAAATAATCTTCAAATATTTATATATATATATTTAAAAATCTATTATAACTGTTATGTAATTATTAAAATAAAAATAATGATTACGGTCATTATTAAACCAGAACAACCGCATCAACTACAACAACGACAACTACAACGAAATCTCTGCATAACTTGTTTATACATCCATTGCATGAATTTCCACTTTGAAACTGATAAAGTATTTTTGATGTAGCAACAACGATAACGACAACGACGACAACGACGAGAAGAATCCAACAGTGGGACTATTATGGCCCTATTTGCTCAATGCTTGAAGCACTTCGTTGAGGAGGCTTGAGTTGTGATAAAGATTTCTGATAGAGGGATAAGGATCTTGAAAACGTTAAATGATTTGAAAGAGTAACATGTATATATCAAAATTTAATGATTATCATGTCTATTTTGTTTAAAAAATTACAATTGTTTTTAATTGATTTTATAGAAGATTTTCTAAACAATTCAGTTTTTCTCATAAGTGTGTTAGCAATAATTCGATAAAGACGTTTATCGGAAAAATCAAAAGAACTTAACTCTATCGAGGCTTAAGTAGAGGTCTTATCGCAACGGTGTGAACGGCATTTGAAGACGAGATCTCTCTAAGAGACATTTTAGTGCCATTTATCAAGAGTTTTATTAATGATTATTTGCCTAAAAAAAAGATTGAAGAATAAATTTTACTGTTGATTAATTGCATGAAAGTATAGTTTTATTTTATAGATAACTAATTTTGAGAAAATTTCTAAAACATTAAAAAAATCTTTTTTATTTGTGTGTAAAATTTAGTTTTGTGATAGTAACTATTTCTTTCGCCCTTTTTTCTAAATTATGATTATCACCTACTTTACACAGCGATATACTGCAAAGGTTAGTAATAACTACGAAAAAGAAGTTTTCCCTAGACGTCCGAACATTTACGCTCTGAATCTACTGCAATAAGCATCACGCCCCCAAGTCTAACCTGTGGCGCTGTCTTGCATAACGGCGCCTTAGACAATAAAACTGCAGGATTTCCCTTTTGCTTAAATACAATTTTATTTTTTTATAATCTTGATCATGTTTTTATTGGTTGTTTTTATTCATGCCTATTTGAATAAAACATCGATTTTATAAATAAATAAATAAATTGTGAGTGTCTTTTTTGAAATTCGTTGGAATGAAACCTTGCCAATATCATTCAAGCTATTCACATTTTGGCATTTAAAAATTATGAATTTAGAAGTATTAAAACAAGTGAGTTAATTTTAATTCATAAAAATCTAAAAATACAATCTTTGAATAATTTTTCAATAAGTTTAATGTGGTGAATTTAAATTCCGGCAAGTGGCCATATTTTGCCTCCATGGACAACCAACAAATGCTGCTGTCGTGAACCAGAATTTTGTTCTTAACAAAACAGATGTTTTATCATCATTATATTGCTTTATAAAAATATAAATTATATAATATTTTTACATTAAAAAAATGGTTATAAAACAAATAATATTTTTTATAAATTTATATACATGAAAAATAAAAATTTATATTTGAACGACATAATATATATATATATATTCATACAAAGGCATATGTGGGCACGTGTTGGTATGCATAGGAATAGCAGGTGTACGGCAAGCGGGCCCTTTTAAATCGCTGCACTGCCATTGGCTGCCTCTCGCAGTTACCTTCAATGGCATTTGAATAATGGGTTCCCTTACGTTTGTATACATATGTATGTATCTGCGTCTATGTATGAATGTGTGTATGGGCATGTAGTAGTAAATTAATGGTAGATGTAGCGATATGTCTGTATAGGAGTGTAAGTGGTGTGAAAGGATTTAAAAGAGGTTGAGGTCTGTAGGAATAACAGTTTTACCAGTTGTTTTCAGCAGAGTGTATCTTTAGATTTATAAAGTATGATAAGTGAGATTATTCAGAAAAAAAAAATTTAGTAAAGAAATTTCAAGAAGCCAAAAAAAATTTTCAATTTGTAGTTTACCATTTTTTATTAAACACTTTTAGCTGATTTAATAAAAAGTACTTCAGTGTATGAAAGAGCCTAAAATAGAATTTGTAACTTTCTGTAACTGACCAAAGTCCCAGTGAACGGCTCCGAACTATCGTAGCACGAGAGCTCCAGATTACAGTTTCTCACCAGGTCTGTTCTTTCTCACTTCTGCCATTCCTCCATACCCTATATATTTTAAGAATAATTTTTCGGCTTCTGGTTAAGACATAGCTGTTCAAAAACTTTTTTGTAGTCCAATGAAATTAGGTTTTGAAATTGTACGATTCATGAGTATACTCAAATCTTTGTGGAATTAACGCATAGAAAGACGGTTTCCTAGACGGAACGCAAGCATAGCTAATGCTGGATAAGAAAGATACGAGTTAATTATTAATGGATCAGATATACATTTATTTTATATTATATATTATTTGAATAATTTTTAACTAAAAAATATATTATATTATTTATTTTAACAATTTCATAATTTAATGTTGAAGACTATTCTTCAACGACAAAACAACTATCGAATCTTCATTAGTGACAAAAAAAGATAATTTTTTACGCCTGCTGTATGTATGTTTATAATCAATCAATCAAATAAATTTCTATAGCGCTCTTACATCAAATTCAAGAGCGCTCTGCAATGATTTTATCCCACGTAGGTTTTCATGTTGTAAAGAATTTTGCACATGAAAAATTATTTACTCTTAAAACTTTTTCAGCTGTCAATGAGCACTATTATTCAAAAATTTCCACACAGAAAAATATTTGAGCATAAAACAGAACTAATGCCTAAAATAACCCTTCGTACTGCGAATGTCAAATACGAATAACGCTACAATGTAGCGACTCGCTACATATTTTGGTATTACAAGTGAACGTCTGCTAATCAAAGTTCTGTCATCTGTCCTCGCTTTTAAACGTGCCTATATAATACAGATTCAAGTGATTTATGCCAGTCTTTTGATAGCATTTTAGAACATAATGAAATTTGTAGTCAAATTACTATGTCTACTTGAGTTGGCATAACTGTACTTGTTTGACAAATATCTAAAAGGTTCTTGCTCGAAGACAACTTCATAAAACAAATTATAATTAGAATTTCATTATTGTCTTTTTTAATAAATGAAAGATTTTACATTAGACATTCACATTCTCTTTGATACACCCAACTTCAGACAAAAAATGTACAAGGGGTTTTTCAGGCCGTTCGAGAAAGAAAGCCGTCTCAATCACTCTCACCATTCACCTGCTACGCAACCTCTCCACTCAAAACTACTGCCAAACACCCACTCACATATCTCACAAGCACATCCCATCTCTCCTTCGTTTCCCATTCCTTCTTGTGCATCCTTCCGAATGGCTTCACTCTGCAGACACCTGACTCCGACCAAACGAAGGGCGTTGACTGTCCTCAGTAACAATGTCGTCGTGAAGAAAGAACGCAAAGGTGAAGCTCTTTAGAAAGATATTTTTATTTAATTTTTTAAAGAATTTTTATATAATAGCTCAAATGAGATTTAGTTTAATGAGACGTTTGTTTCATTAATGGGTAATGTTTGTGGATTTATAACTAACTTAAATAGGTTTTAACGATTTTACAAGTTATTTTGTTTTTAAACTTTTAATGAGAACTTTTAATCCTCCTCACCTAACGCAAGCCATCTGTGAACTGACACCTTACACTTGCACACGCATTTCCAGAATTTAAAACTCCATTGGCTCATTCATTTAGCGGCGTACATTTAAATAACGCATATCCGAAGACACTTTGCGTGACTGTTCAGGGCTGGAATGCACAACATCTTCCACACAAACCTCACGCCATTACAGCTCTTTGGCATTCGTGTCTCCTATACAAAGTTTTGGTATTTTCGTGTAGAAGTCCATTGCTTTCGCCTCCATGCAGACTCCCTTTCATATGCATAAAAGCCTTAGTGGTCGGGTGAAAACTAAGAATAAATTATTTTACATTATTTTCAAAAATAATTAAATTGGAATTTTAGATAATGACATAAACAACAGACTATATAGTGATTCATAACGACAAGTGATTGGCTGTTGCGGTATTTAGTGAAGTGGCATGTTTAACAAAATGTCCAGGAAACGTGCTCCCACTCACAATTTCACGTTGTTCAGTCGTCAAGCTTCCCATTTTAAATATTTAACTAATTAAAACAATTAATTATATATATTTTTTTAATTATTAAAAAGTGCTTTATTAAAAACGTGTATTTTTTGTTTGTAGGAATAATTAATTGTATAAAAATCTATTAAAATTTTCATCAATTATTTATTAATTGTTGCTTGTGCAATCCTAAAATATAATTAAATCAAAAATCATTTTAAAGCTACCGTCTGCTTTGACTTCTTTCCCACAGCGAAGTCGTTCACTCTCACCCAGAACATATGGATAATTAAATTCAAACTTAAAATTCGACAAACGATTTTTAATCACAACCTCCCGCTCAATAATAAATAAGCCGTTTTGCATATTTAAATCTAGCTCTAAGAATTATATAAAAAAACTTTTAAAAAGTTAACATGAAATGAATACATATTTAATGAAAGGATTATACCATTTCACAAAAAAAGCACACATAAGATATATAAAACAAATAACCAGAAACCAAAAATCAAGACTAAATTTTATGAGACATCAAAAATGTCTATCAAAGTCATCGAAACTTCTCGTCCGTCAAGTCACTGCCGTGTGAACACACCTGTTAAGCGGTGCCCGCCGATGCATGGTCGGACATATCGATTCATACATACTCCTCTTAATCGTATGTGTTTGCATGAACATAGTGTTACAAAAGTTATTCAGTCCCATATGAAGGGAAATTCTACTTCAATACAATATACCCCAATGTATTCAATACAATGTAATATGTATATAGGCGTTCTTATGAATAGAGGCAATTAAAGTGAGCAGCATCTGAGAGAGCCTCGACGGAGACTTTCCCATGGCACTTGATGTTGCCGCAGTGAGATTGCCTCAATGCGGTCCTCTACAATAGAAATATTCGCTTTCTTCGGGTGATTCTTGCTGTGATTAAGTTCGAGATTTTTTTATGGTTATTGGATTTTAATGATTTTTCTATTATACATTTTTATATTCTTTCACGGCTTGACTTCGTCGCTATTTTGAAGCCTCTTCATGGATTTATTGTCGCTTCCTTCTTCTCACCACCACGCCGATGCATCGGCATTCAGAGCAATCATTCCACCATTGCATGCATTGTCACGTCCCTCTTCTGAATCGCCATGCAAGAAACCTTACATAGAAGCTTGTCAAAGGATTCCTGGTGTATGGAGACTTTAAGAAACTACTCTCATGTCATTAAAAATCAAGTACTCTCCGTAAGAAAGTCTCCTTTGCCCAAGGGAAGTGAAGGACTCTAGATTGAAATAAATGCCTTTTTGAAATCCTATTTTCAATCAGAACCTCAGCGTTCCGACTTGAGTTATTTTGGTGAGAAGTTGATAAAATCTTTCAGTTGAAGCGGATAATTTTACGGTATATTTTGACTTTTCATTCAACCCGAAAGAAAATAAGTTAGCAATACCAAGTACCATTTTTACATTAAATATTCGAAAATTCTCAAGTGTTTGTAATGATTATTAACGATGGAAAACGCCTATTAAAAATATATAAATAATCATATTATTATTCATAATATAGAAAAAAATAGATAAAAGAATAAGAAAAGTAATGTAGGCATACGGAGAAAGAGTATCCGAAACGACACGCTATCGTCTTAAACGGTATGCATTGCTCAAGTACTTTACGTTGACTATTTAGTCTGCTTTTTTATAATTTATGCTTTTATATTTTTTCATGTTTTGGATATCTCAAGATGCGTTCTTGCACAATCATTTATTTGATTTTTTTTTTTTTCAGATTTTTCAATGAAACCGAAACATTTTTGAAAAACATTAATCAATTATTTGCATTTTTGAAAACTTAAATTCTTTTATTTCCTAATGATTTAAAATTTTTAAACAAAAAAAAGTGCGATGCCCAAATTGAGAAACAATAATCGATTTGAAGTATGAAGAAAGAACATTTAAAAGTGCATTTATTCACGAAACGACTAATAAATCAACAAACTCGATAAATTCTCTCCAATCATCAGCTACACGCGATTTTGACTACCGAATTCTTTGTGACACGAGTAGATTGCACATACATAAATACGTACGCACATGTATATAATAAATACATACATACATATACAATGTATATTATACTTAAGACATGTTCTGTTATTTGAAATCACCTGTTACCTTCGTTGTTCGAAATAAGACAGAAGACGCTTAAAAAGAAGCGCAAGTGAGAAGTGGTGATGGTAGCAATGATGATGATTATGGTGGGTTGATGATGATCACAATCGTGGAAATCGATGAATAGATAAAAAGTATATTTAAAAAAATTCTTTTTATTAATGAAAACAATGTCTGCATAAAAGACAATATTCAAATGGAAGCAACACATTATTATTTTTAAAAACTAATTCAAGTTGAAAAGACATTCAACGTAGATAACGCAACTCCAAAAACCGCAACTAGAAATCACTGTAATTATGCAGAGACAATTCCTCCGCTACACACACGTGTCTACCCATCGACATCGAGATTACATGCATATACAATGCATATTATACAATGTATAATTTATACATACATGAGAAAATTCTTTGAAAAAACATAAAAATACAAAACTCATTTGAAGACGCACATGCACACATATACAGAAACACACACAAACACATACAGGCATAGAATTTTCAAAAACATATGTCGCTGGAGTAATGACATAGCTCCCGAGAGCACCGATGCGTGGAAACCCATTATTTATCCTCACCAGCCTATAGACACGCACAAAAAAACACACACACACACTGACACACGCACACTAACCAACAAAAACACACAACACCCAAACATACATACTACATGTTTAGAATATACATAGTTAAGCTAAATTATATGTAATTTGGCATTTATATATTCACATATACGGTATATGATATACCTATCTTTTTGTATGTAAGCCTTCAGTATGTTCTCATATACTGGGTTATCTTTAAAGCCTGGTGGCGAGAGTTGCTTGCAATAGGGGTTTCATGGCACGCGCACAATGCTGCGTGTGTCCTTTGTATGTGTAATTATGTGTGTGTGTGTGTTTGTAGTTCTGTGTGTCTGTATATGTGTTTTTTATGTACTTTTGTTTTTATGGGTGTTTTTACGCATGTGTATTTATTTAATAAAAAAATGTTTATGGAAAAAAAATTTAAAGTTGGAGAATTATTTTTTAGGGAATAAAAAATCTTCTAAACCTCTTCAACCGCTTCACGGGGTTTTTGGTTGACACCAATGTAATCACTCCACTATTTCATGGTGCTTCTTTTTGACACTCTTTCCATCCTTCTATATTTCTCTGCGTGACACACACATAGACACACACATACACAAACACACACACACAAGCACACACAAGTACATTGTCTGTGAGCCTGCTTGCGGATGTGGATGGCATGTAGGGCGTTGTCATACCAGGCTACATCCGCTATCCCTTGTGGATGTCTCTGTGGTTGTCTCTCTGGATGTCTCTGTGGATTTTTATATTTTTTAATTTGGTGAAAATACACAGGTTTCTTTGTCTTTCTTTGTGAGTTTTTAATCTATATGGGTTTCCTAGTAGCCTTCAAGTTTACTTTTTTTTACTCAAAAATGTATATTTAATTTGTTTTGGTGTATTTAATTATTTATTAGAGTTTTTTTTAATATATTCACCATTAAATTTTTTTCTTAAAATTTTAATTTACGAAATTTCTCACAGTGAAATCTGTTAAAGAATGATCATCCAGTCATGAAGCTAATTTAAAATGCTCGCAGGGTTGATAGAGGCTTAAATAATGCGGAATTCCTGTCACTCTCTTTCACGAATCGTTAACTCCATACAATTATGACAACCCCTCCTTTTTGAGAATTATTAATCCACCTATTGTGTCATTATATTAAAAAGCAAAGGAAGGAAATTAATAAAAAGTATATTTATTTTAAAAAAATATTTATAAATTTTTTTAACTATTTTTAATCTAAGGAGCTGTGTATTTACGTAGGTGTTCAGAAGCTCTGGGTAGGCATTTTTATTCTAAAACCCATTTCAGAGCACAATCGGAAAAAATAAAAACAAAAATTGTAAAAATATGTTCCAAAAAAATCGTCAAATATGGAGGTTCCATATATTTGCACATATTCGAATGGACGCTCTTTGAAGTTGTGGCTTAATGGAGGACACACTCTCAGACGTCAGCCAAGTCGAACGATTTGTGTGCAGTCAAAGCTGATCACTCTCGACCGAACGACTGTCCAAACATTTGCCCTTGCATCTTCAATTAAATCTTCACATGATCTTTTATCATCGATTCGGATTTAGCCGTTTGAGTGGTTGTTTGTGTGTATGTTTGTGTGTGTGACTTTTGGTATGAAAGTGTGTTTGTGTATTTCTTTATCTTTTGTGTGTTTAATTGAATATATGAGCATTTTAATAGAAAAAAAGATACTCGTTTATTTTGAGATATTTCGAATATTTAAAATTAAATACACCCGCAAAGATGAATGTAGATGAACTTCTAAAGATATCTCTAATGATTGTTGGATGTATGCTTTCAAGTATGTTTCTTTAAGACGCTTTTCATAAGGGGTAGTGGTAATGGGAGGAGAAGGCGTAGGGTTGGGTAATCGAATACCCTTGTAAGACTATAGTCTTGAGTCCAAATGAATATTAAAAAGTACATTACGAAACCTATACCCTCAAAATCATTTATCTTAATAATAAATTTAATATAAAAAAGCAAGTTTTAAAAAAAGATGATAAAAAGAAAATAAATAAATAAAGTAATAATGTAACTTTTTATATTATAACATCATTATTTTATTTTGTCATAATCATCAACGTATTCTCCCTGCACATTCTTTCATCCTTTCTTCATTCAATTGCATAAGACACTTAGCGTAGTAAGGCGAAATAATCGTATAATAGGAAAATTAGGCAACCTTTATTATAGTAATTCCTTGTTCAAATATATATATAAGACATATTAATGAAATATTTTAAATCATATCAAATTAATATGTATTTATAAAAGTATTTTTTATATTACATAGAAAACCTAGGAATATATTGTATATTTATTTATATAAATAAATGAGAGTTTATCAAGTTTCTCGACTGATTGCAAATAAGTTGAAATAATCACAAAAACGGTGTTTCACAAGCTCAAACTTATGATAAAAAAGCATCAAAGAGTTCTAGAACCTTCTTGGTGCCTATAAATTATAGTATAGTTATAAAGTACAACTGCAAATAAAATGTATTAATGTTGTAGCGTGGGGGGGGGGCAGTGAGTTGCGTATCAATGTCTTCATAGATTCCTGTGGAGGCATTATTTAGTGTTCTTGGTGTTCTTAAAAAATCGAGCATTTAAACAAACTTAATGTTCTTTTTAATTTTTATGAAGTTATAAACTTATTTAGTTTAAAAAAGAAGCAAAAAATATATTTAAAACTAAATTAAATGTAAACACCGTCCTACTTATATCTGCTCTGACAATTACACGGTTCTTCTATCGGCTGCAGCATTCCACCACACCACGCCACCTCCAGCACAACACCACCACTCTTCTGCATTAATTAGGCGTCCATTTGATGTTTCCCCCGGACTCTTTAATCTTGCGACCTCTGGGCAGGTCAGGTGTCTGCGAACCCCTCTCAGATTGCTCTATCACAGGCCACGTCAAATAGCTTTTATTAAGATGGACGTCATAGTTAATCAATGTTTTAAAGAGCTCAAGCAGAAATTATATGGATTTATAAATATTCTTAAAGTAAAAGTGGAGTTTTCAAAGCACGCCTATCTCTTAGAGTGGACATTTACAAGAGAAGCCACTGCTCCAAAGTCTTTGATCTCTGAGACCTTCGGTGACTATTTCGACAGGGAAACTAGACACGGCAAACAAAAGAGCGGTCTTGGAGGTGTTGTGTTCCGAGCAAACATCCTTGTTTGTAATCCTTTGCACACTTTTTAGTTTGCTTCAGATTCCTTTAAAGACATTTTCTTAAGCTATTTTACTGGGCTGTTCTCAGCTATTTCGAAGTATGTTGTTTGTTCAAGCATCTGTACAGGCTGTTTGTCTAGGTGTCTTGCACAGGTAGAGATCGCATGATTCGGAATATTTCTCTTCGTTCGATTTGTGAATAAGGATTTAATAAATGCGAATGAGTGAGGGACGTTTAATTACGGTCTTTTCAAACTTTAAGACGTTCTCGCGTGATCTCTTTATCGCATTCCATGCACTATGCCATGCATTCGATCAAAACTCCGTTTAGGTAATTAAACTGTATTTATCTTTTGATTAATCGCTTTAAGTAAGAATTTTCGGATTTATTTTATTGAGTGTTTATTAATTTTTTATCTTATAAATTTTATTTAATGGTATATTCCACTTCAACCCACAGATTACCCGCCTCACTTGCCCTCCTTGGTACACCACTTGACGCCCTTGTGCTTCATACCAGGCAAGGAAAACGAAGCCGAAGAGAACACCAAGCCTCTCGACCTTGCCAAAAACCGCAATAATGACCCCAAGAGACAACTGCTCACCGTGGAGAAACACGAATCTCCCAGGAAATCTATCTTCACGTCGGTCGAAATGCTCGCCAAGTCTTCAGCCAGCGAGAGAGAGGCATTGAAGGTCGATCATGGAACTCATGATGAACTTCATACTCAAAATGTCGACACGGGTCGTTGGCTTGCTGAGCAGCAGACGCAAAATAACTCGAGAAGTTTCTACGATAATTCTTTTTTCTCCAACAATGACACGTACAATGACTGCAACAACAACGACGCCAGCGTTCCTGATTTAAATTCTCCAGAGTCAACCTTCATCTCACGCGCTTCCATGGCTCGCACTTCACCCTTCTCCATTCCACAATCGAATTCTGGCAGTCTGATCGAACTGGTTAAATCTCCTTCAATCAATCAAAAACAAAGTTGCATGCAACCCCATCTACAACATCTTTCTCCGGAACAGCATAGATTAATGCATTTTCAAATACATCAGCAACAACAACAACACAAACATCAAGAAATTTCAAATTTCATTGGAAATTTCTCTTCACAGAAAAATAGTGAAACCGATAGCAATGCTTCAGGAGGTATAAACTCTTGAGATTTCTCAATAACTAAAATTCATCCTATTTATCTTTTTTTTTAAATTATACTTCAAAAAGAAAAAAGATTTGGATAAAAGTTTTAAATAAATAAAAAATCTAAGATAACTTCCAACCATTCCTGCAGCGTCTTCAAAGGTGGAGGAGAGTCCAGACGGAGGCCTCCAATGCACCGTGTGTGGCAAGACCTTCCCGAAGACAAGGGTTCTTAAGCGCCACATGAAGTGCCACAGCAACGTCAAACGATACAGCTGCAGCGTTTGTGGCAAGGGCTTCAACGACACCTTTGACCTCAAAAGACACACCCGAACGCATACAGGTTGGTTTTTGAAAGATAGTAGAAACTTTAATTTAACAGTTTTCAAATAAACAAAGTAATATTCATTCAACATGTTTAATAATATTACCGATTTAAGATGATAAGATGCTCATGAACTAATAAGAACCTCTCCTCCTCGTTCACTCAGGCGTGAAGCCTTTCAAGTGTGGCCACTGCGACAAGGCATTCACGCAGCGCTGCTCGTTGGAATCTCACGAACGCAAACTGCACGGCATCGAGAGTCGCTTCGCCTACAAGCAACGTCGTGACAAGACGTACGTCTGCGAGGAGTGTGGCAACACGACGTACAGTCCCGAAGTGCACTACCAGCACCTGAAACTCTTCCACCCGGAGTCACCAGCCCTCAAGCGCACACACGATCGCAGGCTTTTCAAGTTTCCATCCAACGTCAGTCCCGATGATTCGTATTCCATTGCGGAACCTCGATCAGCCACCAGCTGTCACGAGGCCTGTGATGCAAAGAGTTGTGGAAGCTTCGTCGGTTGTTTGGACGAGAGTAGTAGAGCGAGTCTTGCGTCGATCTGAATGTGTGGATCATTTTGTTTTTTGTATGTGTGTGTGTATCTGTATATGTGTGTGTGTATCTGTATGTGTGTGTGTATCTGTATGTGTGTGTGTATCTGTGAAGATGTGTTAGTGTGAAAATGTGTTTGTGAATTTGCTTGATTGTGATCGTTGAATGTGGCCTTGTGAACATTTCTATTTTTTCGAATGTCCGTTCGATGAACATGTGATCTTTGTAGGAACATTAACTTTTTTAAACCGTTTCTTTTAAATTGCTTTTTAGATTTTTTTGCTTTAACTTTTATTGAATTTGAAAAACTATTTATACAAATTTAAATAGATTTATTCTTTAATTTAGAATAACGCATCTTAAAGATAGTAATATGAATGATCGTGTGCCTTTGAACTATTTTCTTTCATTCTGAGCTTTATTGTGAACTCTTATTACATTTTAATTCACCTTTCAATCAAGATCTGACATTGTGATCTTTATTTGTCAATAGTCTGTATATATTTTTATATCATTATAATATTAAGAATTTCTCATATATCAAATTTTTATCTGGCAATTTTTGATGTTTTATAAAGCATGATAAACTATCCGAGTTGTTTGTTTTAGGAACCTTGACAATTGTACTGAGCGGCATCGGGCCGTCTATCAATGATGGCGTTCTACAGATTATTTCTTTTAACAGAATTTTCTTTACAATTTAGTTAAATCATGAAACCGGTACAATGAATGGAGGCCGAAACACAAGATTTTCTTCAATATATTGAAATTCTAATAAAATAAATCATATTCTAAAAAATAAATAAAAGAATAAGACTTCAAAAATGTGTTCAAAACAGTTATAATTTAACATATTTATATTTTAACAGCTCTAGATAGAAAGAAAAATTATTTTAGTTCACACCAGCAAAACAAATCTTTGAAAATATTTTCGGGTGGAATAAGCAATAAAAAGTAATTTATTATAGCCCGAAAACTTGTATCTTTTTATGATTTATAATTTATTCACAAAAATATTGGAATTAGTCAAACAATTATAGTTTATTAATATGAATTTACATAGATATTTCCACATCCATTTTTATAATTAAATAGAATGCTCAAATGAAGCGCTTCATATAATAAATTTTAATTTTTTGGTATCTAGCTTTTAGCTCTTAATTATTAATTGTGGCACCTTATGTCTTTTATGGCGCCTTTAAGATCTTAAAACTTTTTGGAGAAATCAAGAATGTATTAACGAATCGATTATGACTCAAGTTTTATCAACCTCGTCTTTCTACAACCACAAATGGACCGAGGTGGTTTGTAACAGTAAAGTGCACTATTATAATTTATAAAAGTAATAACAATTTATATCACGCTTAAAAAACTTAATTTCATCCTTTTTTGTTTTTTTTTAGTTCAATAAGCCTCAAAGCAATTGGTTTGATAAGATTCGTCAGTCTGAGAGTTTCAGTAGCAAACAAAACTCTGTGTTTTCTTCCTTGGTGTACAGCAGACAGACTACAAATTTAAAGTAGGTTTTTATTTTTTCAAAACAGGTTTAAAAACAAATTTTAATATGCCAAAATTTCCGTTTTCAGGCCACAATCAAATGAAACAAACTATTGTATGCATGCTACAAGAACTCTCTCAAACAAGAGCAGTAAAGAAGAATCGATACCAAAAGTGTTTATTCCAATACTTAAGACTTCCTTGACTACATCGCCAAAGGAGGCTTCTATCAATACACCACCTCATCGCTCTGAATCATCTGAAACTATAGTCAGTGTAAACAGATCACCATCGCCAAATCATTCCTCACGAAAATCCAATGAAAGAGTTTTGAAAAATAGCATTTTCCAAAGCCCATCAGCTTCTCCAAATTCTGAAAAAACTTTCAATGACATTTCAGGTAGTGTAGTTACTTAAAAAAACATATTTAAATTTATCAATCAATTAAAAGTTTAGAATACTTTAAAATAGTTTTTAAACTTGGAAATTTTAGAAATATAAAATTGAAATCTTTTGCAGTACCCTCTTGGACAGTGCAAGTGTTTACGCGAAGATATGTCATAGAAGGCACTGAGGTTTGGCTTATAGAATAATTTTAAATGTTTTAAAAATTAGATTGAGCATTTATTTAAACTTTTAAATAGTATCCTTAGCTCATAAAACCTTCAAATTAATTTTATATAAAAAATTAAATAAAAGTCATTATTGTATTCTCTAAACACCTAAACAAACAAGAATAATCTCACAAAAACCCTCAAAGGACTTGAGCGACCACATCTTCTTGAATCGCCATGAGAGACTGGAGTTGGCGGAGAAGAAGAGGAAGAGGAGGGATGAGAAGTGTCTCGAAGAGCGGGAAAAACTCAATCGACTCAAGCAGGCACTCAACTCGTCCGCTGGCAACCCTGTCTTCACTTGTATGTGTGATTGTATTTGTTTGTGTGTCTTATGACCTGTTTGGGAATTGTCCATGCAAAATTCATTTATTTATAGAAAAATGCAAAAATAGCATTATTTCGTATTCTTCAAACAGTCAGAACGTGTATGCTTGTGTAAATCTTTGAAATTGCATTAAGAAAAATCTTATACTTTATTTAATTACGTATTTATTTGTGCTAAGGTACAAATTATAATGTATTAAAACTTGTTTCACAAATATTGATATACTAAAATGGCACAAACTCGACAGTGAAGCACATAGAGGTGGTTGAGAAGGAACCCAAACTCGCTTTTGGAAGGGTCATCCCTGACTTCAAAGAACAGTAATTAATGCATATTATTACATTTAAACTTATTATTCACATATTTCAAATTAAATTTTTAATGATAAGTAAAAAAAGTCGATAAACAGTTTCCAACGCAATGTTATAATCCTTGCATAATATGAAATATCATTGCAGGTGTTTTTCGCTCCCACCACACTACTTCATGCTAGCCAAGCACGAAAAGACAAACCTATCCAGACATCATAATAGCAGCAAATCGAAAATGAAATAACGCACGATATTAATTTATAATTATTTTATATGAAATTTACCTAATTTATATTGTTTCTATTATCTTTATTCCGAAATTGTTAGTCCTTATTTCGATGTACAGTTTTATTATAATGTACCGATCTACTAATAAAATCTCATTTTAAAAATTCATTTTTCATCCATCATTTTTCTTTTTCTCGCCATCTTTGATACAACTACTTCTTTCTTAACCTCCTCTTCTCCTCCACCAACACGACTTTTTGAACCTCCATCTAACCTTGTTTGAGCAGTTTTCTTAGCTGCCTGCAAATCATGTATAAAGTTAACTAATGACAGTTTTAAATATATACATTTTACTTTTAGAATAAATGAATAAATAAAATGTATAATTTGTTTTAATTTATTCAAATGTCGCATTACATGTGCATCAGTGGAGGCATGCTGTAAAGTGTGTTGTCTTGCCTTTTCTTCAAAAACTTCCCTCTGACTTTTAAATTCTTCTGCCTGGTGATTTAAATTTCTATATTTAAAAAATGAACTGGAAAATAATAAAAAGCTCTAAAATTATATTTAAAAAAATATTAAACCACAATAAAAATTTAATTTCAAAAATAAAGTGTTTTACAATATCAGGCATGAGGGGGTCGTCTGGGTTGGGTTCCTTGAGAAGCATTTGGATGCTGAGGAGGAGTGTCGAGAGACTCATCGAGGGCTTCCATGAACCCTTGTGGTGGTGATGATGATGATTGTGACAGGGTGATGAGATAATTATAAAGTAAAAGTGGGAGAAGTAGATAATTATCCCATAGATATAAAACAAATAAAATACATTTTTATCAATTAATATAGGTGAAAATCTGGTTAGGAATATTATTAATATATAGGATGTTGGACTAAAAGAATGAATCTAAATCTAACCTGTTCAGTGTCTTTGAGCACATCCAAACAAATCCTGCCAGCTTCATCGATGTTGGGATGGTAGACAGGCGTTGTGAAGCGGAGTTGAGGTGGAGAAAAGGGATAACTTTGAGAACAAAACAGCATTAGTTTAGAAAAATTATCATTGTGATAAAAATATAAAAATAAATAGTGGGAAAAAAACTTGAACAATTTAATTACTTATCTGGAAGCTGAACTTGCAACTTGAAGATCCCTCCTTCATATGGGGTATCTTCCAACACACTTATTTCTTTAAAAAAAGATAAAAATGTATAATCATTATACTATAATGAATCCATTCAAAATTGAAGTTAATAAAACCTGCTTCTAGGTTATTAATATCATCATCTTTTGGTCGCAGAGAAATTCCTTTTGGTGGAAACTTTTGAAAACTACTAAGTTCTTTATTTATTCTTGCTTTTTTAATGTCTGGCATCCTTTGAAAAATCAAACTATAGATAGTTTGCAAGTTTTTTTTCATAAATTTTAAATTTTTTTAAAGGTCTTTTTAGCGCTTTTTAGAAGTAAACTTATATAAAAAATCTCTGAAATAAAAAACAATCAAACTCATCAATGTTATATATAAAAAATTATATTAAGTTGAACTATAGATAAAACATTACTTTTCTCAAAAGTTATAATGCTTTAATTATTCAAAATTAGATACGTTGTTATAGTGAATTCGTATAAACATGATAGCATTTTTAGTCTTAGGATACAAAATATAATATAAATGCTGAATTTAAGTAAAAATGGATGGTAAAAATAATAAAGATTCATTAAATTTAACACTTTCAGGTTCTGCAGTAATTTCCAGTCCAAAGAAAAAATCATTTCTAACAAAGTCGCAGGTGCTTTCAAATGTTAAAGTTTAACAGTTAAACTGTTAACGTTGAACATTTAAAGTTTAACAATATTTTTTACAAACTTGTATCAGTAAGTCCGCCTAAAAATTTGTATCTAATCTGAGTCTTTTTTCTTGTAAATCAAGACGAGATTAGACTTCGCTGGCATCAAAAGAAGCAACCTTCCGAAAAACGACTTGTTTTACAACCTTCCCAGAGCTAGTTTGTATTAAATATTATATATATTTTTGATTTTTTAAAGTAAATTATTTTAAACACTTTTTTCCAGTAATTCAATCAATAAATTCAAATGCAATAAATATTTGTGTTGGAGAGTAGCTATACTAAAACTTAGTAGTGAGGTAGAGGGACTCACTATGAAATTAAAATATGCCTAAATATGTTTAAAATTCATAACTGTACTGCTCCAATTTATCTTACAAATCTAATTAAACAACCACCTAAATCTGGTCCAAGATCATCAACCTTTAAATGTTATTTTCGTTTTCCAGTTAAACACTCTTTTGCTCAACGTTCTTTTTCTTACTGCGTTCCTTTTTTATGGAATTCTTTACCCTCTTCTCTAACTTCAAATAAGTCACTCATAGCTTTCCGTCGAGGCCTGAAGACGTATTTGTTCAAAACGTGATGGCTGATCGCTTTTGTTAACTTCGTAAAGGGCGTTATACAAATAATTAGTGATTGAATAGTCAAGTTTAACTGCAGTCATGTGCAATGGTTTGGAATTACATAAATAAAAAGCTTACAATTCGTATTTCAGGTTTCTCGGCACAAGCTCCCACTAGGACCAGCAGTCAGACAATTCCAAAGACGCGAATCAAAAGCTCCCAAGTGATACCGAGCTTTTCGTTCTCAAAGGTTTGTTTAATATTTATTTGTTTAATTCTACGAAGCCACCATTTGCTTAAAATTCTAGAAAGTATTTTTTTTATTTAATATGGTTAATCTTTATTTATACAATATAATTTATTGAAGGTTACGTCATCTAGAAGCGATAAAACACCTATTTTGGGGAAAAAGTTTCTTGAGCCAACAACCTCAAAAAACTTTACTAAGGCTTCAAAGAAAAATGAAGAAAACAAAGACAATACAATTTCTTCGATTCCAAAAAGTCTTTTTGGTAATGACAACGTAAAAAACAAAAATAATATTGAGTTTACTCGCAAAAAGACGGAAACCCAAAGAAGCTTTGTCGAAAATGCACTAACTGGCTATGAGGGTGTCATGAGGCTTGGAAAAGACCACTCCAGTCCCCTGCTTGACAGTCTGAACGCTTCTGTCGAGAATCTCAGTATTGGAAATTATAACCTCGACAAGGATGAGTTCAATACTAAAGTGATCAACTTTAATCCGCGTGTTTTTGGCGATCATTTACAAGATAAACCAACCCGTAACGGAAGTGATAAGATCGACGGGATGGGTGATCGTAACAATATACTAACGATGAAGTCTTACATAGATGATACCATCAAAAATAAGGAAATAGACGAAAAATCAGACGCAGCTAGAAGAATCCAAAACTGGTATCGAAAAAAGAGAAAAAACGCAGAAAAAACTGCCAAACAATTAAATAACACGCTTAAAGGCAATTCAGTAACTGAATTATCTTACAAAGAGGCGGTAAAAGCACTGATACCAAACACCGAAAACATATTCGCATCGGCCGAAGTTTTATCCATCACGTCGTACAGCAACGACTCAATCGCATCGAAGACGACAGGACAACACGCGGTGGAGGAAGGCTACTACGACAGCTTCATCAACGAGAAGTTCATCGAGACAGGCAGGAAGGAGGCGGTTGGGAAGGAATTAAAGGAGGCAAGAAGGAAGAATGAACCGCAGACTAAATACTCCTGGTGTAGGCAACTTAAATCAGTCTTTCCATTGCTCTTGCAAAATATTTTTTTCTTGCAATTATTATATAGCTTTTTTCTTGCAATTATTATATGGCATTTTTATTGATATTATTAATTTTCATCAATATACGAAATTATTTGACTTCCCCACAAATTTCTCTTGATTCTCCATTATTCTCATCGGGACTTTCTTACGCTTTCTACAGTAGACGACCTGGAGAAGGAGGTGGTTGAGTCGACAGCTACACAAGGCAGTCGGACCGAGGCAGACTTGAGACGAATCGTCGAGAATAACGGAAAAGGAGTTTGGAAGAGAAACGTCGGGAGGTCAAAGGAATCTCAGCATTCGTATTTAAGTCGAGACAAGTACGAGCACGTGATGAGTTACCTGCAAGGAATGCAAGGGGGCGATGCAGCGGTGGCAAAGGCGAAGGTTGCATTTGACTTTAATAGCTATTTTTTTGTCATTTTATTAGTTTTTCCAATAATGAATACTACTATGAAGATTAAATAATAAGACACATTTTTAGTTTATTTTATATATTTATATTTTTTAAAAATTTAAAAGTGGTCATTTTCTTTACAGAAAAAAAAGTCACAAAAAGGCAGCAACAACGACGTGACACATAAAGCACAAAAGGAAAGACAAGAGAATGGTGGAGGAGATGCTGGCATGGAAAATGAGAGTGGAGTAAACAATAAAAATGAGAAAAACAACAAAAATAATAACAAAAATGATAAAAATGACGGTGATGATGATGATGAAAGACATAGTGATGGTGAGGATGAGGTGAAGATGAGATTAATAAATGAGAAGAAAGAGTTGGAAGATAAAGTCTCCAAGCACCTGGCCTTCATCGACCAGGCATCTGCCATTGCCTAAATCATACTGAACCATAACTAACCATCCAATTATATCTTAGAAGGGACATTAAAATCAATAGTCATATAAATCACAAATAAAAAAATGCAATATATCAATTTATTAGAATCAATGACAATTAGGATAAAAAAATAATTTAACTTTAAAAAAATAAAATAAATAAATAAAATAAATAAATTATATTTGAAAAATTCTTCGACAGCTGATCGAAGACAAGCGAGAGTTGAGCGCCAACCTGCAGAAGTTTCAGCAGCAGTGCCAGACGATGACCTCGCACTACCAGAACGAGCTGAAGACGAGGGAGGAAAGGTGGTCATTTAGGAGAGATCAATTGAATTATTTCACTGGAATAAACATAATAAATTGAAAATGTTAACTTTTTTTCGAAAAAGTAAAAAAATACTTTTTCGAATCGCTAATTAATAAGCATTAATTGGTAAGAAACACAGAATTATATATGTCTTTAATATCAAACTAGTCAATCGATCTAAACCAAATGGGAACTAACGACTAACTGGATCGACCCACGAAGGCACGTGATCGAGTTGAAGAAGCTGAAGGACATCAACACGGCAGCTGAACACATCAAGCGGGAACAGTGGATCAAGGCGGAAGCGAACAAGATCAAGGTGCGCAGTTTTTGTTGTGATTGTCTATAGTATTAGAATCATTTTTTCAACTCCCATTATAATGATATATTGATTTTAGTGATTATATTTTTATATTATGTTTTTTTTATGGAATTAATAATTTCTTTGAATACGAAGTCAAATCTTTTTTATTTTAGTTTTTTTGACCTGTTAGAAATTAAAAATTTCAGGTTTTCAATAATTATTTTCAAATATGTACAATATTCTTAATAATTCAAAAAAGGAATTGACAGCAAAGGGATTCGAACCGACGTTGCAGAAGCTGATTGTGCAGCACAAGAAAGAGGTGATGCAGTTGAGGAGCATGCAGAAGGAAGAGTTGGAGGTGATGGAGGGGAGAGAGAGAAGGAGTTATGAGGAGAGAGTGGAGGAGATGAGGAAGGCGAATGAGGAAGAAGTGGAGAGGGTGAGGTTGCAGGAGCAGGAAATCGCCAGAAAAGAGTAAGTTCTTGGATAATTAAAAAGATTAAATATTAACATTATGTAATTTAAAAAATTGATTATTAGTTTTTTAATTTAATTTTAATCCACACATTTATGCACAACGTTCTAAACTCACTTTCTTCAGCTTCGAGAATAAACTCGAAGAAGAGAAAGAAGCCTTGAGTGGCGAAAAGACTCGTTTGTGGAATGAGGTGGAGGCGGAGCGGCGGGAGTTGGAGGGGATGGTGGCGAGGAAGGAGGAAGAGGCGAAGAAGGCTCAACGGAAGCTGGAGGAGGTTCATTCGATCGCCGTCGCTGTCCTCAAGAGGGAGTTCGAAAGCGCCCGAACGGAGCAGCACTCGAGACATGCGGTGAAGTGTGTGTGCTTGAGTGTTGATAGCAGTCGATTGATGGGGCAGGGGGGATGATGGTGCTTGAGTGTTGATAGTAGTAGTTTGATTGGGGTTGTGGTTTGTTTTTTTGGTAGATTATTTTAGAGGATTAGTGGAAGGAGGGGGGAGGGTAAGGTGGTTTATTGGAAAAGATGCTAATGGGGTTGAAAGAAAATGGTTTGACTGCTGAAAAGTGTGATAGCGTTTTGCAGTTCATAAATTTTTTACCGACAAGGTATTAATATTTTTTCAATTTTTATATACATTGTTTTATATTACGAATAATTGTAAAAACTATGCAATAATATTAAAAAATAATTGTATTATAGTAGTAAAAAACAGTTAACACATTCAAAGCTAGAGATGGATAAACTGAAGAGAGAACAAGAGGAAGAACGAGGAGACTGGGAAAAGAGGTTTTTCCATCGGCAAGAAAACTCTTTGATGGAGAAGGAAAAAGAAATGAGAGAGATGTTGAGAAAAGAGAGGGATAGAGAGATCGATAAAGTTTTGATGAGACTTGAGAGTGAGAGAGAAGAAGAGTTGGAGAAGCAAAAGCAGTATACAGACCTTCAAATCAGGTTTGGAGACATTTAAATTCACTGTTTATCTGGTTTATTGTCTGGTTACGTAGAGGGGTTTACTGTTCAATGAATACAAACACTTAGGAAACTCGAGTTGAAACACAAGAATGAGTTCCAACAAATCGAAAGATCCGAGAAGCTGATGTCGGAAAAGATTTCTAAACTGAAGGTTGTTATCATCTTTTACATTAATTTTCTATTTAAAGTCATTAATCCTTTAATGATGCACTTCAATTAATATCATTCTAAATGATCTCAGGCTCACATTTTCAAAAATGAAACCATCAAAGAGAACTTGAAAGCGAAACTAACTCGGAATAAAACCTTGATAGAAGATTTGTCGAAAGTAAATTATGGCCATTTTGAAGAATATTTTAAATATCTATATATAGATAATATTTATTTTGAAGTAAATACTTTTGATTTATTTTTTAAAACCATTGATAGAAATTGGAGGAACGTAATCGAGAGAGAAACAACATGATGGACATTGTGCGACAAGAAGTAGCCGACAAGATGGCTTCTTTCGAAGCTGAGAATCTCAAATTGAAACAAAATATCTGCGACTTGAGAGCAAAGCACAAAGAAGAGCTCAAAGAGATTAAAGCCCTAACGGAAAAACAACTTCAAGTTAAAGAACAAGAAATAGAAGAAATAGAGAGCAGGCTAGATTAAGATTAATATTAATATTAAGACATAAATTTTTTTTCTTTTTATATTTCAAAAAGATTCATATTTTAATTTTCAGCAAATATATCTTCCTAATTACAGAGTAAAAGAAATTCTTGCTAAGAAGAACAAAGTGGAAGAAGAAATAAGAAAAGAGAAGACCGCCGCAATAAAAAGAGCTGATTATATTCAGGAACAATTGCTTGCATTAAAAAGCCAACCTGCAAAAAAGAAAAGTACAAATAGTTAATGTAAAGTTTGGTGCTTTTCTGTACACTAATAAAGCTAGATTTACTTTTACTCGTAAATATGTCTAATAAAGTGTTGTTTGAGGAGGAAGTGCTTGGAAAAAAGATAATATTAATGGATTTATGAAAGAAATCTAGAGAGATTTTTTTGTCACTTGTATATAATGCCACCACCGGGCACTCTTCACTGCCGACATGCTTAACAAATTCCTTGAGCAAGTCCATCTCATCTGGCTCTATGCACTTTTTCTTTCAATGTTCAGCAAGGTATTACATTGTGAAGATTTCTGCAACGAAAACTTTTGTGGCGACCATGGTAAGTGCGTTTCACTTGAAAAGTCCACCAGTCCTTTGCCTTTGACATTCAATAAAAGCTTCAAGAAAGATTTTGCTTGCTACTGCGACGCTAACTGGCATGGTGATAAATGTGATACATTCGTCTGCTCTGGTCGTAGTCGGTATGTTCCGACCAATCTTGAAATCCTCATTAAAATTTAAAACTATTCACCACTTGCCACTTCAGCTCACGACTCTCTTCTTCCACCGGAGTCATCACACCCGGCTCAGACCACTACTCGGACAACTCTCAGTGCGCTTGGCTGATTGGAAACGGCAACACGAGCATTCCCATTCGCTTGAACCTCCAGTACTTTTCCATAGAATGCAGCTGGGACTATCTCTACATTCATGACGGCTTCTCCCACCAAGCACCCCTCGTTGCCGTCTTCAAGTAATGCACTCCATACCAAAAATCTATTCATATATTCAATCTATTCATTAAAGTTTTTAATATAAATTTAAGTTTGTAAAAAACATTCATTATACATGTTAAAACAAATAATTTACTCAATATTCTTTTCAAAGTGGCCACCTCTCCAAGGAATCGTCTGCTCTGTGGCCTGACATTGTGATCCACACTGGCCACGCCTTTGTCTACTTCTCCACCGACTTTGCATACAACCTTCCAGGCTTCCATCTCTCCTATAGGTACATCCCATTAGTTTATGCTGGTTTTTAATTTTGTTTTTTAAGATAGTTTTTCAAAATATTTTTTCCCACAAATTTTAAACCTCAAGTACCTCTAGTTAAACCATTCAAACTCTCAACCTTTGAAAAATATTAATTTTGAAAATGTTTACATTCCACTCTCTTCTTCTAGCATTTCCAACTGTCCACTTTCTTGCAATTCATCTGGTCACGGACACTGTGACTTTACGGGTGTGTGCGTGTGTGACGTGGGTTGGATTGGTGAGTCGTGCATGCAAGAGGCGTGCCCTAACAACTGCTCCCATGGCAACGGCAAGTGTCTCCAAGGTCTTTGTCAGTGCTTGCCAGCCTACATAGGTTACAAATAGAAAACTATGTTTCATATATATATATATATATTTTTTTTTAACACTCTAATTTAATTTATTTGATTATAAGTTCATTCATTCATTAGTTCATTCATCACTTGATTCACTCATTGATTAATCAATAACTTCATTTATTACTTAATTCACTAATTAATTAATTATTAAATTATTTCATTCAAAACTTCATCCACACTTTTACTACACAGGGAAAGATTGTAGTATCAAGAAAAGTGACGGTTACTGGCTGGAAGTTATGAAAGCATCACCGCCACCACCACCACCACCAACAAAATCATCATCACTACCACGAACAAAATCATCATCATCATCCCCACCATCTCCACCACCACCTTCATCATTATCATCAGCGCCACACTTGACTTCGAGCAAGTCAGTGGTGGTGGGCGATCTGATGTATGTCATAGGCGGTTACTCCTTCCAGAAGCAAGGAGACATCGTCGTGCATGTGTGAGTGCTTGTGCTTTTAGTTGGTTATCTTCATTTAATAATGGCGATGATGATGATGAAGATATTGAAGATAACAACAATATTGATACAAATAATAACGATAATAATAACGATAATAATAACAATAACATACTAAGATCCCAACACTTTATTTGACAACTTTCCACAAGATTACACAATGTATAATATTATAAATTCATTTAATTGCTTCTCTTTTTACGCACCAATGCTGGGGCAACGCAGTGTGGACCTGACGGAGCAGCCTGCACGCTTCAGAGTGCTCGACACCACCACTGCCACTGCCACCTCCCCGCCTGCAGCCAGACTCAAGCACGCAGTAGCCGCTTCTGGCGTGAGTCTCGTGCAGTAATAGATGTAATTTTGTGGATTGTACTTATGATACTACTACCACTACTACTACTACTACTGCTGCTACTACTACTACTGCTACTACTACTACTACTACTACTACTACTACTACTACTACTACTACTGCTACTAATAGTACTACTAATAATACTACTACTACTGCTACTGCTACTACTACTACTACTACTACTACTATTACTACCACTACTACTACTACTACTACTACTGCTACTAATACTACTACTACTACTACTACTACTACTACTACTACTACTACTACTACTACTACTACTACTACTACTACTACTACTACTACTACTTCTGCTACTACTACTACTACTACTACTACTACTACTACTACTACTACTACTAATACTACTACTACTACTACTACTACTACTACTACTACTACTACTACTACTACTACTACTACTACTACTACTAATACTACTACTACTACTACTACTACTACTACTACTACTACTACTACTATTATGACTTTTATTATTTGTATCACTATTACTACTTCTTTCGCCCACCCACTCACCTACTGAAACCTTACCACCACTCTTCCGAAATGCATTTACCACTACCCTCTATTTCACTCAACATCCTTACAACCATCCAACCAATCAACTAACCAACCAATCAACTAACTAACCAATCAACTAACCAACCAATCAACTAACCAACCAATCAACTAACCAACCAATCAACTAAGCAACCAATCAACTAAGCAACCAATCAACTAACCAACCAATCAACTAATCAATCAATCAACTAACCAATCAACTAACCAACCAATCAACTAACCAACCAATCAACTAACCAACCAATCAACTAACTAATCAATCAACTAACCAACCAATCAACTAACCAACCAATCAACTAACTAACCAACCATCATCTTCTCTTCCATCATCCTTCTCCACCACCACCACCATGCATGACAGACACAGATCTACATGTTCGGAGGTATGTTGATGAACAACAGCATTGTGGGCGAGTTGTGGTGTCTGCAACTTGCCAGCAACAACAACAACAACACCAACAACACCAACAACAACAACAACAATAACTACAACACCTGGTCTCTCGTCTCTTCTTCTGATCACTCCAGCATGCTTCCAGTTGAAGGTTGAGTGATTGACGATTTTTATACTAAATAAAAAGCTTACACATCTTATTTATTTATTTAAATTTTTAGACATATATACGTTCTTATACATTTCAATGAAAAAAAAAATCGTCGTTTTCATATAGCGACATGTCACGCAATTGATGCGCCCAGTGCTTGGGCAGCCGAGTCCTTACACGCTTGCTTACCCGTTCATGCAAAAACTACGACTCCGGTGGGACTCGAACCCACAACCTCCGAATGTCATCTTCAACCAACTAGAAGTCCGACGCGCTATCCATTGCGCCACGGAGCCATTTTCTTATAGATACTTTTATATATTTAAGTATAAAGATTTACCAATCTCTCACTGCACCCACTCACCATCTCATCCATCCACCCACTACCATCTCACCTTTTTTTCACTCCTTAATACATCCACCCACTTTTCACCAATTTTTTCGCCCATCTGCACTCACCAACCCACCTACCCATCTATCCACCAACTTACCCACCCACTAATCCACTCAAATCCACCCACCCATACTCACCCAAACCCACCTATACACCCTACTTTCCATCTAAACTCACCCAAATACACTCTTCCATTCACCAAAAGTCCACACTTGCACGCACACCAGGCCACACTGGGCACATCCACAAGGGGGTTCTGTACATATTCTTTGGCCACAACCACCACTACGGCTTCATCCATCACGTGCAAAAGTTCGATCTAGGTTGGGAATGCATCAGTAATCTTATTCATATTACATTTTACTTAATAAACTAAAATACAAGAAGATACTGTATAATTCCTATGTGAAAAAGACATTTATCGTTTCCAAGCACCACACCCAAGCATTCACTCAAGCATAAAACCACCACGACCACTACCACCACCATCACCACCACCACGACCACTACCACCGCCACCGCCACAGTCACTCGTCAGTGGAGTCTACTGGAAACGAAGGGAGCTCTGATGCATGGTCTCTTCGGCCACAGCAGCGTCCTTGACGTTTCCACTACTACAGCCATCACTACCACTTCTACCACTACAGCTACCACTACCACTTCTACCACTAAAGCCACTCATTCAACAACTAACTTCAGCACCGACAACAACAAAAACTACTCACTAGCGAACGCCATGTTAAGTGAAAACAGTAACAAAACCACTACCACCTCTTCCACCACCACAACAACTACTGCTACTACTACTACTACCACTGCAACTTCTTCTGCTAGAGTCATTGTCATAGGAGGTTTGGCGGGAATGTTTTAGAGGTTGTTCTGCGAGTTTTACGATTTTGAATGTTGTTCTTGTTTCATTTCGCTTTTCATTTGATATAAATTTAATCTTTTATACTTCACTAATCTAAGGCATAATCATAATCATCATCATCATCATCATCATAATCATCACCTTTGCAGGATTGAGAGCAACCACACTGATCTACACAGAATTATTAGACGACAGGTTTTACATACTAGATCTCAACACTCTCACATGGTTGGTCTCTATATAAAAAGGCAAATTATTATTATTATTATTATTATTATTATAAACCGTGTCTGTTTTATATTTCTTAAAGTTATATAATCAAAATATATATATATATATAAATTATTCGTTAGAGGGGGCTATGTTTTAGTCCAATTCCACAGGACGCCGATGAGATGGCGTAGCAGGGGCAGATACTTGCACACGTCTGTTCTGATTGACAGGTGGTCTATGGGAGGGGGGGGGGAAGGGGTGGCTTATGTGGTCGATAGGGCGTTTTCAGCGGTGATAATTGAATTGTTTGTTGAAGTTGTTCTAGTTTAACTAAACAGCAAGAGACTTTCAAAAGTGTATTCCTTGGAAGATGCTTTGTAATAAAAGGAAAAGTTATCATCATCCACTTCATCAGCATCATGATCATTCTTCTCCTCTTCTTCCTTTACTTCCACATCATCATCATCATCATCATCATCATCATCATCATCATCATCATCATCATCATCATAACCACCATCATCATCAGGAGTATATACACATACGGTGGCAACTGCGTCAGGAGCACTCCTAGTAATGATGACGTCGAGCCCGTCTGCCACTCCAGCGAACTATACGCCTATAACCTGGGTAGTGGGTGGGCGGCTGGATGAGTGGGTGGGTGGAAGGATGAGTGGATGGATGGGAGGATTGGTGGGTGGATGAGTGCATGGTTGAGTCGGTAAGTGGGTGGTCGATGAGTGGGGGGATGGATGGGTAGGTGGAGGAGTTGGTGGGCAAATGGGTGTGCCACGACCACTTAACAAGCAAAATCACCAAAAAACCAAATCCACCACAACAACCACAATCAACACCACCACAACAACCACAATCAACACCACCACAACAACCACAATCAACACCACCACAACAACCACAGTCAACACCACCACAACAACCACAGACAGTAACACATCACCACAACAACTAAACCACGACCGCTACAACTACCACGACCACCGTAGACTGTAACACATGGAGTCTCCTGAGAGGACCACAGCCACACGACGTCGTCTTCAACGCACGCCAGGGCCACACCAGTGTCGCTCACAATGGCAGAATGTATGTCTTCGGGGGCTACAATGGACTCATCTTGAACGACCTGCTTGCTTATCAAGCCGGTTTGTTCGTGTGTTTGTCTCTTTTCTTGTGTGTAGTATGTGTTTGTTTGTTTGTATGTTGTCTTTTTAGTGTGTTTGTGTGTGTATTTGAAGTGTGTTTTTGCATGTTGCTTTTTGTGTTTGTGTTTGTTTGTTGTCATTCTTCCATCACTCATTTCTCCATCATTCATCCCTCCATCACTCATCCCTCCATCACTCATCCCTCCATCATTCATCCCTCCATCATTCATCCCTCCATCATTCATCCCTCCATCATTCATCCCTCCATCATTCATCCCTCCATCATTCATCCCTCCATCACTCATCCCTCCATCATTCATTCCTCCATTTCTCATCCCTCCATCATTCATCCCTCCATCACTCATCCCTTCATCATTCATCCCTCCATCATTCATCCCTCCATTTCTCATCCCTCCATTTCTCATCCCTCCATCATTCATCCCTCCATCACTCATCCCTCCATCATTCATCCCTCCATCATTCATCCTCCATCATTCATCCCTCCATCACTCATCCCTCCATCACTCATCCCTCCATCACTCATCCCTCCATCACTCAACAGCCACTTGCAACGACTTGCAGCAGAAAGAGTGTCTTCAGAGTGTGCACAAAGGCATAAGTTGTGTCTACCTCATGAGTGGTGGGGGTGGTGCTAGTAATGATGGACGTGATGGTGGTGCTGATAGTGATGATCTGAAGAAAAGAAGTCATCCTGATAATAGTAGTAGTAATAGAAGTAGTAGTAGTAGTAGTAGTAAGATAGGTAGTAATAGTAGTGTTGGTGGTATTAGTATTAATAAGAGTAAGGGAAAGGATAGGTGTGTAAGCATGCAGGAGTACCAAGACATGCTGGCAAAAAAGGAGGATGAGGAGGAGGAGAATGAAGAAGAAGAGGATGAAGAGGATGAGGATGAGGGGGAGGAGGATAAGGGAGAGGAGGAGGTAGTCAGGCCGTTAACTTGTAAACACTCATCGGTCCAGGCAAGCCTCAGACGGGGTGAGGGACTAGCTTGAATGTTGACTAGTTTGAAATCTAGTCGTTTTTATTGTAATATGCAATCGATACTAAAAAATAAGAGTTAAATTATTTTCCCAATAAGACACCTCACCACACTACATCACACTCCACCACATTAGATCTCACTAAACCTCACTACACCACACTTACAACACAACACATCTCACTACACCTCACTACACCACACTTACAACACACTCCATCTCACAGCCCCATAAAACACCCCATCACCCAAGGCGTCGACTGTGACTTGTACAACGACTGCACGGGTTGTGTGCACAGGGGATGCGTCATGTGTGAGAGTGTGTGCAAGCCGTCAGCTAGCCAGTGTGCTTCTAAGGTGGGTGGGTGGGTGATTATGATGATGATGGCGGTGATGATGAAATTCGCAATTTTGATTATGGTAGTTGAAGGGGAGTTGATGATGATGTAGTCGATCACCACACTCACAGTCTATACACACCACCACACACAACTCACCACAACACACTACCATCACCACACTACCTACCATACACACAAATACCCATCACCACCAACCACACACAACCACCAACCACACCACTACACACCGCCACCATACATTCCACCACACTAGGACGTCCTCCGAACCAGCGGCGACTGCTCACTGAACGCTCCAAGCCTCAACCACACCTGCCACAACCTCATCACCTGCTCTCTCTGCTCCACCAACCCCCTCTGCCACTGGAAAAACAAAAAATGTTTGAAAAATATCTTTTATTTGTTTCAAACTGTTACTATTATTAAAATGGCCTATTGGATTTTACTATATAAAAACTATTATATTTTTCCCACTACTGCAAAATTTATTATATTCAACGCTCTACCACACTACAACCAGGCAATCTCCTCGACGAGATAACAACAAGCATCAACAACAACCACAACAACAACGACAAAAACTACGACAAGGATGATAACGATAAAAACAACAAACACAACAGTGACCACAACCACCCCCTTTCCACGTCCATCCTCCTACAACCTCAAAAAAGCACTCATACCTCATCATCATCACCACCATCACTGCCATCATCATCATCGCCACCATCACTGCCACCATCATCATCACCACCATCACTGCCATCATCATCATCACCACCATCACTGCCACTATCATCATCGCCACCAAGCGACAACACTCAAATCTGTAGCGACCACACCTGCCACAACCACCGCGACTGCCACAACTGCACCCTCAGCAACTGTATGTGGTGCTCATCTAGCAACCAATGCATCGACTCTTACACCTACCTTGCTGTTTATCCCTATGGTCGCTGTGTCGAGTGGCTGACCGATTGGTCAAAGTGCTATGGTGAGGTGTTGGCATTTAATGCGAAAGCGATGTGTGAATGCATTTGGTTGATTGAGTCAGGTTCTCTTTTTCGTCTTAGATTATACTTGTGTTTGATTTTATAAGAATGAATGAAAATTGGGACAAGTGCACACACACACACACACACACACACACACACACACACACACACACACACACACACACACACACACACACACACACACACACACACACACACACACACACACACACACACACACACACACACACACACACACACACACACACACACACACACACACACACACACATACACACACATACACACACACACACACACACACACACATACACACACACACACACACACACATACAAAAACAGTGTACTCTTGCGAAGAATTGAAAGGATGTGCAGCGTGCATAGCGACTCCCACGTGCGGTTTTTGCGACGATGGCAGTTCAACGGGCAGTGGGGAGTGCAAGCAGGGCACCGTGGAGGGACCGCTCGTCGTCCCATCTTCCTCGCTGGCCACATCATCGTCGTCGTTGTCACCATCAACGCACACAGGCGGACTAGCGTGTAGAGCCGATGCTTGGTACTTCACGACATGTCCAGGTGCTTTGAAACTATATAGATTTTTCCACGCACCCGTCTGTACTATCACTATCACTTCGCCCATTCACCTACATTCCCATTTTCACCATTGTAAACTCTATTCCTTATCATCACTACCACCACCACCACCACCACGGCAGTATGCCAGTGCAACGGCTACAGCACCTGCTACGCCAACACAGCCACCTGCATCCACTGCCAGAACTTCACTGCAGGTTCCAATGCCTCATAATGATAATTATCAATGGATCTCTAGCATTCATTCTATTCTTTTATTCTATTATTTCATTACACTTACTTGTGATACATCATTTATAATTAATGGCTTATTAAATGAATAAATTTTATTAAAGAAATTAAATTTTATAAACGATTTATTATGAATTACCACTGTTCTTTCCGTGCACTGAACGCTGAATTGATCCTTGCGTCAATGATAAAGTGAATACTAATTGGATGATGGAGTACAAATTGATTAATATTACCGCCTATTATATTTTCTAAACTTGCGTACGGCTTTTAGAATAATATAATCTCCATGCACCATTCACCATCTCCAATGCACCATTCACCATGCACCATTCACCATGCACCAATCCCAGGGCCGCAGTGCGAGGTGTGCATGAAGGGCCACTATGGACATCCCGTGCGTAACATCGCCTGCATACGTTAGTGAAGCATTCGTTCATTGATCGTTCAATTCATCACATTCATCAAGCGCACAACTCCCATTCAATCCATCCTTTTTCTTCTTTTTCTCTCATTTATCGTCTACAAACTATCCCATTTGGGTCATTCTGAGATCCTTTAGCCTGGAGTTTGCTCTTGTTTGCACCTCACTGGATCCTCATTCCACACCCTCCACTCCACTCCATCTTCTCTCCCTTCATCACCATCTTCTTCCATCTTTCGCATCCACACCATGATGATGAATATTATGATGATGATGATGACGATGATAACGACGATGATGACGAAAATAATAATGTTGATGATGACTGACAACACAAAATACCTGATGATGAGGACGATGATGATGATGACACACAATACCTGATGATGATGATGATGATGATGATGATGATGATGATGATGATGATGATGATGATGATGATGATGATGATGATGACGATGATGATGATGATGATGATGATGATGATGATGATGATACCTCACGGCCACCACGACCACAACGAACAGCTTGTCAGTGCGACAAGGAGGCGACAGAGGCGTGCAACAGTCGCTCTGGTGAGTGCTATTGCAAGTCGAAAGGAGCCGAAAAAGACTGCCTAGAGTAACGATGATGATGATGATGATGATGATGATGATGATGATGGTGATGGTGATGATGGTGGTTGTGGTGGTGGTGGTGGTGATGATGTTTATGGTGGGGATGGTGGTGGTGGTTGTGGTGGTTGTGATGGTGGTGGTGATAGTGATGGTGGTTTTGGTGGTTGTGATGGTGGGGGTGATTGTGGTTGTGATGGTTTTGGTGGTGCTGATAATGATGGTGGTGTAGATGATAATGATAATGATGATAATGGTGATGAAGATGATGATGATATAGATAATGATGATGACGATTTGGTGGTAGGGATGAAGATGACACATTTTTCACAGTTGTGCCAGTGACCACAAGAGATTCTACAATGACTGTTTCCGTTCGTTTTGAAATTATTTCAAACCTTTTATAAACACAAACTTAAAATTATGTTTCTAATGTCTTTCATATCTGTAACCTTTATATTTTTAATAAATCAAGTCACCATCAGCACTATTGATCTCATCCCCGCTTTTATTACTACTTTCAGCCAAATCACCCACACAACCACCACCAAATTCACTCACACAACCACACACCACTACCATAACCACCCAAACCACCTCAGTGATATATTAAATAAACATCATCATCATCATCATCATCATCATCATTGAGAATCATCATCATCATCATCATGGCAACAGAGGTGATGCACTTGAACTTCATGGTGAACTTCAACATCACCAACCGTTACACCACCAGAGCCAACTTTCTATTCAACGCCACTTTCATTGTTGGTGTTGTTGTTAAATTGTTGTTAGTGATTTTGTAGGTGTTGTTAGTGATTTTGTAGGTGTTGTTAGTGATGTTGTTGTTGTTGTAGCTTTCGTTGTTGGAGTAGTTAATTATATTTATTTATATATATATATTTTGTACCTTTCTTGCTGTTGTTTTTGTTTGAGATTTTTTCCAGGTGTATCATCATCATCATCATTTCCATAATCATCATCATCAGGAGAGTGATATAGAAATCAACATCACCTGCATTCCCTCCACCAATGTCAGCATGGTGCTCTGGAAAGGTTCCTTCGTTGGTTTCTTCTATATTTTGTTTTCTCTATTTTTTTGTTTTTTGTTTTTTTTAACTTTTTTTCTCTCCGTGGTTTAAATGCGATTGTTGTTATACTTCAAAGTTGTTTTGCTTTTGCTGTTTGTTACACATTTTTAAACTGCTCGGAATTCCGGTAATAATTATAACTTAAGTTTAATTAGTTATCAAATCCCCGCCACTACCAATACACCACAAAACCACCACCGTCACACCACAAAACCACCACCACGATAGGGTTAGTCAACTACACCCTACTGAACACACGCACGGTCGGCAAGTTGACCAGACGAGTGACCAAGGACGAGCTGAAGACGCCCGATGGAACGCTGGAACAAGTACTCATACTACTCTACGTCAGCGACATTACCTGGCCGTTCTTCGTTGAGGTGCTTGGAGGGAACGAAGGCGGTGGGAAAATTCTCGGTGAATGTCGTTGAATGAAGATTTTCGATGTTGTATCTTGAAGAATTCTCACAGTGGCGTTTTTATTTTTGGGCTTCAATGGGATATGAAATAATAAGTTTCATTTAAGACGTCTACAAACCTTCTCCCACCTTCAGGTCTCCTACTACCGCGTAGAGCATCTCGACCTGTACAAATTCTTCATCACTTTTTTCAGGTATTCATCACTTTCTTGTTAAGAACCTTAAAAAATCATAATAATGATAATAAAAACAACAACAATAATAAGACTAAAAATTACTGTATTACTTTTTTATAATATTATTATTATCATTATTATGATATCATAAATGCAATACAGTTGTTTCTTCACACTGCTGCTGATCGCGTTTGCCTTGTGGAAGTTCCGACAGAGGATCGACCTGATGCGAAGGACCCAGGTGGCCACTACTACTACTACTACTACTACTACTACTACTACTACTACTACTACTACTACTACTACTACTACTACTTCTACTACTACTACCACTACTACTACTACTAATACTCCTACTACTACTACTACTACTACTACTACTACTACTACTACTACTACTACTACTACTACTACTACTACTACTACTACTACTAATACTCCTATTACTACTACTACTACTACTACTACTACTACTACAACTACTACTACTACTACTACTACAACTACTACTACTACTACTACAACTACTACTACTAATAATAAGGATACTTCTTCTACTACTACTATTCTGATCATTTAACTAACCATTACTATCATTATCATCACCACCACAGAGGCAGATACAGGAGATGGAGGAGATGGCAAAAAGACCGTGTAGTACTTGTTTCTTATTGGTCGACGATGATGATCTCGTGACCCAGCAACAGCCAATCATGGACAGCCTCATGATCCTCAATGCTATGGACAAGAGTGAAGCTAAACTGTTGACGAGCAAGCAGAAGAAGATGGTGATGATGATGATATTGTTCATTATTAGTTTTTTGTTTTGAACCATTTTAAAATCGGTTTAAATTCAAGACCTATTTTCACCTTCTTTTTCTCTTCATAAACCTAATTCCCAAAATTAAATGTACAAATACATTCCAATAACTCTTCCCACCATCCTCCTCTCCCAACCATCCTCCCCAACCCCGCCCCTCCCCCCCCCCCCCCTTCGCTACAACGCAGTCAAAGCAGGTAGCAGTCGCAGTAGAACCTCTCAACAACCACAAGGCGGCCATCATGTCCATCATCATCCGCCTGCCCCACGTCGACGAACCCTTCGCCCTGCCCTGCCAATCAGGCCTCGTCATCGGGTCTGCTCTCGTCTCCATGGGTACGTTGAATTAATTAAAAGGCTCTGTATACATTAATTCGATTGATTCGCTGTGCTCGTGGTGGGCAGCGAGGTTTTTGAGTTCAATTTTCATTTACGCCATAGAAATCTATTTGATTGATTGATTCGTGTGAGTGAAACGCGATGTATAAGACGCGCCCTTTTGTCTTATTTGTACTCTTGCAAGCTTTTCTATGACGCGATTTTATCGAATTTTCAATTGTAAAAGCAGGAAATTTTCTATCTCACTTTCTTCTTTTTCCTTTACATCTTTTAGTTTTTTAAACATTGGGAAACAGGCGCGCCTAATACATGGTATTTATCTTTATTAGCAAAGATTAAATGAATCATTCGCTGGACATTGTCAGTTGTTTGTTCATGTTTTAAACTCCTGCAATGCTTTCCAAAGGTCACCACGCTCGCAAGAGTATCGACAAGCCAGTGAAGAAGAAGCCATCCACTGACCCCAACCTTGAGCCACACCTCGTCTGAGGTGTACTTTTGCTACAACTATTACTACTACTACTACTACTACTACTACTACTACTACTACTACTACTACTACTACTACTACTACTACTACTACTACTACTACTGCTGCTGCTGCTGCTACTACTACTACTACTACTACTACTACTACTACTACTACTACTACTACTACTACTAATACTACTACTACTACTACTACTGCTGCTGCTGCTACTACTACTACTTTTACTACTACTACTACTACTTCTACTACTACTACTACTACTACTACTACTACTACTACTACTACTACTACTACTACTACTGCTGCTACTTCTGCTACTACTACTACTTCTACTAATATTATTAAGGATAATAAATTTCCATTCCAGCACAAAACATAAAAGCATGAAAGCATAAGGATGTCACGGTTCCCACCGAAAGAAGCATTTTCAACACAAACTATTAGCCAGTATCATTATTAGGTTTAATATTTAGTGTTTTTTACATTTTGTGTAAATAAGTGTATTATTATGGAATAGAATTAAATAGCGTGAATAAATTAAATATTTGAATATTCAACTACAGATTCAAATATTGTGTTCTGTTATTCGATTTTTCCAATTATTTTTAGGTATTAAGTGCTAAAGAATTGTATTATATGATTTTGTGGCTACATCAATACTTTAAATGGTTGTATTATAGTTTTGGTTGCTATTTTGGTTGTCATTTTTTCACTTATTTAATCCACAGCTCACTTAGTAACATGTATCCAATACTTGAGTGGCCGTAAATAAAATATTTGTTACACAAGTATATAAATAACTTTAGAAATTCTTACACCAAAAACTACTTATAATGTTTTTTCAACTTTTCAAAAAACTGTTTTATTCACTCTTATGTTTTTCAAGCGCTCATGACGTAATTTATTGAATATGTAAATAGGACACCTCCATGGCATAATACAATGACGCGTTTATATTTATATATATTTTTTCTTTCAATTGTTATATGTCAGTCATGGCGAAAACCCGTAGATCTGTCGCTTTTTAGTGACAATTATTTCGAAATGTATCAATAAAAATATTTAGTTTGAAAATACTTAAAATGTGGACCGATGAAGGTCACAATTGACCGACAAGTTTTCCCCATCCGTCGGTAAGTTGACAGACAAAGTTATAAAGTCTTTCGCCATGACTGATGTCTCTGAAGTATTTTATATTTTTATGTGGGTTTAAAAAAAAAAAAATATATAAATATATATTTATAAAAAAAGATTTTTTGAATTAATCCTTAGACTACTTTTTGAGTTTAAATGATTATTTATAGAAATACTCTATCCATTTGTATCCACATATGGTATTGCGTGATGGACTTGATCATGTCATTCTTTTCTTTCTCCTCCGTCTACCTTTTTCCCCTATTTTTACGTTTTTCGGTGAATATTATCTTGTTTTTAATACTCCATACGCAATTTTTCAACTTTTAAAACTCAATACGCGCTATATAAATATGATAATATAGAATCATTTCACAGGTTTGAAACTTTCATAAAAATAGGAAATCACTAAATTCTCTTTAAATCACCAGTACTCAATATTGGTCTAAATCTAGAGACCTTTGTTAGGCCAATTCTTGATGTTTGAGCGTGCTTATTGAACTCCATTAGCAATCACAATCACCACTCACCGCAAGAAATTTAGCTTGGTAAAGCATTTCTAGCAACATCTAACCTGAGGGTTTTATATCAAGACAGTTGGGCTACGCTTTTATTTTGAAGATGAAAAATTATATTATTATCTTTATTATTATCTATTTCCAATTTTATTATTGAAATATATTTACGGTATTTAAATCAAGTCTTTACACACTCTAAGTATTCGGTCATTCTTGTTTCGTGAAAAAAATTTATACCGTAAAGTTTTTGACAGGGATTTTTGTCAAATTAATAAATAGTATATAGTAAGGCGCTTTTTAGCATAATTATGTATTTTTTCATTTATCTGGTGACTCTTCGATAATGCGTTTTAAAAATAAAAATAATGCGAATAATAATTACCGAAATTTGTATTTGCGCCTATGGGATACTAAGGCATCGGTTGCACTCGTGTCTGGGACCATTAAGCATGTTTGCAAGCAGCAGAACTTTTCAATGCTAGAAAGTTATTTGCATTTCATGAAACCCTATTCTTGAATCATAGCATGGTTGCTCACAGATTATAGAACCCAATCTATGGTCCACCAGGCGATCCTCTCCAGCTGCTCCAACGTTTGGGCATCAGTTTTTTATCAAAAGAAATAAAAATTAATGGAAAAGACCTATGTTTCACGCCTAAGGATGCACTTTCTTTAGTGCAATATAATTTATATTGTTTTTTGCATTATAATAAAGTTTGTTTTTCATTATTTTCTGTTCTATAATTAATAAACTAAAATACCTTTGGTTAATGGATCTTTATGTCTCTTTTTTTCAACGTAGCAGCTATTTCACGCGGCTTATTTGTGATATGTAATAACATTACATTGTAATGTACATAGAATTTTGGTTCAATTTAACACTTGTAAATAGAAGGCATAATCGCATGCTAATGAACTGGTATTAAAAGTCGATTAATTTCATTAAAACTTAGTGAATATTAAAGCTTTATCTTATTTTAACTTTTGAAAAAGTATAAAAAAGAAAGATTAAAAGATGAAATGAATTGTACATACAATAAGACTGAAGAAATTATTATTGAGGACGATTTTATTCTTTAAATAAAAAATTAATAATATATTTTAATATAAAAATATTTCATTTATTTAAAGTATTTTAAACAAGTAATAGAAATTCGTTTTAAATAATTCATCGTAACCCATAATCCCATACATATCTTCCTCATCCTCCTTCTCATCCTCCTTCTCATCCTCCTTCCATCTCTCCTCAACTTGCTCATCCTCATCCACTGACGTCACTCACTGCCCTTCCAAGACACCATCGTCTTCCTGCTTTTCATTAGTCGGCGAGTCTTGATCTTGCCTTTCAACTTCCTTGGCTTCCTCTTCAAAGTCGTCTTCGTAATTGATTTCCTCCTTGCTTCCATCTCCTTTCTTTTCTTTATCATCCCTTTCTGTATCTACTTCGGAGGGAACCAGGGCGGGAGAGTCGCCATCTTTGCATTCCTCTTCTTCTTCCCTAAAACTAACAGATAAATTAAGAAATTCTTTAGAAAAAAAATCCGCTGTTGTGAATCATAATGGAAGCAGTCGAAATTATAAAGACTTTAATAAAATTTTAACAAGTTCTTTATATAATTTAATAGCATTTTATGGTCTGAATTTGTCGATTGGTTATTTGGGTGAACGGGTGGCCGAGTGGTTAACGACTCGTGGCTTATAGCCATAGGTGATGGGTTCGATTCCCACACATCCTAGTAGTCTACGTTTCTTGGAGAACAGATGGGCGGCATCAAAAGAAACTTAAGCCCCAGGAACAGAAATTATGAACTAAAAAATTTGCGATTTTTCCCTTACAACCTAATCGGTTATGTTTTTACATTTAATTTTGCAAAAAAAGTCGCCCGATATGGGACTCGAACCCATGACCCTCAGATTACTTGAGGACTTAGCTCTTAAAAGTCTGATGCTCTACCGACTGAGCTAACCGGGCTTACATATGTCTAAAAGATTATTCCTATTAAATATAAACTGAATACATGAAATATAAATATTTGTAAATAAATAAACTTAAACAAAATTATAATGCGAAAAGAAAACTATTCGAAAATCAATTGAAGTTTTATTTTTGATAGATTTTGGATAATAATGATCACAACTTATTTATTTTTAGACTCTAAAAATATTTGGCTTGAATATTATGATAGTATCATGATACAGATATATTCGAGCTTTCGATCTTCGAAAAATCTATCGTGGACCTTTCTGTGGTTAACCACTTTGTTAACCTAAACCTTACCCTAACCCTAACCCTAACCCTAACTCTAACCCTAACCCTAACGACCATTTATCAGTTGTTCTTGGGATCAGGAGGGAACTCATTGCGAGTCCTACTCAATTTAATCCACTCAGTAACGAGCTAAAACTAAATTATATTATTATTTCATAATATTAAAATAAATAATAATTAAAAAAGCAGACGAGCGCGTAATACTACTTTGGTAAAACGACCTCTAATTTCGCACAAAGAATGGTATAATATAATCCGAAAAAAGTGTCCGCCGTGTTAAAGTGAACACCCCTAATCAATATAAACTAATAAAAAACTGATTGAATGAGTAAAACTTGAAGCTTAGAAAACATTTTAGAGTGACGATGATATAGAAAAATATTCTCATTCTCACCTATACAAGGATTCGTTAGCCTCGTCTTCTTCATTTAACCTGATAGATGAATGTATCAATTGAAACATAAAGAAATAGTAGATGGCTAGATAAAAAAATCAATAGATTAAAAGATATTCTAAGGTAACTTAAGTGTTAAACATTTCATAATAAGTTATTATATTAGCACCAAACAAGGATGAAAACGGATACCCACCACCACCAAAACTTCAAAAACCTTTTCAAATCTATCACTACCATCAACATAATCATCACTACTAACCTACCTCTATCACTACCACAACCCTCAACCACACTATCACCACTTCCACCACAACCACTACTACCACCAATACCCGACCACCATTCTTTCATCACCGCACATACTGATCAAGGCCAGACTCAGCCTCGTCTTCTTCCAGCATTGGTGACTCCGAGTCGTCCTTCTTTTCTTTGGCATCTTCTTTTTTCTTGCTAATATTTGTTTGTTAGAAATCAATAAAAAACAAATTATTCCTTAATGCGGCTAAAAAATGTGAGAAAATATTCTTTTTTGATTAAACCCCTTATTAATTCCTATAGACTTTTTTATATTATTTTTTATACGAGTATTTCGAAATAAATGTTTTCCAATTTTTTCCAAACAAAATCAGTTGTTATAAAAATAATGGTAGAGCTCGTAATTGATGTTTTACATGAATTTCCTTCCAATACAATTGACCCTAAAACCACATTTCTAAACCCTAGCACCAAGCGCGGATTGCTATAAGATAAGAGCAAACTTGATATTTAATTAATCAATTAGATTTACATGTGTGAAAGCTCTTCGTCTTTACCTTTGAAAGAAAACAATCGTGTTTTATCTATTAGGGGACTAGGAACAAAAAAGTAATCTCATGCATACGGCTTTAAAAGATTTGCAATTAATCCATTAAAAATTACTTAATTTTTTTTATAGCTGTTAATCGTTATAGAAATCTTAGCAATAAAATTATAAAACGTCAGCCAACTTATTTCAGTGGGGCAGATGCTTTCATAGAACTCCTTCTCTTCCCTGTTCCTGCATTCGAGCAGCAGATCGAGCAGGTCTGCCACAAAAGGCACAATCTTCTGCGGCTTTTTCGAGAGCACTTCGGTCATGATGAGCGTCAAAAGCTTGTTAAAGTCGTTCGGAAGCTTTTCTTCGATGACCTTGCCCTCCTTCAACACCTGATTCCGCATCTGATGTCGCATCTGGAATTGCTTAACTTCTATCTGTTTTGGCTTCTTTTTCGACTTTTCTTTCTTGATTCTGTCACAGTTCCAATATTCATTGTTGAAAAAAACCGAGCACTTTTTTTCCATTTTGAATTTTTTTTTAATTCTGTAAACTTTATCAATAAATTGTTTTAATCGAAGGAAGGAATAAAATAATTAATTAGTTCCGTAACGTCTAAATAAGACGTCAGAAAGTCATTATTAATTTGCAGACGCTTTCTTTTTGTTTTTGACAATTATCTGACAAATCAGGAAATCAATGTAACAATTTGACTTTGTAACCCTTGATGCTAACATAAGCGCAGGAGTTAGGTTATCCTGCGATTGAAAAATCAATAACTTTTTCGCTATTTACTTATATTTAGGGAATTATCGTAAAATAATAAAAATAAATTCATTTCAATTAACTAAATGAATAAATAAAAATGTATAGATAAGTGTATATGTCATTCAACCTCTTGAGACTAGAATATTAATTCACGCCTAATTTATATACCAGTTAATTCATATGTCTGAATGAGTACATAATGGAATCTATGAATTTACCAGCATATAAACGTATTCGAAACGCTTGAAAGAGCGAACAGGTGATTATTTCGATAAAAAACCATTAACAAACATGCTGAAAACCATATTTCTGATGTTTATATTTCTGAATGAAGTAGCAGGTTGGTTAGTTTAAATGAAAGTTTCAGTATTTACCAATTGTCATTGGAGATGAAGAAGTTAAATTTGGCTGAATTTAAATGGATTTAATTGATTCTGATTTCATGGTTCGCAGGTGAAATTTCTTGTATGAGATCCTTCAACACAAACTCTTTCCTTGGAGGCCTGATCTTGTCCGTCTTAAGTGTATTATTAGTGCTCATAGCTTATAAAATCATTTCCAAGAAAAAACCTACGATATTTCCAGTTTACAGTTGAACAATCAAACAATTGTAGCTTGAAAAAGTTTTTGATTTATTAAACGAGAAAATGTGATTTTTAAAAAAAAAGTGTTGAACTAAAATAAATAATAGATAGGAATAAAAAAAAGTTTCATCAAAATGAAGTTTATAGATATTTTGACTTCAGACTATATAAATTCGAAATGACACTTTAAGTCAGCTTTAAAATGTTACAATTGAAAATAGAAACAGCATATTGAGTGAAAACAAGCAATGAAGAGTAATGTATTGACAATACAGTATTGTTCAGGTTCTCAATGTTTGCTTACGTGTATCAACGTAGATCGAAATGATTCTCAAAATTATTTTATTTCTTCATTTTGAACTAGTTTGTGGTGAGAATCTAATTGATCGGAACAGTTATGCACTTGTATTCTTCATCTTGTGCTAAACAAATTAACAGTATTTCATAAAAGAGTTGCATCATATACGCTAGTTTATAATGTGAAAAATTGAGTTTCAAAAATGTCATTTTGAATTATCCAGGCGATACAGCGTGCTCTCGAAAGTTCAACCTGCCTTCCTTTCTTGGAGGAATGATTGTCTCCATTCTAATTGGATTGATATCTTTTTTAGCTTACAAAGTGCTCACTGACAAAAAACCTATATTTCTGCAAGCGATACTATTTGTCAAAAGCCTCGAAAAATTAAGAAATAAAATTATTCTTAAAGTATTGAAATGATTTTATTTGGTTTTTAAATAAAGATATTTGAGGTTTAGTCTTTCTACTGACCTTCACATTGGTTCACTTTTCATTTAACTTTATTTAACTTTTTTCAAAATGTCGATTAGAATCAGAGATGATCCGTTTTTGATCACTCCTGATAAAACAATAATGGAGAACACTGTTCGTTGGGGAGGGAAAGGTTTTTTCTTAGGTAAAACCATTATGTTTTAAAAATAAAGCAGTTTGCACTTTATGTATAAATTATAAAACCCAAATGTTAAACGTCCGGTCTATACTTGCATCTTTTATAATTTAATTTTTTAAAATACAGGAGGCACGTTATCTCTTGTCAAACTGAACCATAACTTCACTTCTCGACCACTGCTTACCTCCCTGGGCACCATGTTAGGCGGCTATGCCTTGCCCTATGGTAAGATGTAACCTGATGATTAAAATTAAAAAAAGAATAACAAATTAGATTTATATTAAATTTAATTAAAAAAATGCAGACTATTTAAAACCCCATGAAAATCACTTGCCCACAGGAGCAACTCTGGCAGTATTCGCTTCGACCACTGCGTTGATGGATGACTGGAGAGGCAAGAATAAGGCGCCCAGCAATGCTGCCATTGGAGGCTTCATGGGCGGAATCATTTATGGGGCCAAATGTGAGTGATTAGTTTTCAAATTTATTTGAAAATATAAAATATCTTTATAATAAGAAAAAAGTGAGAATGTAATTTTTTACAGTTTTATTTTTTTCTTTATATAAACTTAAAAATTTTTTTTTTTCATATTCTTATATGTAGAAAATTGTATTTGAGCTAATTTTTGTAAAAATTTTAAACCAAAAACTACATGACTTATTTATATAAAAAATATAATGATACCCTTTGAAGTTAATATTTTATTTAGATATTTGTCAAAAACACGAATTATAATTCAAAGAATGGGAAAATGGCAATAACTAGAGTATATAGCCTTGGAGGTGAACTATCGTGGAAATGAGCAAACCACACACGCCTATATCACTTCTGCAAATATGTGTATATTTCCTGTGCGGGTGAAGGGTAGCTTGTGCGTTGAAGTACAATGTAGTACAAATGACATGCAAAAGACAGGAAAAAGGTGGAAAACATAGTATTGAATTATGATATAAAATGCTGACTAGCAGCTGTTGAAATGAAAAGGCTTGGAATGGTGATGGATATATACTATATATTATATAGCAAATGATGAGATGAAAAACTCAAAGTAATTCACGAGTTTGTGTTGAGAATAAGTGTATGCAGTTTACGCGATTTGAAGATTACAAAGACGAAGATAAATGCGTGAATGAAAAAATAACGAATGGTTTTGATGAATTGAGAAATGCTGCAGGAATATTTTTAAAGTTCTACAAGAAGTTCATGAATCTGAGATACTATTGCCACAACAATAATCGATCGAGTGCTTAAGAATGCTTTTCTAATACAATTAATAATAATGATTTTGAAGCCTTATTGCATGACTGCAACACAAAAAAAACAAAAGATAAAAACTTTGATTTTTGATTAAGAATATGATTCGGCATTATAAAACACGATATCGTTGAAAAATTATTGCATTTTAAAGACATGTCTGGTTAGATTGATCAACCATGGATTAACTCAGTGCAAAAAACATCATGAGAAACCAATAATTCGTTTTTAAAGTATACAAATTATCAAACCTCTTTCAAAAAATTGTGGCTACTACAGAATCAAATTATTATCTAGCCCATCTCACTGCATCGTCATGAAATTTCACCATAACAACACACCAGAACGCACCACCACTACACACCCCAATGCACTACAATAACAACACCCTAACGCACTTCTACAACAAACCAAAACACACCCCAATGCAATACAACGCCCCAAAACACACCCCAACGACAGACAAATGCCCAATGAAGTGCGTGAACATGGGCTTGAAGTTGGCAGCGTTCGCCTTCTTTCTCAGACTGGGCCTCACAGCCGACTTGGATATTGTGGAAAAAAGTGAGGTAAGCAAACTCAGGGACGCCATCTACATCAGCAAGTACTCTGACCTGCGAAACTGAAGTGCTCATGATTATGATGAAGAAAAAGACGATGATTGTAGTGGTGGTAGTATTTGGGATAAGGGTTGATGATTTTTGTGGTGATATTGAGAGTTGTTGGTTATGATGATGGTCATGGGGTGGATGCAGGAGGCTTGAGTGTTTGGTATGTCAGTTCTTGTACTTTGATTAAAGCGATTAAATGCAAAAGGTGAGGATATTATATAAACAGAACAAAATAATGAGGTGGCACCGTTTGATTTGATCAACTTTCGAGAAAGTTTAGTAGAAATAAATGTTTCCCCAATAAATAAAAGTTTTGATTCGAGATTTTGGAAGTTTAAAAAGTAGAATAGAAAATAAATCCTCAGTGGAATGGCAAAGAGTGAAAAAGAATATTTGCAATTACTATCAAAGCGAGACCGAAATGGGAAATGAAATTGAATTACAAAATGCACAGCTGACTAAAAATGACTAGAAAGCTTTCACTTCAATTTCTTTCCTTCAGCTCCTCCTTGTTGACTTTTCCTTTCATGTAGATATAAAAACCAAAAATGCACAAAATATTGAAGAACCACAGGAAGAGGATGGGACCGGAAGAGTAGAGGAAGGTGGGTTGAGGCCTGATTCTGATTTGTTCCTCGAAGATCTTGAAGTCTGCAAAGACGCTGTCGAGTTGCACGCAGCTGGTGATCATGATGCAGATGTGGAAGAGTTGGTGGCTGACGGCGAATGTGTCGCACAGTCCCACAGGGGCACAACACTCTGGGAAGTTGTTCGTGAAAAAGAAAGCGCTCAAGATGAACCAGAACATGTGCTGTGCGTGCAGTTCGAGAGAGTGGATGCATTCACTGTGGTAGATGCAGTAGTAGAGTTTCTGGAAGAGGGGGGTGATGATGATGATGTACATGGTTGCAATCGGGAGAATTTGCCAGATTGTCCTCGTGAATGGATAGGGTTTGGAGTACATGGTCTTTGAGACAATGCAGCCCAATGAGACTCCACACGAGAGGAAGATGGATATGTAGTAGAGGATGAGGGTGGCTGTGTGGTAGAGTTCATCATCACTGGTGTACTCTAGAAACATGAATGCACTGTACAGGCTGTAAAAGCTCACTCCCATGTAATCGAACATGAAAACAACATAGTGGGCAATTTCTGACTTGGACTGAAAGCAGTGGGCGAATGCACTCAGCACGAACATGAGGATGATTGCAATGATGCCGTTGAGCAGGGGCCATGTGTACTGGTCATTCACGAAGTCGAGAGTTTCAGAGTAGTCCTTCATCTTTTTGAGGATCAGTGCAGCAGCCAACAGGTGAGACCACACGTTGACTGACTCATTGTGCAGCTGGAAGATGCTCTTGAAGTAGTACAACCACGACCGACCTATCTTGCGGTAGCCTCTGATCACGAAGGGCTCGTGGTACACTGTAGGCACCTTGTGCATGCATGTCGTGTGCTCTGTCAACCTCTTCATCAAACCACCTTCAAATATTATTGATTGTACGCTCTAATTTCAAAAATATATTTAATTAATATATTTATTAATTGAAATAAAAAAACATTAAACAATAACCTTGGTATGAGCAGTTGGGGGTGCATGTCTTATAGGGGTCAATGTCTGCCACAGTGACTTCTGCATTAATTGCTTCTGCGGTCATTTTAAAATTTATCAAATAATTATAAATCATATAGTTTGGAAAAAAAATAATTACATTTTAAACCAAAAATGATGATATTGTTGAGTTTAATTTATGAAAAGATTATTCAAAAAATCCTGTGCCCTTTAAATATAGATACTATTTTTATATGAAAAATTTAATTTATAAATTCTTTCATCAAAAAATATTATTTTCAAACTAATACTATTTCATTAATTTTAACTTAAACTATTTTCAAACTAAGTTCACTTTTAGGTCAATTTTGAAACTTAAATACCAAAAATGAGAGTACTTGTTGGAAAGAAGTATTTTCTTTTAATAAACAATCATGCAAATAATTTTATAAAAAGATTCAAAAGTGTTTCACATCATGAAGATCTTCCGGTAATAGACATGTTTCATCAATTATTAAGGAAAACTTTTCAATTCTCAATACTGAAATCATCATATGCATATCATTTTTTCACAGATTAAAGAGCCACAATTTAAACCCATATTGATGACTGGCATTCAACCAACTGGTTACTTACACATTGGAAACTACCTGGGTACAATAAAGGAAACTGTTAAACTACAAACTTCAGGAAAATTCGACAAACTAATTTTATCAATAGTCGATTTACATAGTATATCGGTCCCTCAAGATCCAGCGCTTTTAAAGTAATTGAAAACTATTATAAATGTACATTTTAAAATTATTTTTCCTAATATAACTTGATTATTGGACGCAATTATATTAGGAAAAATATTTTTTTTAATGTACATTTACTATGTTTAATAAAAATTATCTTCTAATTTGATCCTATTTCAAATTTTAAAAATGGCATTTTAGAAGAAACATTTTCATCAATGCCTGCTCACTGCTTGCATGTGGTTTAGACAAGCCTGGAACCATACTTTTTCAGCAATCTTCCGTTAGTTGAAATTAAAAAAATGACAATTTCAAATATATATTAATAATAACAGAATATTTGTGTAACCATCACATCATATACCATTTTTGCATAGGTTCCCCACCATTCAGAGCTATCGTGGATACTAGGTTGCCTAACCACCATCAACAAACTTGATCACATGCCCCAATGGAAGGTGATTAAATCAAGAATTTCAAAGACTTTTTAAATAATTAGCTAACTTATAAACTTGTTATAGTTACTAAAATTACTGAACTTGATTTTTTGTACTTTTTACAAATTAAATAATTTTAAAAAAAATCAGGAGAAAAACACTAACAAAGAAGGAGTTCCACTCGGCTTGTACTCATACCCTGTTCTCCAGGCTGCTGATGTCCTCATTTATAAGTAGGCCATGGTGACATTCAGATTTATTATTCATTAATATTAACATTATTAACATTTAGGTTTAATATTCTTATCGCTTCTTTTGTAGTTACTTTGATGATGCACCAACAACAACAACCAACAACATCAACAACTACACAGGAGCACTCACGTACCGGTGGGAGAGGACCAGCTGAAGCACATGGAGCTGGTGAGGCACCTGGCCAGGCTCTTCAACAGGACCTATGCGACCATCTTTCCAGTTCCCAAAACCATCACAAGTGCGTTTAGAATCTTTTTTCGATGACATTTTTATTATATTTAAAGGGTGAAGTGACAATATAGATTAATTTATGTAAATAAATAATTACATTTAATAAGTGCTTAGTACTATACTTAGTAAGTTAATAGTAATATTATATTATATACCGACATTTTTTTAAATAGGCGACAACGTGAGGGTGAAGAGCCTGCGAGACCCGTTGAAGAAGATGAGCAAGTCGGAGAAGGACAAGCGAGGTCGCATCGAGCTGATCGACTCACCGGACGAGATCAGGGAAAAGCTCAAGAAGGCGGTCACTGACATGGGCACGGACGGGATGATCGGCTACGACGTGCATGGCAGGCCTGGCATCTCGAACATCATCGACATCTACGCCTTCTTCACCGACTCGACGCCCGATCGAATCTACTCGGAGTGCAGTCGCATGGACACCGTCGCCTTCAAGGAGCGAGCGGCAGAAGCGATTATCGAGGCGCTCATGCCGATTAGGGCGAAGATCGTTCAGTACAAGAGCGACCCTCAGCACGTCCTCTCGGTGCTAGAAGAAGGCAGACGACAGGCGACCGAACTCGCCTCGGAGAACATGGCTGAGATCAAGAGGCTGGTCGGCTTCACGCTCTGATGCCCGACTATTCTTCATGACATCCAGTCCTCAGTCTTATCATGGATTATTAACAAATAACACTCTTGGAATTAGTTCGCTAGTTTCTTTGTTTTAAGAATTTGTTTTTGAAAAAACTTTTTTAATACTTATTTAATATTTATTATATAACGTGATAATTAATTGATATATGTAAGTCAATGTGAAATCCACTAAGTTATTATAACTATCAAAAATAAAAGTAAAAAAAAACACATTCAAAGCTTTGGCATTTAAAAAAACACAAAACAAATAGAAATAATTATTTTCGAAAATATACTATTAGAAAAGTTGATTTTGGAGTCATTAGATAAAAAACTCAAATAAATAAATAAATCTAAAAAACCTTCTCCTAATAACATGAACTAATCAGCACATCTGGACAGAAGAGCAGCACAACTCAGCAGAGACTCCAGGTGAGACGAGCCACGTGGTCGACCTTTTTCTTGGTGGGCTTAATGAGGCCTAGGAACTGCAGTTCTGACACCGCTCTGATGAACCTTGCGCTGTTGTTGTTGGTGGTGGTGGTGGGATCGGATGGTGAAGGAGGTGGTAAAGGCGCCGTTGTTGCGGATGGATAGATGGGGTGGTGGTGGATGTATTGGTGTTAGAGAAGGTGTTTTGTTGGAAAGACATTGCTGTAGACGAATTGAAAAAAAGAATGAATCTAACTGAGTAACTTTATCCACGCCATCCTCTTCATTTTCTTCCTCTTCATCAGCTTGACCGCTCTTTACAATACTTGCAAAAGCCTATAAAGATAAAAAAAAATAGTTTTTTAAAATATAGAAATTAATCAAAGTTAAAATGGGAAAAAATTATCATGAAAAAAATTCATTCTTTATTTTCTCTCTTTCTCAAAAGCGATCGCTCTCTCGAATAAAATTTAAAAACCACACCTTACTATCTAATTTCCTAAACAAACCACCTACCTGCCTATCAACAACCCACCACCCCCTAACCAACAAACCACCACCCTCAATCCATCATAATCCCTCAACCCATCCTGTCACTCCCTTCACAAACCATCTAGCCCCAGGCACTCATCCACGCACCACTCCACCCAGTCCCCAACCAACCTGCAACCAATCATACAGGTTGATGAGCTTGCCACACTCGAGATGCAGTTTGTAGACGATGCACACGTCTGGAAGGTCACGAGACATGCAGTCACTCTCTCCTGATTGGTCGATGTTCTGGCACGGATGGATGGATGAATGAATGGATGGATGGAGGGATGGTCGGATGGATGGATGCAAGAAGGGATGGATGGATAAGAGGTGCTATTGATGAGAGAAGCTTGATTTATTTTTCATTAATTCAATGAATTATTATTTGAGTTACGAAAACTAAGAAATTTGTAAAAAGTTTTCTAAAAAAAACAATTTCATTAACCAGCTTAAAACGAATTTTAAATCAAACAAATGCAAGCAAACTAATCGTAACACCTTCATAATCCGACACATAAAAACCACATTAAACCCAAAACCCCGCATGGACACACACACACACACACACACACACACACACACACACACCCGGAGGTAGCAGGAGGGTCGATTGAGGGCTCTATGCAGGGAGACCCGTGGAGCTGGCAGCACTGCTGGTTTGAGGAGGTCCAGGTTCTCGCAATAGACCACCTCGTGCAGGGGAAGCCTCTTGTAGTGGTGGAGGTGGTCCCTGGTCATGATGATGATGGTGGGAGGTTGGTTGGTTTGTTATGATGATGATTATTGTGGTTGTGGTGGGGACGTTGGTGAATATGATGATAGTGGTTAAGATAATTGAAATGATGATGATGGTTGTTATGGTGGCGGTGGAAAAGATGATGATGATGATGTTCTAGTAGTAGTTAAACACTCAAAGTAAGGTTCAGCATAAATTAGTTGAAATGAATATTAAATGAGTTGCACCTGAAGAGAGCATCAAGACGATCGACCACCTCGGTCCTCAACAGGCTGTACCCTCCCCCACTGCCACCCTGTCTCCCCCCACTCTCCTGCAACGCCTTGATGTGCACGGTGGCAATGGGCAATTGTTCCGGAGGCATCGGTGAGTTTTTCGAATGAATGCATGCGTTGATTCACCAGTAGAATCTCCCACGAATGCATTCAAAAATTCATTTATCGGAGCATTTGAAAAAAAACCTTACTTACATACATGCATGCATGCATTCACCTGTTTCAATGCTGTTATGCTCATCCTCCTACTCAATCTCTCACTCAACTCCTTCCCATCCCCCCTCTCCCCTCCCTTCCCTTTCTCACTTTCAACTGATTCTATAGCGATCGCAACGTAGATTTAATAATGGTGTCTCAAATTGTTTAAAATAAAGAATAGATTTTTTAATAAAATTTAAATTTAAATAAATTTTGCAATAATTTTTTGAAAAATTAATTTTAAATACATTTTTTGATCATAAATTTTTCTACTTCTCACCATTGAATGACTTTAGCCTGTCAATCAACCCCTTTAAAAGCTCACTAACTTTTTCTTTAAAGTCATGATTATGATTATGATCATGGGGTTGATGATGATCAAAATTATTAATATTCGTAGCCAATCCATCGATCATTCTGTGCAGAGCCGATGAAAGCTCATCTTTGGAAAATGTTCTGGAAAAAAAATTATATCTAAAACCCCAAAATTATAATAAAAATAATTATTCTTCTAAAATAAAAAAGAAATTTAAAAAGCAATATTAATCATAAAAACAAAACAAAAGTAATTCAAACAAATTTATATTCTTAAATGAAATATATAAAAAACAAGAATACAAATTAAAGTACCTGACGATGGCGAGGGCCTTGTTGTAGGCCTCACTGCAGCAAATGTCCGTCTGCAAACACATGCCGTACAACTCCCTGGGCTGTGCTCATGATGATGATGATGGTTTAATTAATTTAAATAACTTAATTATAATTAAAAGAATAACTTAATTATAAATGATTCCCCAGTAGCCCATGGCGTGAATTAAAATGTTCAGCCTTGTAGTTCGCATGGGTAAATAGCAACTATAATCGCTTTTTATTTTTAATATTGTTATTGTTATTTTAATAATAATGAAAAAAAATACTTAATATGAGAATGTGATGATGAAAACTAAAAAAAAAGATACACAAGAATTAAAAAAGAAAAAATTAGTAAATTTTCAGTCTTAACATCATCCTCACTAACATCATCATCATCATCATCATCATCATCATCATCATCATCATCATCCTCATCCTCATCATCATCCTCATCCTCATCATCATAATCATCATCATCATGACCACCAGTTTTCCGAGAGGGGAAGAGGGTAGATGGCGGGTGAGTAGGTGGAGGCAGTGGAAGCTCAAGAAGAACCTCTGGTGGTAGGCGTCCAGTCGCTGCAGCATGCTGATGATAGTCGCCTGTGGTGATGGTTATGATGGTGGTGGTGATGGTTATGATGGTGGTGGTGGTGATGGTTATGATGGTGGTAGTGATGGTTATGATGGTAGTGGTGATGAGGTTGATAATAGTGATGATGCTGGTGGTGATGACAGCGGTATTCCAATAATAATTAAAAAAATTATATAAAAAAATATTATTTATATATGATGATGATTTGAACACCTTTGCATATTCGTCATCTTCAAGCAGCTTCAACTGTTCCTCAGGCGTTGACGACTCCACAAGCCTTTTGCGTGAAGAGTATTCTTTATTATCAACTATAAATAATTTTGTCCATAAAAATGAAATTAAAGTAGAATTTATGACTTAGACATAAATAATAAAAACAGGCTCGTCGAGGTAATTGAAACTATGGACTGATGAAATAGGGAAACAATGAGTTGAAAGATGAGGGAGTTGAAAGGGAGTTGCAGTTTTTGCTTGAAAAGACCTTCTGAAGGAGGTGAGAGATCTGATGATGTCGAGATTGTGTTGGTAGAACAAGTCGAGATGTTGTTGTTGTTGTTGTGTTGGTCCTTGTTGTTGTGTTGATCCTTTTTGTTGCAGTCGCATAACGAAGTTGTGAAGGAGAACGCTAGCAGGATTTCTTAAGAAGTGGTACAGCATTGATAACTGTGGTGATGATGATGATGATAATCGCGGGTTGCTAATATTCATAAAAAATGTCCAAAAACAAAGATATCTATAAAAAATTCAATAAACCCAAAAGTTACAGAACCTCCACTACCACCGCAACTAAAAACATCCCCTCCACCTCTACTCCTTCCCCCCCATAGCACAACCTTTTCACCCTCCACCTTCTCAACCAAGCAGCTCCACCACCTCCACCTCCACCTCCACCTCCTCCTGCTCCACCACCTCCTCCTCCTCCTCTACCACCTCCTGCTCCACCACCTCCTCTTCCACCTCCTCCTCCTCCTCCACCTCCTCCTCTTCCTCCTCCTCTACCACCTCCTCCTCCTCCTCCACCACCTCCTCTTCCTCCACCTCCTCCACCACCTCCTCTTCCTCCACCTCCTCCTCCTCCTCCTCCACCTCCTCCTCCTCAACCTTATAAGACTTGAGGAAGTTAAGGATGGAGAAGTCGTTGAAGAGGAAGCAGTCGAGCAGGAAGTTGAACGACTTGGAACCCAGTCGCAAGCCAGCCCATGGAGAGAGCAGTAGCTGTTGATGATGTTAGTTGTTGTTGTTGTATAGTTAGTTGTGGTTGTATGGTTAGTTGTGGTTGTATGGTTAGTTGTGGTTGTATGGTTAGTTGTGGTTGTAAGGTTAGTTGTTGTTGTATGGTTAGTTGTGGTTTTATGGTTAGTTGTGGTTGTATGGTTAGTTGTTGTTGTATGGTTAGTTGTGGTTGTATGGTTAGTTGTGTTTGTATGGTTAGTTGTGGTTGTATGGTTAGTTGTGGTTGTATGGTTAGTTGTTGTTGTGTGGTTAGTTGTTGTTGTATGGTTAGTTGGGGTTGTATGGTTAGTTGTGGTTGTATGGTTAGTTGTGGTTGTATGGTTTGTTGTGGTTGTATGGTTAGTTGTGGTTGTATGGTTAGTTGTGGTTGTATGGTTAGTTGTGGTGTTTTGCTATTGCAAAAAATTGTATTTTAATATATTTTAAGAAAAATAAATTTCAATATTATAAAATATACTATACCATTTATTATTACTTTATATTTATATCTTATTGTAATGAATCTTATTATATCTATTATGAATTTATTGGATTAAATTGGTTATGCGATGACGATGAAGATGTTATACAACCTTGTCAACTAGAATAGAGAGATGTTGAGAAGAAGGGAGAGAATGGAAGGGATGAATGGAGAGGAGAGAGATGGTGGATCGGGGCAGGGATGAGTGGATGTAGGTGGTGCTGGTTGAGATGCCAAATATCAAGAGAATCGGCAGTTTGTGGTGGTAATTGCTGCGTAGGTATTTTTGACAAGAGTATTAATTGTATAAAGAAAAGTCGTAAAATCATTTTTATTGAAAATATATTCAAAGTTGAGTTGAACAACTTATGGGAAATAACGAATAATCTAAAAACCTCAAGATGGATACAAAATCGCGCAGGACAGAAGGGCTGAAGGCTTCAAAATCCTCGAGAACTATTACTATGGGATCATCCCATCCATCCCTCCTCGCCATCGCACCATGGCCAGTCCTAACATCTAGCGTTGAGACATTCATCTTAGGGAAAACTACTTTTCCTTTTTCCGCATCATCATCGGATTCATCATCTTCAGAATCATGACTATCATCATCATCATCATCATCATCATCATCACCATCATCATCATCATCATCATCGTCTTCATCTTCCTCAATACCATTATTATTATTGTTCTTTTCAACCTTGAAATCTTCATCTTTAAAACTATTATCATCATCAAGCTCCGGATCATCATCATCATCGCCATCATCATTATCATCAAGATCAACAATATAATCTACATATGATATATTCTTCAGGGTACCCACTGATAATCGCGTTGTTCTAGAGTGGCGAACGATTGTTGATTTGATTGGGGATTTGATAGGTGACTTAAAGAAGGTCTTGCTTGGTGTTTTTTGAGTCGTCTTGACAGGAGTCTTGAGTGATGTAAACTGAGGCGTGGCAGACAAATCATGGACACGCTTGAGTGATTCTGCTTGCTTCTTTGCAGGAGTTGCACTGAACGTCTTGGAGAGATGGCCTTTCCTGGGAGTTGATTGCTTGCTTCCGTTCGAAACTGAGGCGGATAAGTTGCTGGACGCGGTTCTTTTTCTTGGCGACTTCCGAAGAGAAAACGTTTCCATCATTGTGTCTGAGTTCTCAATTGAAGATACGCCAAGGCCAGTTTCACTATCCATCCTTTCTGTTATTTCCCCACCCTCCTCCCTCGCATCCCTTCCCTCTTCCACCATGCTGTAGTCAGTCCTATCACATGTCTCATTGTTTGTACTCCTCCTTCCTGCTACTGCAGGGACAGTGGTGACGCCATCCTGATCATCATCGACCATTGGGACGGCACTCTTGGCCGGAGAGATGAGTGAGAGATGGTCAAATGATGCCAATGCTTTGCTTGGTGAAGTGGTGGTGGTGGTGCGAGGAGCGGAAGACTGTGCGGCGATGGTGGTTGTTTTGATGAGCAGATAGTATTTAATTAGTCTAATCAGAATTTAAACATAAAAAACTATAAAAACATAAAATAAGATCAAATATAAACATCTAAAAAACTGGTACAAAATCAAAAACTAAAAAAACACAAGCAACAAAATGGCCACCTTCAGAGACTCGTACCACTGCAACACCACTGCCATCGTCGCCATCATCTTACTCCTCTTCCTACCACTCACTCTGCCCCCTCCTCCTTCGTCATCATCATCATCATCGTCGTCGCTACCCGTCTGGATATTTAGATTGATTTAATATCTATATTTTAGATTGAATTCATATATATTTTTATCTTGATTGAATTCATATATATTTTTTATCTTGATTTAATATCTATATTTCAGATTGATTTGATATCAAGATTTCAGAGATGCACATCACTGAAAAAGTGTAAATATTCCCATACATATTCGTGTTGTTGCGTTAGTTGCGCAATGACGGAAGTGACGATGGCCTTGACACTGGGGCACTTGACCGACTTTAGAGCCACTACGTGATTAGTCAGCTCGCCAACCAATCGCCTCATCAACTCGCTAAAAATTAGGTCATGATCTTGCTTGTTAATGCCTGGCATGGGTGGGGATAGATGCTTCGAATTTAAATTGAATTATTTATTACTGTGAAAAATAAAATGATGATGATCCTAGTTAGGATCCTCATCATTATTATCATCACCTAAGACTAGAGCAGCTACAGGAATCTCTGAGATCACATGGCCTCCAGACATCAGCTCCATATAGAGTTTTTTAATACCAGATATATTATCATCATTACCACCACCACCACTATCATCATCTTTATTTGACTTATCCTTATTAACATTATTATTAATTTCATCATGATTATGATTATTATTGTTTTGATTATTATGGTTCTTCTTGAAGGCTTCATGCGTGCTCGAGATGTAGGCTAGCAGGTCAGTGAAGAGTTTCGAGTTGATCTCCTTTTGAATCAGCTGCAGAAAAATGATGGTGGTGGGAGTGAAAGAAATTGTAGATTTATTTGAGAAAAAAAGAATAATTTATTTATTCCGATTTTAAATTAATTTAGTTATTCATGTTGATTTTTAATTAATTAAGATATTCATTCAAATTAAAAAAAAAAACAAATATAAGGTAATTTCAAAATGAAAACACAAATTGATTAAAGATTTGAATTGCATACATCAATGTTGTACTGCACGTGCTCTAGTAGAGTGTCGTGCAGACGCATTCGATTTCTCAGAAGCTCTACAGAGTCCATGCTGTGTGTGTGCCTCGGTAAGATGTCTGTGTGGGTATTTATGAGAATGAGTGCCACGTTTAAAAAACGGTTAGCTTGAAATTATTGGTTAAAAAAAATATTGTGAAAATAATTTGATATTAATTTTTTTCAAAATGCAAAATGATCTCTTAAGCTTTTTAGGTATATATAGGCTATAGTGAAGTAGTAATAGTTTGATTTTCCAAACTCACTCTTTTTGGCTCTCATCTTCTTACCCTTATACACAAAAACACCCTGTTTAAATATTACATGATGCAATTAATAATTAATTTCAGTGTAAAAAATAATCAATGATTTAAGAATTAATTTTTAAAAAGACCCTTCCCATTATTGAATAATGGGAAGGGTCTTCTTATAATAATGATAATTCTTACCTTGGAAACAGAAGTAGTCATGCTTAGATTAGCAGCTTAGAAAGATAATACGATTTTCTAATAACAAAGTAAAGACAAAATATACAACATATGTGTGTACTATAATCAATTATTATATATTTAGTTTGCTGCTGTTAGAGCAAGGCCAGGAATAAAGCTTTAAATGTTGCGCCTTGTCCTAGCAAAAGAATTAACTTTTAAATTTATTTAAAGCACTGTATTTTTAAAAAACATTAATATTAATACTTAGTTAAATAAAAATAATGAGTTTATTTTTTATTAAATATATAGAAAAAATCAAAATTACAATAATTGAACAAGTTAAATTATTTTTTAATGAATGGTTTATTTAGAAAAGTGTTTATGTATTTGAAATTTTTTTTACAAATTCTTAAAAAAAACATTAGATACATCATTTGATAGTATATAATATATATAAATATATACTATATATTATAATATATTTATAAAATAATAATATAATAAATAACACATATTTTAAATAAATTTTGAATATATTATAAAATAATTTTCCCAAATTTTTTTTCCATATATTTTAATCTCATATGTTTATTGAAAATATTTCCTAGATCAAATTCTTATTTAAAAATTAAAATTTAAAGTGCTATGGCGGGTTTGGCTTGTCTTTGTATTTGAAAATAACTAATCAGATTCTCTGAAGTTTAAAATAATTACTAAAAAATGGTTTCTGAAAAACTCTGTGGTGAGCCTTTTACGGTATGTAAATAAATTTAAGTTTTAAAATTGATTTATATAATTACCGTGTACATTTTCCCCTATTCTAGGATAAGTATCCCACTGCTTATTATATAACTAATTAATAGATTCACAATTCTTTTTTATATTACATAATTACCTTATTCAAAAAGTATTACTTCATTTTGGGTTATGTACATTTTTATAAATATTAATAAACTGGGGTTTTAAAACATGAGTTTCAGCCACTATGGAGGTCAAAAGACCTGTGGTGACTATACAATCTAAAGTTTAAGTCCTAAACTATGAGTTATATACCTAATCCATACTTTCATTTCATTAGCTCATTCTAAATAATTTTCATAGCTTTAATAATTTTCATTTTTATATATATTTATTTTCATTTTTATCATATTTTAGTTGTCATGAATGTCATTTACTTCAAACTGTTCTTTTAATATTTTCCAATGAATGTATAACAACATCAATCATTCAACCACAAAACCATTTTCAGGTTTTTACAAACACACTGTCTTTTGGCTTGTTCACAGAGTGCTTTCAGGACACAGTGCTCACATGGCCTGCGTTCATCTTCATCGTTTGCAGTTTCTGCTGCTACTTCTCGGTCGCCAAGAAGCCTGCAAACATCGGAAACACATGGCTGAATCTCACAAAAACGGTTTATAATGACTCTTTGTCATAATTGGTAAAACTTTATTTGACTATGTTTGTATTCAAAAAATCGGTTCATAAAAATTTCATTTTAAATAATTGAATATAAACCTTTGATGAAACAATCATATATAAAACACCTAATACCAATTACCAATGAAAGTAATATCCAAACCATGCCATTCCCACCGAAACCACACAGGCATTATCCATGTTGCTGATCCTCATGTGTTTGGTGGACGTGTGCGTGAGGTCCTTTGAGATCCACAACTCTTCCAGACCATTCATCCACGTCTCAGCTCCATGTCTCTTGCTCGTTTCCATGGTAACTAGAATGGCTGGTTGTCACTTCGGTATGGTCGTTTGGTCAGTTGCTCATCGTCATTATGTTTTCCCTCGGCTTGGAATAAAGGGTTTAAATTTAGAAAACAAAAGATTCACAGCTTTCACTTCATTCATCACTGAGGCTTTCATGCTGAGGAAAAAGTAACTTTTTACCCCTCATCTGCACTCGCTTGATGATGATGATGATGATGATGATGAAGCGGAAAAATAATGGTTCAAGACTACCCTCGACCACCACGTCAGATCTTGTCAGTGCTCTTCATCCAACGTGACAAGAGGACGGGCAAGCGGGTGAGTGGAGTGCTCTGCGTCTTCTGGTGCCTCGTCTCCGTCACCTCCCTCCTCAACCTCCTTGCCAGGACGCATGCCCTGCGCTCCCATGTTGGAGCCACTTTATGTTCATTAGTAGTAGCTAATTACTTGTCGCATAGCATCACTAGTTTAGTGCTTGTAGCTCATTAGTACTAGCTTAGTACTTTTTGGTAATGGGTAATTTTCGCAATGATCGATAACCCATTGATCCGTTCGTCTCACACCACTCTCAACTCTCCCCATCACCACCACAGGACACCAGTTACACTCGCTACCTCATCATCCAAACCAGCCTTCTCTCACTCATCTCATCCATCCAACTCATCCTTTCCGCCTGTCTCATCGATGGAAAGTCCACCGTGAGTGGATGGATGGATGGATGTGTGGATGAATAAATGGATGGATCGATGCATGGATGGATAGATGGGCGGGTGAGTGAGTGTGTGGGTGGATGGGTCGATAAATGGATGGATGGGTGAGTGAGTGAGTGTGTGGGTGGATGGGTGGATAAATGGATGGATGGGTGAGTGAGTGAGTGTGTGGGTGGATGGGTGGATGGACGGAAAGTCAAGACACATTATTTTGAAGTGGATGGATCCAAGAATGGATTAGTTTTGTTAAGAAGCATACATTTATATTGGTGATGATGATGATGATGACGTTGTTGTTGATGATGATGACGTTGTTGTTGATGATGATGACGTTGTTGATGATGATGACGTTGTTGTTGATGATGATGATGATTGTGATGGCGTTCTACAGAGTGACAATCCAGAGCTGAACGCTTGCTTCATTTCACGACTAACCTTCTGGTGGCTTAACCGGTGGGTTGGATGGCATTGCTTGGAGGGGTGGTGCAGTGATGGGTGGATTATTGGGATTGGTTGGATGAGGGGTGTAGTGGGGTTTGGGCACAGGGGTTTATGATGGTAGTGAGTTGCTTTTCTATGTCTAAAAAATACTCACTCGCAGCAAAATCCATTAAAGATAGTGAACACCAAGCCAGCCATCATCCTCCCATTATATTGCTCGCTACAGCACCACCCACCATAACTCACCCACCATTTCATCACCCACCCTTCCTCATGCACACAGCCTCCTGATCAACGGCTTCAGGAAGGGCTTGAAGGCGGAGGACCTCTGGCAGGTGGAAGAGTCGATGAGGGCAGTGGAGGCGTGCAAGGACTTCCAGAAACACTGGACGCCCATGCTCAAGAAGCTACATGAGTTAGTATTTTCTCCGTGTTTGTGTGTGTGTTTGTTTGTGTGTTTGCGTTTTTGTCACTATTGCTACAACTTTCATCACCATAATCACTATAACCATCATCACTTCTATATCCACCACCAGCGCACTACTATCATCACCATCATTACCACCTCTATAATCACCATTATCGCCACTACTATAACCATCATCATCACTCCTACCATTACCATTACAACCACTACTATAACCATCACCACCTTCACCACTACTATCCTCACACCAACACCAATACCAATACTATCATCATGATTACCACTGCAGCAGGAAGGTGCGTGAGGGGGAGGAGGAGGGTGATGACGTCATGGCCACGGTGGGCAGTGAGATGATGGTGCTGAACAAGACAGAACGCCAAGGCGTCTCTCATCAAAATGTAAGAGCATCATCATCAGCACTACTCTGCTACTACTACTACTGTCATTATTATTGATGTTTTTCACTTTTATTACTGCTGTTTTTAATACTTCTTCCCCGTCACCCCCTTTTTCACCAACACCAATTCTCCACACTTCCCAATCCCCTTTCTCACCACCGCCCTTCCATCTTTCAATCTCTCCCCCGCAACCACCATCCATTTCTTCCACCACCATCCTACCATCCATTCCCTCGACCACCACTACTGCCACCACCCAAACCTTCCCCCACGCACTACCAACAACCCCCAATCTACTTCTCCACCATCCCACCGTCAGGTGGACATCAGCTACCGTCCAGCCACACAGGGCAGGGCGAAGAAGGCCTCGACACCCTCCCTGTGGGCGGCCATGGCGAAGTACACGTGGAGGCAAATGCTCTTCTGCGCCTTTCTGAAGCTTATACATGACCTGTGCATGTTCCTGAAACCGCAACTGCTCGAGTTAGTGTTGCAGGGTGGAGGGGGGTTTTGTGGGGTGGAGGGGGGTGTTGTGGTGTTGTGGGGTTTGGTGTTGAGGAGGGGGGGGGGGGGAGAAAACGAACGGAGAAGTGGGTTTTTAAGGGAGGAACCAGCGTCATTTCTATCACCGTCATCACTGCTATCACAACCATCACTATCACCATCACCACTGCTATCACAACCATCACTATCACCGTCATCACTGCTTTCACAACCATCACTATCACCGTCATCACTGCTATCACAACCATCACTATCACCATCATCACTGCTATCACAACCATCACTATCACCATAATCACTGCTATCACAACCATCACTATCACCGTCATCACTGCTATCACAACCATCACTATCACCATCATCACTGCTATCACAACCATCACTATCACCATCAACACTATTCCTCCCACCAACACCACTATCTCTTCAACACCACCACCATCATTAAAACTAACACCACCATTTTTTTACCACCACTTCAATTTCTCCACTACCACCACGCCGATCACCACCCACCACGACAATTACCACAGACACATCCTCAAGTTCATAAAGACTCCTGACGCACCGGGTTGGCATGGCTACGTCTACTCCATCCTCATCTTCGTCGTCTCCCTCTTCGAGTCGCTCGTCATCAACCAGTACTTCCAGAGGTGAGGATGATGAGGATGGTGATTGTGTGGTGGTGGTGATAATGATAATAATATTGAGAGTTTTCATTAGGTTCTTTAGTATTACCCCTTTTTCTTGGTTATGAGCATGTCAGTTTATCTTTTAAAAACTCTATTTTTCTTTTTGCAACATTTTTTTTATACTTCAATTTAACCTTCATCGACATGGCTGTCAATGGTGCTGGATGGTGTACAGTGGTTTGCAGTAGTGTAAATTTTGCTAAATTTGTGTACATTAGTGTATAGAGATGTAAATTATTGTAATTTAGTGTAGAGTGGTATATGACTCGTTCTGATGCACCACATTACACACACCACGCAGGACCTTCAACACCGGGATCAACGCCAGAACTGCCCTCACTTCGTGCATCTACCGCAAGGTGTTTGCATGCTCTCCTGACCACCTTCTCAAGCGTCGCTCATACTGGGAGATACTTTGTCGCCGTCTCAACGTCGTCGTTATCATCGTTGCCGTTATCATCGTTGCCGTTATCATCGTTGCCGTCTTCATCGTCGCCGTTATCATCGTTGCCGTCTTCATCTTCATCATCAACACAACCAACCCACCAACCATCCACCCACCACCCACCACAGGCGCTGCGACTGAACAACGAAGCGCGCAAGCAGTTCACGCAGGGCGAGATCGTCAATCTGATGTCGACCGACGCTCAAAAGTTTCTCGACCTCTCCGGCTACATCCACATGTTCTGGTCGGCGCCGCTGCAAATCGTCATCAGCATCGTCCTGCTCTTCTCGATCCTCGGCCCGTCGATCTTCGCTGGCATCGCCGTCATGGTGCTCCTCATCCCGCTGAACGCCTTCATCGCCAAGAAGATGCGCTCCTTCAATGTGAGTGGCGCTTGCACTGCTTTTCTTTGTCCTTCTTTCTTTGTCTCTCACCGTGTGTGTCTGTGTGTTGATTTTATTGGGTAGTTAATTTATAAATACAATACAATACAACGACGAGTATTATTAACGTGCGTAAACCCGGACGGGCTTCAAGACCTTAACAATTAGTTATTCTTTGAATGTTTAAATTAACATTAGTGAGTTAATTATATTTTTACGTAATAATTTAAGTGAAACAATATAAATATATTTATAAAAATTATTATTTTCGATATTTGTTTTGGTCTGAAAATGCTCTGAGGTTAAGGCCTTTTAGTGAAATCGAATCTTTTGTTTAACATGCGTTGAATGGCCTTTGCAACACTACGTTGCCATTGATTTCATATCATAGGTTACATCGGATTGCATCATATCATACTATAATAATAATCATAATCATAATAATAATAATAATAATAATAGTGAGAATAATAATGAGAATAATAATTACATTTTACCATGCCTATAGACTTGAATGATATTTCAATAATGACATTTTCGTAGGCCAGCGCAATGTTTTCAATAATATATCCACAAGGCATGTCAGTAAACTGAGGCAATGTTTCCAGCATAGCATGTCGGTGTGCTAAGGTATCGATTTTTATTGGCAACAGGTGCTGCAGATGAAGTTCAAGGACTCGAGGATCAAGATGATGGCTGAGATCCTGAATGGAATCAAGGTGAACTCCTTCATCACGACAAATGATGATGATGATGATTATATGAAAAATGATGATAATGATAGTGGAGATGATGGCGATGATGATGATGATGGTGACGATGATGATGATGGAGATGATTAGGACGTTTAGGATGATGAGGATGATGGTGATGATTATCATTAGGGTGATGATGATATCAAAAATGATTAGGATGATGACGATGATAATAATAATAATGACGGCGATGATGACGACGATGATGACGACGATGATGACGACGATAATGACGGCGACGATGACGGCGATGATGACGGCGATGATGACGGCGATGATGACGACGATGATGACGATGATGATGACGGCGATGATGACGACGACTGCACAGGTGTTGAAGCTGTACGCATGGGAGGCGTCCTTCGAGGAGAGGGTGTTGAGGAAGCGGGAACTCGAGCTGGACGTCTTCAGGCGCATGTCCTTCTACGCTGCTGGCTCCTCCTTCCTCTGGACCTGCTCCCCCATCCTGGTGTGTGTGTGTGTGTGTGTGTGTGTGTGTGTGTGTGTGTGTGTGTGTGTGTGTGTGTGTGTGTGTGTGTGTGTGTGTGTGTGTGTGTGTGTGTGTGTGTGTGTGTGTGTGTGTGTGTTTGTTTCTCTCTTTGTGTGTGTATGTGTGGGTGTTTTCGTGCGTGCGTGTGTGTGGGTATTCGTGTGTTTGTACATATATATGATGTCTGTTTATGTGTTTTGCTAGATCAAGAACTCACTAAACTACCAACAAACAATTGAACACACAAACCACTAACCAACGCATCGTCTCCACCAAGGTGTCAGTAGCCACGTTCGCCACGTACATCTTCGTCTCGGAGCAGAACGTCCTTGACCCTGAGAAGGCCTTCGTCTCCCTCTCCCTCTTCAACATCCTCCGCTTCCCCATGAGCATGCTGCCTCAGCTGATCGCCTCACTTATCCAGGTGTCGAGTTTTTGTTGCACTCTTCGATGATTACATCGTTTTGAGGCTTTTTAAATCGTCATTATACATGAACCAGGTTCACTTTTGAAAGTTCGATGATTTTGAAGCTTTTCCAATCATCTTCCAACCTCGTTGTGATTTCGTGCAGGCGTTCGTGTCGGTTCGTCGCATGGAGGTCTTTCTGATGAGTGATGAGCTGGAAGAGTCTAGTGTCGAACAACACTTGCCTGGTACTTCATTCATCTGTTACATTCAACCACTGCAATCATCATCATCATCATCACCCGCGTTTTATTTCACTCTTATCATCATCACAATCACCACCTCTATAATCTTCATAATCATCATCACTTCCACCACTACCATCATCATAACCAACATCACCATAATCATCATCATCATCATCACCAACACGACGACAGAGCATTTGGCAGTGTCATTTGACGACGCCTCGTTCGATTGGGAAGTCAAGCCCCTCAAGAAGCCCATCCTGGAAGAGTTGGTCGTGCTGTTGTTGCTGTTGTTGTTGCTGTTGCTTCTGTCTTACTCATTACTACTATTATTTAATATATTTAATAAATAATTTATAATTTATTAATATATTTAATAATTATTTTCTTTCTTTATTTGCTACTAATGGTATTATTTATTTATTTACGTTTTTATTTATTCAAATTTGTATGTATATATTCATATTTATTTAATGGTTTTTTCCCAAATTGTATGTATTCAACTATTTATTTACTTGCTGATTTTTTAAATTTATTCTAATGTATGAAATAATTTTTATTAAAGCCTATCCCATTACTCCATCACCATCCCCCCCCCCACACAGCATCACTCTATCGATAGAAAAGGGCTCGTTAGTGGGCGTGGTTGGGAGGGTGGGCTGTGGCAAGTCGACCCTTCTGTCCGCCATTTTGGGCGAAACTGAGAAAATAAAAGGGAGCTGTGCCGTCAACGTGAGTGTGGGAAGAATGATGGGTTGTGATGGGGTTGGATGGGATGGTGTGGTTTGATGGGATAGGAAGGAGTGTGGTTTGATGGGATAGGATGGAGTGTGGTTTGATGTAGAGACCGACCGAAACAGATATTTTTATTTCGACCGAAACCGAAATTAGGCCGAAATTAAAATCCCATTTTCGGCCAAACCCGAATTTAAGCCGAAATTGAATATCAATTTTCGGCCGAAACCGAAATTAAACTGAAATTGTAATAAGATTTTCGGCCGAACAAATGTTTTAAAAAATAGAATTTGCTGAAAAAAAGTTTTGTTAAATATCATCATTGAACGTATCCCAATTGACTCAAATTTCATATACATGATTGTTGTTCCAGATGCTTGTATATGTTATTTGAATAATTAGTCTGCTGACACCCATAAATCAATCAACTACGATAACTAATAGATATCTAGTAGAGAATCGAATCCGAATTTAATAGTTCGATTGAGAATACAGATATACCAGATAAGCTATATAAATAAATAAATAAATCGGGTTTTCGGTAAATATGAGATCCATTTCGGCTGAAACCAAAATTGAGCCGAAATTACAAAATTATTTTCGGCCGAAATCGAAAAATTGCCGAAATTGTAAAAGTAGATTCGGCCGAAACCGAAAAAAGGCCGAAACTTAGAAAATTTGCAATTTCGGCACCGAAACCGAAACTGAACCGAATTTCGGTCGGTCTCTAGTTTGATGGGATAGGATGGAGTGTGATGGGATGGGTGTGATCGGATGATTATGTTACGTGGTCATTGACCTAGATCTATCAAGCTAATATATGTTTATAGTTACCTGAACGAGAATATGATAAATTAATCACTCTATTCCAAACAAACAAGCAAAGCAACTAGCACCAGCATCCTACCATCGAACACGAACGACCACAGGGCAGTGTGGCGTACGTGGCGCAGCAGGCGTGGATCCAGAACGCAACGATGGAGAGCAACATTTTGTTCGGTGAGGGGAAGGACGAAGCGAAGTACCAACGGGTGGTCGAGGCGTGTGCCCTGCTGCCCGACTTCCAGCTCCTTCCCGCCAAAGACCTCACCGAAGTTGGCGAACAGGTAATTGTGGGCGTTGAGGATTGTGGTGGTTTGTCTTTTTTATAGTTTATTTGATACTATTGTATAATTTGATTCAATTAAATTTCATAATTACTTTCTTTCTAATTTGATTTTATTTCATTTTCACTGCTTCATTTAATTCAATAATATCAAAATCAATTTAATCGTCTCCATTAATACACCTCGTCATCCCACCATCCTACCACACGTAAATTCCTCAAAACACCTTAACGACAACACCCAAAGAAACCCCCCCTCTTCCCACCTTCACCCGACACACAAAACCACCTCCACACCACACACAACACAAAGCCCCATCTAGGCCACACAACCACAGGGCATAACCCTCAGCGGTGGTCAGAAGCAACGACTGAGTCTCGCCAGGGCGCTCTATGCCGACAAGGACGTCTACCTCCTCGACGACACGCTCTCATCCGTCGATGCACACGTCGGTAAGCACATCTTCGATCGAGTGATCGGAAAGCAGGGACTCCTGAAGGATAAGGTGCGGGTGCGGGTTGGATTGATTGATGGCTTAAATGGCGTGATTGGGATTTTTGGATTGGTGTTGGATTTATGATGTGTAGACACACACAAATACGCATGAACGGACATGTACACACACACACACACACACACACACACACACACACACACACACACACACACACACACACACACACACACAACACACACACACACAAACTCACGCACACTAACACAAAAATCCACCCACAGAAACCCAAAAACGCACCCGCACACACACAAAAACGCACCCACACACACACAAAAACACACACACACACATAAACAACACACAGACTCGAATCTTCGTTACCCATGGACTGAAATACCTGAGAGAGTTCGACAACATTGTGGTTTTGGCGGGGGGTAGGGTGTCGGAGGTGGGTTCTTACGACCAGTTGCTGGCGAACAATTCTCACTTCGCCGAGTTCCTCCGGGAGTTCATCGAAGAGGAGAGCAAGAAGGAAGACGTCGAGATGAACGAGGAAGGTCGGTATTTTGTCGGTGGTGAGGGGGTGGAAGGGTTGCTTTTGTTTGGTGGGGCTGGTTGTGACATGGAGCGTGGTTTAGTGGGAGTATTGATTTAACAATTAAAATTAAATGCACCTAATGGCATTCAACCACTCAGACATCATCTTACGCGAGGAGATCCTACAGCACGTGATCGACGACAAACAGGCCATCCAGCAGAAGTGAGAGCTGCTTCCTCGTAGTTAACTGCACTTTTTCGTTTCTCGTTAAAGCGTTAACGCTTTAGTTTTTCAAAGTCTGCCAATAACGTTGGATACATCTGGAAGGTTAAATAATTATTTATTATAATTATAATATTTTAGTTATAATATTTTCTGTAGGATCGGCAGACTGCGCAGAGACACTACCAAGTCCGAGACCTCGATCAATTCACCCCGCAATGCTAACTCTGTCAGTGATGGATTCAGGTTTGTTTGTGTGTGTGTGTGTGTGTGTGCGTGTGTGTGTTTCTGTGTGTGTGTGTTTGTGTGTATGTTTCTGTGTGTGTGTATCTTCTAAAAACTTCTTCAGGAAGAAAGGTCAGACGTCACTGGAGCAGGCTCCTGAGTCGGATGAGGATGTCTTTGTGGATGTGCGTGTATTCATCATCATCATCATTATCATCATCATCCATTTATCTATTCATCATATTCATCCGATCTATTTATTCATGTATCGCTTATCCATCAAATCGTTTTATCATTAAATTATTTCAATGATTTTTTAAATTCTAACGCTATACATAAACACACACAAATACAAAAAAAACACACACACACTCACACACGCAGAAACACACACACAGACACACACACACACACACACACACACACACACACACACACACACACACACACACACACACACACACACAGGAAAAGAGTGCACTGGAGCGGAAGTCGTCATCGAAGCGGTCACTCAACAATACGGAGAAGGGCAAGAAGGCGGGCAAGCAGATGGAGGATGAGAAGATGGAGACAGGAGGGGTGCGTGTTGGAGGGGGTGTGGTGGAGTAGGCTTGGTAGATAATAGGTAGATATGTAATGTTAAAGAGAATTATTTTTAAATAAAAATAATTTCTTATCGATGAAAAAATTAATTTGTACAAACAACCCTCCAGATAAAGCTATCAGTCTACAAAGCCTACTTGAGCTCGATCGGCCTTTTCATCGTGGTCGTGGTGTTGATTCTGCAGCTGACACAGGCCTCCTGCTCAGTGGGCGCCAACTTCTGGTTGAGCGACTGGAGCAACCAGAACGTCGTCCTCAGGAGCTTCTCCGCTGGCAACCGTTCAGCTGCTAATGCATCTTTCACTGATGTCACCGCTAATGCCTCGGTGGGTGCCGAGGTTACTACAGCAACAGCGGTGCCAGCCTATAAGAACTACTCGTCGACCACTCGTCTCCTTGTATACGCTCTGCTTGGTCTCGGACAGAGTGAGTGCTTGTGATTAGTTGTTATTTAAATACACACACACACACACACACACACACACACACACACACACACACACACACACACACACACACACACACACACACACACACACACACACACAGGTGTGGCGGTCTTGGTGGGTGCGTTCGTGTTCGTGAGGGGAGCCATCAAGGCGACTGCACTGCTCCACAAGCAGATTCTGCACAGGGTCTTGAGGTGTTCCTTCGTTTGTTTGTCTAATGTTTTCGTGTGCTTCTATTGCACCTCTATGAATGTGAAGTTTGTTTATTTAGGTGCTCTTGTTTTTGCTTTTATGTGGTTTTATTTTTTGGGTCTTTTTTGCTGCAACCAATCACACTAAACCAAAACAAACCACACCAGACTCACCAACATCACAAAACATTACATTCACGACCCAAACCACACTCAACTACCACCAAACTACCACTAAACCACGCAACTACATTTCTACCAACCACACTACAACCAACCACACTACAACCAACCCCTACCACACCCTTCAAACGACAGATGCCCCATGCACTTCTTCGAGGCGACGCCGGTGGGTCGTCTGCTGAACGTCTTCTCGAAAGACGTCGACAATGTCGACCAGCAGCTGCCGATGAATATCGACGTGTGGTGCAAGTGCTTCATGGGCGTCTTCAGTTAGTTGGGGGGGGGAGTGGGAAAAGGTGGTTAGGCGGTGGTGGTGGTGGCTGGGGTAAATGTGAGGGTTTTGAGGAATATGGTGATGAGGATGAGGGGTAGGATGATGGTTGTGGTTGGAAAAATGCTGATGATGATGATGATGAGGATAGTGGTGATGATGATGATGATGATGATGATGATACCACACAGGCATGGTCTTCGTGATAAGCTTCAACATCCCTGTCTTCCTCCTCGTGATCCTGCCACTCAGTGTCATCTACTTCGTCGTGCAGGTTGGCATCATCATCATCACCACCACCACCAGCAGCATTATCACCACCACCACCATCATCACCACCATCATGATTATCATCATTATTATCACTATCATCTCCACTACCACCATCACCATTATCACCTTCACTAGCACCGTCTTCATCTTCTTCATTTACTTTTTCTTTCTCATGAGTCTTTCCCTCAATGCTTCACTCCAGCCTTTCTTACAAAAGCGATTGAAATTAAAAGACACTTTTCTTCTTCCGCACCAACCTCACTTCCACTCCAACCCACCACCACTCCAACTCCACAGCGTTTCTACATCCGAACCTCTCGGCAACTGAAGCGGATCGAGTCGGTGTCGAGGAGTCCTGTCTTCTCGCACTTCAGCGAGACCATCCAGGGCGTGCCGACCATCCGCGCTTTCCGACAGATCGGTCGATTCATCGGCGAGTCGGAGTCGAGGATCGATCGCAGCACCATGAGCTACACCCCCACCATCTCCTCTAACAGGTCGGGTGTTGATGATGATGATTTTTTTTAATATAGTGCCAACAACAAGGGGATTGTTTGTTTGCAATGAAGTATGACGATGAATGTTATAATGTGGTGTGAAGACATGTTATGTTGTGTGGTGTTGTTGGAGTGTTTTGACAGTGTAACTCTGCATGATTTTTAAATTTTTTTAAACAAATCAATTATATCTGTTCACTCAAGTGTATTCTAGCGTTTTTACACATTTCCGTATAGCATCAATACAACAAAGAAATCCTCAAAAATCCCAAATCCACCCAACCTATCAATGCAAGCGCATGACCACCACCAGGTGGTTGGCGATCCGACTGGAGTTCATCGGCAATTGCCTCGTCCTCTCCGCTGCCGTCTTTTCCATCATCTTCCGCAGCAGCATCAGTCCCGGCATTGTCGGTCTCATCATCACCTATGCACTCTCCGTTAGTTCCGTCGATGTTCTTTTGCCTTAACTTCATTTTTTAGCGAGTTTGGAAGTTATTTTGTTTCAATTAAAGGCTCGTTAGACCACATAATCTTGATTTACATTATATAATCTTGATTTAGACCATATAATCTTGCTTTACCTTCCACATAATCTCCAAATCAATCCACAATTAACTACAAAAGCAGCTTCATCTCGCCCGATCGACCACCTTCAGATCACTCAAACGCTGAACTGGCTGGTACGCATGACGAGCGACGTCGAGTCGAACATCGTCTCGGTCGAGCGGATGCGGGAGTACATGGGAAAGCCGACCGAGGCTGAGTGGGTGCTGCCCGATCACCGCCCATCATCCGACTGGCCCAGCAAGGGAAGCATCGCCTTCAACGGCTATTCACTCGCCTACAAGAACTCAGAGGCGGTTCTTAAGAGCATCACGTGCGCATTCATGCCTGGAGAACGAGTTGGTGGTTGTTTTTTATTCGCCTGTGCTTCGGCGGTACATTGGTGGTACATTCCGCTGTTTAATTAAAGCTTTTAAACCATTTTTCAAATTTTCATTTTTCATGATTGAATGCATTATTTCAGCCCACTTCATAATCAATCAAATAAATCAAATATGTTTATAAATGATATAAATTCATATAAATAAGTTCACCACTCCACCCACGAACGATCATACCCACCGCTACCGCTGTTCAGATCGGCCTGGTCGGACGCACGGGAGCGGGCAAGTCTTCGATGACACTCGCCATCTTCCGCATCATCGAACCGCTGCAAGGAAGCATCGTCATCGACGACATCGACGTCACCACCATCGGCCTGCACGACCTCAGGTCCAAGCTGACCATCATTCCCCAGGTAAGTGTGTGTGTGTGAGTGTGTGTGTGTGTGTGTGTGTGTGTGTGTGTGTGTGTGTGTGTGTGTGTGTGGGTGTGGGTGTGTGTGTGTGTGTGTGTGAGTGTGAGTGTGTGTGTGTGTGGGGAGGGGGGGGGGATGGGGCGTTTTGTGTAATGTGTGTGTGTTCGGGCAATTATTGAAATAAAATACATAAGAAAAATGCATCAAGGCACCAAATCCTCCGAACCAAGGACCCGGTTCTCTTCAGCGGCAGTCTGCGCATGAACCTCGATCCGTTCGACCACTACAGCGACCAGAAGGTGTGGCAGTGCCTCAAGTACGTGCAGTTGGACACCTACGTTAAGGAATTGCCGGAGACTTTGAACTACGTGGTGGGAGAAGGAGGCGTCAATTTCAGGTGATTTGTGGTGGGGGTGATTGTTTCTGGTTGTGGTGCTTTTTGGTTGTGGTAGTGGTTTTGTGCATGTGGCGGTCGTGATGGCTTTGATGATAAAGGTTATGGTCGTTTTATGTCGCTTGTGGTAGTGATGCTAGTGTTAGTGCTAGTGCTTTTGTATAATTCTCAAAGCCGTAATTTTCATTAAAATTCATATTATTTTTATTTTTACTTCTCTATTAACCACCTGCTATCTACACAAACAACAATCATACACACACACACACACATACACACACAAACACACACACACACACACACACACAAACACACACACACAAACACACAAACACACACACACACTCATAGACACACACGCACACAGTCTGGGTCAGAGGCAGTTGCTGTGTCTGGCGAGGGCTCTTCTTCGCAAGTCGACAGTCCTTGTGCTCGATGAGGCCACTGCTGCCGTAGACGCCGAGACCGACCAGCTCATCCAAACTACTATCAGGTATATGTGTGTGTGTGTGTGTGGGCGTGTGTGTGTGTGCGTGTGTGTGTCTATGTGTGTGTGTGTGTACGTGTTTGTGCGTTAGTGTGTTTTTATTTTTAAATTCTATTCTCATGATTTTTTTGGATGAAATACTCATTAATAGAATCCACCACGACTACCTACATCAACCGCAGAGAGCAGTTCAAAGACTGCACCACGCTGACCATTGCTCACCGCATCAACACCATCATGGACTACTCCAGGTGCCCTTCCATCTTCTCCCTCCTTTACTTTCTCATCCTTCTTCTTATTCTTTTTTTTTATCACTCTTGTTCTTCCCTTCTTGAGTTTTTTTAATTATTAATATTTCAAAAACACATACACGCACACACACACACACACACTCACACATACAGGATCTTGGTGATAGAGTCGGGCAGGGTTATAGAGTTTGACACTCCACAGGCGTTACTTGCAACTCCCAACAGCACGTTCAGAGCGCTTGCTGTTGAGGCTGGCATCTCCGTCTAAGTGTATTTTTTGTGTGTTTGTGTGTGTGTGTGTGTGTGTGTGTGTGTGTGTGTGTGTGTGTGTGTGTGTGTGTGTGTGTGTGTGTGTGTGTGTGTGTGTGTGTGTGTGTGTGTGTGTGTGTGTGTGTGTGTGTGTGTGTGTGTGTGTGTGTGTGTGTGTGTGTGTGTGAGCGTTTTCATGTCAAAGGAGGAATGAGATGATACAATCTTCAAAGCTTGATAGGATAGTTTTGACCATATATTTGGTTTGATCACTTGCGTTTCAATTATTTTTGAGTGCTTTATTTAGGAAATGACCACCGATTCTGGAGATATACATTCAAGATTCGTAGTTCGTTATTTCAGAATTTGACTAACACGTTCGCTGTTTATTTTTACTTTCTAACACCTTCATTTTGACCTGCTTCGGAATTGTTCAGTAATACTAGGCACTTATTGATCTCAGCACTGATATTTTATGTACCTACATTTTTATCAATATTTAATGGAAAATATATGTAAATCATTTACACAGTTTCAATTTTAGAGTTTTATTCCCATGAGTTGCAAGCAGGCATGCCGCTCTTTTAAGCATAAAGGAAGGCGTGATTTTTAAAGGATTTAGAATAGAATCTTGTGCTTAATAGGTAGTGGTTTTTATCCTTGCCAGTAATACCTTTTAATGACTGCAATAGCCTTTTCCTATGAAATTATCTATGATGCTCCACTTTTCTCCTTACTCTGACAACATGAATATTCATTTAGCTTTAGTGGCAGGACGTTAAATATGGCTCAATAAAGTGTACTCGATGCTTGCATGTTTTCTTCTTTGAATAAAATGTCTGTAGCGTGTAGGCAGCGGCATTTCGGATTTAGACATGTCAGCACTGCAACAAATGCATGGACATCCAGCAGTCCTCTAGCGTAAGCGATGCAAATATTTTTGAAGACGGTGTAGATGCCTTGTAGCGGCTAGATGTTTTATATTTTTCATGTTGATTAGGATGTGCTACTTACGTAACAAGACTTTTAAGCACTTTATTTTTTCTTTTTAAGGCTTTTATCTGAAAAAATACTGCCCATAAACTTGATTAAAGGATAATTATTTTTTACGATCAAATAAATTTTCTTCGTTGTTCCAATGAAACGTGGTAAAAATTCTAGTAAGTTTACTAATGAAAAGAATACAATTATTCAATTTACGTTAAAAAAAACACATAAAATTGAGGTTTTTCAGTTCGGAAGATATCCAAATAAAAGCAGACGTCCATGAACACGTGATCAAAGAGACACTCCCCGTAACGTCTAATCACCACACTATTCAAACGCCGTCATCATCATTAGGCCACAAAAGGCGTCATTCGGATTTGCCAAAGTATTTTATGCTTGGAAATATTATTTATTTTGTGTGTGAAATGCTTGTATCCGAAAGAAACGTGGTGTTTATCATTAAGAATTGACTTCTGAACACATACATACACAAACACACACACACACACATACAAAGAGACACACACACACACATAGTCGTATGCGCTTCGGATACATGATTGACTGATAACTTAATTATATTTTCCAGTGCGACTTAGTTCGAGATGGGGAGTAATTGCTGAATAAAAAATGGAAAAGCAAAAAGTTTCCTACACCACGAAAGTCTTAACTTTGAAGAGAAGCCGCCATCAATTCGGCCGACTGACGATTAAATTATCCATAAGAACACCAGTCGCCGTAATAACACTGCTCCTTCTCGCTCTAATAAGCGAACGACGCAGTGCGTGACGCGACAGGCCTAGCGTTTCGATGGCTGTCTTACGTGCTCTGCAGCTCCCTCTAATATGTTACCAACACTAATCTAGCCTCGCCTCTAATCACTTTGACGCAATGTTGCCTTTTCTGGGATTTTTGCAGGTTTTATTGTAGGAAATGTAGTTGCTTTGTGGTTGATTTTTGTTGAATCGATCATTTTTATATATAATGTGTATGTTTTTAAATTGAAACGAATTTATAAACTCTCAGTAAGTTTTTTTTTTCGGTATTTTGTTTATTCTAAAAGCTGTTTTTAACATTTAAAAAAATTCTTCGTGTCTTCTTCGGATTTTCTTTTCTTTATTTCATTTTTATTTCGATATATACGATCTACACACGTGTCTACGGACTGTCTTTCGAGTGTTTGTCTCGGATGTTTCTGTGTGTTTGTGCAGGCATGTTCGCATTCATATGCTTGCCTACTCATGCTTTGTTGGCCAGTGTGCCTTCTCTTCATTCACATCTTTTTTTTCGCGTAAGCAATTCCAAACTAAAATACATTGCATGGTTATTCAATTAGTGTATTTGCTACAAGATGCGATAGTAATTAACGAATATTAAATTATATTTTTTGTTTTAATAACTTTAATTGAAAGTTTAAAAGAAAAATCTCTAAAGCTGTGTTTAATTTTCTTTTGTTCGATGAAGTGGCCAACTGAAGACACTTTTATTAGCTCTTTAATGCCTTTTGTAGTGCTGCAAGTGTGACTTTATTTTTTAATAATAAATCTTTCATTTATAAGACTAAATACTGATTTAATAATAAAGAAGTAATAAGTGAATTTGAAAAATGTATAATTGTCTTTAAATTAAAGTAAACTCTCCATATCATCTCATACCAAATTATCGTAAAAACTACTTCTAAAATTTCTATTAAAAAAATACTTAATTTGAAAAAAATGAATTTATAACATGAGAATAAACCAACTTATTTATAATACTTGTCAATATGTGGCGTTCTGGAAGACAATTTATTTTAACGACGACTTCAACGCTGTAATGCCTCCGAACAATGAAATGCTGTCTGCTAGGCATAGAAGAAGAGTTTTATGAAAGAAAATGAAACTTCACATTGAAAAGAGCAATGTAGCAACTGCGGAAAGTATTCACTGTAATTTTTTTGATGATACATTTTTTCTGCTTAATTACGGTTTGAATTCTTTTCCAAGGAGACACAGAAAACTAGTCTCTTTTGCCAGGCATCATTTCACAAATAAGAAAGATTCTCAGATACGTTCATTTATAAATTTCTTTTTTTAAATACTGGAATATATTTATAAAAAAATGAAAATATGTTTAAGCTTTAAAAGTCTCAAGTGTCTCAACGTAAGAAGGAGAATTGAGGTGCCTTTGAAGTGACCTTCACGCCGTTTTGATGGCTTGTAATAAAAGAAGCGATGCGCAAGAATTGTTTGGAACTGCTTGAAGCGATGATAAAGTTATTAAAAAGAGCACACAAAACAAATGTCTGCTAATCAAAATGTAATAACCTCATGTGATTTATAAAGGCACTACTTATCTGCAATTATTCACATTAAATATTCAAATTATTAACTTTTTACTTTGTCATCTATTTTCGTTTTTGGACAAATTTTTCCAGTTATGTCTCCATGCATTGACCAACACGCTTTTTTCGGGACTTTTCATATGCAAAAATGTGCATTATGTCAGCGGCTGAAGTAATGTGTGTTGCCTTGCTTGAGGATGTTGGCAGATATTCAACAATGTCTACATGTGCATGATGTTTTTGAGTGGGTATCAGGAAAAAGATTATTTTGAAATATTAAACGCCATCGAAATATTTTGAATGTTTATTAAAAAATCTATTTATCTCTCAAAACCAAAGCATTTAAATAATATATGTTTTTAAAACTAGAAAACATAAAAAGTCGCTGAATGGTCATTAATTTTAGCGGCATATCTCATGCAGATAGTTGTGGAGATACCGATCGCTCTGAGTACTGCAATGAGATTCGAATGTCTTTAAAGATTCATACACTATTGCAATTTACAAGTTTTATAAAATATTTAATTAAAACTTTTCTCAGTGATATATTATTAAAACCTATTTTGCTATATAGGCATGATCTGGTCTCAAAAATTGGAAAATATTTATTAGTTAGAGTTTTTTCAAAACATTCTCTTCAATTCGTCTCAACAATGAAGATTTCTTCGGCAACTTCAGAGTTTTCTTGCAGACTTTCAATTATGCAGACAAATGGGGGCATTAGCGTAAGAATAAAACACTTGAAAGTACGAGACGCTGAAATATTGAAACATTCACTTGAAAATGCGTAAGCACTTTATATTCCGACTGGATCTTTCAGCAGACCAATATGACGAGATATTGTAAAAAAGAATTCTTAAACATTGGTTGTCAGAGAGTTTAACAAGAGAAATTGAGGTAGCTAGGTTCCATCACTCTCTTAACTACGATACTGTTGACTCTCTACCCCACTTGAAGCGCATGATAAATGAAGGAAGGACTAGAGAGCAATGAAGGAAATGCCAGGAAACAGGTGAAACATTTGTCACAATCTTTAGGATTACAAGTTATTAATTTACAATAGTAACACACGTAATACACGCTCGAGAGAATAGGGCTTCTGACAGTGGCAATGCATGCGAAAACTGGAAACATTAATAAAGAATGCCTGAATTCTGTTCTTTCAATCATTCTCCCTAATGCTCACTCAAAAATATTTTAAAACTCTTTTTAACTTCCTGTGTGAGCGTAAAAGGAAGTAATGAAAGTCACCGCTGGATGGTGACGATGGTGGTGATGATACTGACCAGAAAGATGATGATGATGATGCAGAGGATGATGATGATGATGATGATGATGAGAAAGATGATGTTACGTCGAGAAAAATGTGAAATCTTACAAATGTAATTTCCGAAACGTTTTCAGTGATCGTGCTTGCTTACTATTATCGAACAACATTCTTAATGAAATTTGATGATGAAGACGATGGTGGTGTTTATAATGATGATGAAATCTATAATGATAATAATGATGATGATATACTCACAAAGATGTTCATAATGATTATAATCATGATGATTAAGTTCATAATGAATATAATGAGGATAATGACACTCATTAACAATTTTGAGAATAATGTACTCGAGGATACGTATCAAGACGAAGATTTAAAACAAAATGTTAAAATATTGATTGAAATTGATGTTAAACATAATGATTATGATGATGATGATGAACCGAAATAAAACACCCCTAGTTTAGACAAGTAGATAAATAGCACAAGAAAAGTGGCCTGCAAAATGGGGGTTGTAGTGACTGGTGATTAAAGGCTTTAAATTGGATAAAGAATTTGTTGAAGAGTACACTGACAATGATGAATGGTGAACGGAGTTGATAAATGAAAAGTACCTAGGCAAGGAAAGCACCATGGAAATTATTTCCTACCGCAATAACTCATCTCTAAAACAAAAAAGTCACCACGCGTGAACTTTGAAGGATATGCGTTTTAACATTTATAAAAAATAATATCACATATTAATACTTGGTTAATACTTGAATACTTGTTTTATAACGGCATATCAAAATAGACAGGTTTTCACTTGGAAAATTTTGCTTTAATAGATGGTGGTTTTCATTTGATTGATGTATTAATTGTTTTGACGTTCGCCAGCGCCATTTTGTTTTTGTGTGTCTGTGTGGTTTTTTTTATAACATTTGTTACTGTTTTTTAAGTTTTAATTTTTGGAAGTGTTATAATTATCCATTTATGAAATAAAATTAATTTATCTAAAATATTATTTATTTTCCAATGATAAAATGAATAAATAAATATAAAAAACAATTTTTTCACATTTTTTAAACATTTGTTGATTTCTTTCGCTACAAGACCTTTATAAACTGTGTTTTAACAAATATTCTTTAAATTGCACGAAAGATTATCTCTTGTTCACACTATAAATGTTTTATTCAACTGTGCTCTCGAAATTGAAAATGGAATCAATAAAAATATTGTCGACGGTTTTATGAATTTGATGAATTTGTTAATCGATTTGCTAGAGTAAAAGCTTTAACCTTTTCTTAGTTTTGAATATAGAAAAATATTCATTTCTTGAAATGTTATTTAGTTTCTTTGACTTATTTAAAAACCTTTACGATTGAGTCGAGTGCACTGAGGGTTGTTTTTTTTATAAAAAATTTAATTTAACTTGTTTAACTACAAGTCTAAATAAATAATTGTAAACATTCTAAAAATATATTTATTCAATGTTTTCACCTTTTTGTTATTTAGACTTGAAAATATAATGCAATGACAAAATTATTTTTTAAAATACAAAACAAACTCATTTTAGTTTTTCTTTTTATGCAAGCTAAAATTGTGTTGGTGGGTTAACTTTTTAAACAATATTAATTCTTTTACAGATTTTTGTTATTATTTACATAAAAGTTCATCAAAATTTGGCATGTCAATTTCAGGTTTACAGAATTTGTTTTTCAAGTTATCTACAAAATTTATACGCAATAATTTAAAATTAGTATTTTAATAAAAAGTTATATTTTATTAAATAATAGTAATATTATGTTATCAATAGTTTATTTGTTCAAAAATTATGCGTATGTTGCAGTTATGTACATTATATGTGTGCAAATAGATATATAAACGTATACGGAGCATGGCATATGTTTTGCTGTTAATAAGGAAATACGCGGATGGAAGAGGAGATTGAGCGGGATTTAAATTTACTTAGATTCATTGAGTCTTACATCATTGCTCTCTTGTTATTCTTTCTCTTTTGTGGCATCTTCGAGACTTTGATAACAACTTGCAATTTAAGAAGCACTGTCTTCTGGTTCATCTGGTGTCTTTGTAGTTCAAAGACGTCCCATTGAAGACTTTCAAAGTTAGTGCCACATGCATTTATCATTAAATTTCATGGTTTCATGTCATTTTATTCTCAAAATTACACATTTTTCAAGAAAATAATTATTTAATAATAAAATTTGTTTTTTGATTTTTTTTCTTGTTTTTTGATGTTTCAGTTATGTTTCGAGCATTTAAAAGCTTTTTTAAATTGTCAAAGAAGTGGTTTGGACAAACATGTTTTCAATGAAGTGTTTGTCATCGTTTTTAAATATAAATTTTACATCTTTTTATATGTATGGAAAAATATCAATATTTTTATAAAACAATATTAAAAATATTTTTATTAAATAAAATGTTAAATGATATATTAACTGAAAAATAAAACAGCTTTTGAATCTAGTGAAGAAGACAAGAAATATATATTTCAAAATAAAACATTTATAATATAAATGCTATTGAAAAAATAATTTTCTATTTGAACTTTTATTTGCGTCTTTGGCATCTAGAGGTCAAATAAATGTTATCTAACTCTCTTTATCAGTTAAGGCATGTTCCGAATGATTAAGAGACCAGACCCGCTGATTCTTTTAGCGTTACTATGGAATGCCTTTACATGCTGCTCGTCACATACAGAATCTTTAAAATATTGTTTTCCAATTTGAGAGAATGAAATGGGATGATTAACTTTTTGTGCCGATCAACTTCAAAAATTTCGGCTAAAAACGTTTAAAAAAAGTTGGTTATCTTTTTATGAAAATCAGTACAAAAGTTTAATCCAAATCTAAACGAGGTACATATACAAAATTAATAATGTTTTCAAGTGCTTCGAAAGTTGATTGGGCGAGAGTGCCTGGGTCCGTAGGGACATGTTGTGTCACAGTCAATAAAACGCTCCTTTTAAAGCGGAATAAAATTCAAATAAATGTGATGGACGAAGGTTGAAAAGAAAATTAAATTACTCTGAGAAAATTTAAAGAAGAATTAATAATTCTTTTTCACAAATGAATAATTTTAAAGATTGTTCACTCAGGCGTGTTTAAGTAATATTGATTTTTGCATTTTATAAGCTCTGTAAAAATCGTTTCAAAATTTTATGATTTTATTTTTAATTTATTCGAAGCTTTTTTTCTATCTTTTCTTGTGTTTTTATTCAACTTTCAATGTTTTTATTTTTATTTTTGTGTCAAATAAGATAAAATAGAGTGTAAAAAGACATTTTAAATAATCATCGATTTCAAAATTTTGATGCACTCACTTAGAACTTTTTTAACACTGAAAAACTGAAAAAATTGACATTAAACAAAGGGAAAAACAAAAAAGTGAGATTGTGAAACTTTTGTTCACTAAAAAAACACATTTAAAATTAAAAAAAAAGTTTTTTATATAATTTTTCATGTTTCAATCTTTTTCCATCATTTTTCTTTCCTAGGAATGCTATTAAAGCATTTTCAAACTTTTCAATTCTCTTCATTCCAAAGGGAAGATACACTTTTTTTTGGAAAAGCGAATTCATTCTCGACCAAAAGTGTTGTACTCTTGTTGGCAAACTACTTCTAAGTTTTCAATCTTTTTAGTTTTTAAACCTGGTTGAAAATTTTATCTAAAATAAATTTTGCAACTTCTGCATTGTCAGTGAAAAAAAACTTGTTGACTTTGACCTGCATAAACGTTGTAGTATTTTCCCTTCTTCTTTTGACTCAGCTCTCATTTTCTTTCTACCCCACTTTAGAATTTAGCTTTCACCATTTTTCTTCTGTTGAAACTTTTTTTTTGCTTGGGCCACTGCCTTGAAGTTTCTGAAAAACGACTATGGCTATTTCTAGCCTGCTGGCTCTATTGTAAATGGATCAACTGACTGTATTCAGTGTGCTCAGCTTTACGTTTAGATCGGTGATTGAAAGCATAAGTCAGTTTCATTTAATGTTCAAAGTCATTTCGAATATGTTTTTGTCTTCCCTCTTAATCGCTGAGGCAGCTAATCTAATATTTTGAATCAGTATTTTTGGGATATACCATAAGTTTTATATGAAAACTTCTGATTTTTTCCCCCTTCATCACTTCAATCTTTCAAATCTTTGGTCTTCTAAAATGTGATAATTATTATAACATTTAAAACTTTGCATTTAGTATTTGATAAAAAAATAAATATTTAAGAGTTTATTTTGAAAACAGGATTTCATTTGTTGAAATCTTTTAAAGATAATCTTTTCATTCCTATTTGAAAAATATTTAGTGAAAACAATTTATGTGAATCAAAATTCCTAATAAATCCACATCAAGTTTTTTATTTTAATTTTAAAAATTCAAACCCTTCTATTCATAAGTTTTGGCAGGCTAAATATTTTAACGTCACTCTAAATTAAGCGAGCCTTTAAAATTCGTAAAAAGCTTCACATTTGTATTTCTATTATTAAAAAGCTCTAAACTATAATAGACCACATTCATTTTTATTTAATGAAATGATTTTAAAGTTTTATTGAGTAATTCTTTCTGCTGAAACTGAATATTGAAATTATACTTTCTTTTCATTAGTGAAAGATCAAATATATCAATCAAGTGACCTTGTCATTCCCATCTGATTTTAATGGCTTACTTTCTTTTTTAACCTTTGAAAAAATCTATTTTCCTTTCATACAAACGCCAGAAATATTCATTAAAGCTCTCCCATAAACAACCTTAACCGCTTTACAGGATTTTTTATTTAATTAGACATTGTTAATTTCTTCGACCGTTTGACTCAATTTTCTCTTCTTCTTGCCATCAATCTTTTCTTCAGACGATTGTGTTTTTATTTGTCATACCAATTCATATCTGACATCGGAAATACCATTGAAAATTCTAGACGCAAGTTACAGTTTTTCAGATGCTAACTTAACACCGCAATAGTTGAATGAATCTGTTCTAAATTCAAACTTTAAAACTCGAGAGTTAAAGAGCCCCCGTGAAATGTATCAATATACTGTATTGCATTCTTTATCTAAAGCATGCTTGCCAACACAGCTGCTGTGGAGCTTATCAGTAACGTCATCAATACCAACAGCACTATCAGTGTATTCTTAGCATTTGAATAAATGTAGGTTCTGTATTTATGTGGTATATTCATTAGTCAGACTAGTCTGCGCTTTATAGCACCATAGACATAATTATGACGGCAAAATGTGATGAAGGAATGAGTAAGCGGAAGGAAGAAACGAAGAAATGTAAATATTTATTTGAATATTCTTTGACAAAATCCTGACCAAATGAAAGAAACAAGCTCAATGGTGAAAAATATTTTTTTTTCGGAAAATCAAATTTAGGCTATGCAAATTCAATGAAAAGATTATGATTGAGCTAATCACAGTCGCACTTTTGTTTGCTGATTATACGCAAAAAAAGCACTCAAAAATTGTCAACAGAAAATTAACATTTTAAAATGGCTTTTTCCAATATGAAAAAAACAATATGCATTTGTTTAAAATTTAGTTTTTTAAATCGCCAAATTTTAAAAATTATACATAGCCTTATTATTAATCATATGTTCAAAAAGTGCTAGCCCCAAGCTTTTGTCAATAGCACAACATCATGCCAAAATCTCTTCAGACATAATAATTTTCCAGAAAACTATCGTCGAAATAAGTTTCTCCGGGAAGGCGAAGTACGAGACGTAGCGTACACTTGACAAATGCACGTTTTTATGCGCAGAAGATTTGCAGGGGGCTGTTTAGAAGTAGAACGAGTCTTCAGAAAGTCTAAGATCTGCTGATCTCTGAGCTCTAGTATATCCCTTAATGACGACTGCCTAGCATGTGTAATGCCGCAAATGGCTCATCGCCGTGATTAAGATGTCGTAGTCTCAAGTTGGTAAGCCAGTCACGCTTACGAGGGTTCGAGGAATATGGAGTGGATCTGATGGGAGGGCATGGAGATGAAATTGGCGCTTGTAAGATTTATGGATTTAAGGTTGCTTTTCGGGTGAATAATGTATGCGAAATGGCAAGAAGAAAAATGACACCTACAAAATTTAATTAAGAAGATAGGAAAAAAATTAAATTCTTGGAAAGTGTAATAATAACTTGAAGCAAAAAATTTAACATATACTCAATTTTATATTTAAAAAAACTAATTAAAATTGAAGTTTTAGGAAAATATTTTCTTAAAGCATTAAAGGTTTTAAAATCAATTTTATGCCTCGTCTATAAAAGGATTTTCGATTTGAAACACCTTTTGACATGAAGCATTTTCTTCGTTAAATATTTGAAATATTTGCGGTTCTATGTGAAAAACTACGAAACTTTCAAGAATGAAATGTTTTTGATTATAATTTAAAGATTTTATGTATTAAAAATTAAGTTTAAACATTTTGTAAAAAGTTTTTGAAAATGATGATCTAAAGTTTGAAAAAAGTGAAACTTGGCGAAAAGAAATTACAATTTTAAATGTTATAACTTAATTTGAACAATTTAAATTTTATTTCCTATTTTGTCATTGCTATTTCCCAAATTATTTTTTCAATCAGTAAAATGCATCAGAGCTGATCTACTCTTTTGAGACAAACTCCATTACGGAGATGCAGAAAAAATTGGAACTAAAAATTCTAAGTTTTTTCAATGATTATGAAACTTTGAATTTTTCAAATGTTTAAATATTATAAACATCTTACATTGAAGTTCTTTTTATATAAAAAAAGAAAAAATATATATATGAGCAAATAAATTTCTACAAATAACTTGGATTAGAAGGTTTTTGACACTAAAGCAAAAATGAACGCATAAAAATATGTTTTAAATCTAAAAAAGTTATAAAAAAGTTTAAAACACAAGATCGGGGAAGAATAATTAAACAGAATATCATTATGAATTTTATTTTATTTCATATTTATGCGCAGTCATTAAACCCTTTAAAAAAATCCAAAAACGTCTACATAATCCACAGAATAAAAGCAGCGCACAGTATGCTTCCCTGAAATAAAGTATAGAGAAAAATGAATGCGCTTAAAGCAATGTCAACTCCGAGAATTTAAAGCCACCCTGGAGAGTGCAATAATGCTCGAGAACTATCTCTGTGAGGCGTACTCACTTTCATGCCCTTAATGAAGGCACATTTACTTCGAGACTACAAACAAGACCAATAAGATCAAGGCATTGTTGGTATAGTTAGTTTTGCGTTGGTTTAGGTGCACTTCAGCAAAGAGATCAATAGTTGGATGTTGTTTTGTTGATTAGTTGGTTTGGTTTAGTGTAGTGATTTTGGGTTTGAATTTATTAAAAAAAATTTTATTGAAAACAACATTTGATATAAAATTGTAGTCCAAATGTGTGTCACATTTATTATGAAAGTCTTTTTTAACTTTAATTGGTGTATAAATACGAAGTACAAAACTAATTACCATGATTAAATTAAAGTTAAAACGAACCTTTGTACTTTTATTAGTCGACTTTTCAAAAGAAAAATGAAAATTAGCTTGTTTTTGTTAGATTTTTTTCTTTCATCCATATTTTAATGATTTGGATAGACTGTAGAATTAAAATTTGAAACTATTTAGCTCATTGTTAACTGTTCGATTTAAAAAAAAAATTCTAAATAAATTTGTTAAAGACATCGAGTTTAATTCAAAAATATGTTTTTAAAATAGGTTTATGTTTTCAAAATCGAAATGAATTTATAAATAATTATGAATTTAAAAATATCAATTAAACTATTTTAAACTTTGAAAATATTTGTAAAAAAATGAATTTAAAATAAACTTGCTTAAAAAATACTTTGCAAGATAAAAATATATTGAACTTTTATATTTTTCATTCATTCATATTTATAAATAAAAACCCATCTCTTGTTAAATGATGCCCAACATGCATTTTTGAAAGTTTTTTTATATAAAGAATGACTGAAATAAATTGTATAGTATTAAAAAATCTAAGTTACTAGAAAAAAAACAATAATACTTAGTTTAATAAATAGCTTAAATTCTAGAATAAAAAAGAAATGACAATTTAAATTAAACTTCAAATTACATTAGGAAACGCGGAGGCTTTCAAAGGACTCTAGAGACGGTAGAAAAATGGTCTGATACTAGAGCATTTAATATTGATAATGGCACTCAAACTGAGTAGCATGCTCTCTTTTCTTATGCTAATTTCAAGCCAATTTCCGTTCAGTTTTTTAACTCTCGATAAACCTTTATGGTTTTAAATACCATAATTATATTTTGAATGTCCTGGGATACAGTTATCTGTATAAAAAGCTGAAGTATTGCACCATATAGACATCTTTTTATAAAATGACTGTTTTGGTTGATAAAACTACTTGGTTAAAACTATTAACTTTTGTATTTAAAAAAAATTAAACATTAATTTTGGAAAAACTTAAAAAGTTGAAACTCGCATCATGGTTGTTTAGGCGTAAATTTTAAATTAATTAAAAAACTTTTAAATAAAAGAATTACTGCCCTCATCCATCTACGCTTTGATAAAAATGTTGACTCAAGCTTAATAAACAACACAAAAAGACTTCAATAAAAATAAATCAGGTTTTGAATCGACCAATTTACAGGGTTGTGGATATTTTCATTTCAGGAAAGTCTTTCAGCGTTTTGCTTGGATATTTATAGTCTCCAGAGCTGAAGGTTGCAGCCTCGCCATCAAGTTTATTCAGCCTCCGCAACCCCTTCAACTCGCACATGACTAAATTTTGGCGATGTCTAGCTCAACAGCGTTATTTGAACTAGTGGCCGTAGAATTCAAGCTATCATTTTTATTGAATATCTTTTATTTAAGATACCAAGGATTAAAGATTTTAATTGCACTGTAAGAATTCTATAATAAAAATACTCAGACGTTATTTTTTAACTATTTTCTTTTTCGTTCAAACCTTCATTAATAAACTATTGCATTAGAATCCATAAACTCACATTTCAAAGCACCATTAACTTTTAGGACCATCTCGCCAACCTATTAAAAAGCTAACTTTTATTTATGGCGATGCCGCCAGTCAGTAAATATTTAGGGTGCTATCAATTTTTGTATACTTTGTAATTAACTTGACGTTAACTCATCAATATGCAACGGTTTTTAACTCTAAAGTTTTAAAAGCATCGTATTAATTTTAAATAGTCTTTAAAGTCAAGTTTAATTTTGTTACTAAAAGTGGGTGTCACGAAGTTTCAGTTTTTTCTTCAAAATTTTAGCTCAAACTTTCTTTATAGCAGATTTAACTGGACATAAAAAAATATAACTAGAATTTTTGACTTAGTTCTTTGAATTCGTAATAATCGCTAGTTTCTGTGCCTGGCAGCAAAATTGAGCATTTGATAGTCTTTTAAGCATCCACAGCCACATAAATCTCTACTCTGAATTTCACCTTTAATCTGTTTAATCCACAGTATTATTTAAATGCGCATAACCACAAAAGCCGGATTTAAACGACAACAAAGAACAATTCCAAAACACTTAAACAGATATTTTGAAGTATCTTCAAGGATATACGCTGAACAGTTCACTTCTCCCTAAAGAATTTTTCTAAAGAAGTCTTTTATCGTGGTGACAATGGCAAGTCTCACGCTTCTCGCTTGTTTCGTGCTGACCTCTGTGACTGCTCTGTTGGATCCTTCTGAAGGTTGGTACAGCTTGGTGGTGGTTGTTTGGTTTGCGAGTGGTGGATAATTTGTTTATGTATTATGAAAATGTATTTCAACAAAATTTACAAAATCTGGGTTTAACTTATAAATTTCGATTATTTTGAAATTATCGTATTTAAATGAAATTTCTTCAAATAAGTTTATTTAATAAAAAATATTCTTTGAATCAATAGATGTCTAATATATTTGATAAACTAAAACAGAACTCCGAAATGCTAGAGCTGAAGTATTTCAAATTCGTTTTTTCAAAATTTATTGACTTTTTCGGATTTATAAATATGATTTGGTGATTTTTCATCGAATCATACGGTTGTTAAGCTTCTCAGTAGTTCGATAAATTTTACCATCATGAAGATTCTACTCTGTAAATGTGAAACTTATTAAACTTTTTCATAAATATTCTTTAAGGATAAATGAAAAACAAATAAATTTTGAACTTCAAACTTTATTTACATAAACTGTAGTTTGAAAAGTTTGTAAAACGTTTTTCAGAACAATACATTCTAGAATACGCTGTAACCCCCGGTCAAATAACGTAATTTAAAGATTGTTCTTACTTTGAATTCTGCTTCTTTATTGACCTTCAAATCTTTGCGTTATGTGCTTTATGTATTTATTTCGGATTTTATTGCATGAATATTTTTAGACAATCTAGCTAGAATGCTTTTTTGAATTTAATTTTTTCTGACATATACTTTAAAGCGAATATAAAAACTAACAAGAAAAAAAGTAAAACTCAGGAAGGGTCGGTTGATTATTCTATCGACTGCGTTCAATTAAGTCAGACAATTGATTACATTTATTCAATTAGTAAACTATAAATAGATTACAATTTATCTTCTAACAAAATATCTACATTTGTACAGATTTCTGAAATTTTTATTTATTCATTCGCTTTTCATTTTACTTCACCATCCATCCGTCTTTCAGTATGACCATTATTTTTTCACACCATTTAGCGCCTACCATCAATCAATCAAGCGGTAGTTTCTCTCTGAGCAACCGGTTTCAACCCAATCTTTTTGTCACAAAGTCGTTCATTCAGACATGATAGATTCACGACTTTCGCCTTGCGTTGACGCCTACAAATTGCTCTTCGTTCTTTGTCGCCTAGCCCTTTGAAGAAAAATCGGTATTCTGATCAATAAATAATTTATATTTATATGTGTTCTGATGAGATATTTTGTATATAATAATCACTTAAAAAATATATTTTCGGATAGAGTTGAAAACAATTAAATATTTTAATGAAGTCAAACCAATCCTTTAAAAATGTATTTAAACGATGTTTTCATGGTTAAAATATAAATATTAATTTAATAAAAAAGCAAAAGATAATTTCTTTAATGTTTTATGTTTTCTAAACGTTTAAACGGTAAAAACTAAAATCATGAATTGCTAATAGATCGTAAAAAATTATTGAAATTCGTGAATAATTTAAGTTTAGAAATTCGTCAAATCTTTCAAAACGATGATAATAATATTTAAAACTTTTAAATTTAAATTCTAATTGCAGAAATTGATAAAATGCAAAAGATTTTTCGTTGTTTACTTTTGTCAAAATACTTCAAGCAAATTTTTGGAAATGATGAGAAAAATTAAAATGAAACGAAGTAAACCAGTATTTATGTAAATGAAATAGAAATCAATTATCTTGCTAAAGTTTTGTCATTTTTACTAAGCAAAGTAAGTTGAGCTTAACAAAAACCTATAATATTTAAAGCGAGGATTATAAAAAGTCAAAGAAGTTTTTGAAAACCTATGTATAAATCGACGCATAAATTATTTAATTTACGTACAAAGGCGACATTCGGTAATAAATTAAGAAAGCGTGAACGTTATAGAAAGAAGCTAAAATTAAAAAATATAAAAATGAAAAAGTAGGTTGTGATGGAAGAGAACCTAGCTTAACTTAATATATAAAATAGCTATTGAAACTTTGTATATGGCAACGATTAAGAGTTTTAAATTTGAGATTAGACGACTAAGTGAAAACTTAAATTTAAAAATATGAGAATTTTAAAGATAAGCTTTGTATATATATCGAAAGTTGTTTGTGGAATGATTGAAAGGATGGATGCATTGTGTAGCTTGAAACGCTTGATTGAAGCCAAAAATCATAAAAAATAAGACAAACGTTTAAAACGTGTGTTTGAAGAAAAACTGCATCTAAAAAAACTGCAGCTTCAATGTCTTGAGTGACAGTAAAATTGTAGTCAGTGCTTCTTCACATAAAAATAACTTTATTTCATGTAAAAACATCGTTTTAAACAAAATTCAAACTAAAAATAATAAATTAATATTTAAAAAATGTATTTAAAGGAGAAAATGATTTAATGGTTGCTCAAAACACGTCTAAGCAAGACAACGCACAAAAGCCATAAGGCATTTTGGGAATTGTGTAAAAACAGAGATGAGTGTAGAAAATAGAATTTTTAAAGCATTAAACTTCTGAGTTTGGAAATTGAAAAACTTTTTGTGGAGTGTTAGCGCTTTATGGGCACGTGTTAGTGGAAGAAAGCCTTGTGTGTATCTTTAAGAAAAACTTCAAAAGTTGTTTCAAAAATATTTTTTCTTCTGTTGAGTTATACATTTCTTTGGAAATATAAATGAGAAATGAATTTGAAATATAAAAGCTCTAAAAGTCATTAGTTCTAAAAAACGAAATGATTTTGAATTTTTTCAATAGTATCAAGATCTTGTCATCTGAAAAACTTTTTAAAGAAAAATGTTTGGAAACAAAAATTTAATTCATAAATTATAACTTATAAAAATTTAAAATTTATCCTTTAATCTTTTTTGAGCTATAACTTTTCATAAAATATTTTAATCTAAATTATAATTAAAACCCAAATGAAAATTTATCTATCTCTTTATCGTCGTTCAAAAATCTGACGCTTATTTAGAAAAACATGATGATTTATCACGATCAGAGTTTTTCCATATGTTTTTGCTAAAACTAGGCATTTTAAACGTTGTTTCACTTAAAAATAAACTTTTTCAGTTACATTTTTCAATAGATTTTTTAAATGTACAAAAGCTTTGATAAATGATGAAATAAACTTTGTGGTCCAAAGTGAAAAAAATTATTATTGGTTTTATGTATTCCAATACATTTTTTTTCTTTAACAAACAACTAATATTTTAAATTTTAATGACATAAATTAGACAATTTTTTAGAAAAAAATTTCTCATGTAAAAACCGTTTTTCATCCCAAAAATCTTTATTGTTTTCGGCAAGGTGCTAAAAATTTAATATCAGCAGAATGTGCATAAAGCAAAGCAGGTATTCTTCAATTGGGCATCCGACGAGAAAGCACGATAAAAACTGGAAAGCACATTATTTATTTATTTTAATGAAAATAACTTTTTAGAAAAAAATACAAAATACATTTAGATAAAAAAATTTAAATAAACATCGAGTTTTCTAATATTTTTTCAAATATAGAAAAACAATTATTAAAATAACCGGAAATTTATGTACAGCGACTTGTATGCGCGAATAAAATAACGCTTGAAAACATTTTTCTGGAAAATGTCTTCATACATATTCCAGGCTCTGATTTTCTCACAACATTTTCGACATAATTTGTGGTGCAATAGTAAATTCCACAGCATATATGATCGAGGAGAAGACGTTTATATAAATAGTTAGAGTGCTGAAATGACGTATTATCAAATCTTTCTTCTAGAGGGGAAATACATTTAGGTTTTATCAAGTTGTGAAATTGAGACGTTTTGGGTGAATTATTGAATCGCATGGTGATAGGTATGAGCAAAAAATGACAAGTCCGCTGACATTCAAAACGTGACAACAATGATAAAGAGCAGGCATTGATCGTTGAAACATACCATCTAATCATTTATATCACAAATGCAATAAACTTGTCACTTTCCTTAGGTATAAAATAAGCATTTTAGCGTATAGTATTAGCAAAAAACACAAGAAAGTTTAGAAAATATATTCTGAAATAGTAAGCCATTCACAAAGCTCGTCATAGCCTAATCATTCCTCAATCAAGACTACGCGGCGACGTTAGAATTTCCTGCATTAATTAAGTCACATCAACAATAAATCTTTTCTTATATTTATCTGGAAAAAAAATTAACCAAAATATTTAAAAAAGCCTATACGCTCACCTTTGTTTATTAATGAATGTATATAACAATATTATATAGAATAATATGCGGAAAGAGTGTAGCCAAAATACTAGCATAGTGGCGTGATTATGACTCTAAATGACAGATTAATCGCGCTTATTTATGGCCTCAATAGCCTTTATGATTAACGGGTGTATTTTCAAAGACTTTTCAATATTTAATTTCAATCGATACATTAAACGTATGTGTGTATTAATGATAATTGTTTGTGTGTGTATATTTATATTCTTATTATTATTCTTCAAATGTTTTTTTAATTATGTATGTGTTAATTGTATGTGTGAACAGAAGTAGGTTTTGTGTAAGTTAGTGTGTTTTACTTGGTTTGAGGCAAGGCTTTGCACTGTGTGTGGCTACTACGAGCCATCTCGAGGGAAATTATTGCGACTTCAAAATTAAGAGCATATCATATAACTCGCTTGGTGTGGAAAATTTATAAAAATATGCATTGTTGATTCCGGCTTGTAGCACTGTTATTGTAATTATCATATTAATGCAATGTGGGTAATGCCTTAATGCAGGTAATGTGTCTGAGTGTTGCTCCGATCATAAAGCAAAGCGTAAAAAAACATTTTTTTTCAGAATTTAATTTTTTACAATCGCTTGCAAATTTGAAATGAGCAGTAGTATAAGCAACGGTTTGAGAAGAGTTAAAGTTTTTTCATACTTCGCATTTAATAAGCTTCACAGAACTGAAGTAGTAGCTTAAGGTTTAAAACAAATATCTCTACGATATCTGTTTTTTAAATGAATTGCAGTTTTTTTGGCAATTTAGCATTGAAGGCAGTAGTGTTTTAAGCGATAAAACTAGGCTTACTAGTGCTGGGAGCATTAACAAAACGTTCTGAATGAAGGAATAATGCTGGAAATGGCACTTAGTAATTGTTGCTACGGTGATGATAAGTTTAATTTCTTTTTTATATCTTTTATTGTCATTCCAAATGTGAAAATGTCCTTTTATGTACATTTGTGTAATTGAAATGCCCTTTCTATCAGGCTTGTCTCTTTCGGTGCGATGCCTAGTGTTAGAATTTCACTTATACACTTATGAAATATTTTAGCTTTATTAATTCAAAAGTTTGAATATTTTTATTTAACATTTAAATAATGATTTTTAAACTAATGGTCAAGACAATTTTATTATTTTTTAATCTTTTAACTATGAGAATACATTTTGTTTATTTTATCTCTAATTTGATTTAGTCAAAAACATAGTTTTTAAAAATTAAAACTTTAATTATAATATTTTCTATAAAATGTATACAAAATGCAAAAAACTAATAATTAAATAACTTAACAAAATTAAAGTAAACTCAAAAGTATAATTAAGTATATCACAATTTCAAATAAGACAGGAAAGATGAATCTTAATATTTAGCTTTTTATACATGATGCTTAAATGTTATTTAAATGTTTTGAAACAGCTTTAAAGATTTTTTTATGATTAAAATCTATAAAAAACAAAAAACAAAGGTTTCAAATGAGTTTAGAAATAATTTGAAACCCACTCTAGTATATTTTTCGATGATTTTATAAACTCATTCATTTCCTACTCTGATTTATGGGGAATCCTCTTAAAAATGCAAGAGATGCAATCGTCTTATTAGCGGTCTCAGAGATATAAAGACAGCACCGAAAGGGAATGGGAGTGGACGTTACCGGAATAATCAATCATGCATTCGTTCATTTATCCTCCACCTCAAATTCTTCAAGCCATCTATCTAGCTTCTTTTAATCCATCACGGCTTATACGTTATACAGTAAACCTTCTAGTGTAGGTTATACTTTCACGATTTAAAGTGTTATAAAAAGAATTTGGTGAAAGTTCACCAATCAATTTAGAAGTATTGAAGTATCAAATTAGAATAAAACTGAAAAAAGTTTATTTTTAAAGATCGAACAACTCTCAAAAAGTTGTAAAAATTTTGTTTTATTATTATTCAGTTAAGACCTTCAAAAATTTATATTTATTAGCTTTTTAGAATTTTTGAAAACTACAATTTTTTATCGACGGAAAAATAGTTTGAAGATAATTTAAACAGAAAATTAAAAATTAAACGAACCTAATTATCAAGTACAAAACAAATTTGGAATATTTTTTGTCTTATTATTCCATCAAAGACCTTAGTAAATCCACTTTCTGGTTTTTTAAATTCTAAAAACTAGAAACAGTTAGATTTTTTATCTACTCTGTTTTTTCACTCCAAGATTGATATTTTATGTAGATAATTGTTTGGATTTCGTAAATCTTGCGTGGTCCACTGATTAATAGCTCGCCAAACTGAATGAATGAATGAATGAAAAGACGAATTGCTCAATTAGAATGTTTTCATTAGAAAAACTATCGATCGAAAAGATCTTTCAGTCAAAGAATAAATTCTAATAACACATTTTTTTGGTAAAATTGTTTAAAAAAAGGGGCTTAAAGTTAATTTAATGAGATCGATAAAATAAATAAAAGTTCAATGAATGGTTCAAGTGTTCTAACTCAAGCTTCAAAGTGAAGCCATGAAGAGTACTAAAAATAATTTTTGAATTTAAAAAATTAATGTTATTTATATTTTAAAATGCATTTCGTTTTCCATTTGAATGCATTGTTTTCTCGAGTCACTCCCGCCTTCTTCATGTCACCCAACCAAGAAATTTCGTACCGCCAACGTTTTGATAGATCGCAATCAATCAATAAACCATTTATAAAACTATTTATTGAATCAAAAATCAATCAGTCCTCCGACAATCAATCAAAAAGTTTCAATCATTGTCACTACTTTCACGCACATGAAAACACACACCCAACACACACACACACACACACACACACACACACACACACACACACACACACACACACACACACACACACACACACACACACACACACACACACACACACACACACACACACACACACACACACACACACACACACACACACACACACACACACACACACACACACACACACACACACACACACACACACACACACACACACACACACACACACACACACACACACACACACACACACACACACACACACACACACACACACACACACACACACACACACACACACACACACACACACACACACACACACACCCACACACACACACACACACACACACCCACACACACACACACACACACACACACACACACACACACACACACACACACACACACACACACACACACACACACACACACACACACACACACACACACACACACACACACACACACACACACACACACACACACACACACACACACACACACACACACACACACACACACACACACACACACACACACACACACACACACACACAGACACACACACACACACACACAGACACACACACACACACACACACACACACACACACACACACACACACACAAACACACACACACACACACACACATGGTTGTGACTCTCAAGATGATCGTCACAAGGGTGAGATAAAACTTTGAGAATCTAATATAAAAGAAAAGGTGTGTTCTGTGTATGCAGTAATACTACTAATCCAAAGGTCTCCTTACTAAGTCGCAGTATCACCTAGTACATCCTCTCTTGAGGAGGCCTTATACTTATTTTAGTTTTTTAAAATTATATTTTCTAAATTTTGTTTAATTTTATTTTCATTCTTTTCTATTTAATCAATCATTTTGCTTAAACCTTTTAAGGGTTTCAGCTTTGTCTTTGTAGCAACCAAAGCTACTAACGTGACTCTTGTTTACTTGACTAACTAATCCGAACTCTGCATCGCTTAGATCATACTTTATTTCCCACGACATGCTCGCAGCGTAGTTTTTTCCCATATCTACAAAAGCCTACATCATGAAGCTGTGCACATCTGTGTAGGCGCGGAAGATAGTCTTGCTTCTGTTCTTGTAAGCAAAAACCCTCAATGACTGAACATTATTTTACATTTAAATATACCCGAAGTTCACAAAATCCTCATGCGATGTATTTGTTGTAGAAACTAGCGTCACACCATCGGACAGCTTTTCACACGTTCTCTCGTCTCAGCACACTTCAAAGGTCGATAACCGTCTACTGAAAATATGTTTTTAGACTTCACCATTACCGAACACCTGCTTTTGTCAGGTCATTCAAAAGCATCGATATATCATTTAATGGAGAAGCTCTTAAGAAAGCCGTTGTAGAAAGTATGTGTGCACTCCTAATCTTCAGAAATGATTTAAGATCTCAAATAATTTAATTTTTTTGGAGAAAAAACTCATTTGAATGGTATTTTTGAATTTAAAAAATTATATTAAATGCATGTAAAAAGATTTATGGTTTTAGTAAATATATTAAATAATAAATTGGAAGCTATATATAAAATTGTTTGCCGAAGCATTAATTCTGAAAGCATTGTTATTGACAGTAAAGAACATTAAATTTTATTACTACATAAAAAGACACCTTGTCGAAACTAGAATATTAAATTTAACAAAAATTAAACTAATTTATTATTTAAACTAAAATTCCAACTTTAAACAATGTATACAATTAAAAAAATACATACATAAAACTGAAAAATCATTTTTTAAAATAAGATAAGTTATAAAGATGATCGTATTAATATTCACAATAATGTGGTGATTGGGCCTCCATGCATCAACGTTGTTTGCATTCTTAATGCCGGCAGATCGTAAGACAAGGCCGTCAAAAAGTCGATAGACGTCATCGTACGGGCTTGTTATTTGAGAAAATTTGATTTTAAATGTCAAAAAAGGATTTCCATGCAAATCTTTTATTTTTATTTTTCTGAAATTCGATTTTTAATAATTTTGCTAAGTCGCAAGAAGAGAGGGTGCTTGCATTTTCAGTTACAAAACGAGCAGTCGTTGGTTCTTCATCGAGGTTCTTGAAGTGGAATGTTTCACGCTCTTCCCACATTTTCATATTTTCAAAAAGAGAAATGTTATAGAATCTTAAATCACGCGGTTTTATTTGTTTTCTTAACTCTTACACACCAGTGCTCGAATGACATAGAGCGTTAAATTTTAATTTTGGACCCTCTCCAAGAAAGAATTTTAGTTTTCTTTAAATGTTCAATTCTGAATTCAATTAAACTATTCTTTTTTAAATTTTCGTTTAACTTATGTCGTTCGCTGATATTCGCGAAACCAAAATTTTCTCAAAGTTTTTTCACGTACTTCTAATGTGCGTAATTGGATTATTCAGACCTAGTATATTCAAGGTGGAAATGCAATTTTGCCCTGAACAATGATCTTTTTTTAAGCAACACGAAAGTGTCTAGTTTTCGTTGATGCATAAAAAAGAGTAAAATCACCGGTAAACAAAACATTTAAAGTCTCAAGTGAGGTAAATAGTTTTAAACTATTTTTATTATCACCAAAACACATTTACACATCGAACGTCTTTATTCAGAACATTAAAAAAATATTTTTATAAGTTATAATTTAACATAAAAACGCATATGATCAAAGTGTTGTCTACATAAAAGAATTCAAAGCCACATCTTTTATAATGTCTATTTTAATTAATTTCAGGCATCAAATTCTCTTAGAAAAAGTCTAAATTAAGTTTTAAAAAAGTAAAAATACTTATTTAAAAAAATTATATAGTATAACGATATACTATTCATAAATAGTTGTATATATACTTTTATTTATTTATATAGAATTATTGCAATTTTTTTTGCTTTTATGTGAAGTTAGAGCAGCGGAAATTTCTGCCTGTATGTTATAACTATACAAGGAAAACAAAATTCAATATGAAAACAATCAAATACAAGCCGTTTAGTATACAAAAATAGTTTTTTAATAGATCTTACGTATTCAGCACCTTATCGAAAAAAGTAAAAAAAGAATTTGAAAAAATATAAGGAGTGGAAGAAGCTATAACCCTTTAACAGTTAAAAAGTATAATCTGGCTTTTGACTAGAAATCTATACAGGCTTAAATATTCAAATGAGTTTTTATTCTCAAAATTTTTTCAAAAAAATTATTACTGGTTAATGCTTTTCTATGACGCTACGCTTACTAGATTATTTTTTATACATAATAATTTCCGCCTCTGTGTTTTCATCTAGTGAATTTTGACGTTTTTAATATCCCATTCTGATGACATTTATGTATTCGACTGTGGTGAAACCTTGTGTAATGTCGGTTTTAGACGTTCATGATAAAACATAAAGAATTTTTTTCACTTGCCAAAACGTAACTCGACCTTAAATGAAGTAAAAATGATGTTTATTTAAAACAGTGGACTTGGCAAGATGTTTATTAGCTTTCTCTTTTATGTGGTAGGCTTTGTTTAAAGTAACTTATACGGCTTTCAGATCTCACAGCGGTACTCATCAAGGACATTTAAGATGGAGTTTTTTTTCGTACATTTTATTTGAAGAATTAGTTATGTTGGAGTAAAACAATGTTTTTTATACAAAATTGAAGTATTCGGAGAAAAAGCAGTGTAGATAAATAATCTAATATTTTTTGTTAAAACTTATTTTAAAGATTATAGTTCAAAATCTCTTTAAAAGATTTACCAGCAGAATATGAACAATTTTTTAAAATTCTTTTAGCGTCTCAGTTTTTATATGGCACGATGTGAACATTAGTAAAATTTTTATTATTAAACGTAAAACATATCAACAGAATGACATCTTTTAATTTATTATTATTGTGAGAAATTCAAAATTTTGAAGACTACGGATTCTTCATTGAAATTTCACGACAGTGAGCAATGTCTTTGTGCTATTGGTGGCTAATAACTTCTAGATTATTTGAAATGTAAAGACTAGAGTGAATTGGAAAGTTGAAAGAAGTAAAAGCTTATAGAAATTAATTAATATTGGCTAGTGGTTTTTAAGAAAACTAATTTAAAATGTAAAATTGGAAAAATATTTTAAATTATTATAAAAAGTCTAGATTTCTGATTTTATTGAGTTATTTCAACCAATTAACTCTAATGAGAATAAAAATAGAAAATAATTAAAATTTCATAACTACGAGAGTCGCAATGATTTCATTAAATTTTCAGAACATAGTAAAATTTCAAATAACATAAAGCTTGCAGTCAATTGGTGAAATTAGTTTGTCTTGTTTATGACCTAGCGCACAAACCGTCGATCCGTCGCACGATCTTTGCTTTCTTTTATTAACTTTTTATCTGCGCAGTTATCAACTCGAATGTTTATAAATTCTTTGATTTGAATGTTATCATCATATACCAGTCATGCTGCAAGCTCGTCGTTTTCTCGGTTTTTACCAACAAAATGTCAGAGACCAACAAAGAAATCGGGTTGGTTGGCCTGTAAGAACGAATGTTAATAGGCAGTTTAAACAATTACATTTTAAACTTTCATTTTTTTTAAACTTTCAAAAATTAAATTATTTTGCAGTTACGGTTCCTGGAATTATTACTAATTTCGTTTATGAGTTTTCAAGAATACAGCGTTGTTTTGAAGTATACATAGAAAAAAACGTAGATGACTGTTATAAAAAAATAATAACATTTAATATTTGCATACCAAAATTAACTTAAAAACCCTTTAAAATAAAAAAATTTAAATACGGATAAAGGTCAAAATTAACCCTCAAATTATTTCAACCCGTCGGTCAGTTGATTGACAAATTGTGAACATCTTTCGTCATAACTGATACTTTTCTGTCTTTTCCTGATCTCAAACTTTTTTGCATATTGTTTTATCAAACAATTCCATAAAACGAAAATTTTTATGAAAATGAACATATGAATAAATGCATGTGATTTTAACATTATTTAAAAAAAATGCTAATAAGCAAGATTGAACGATCAGTAACATCAGACAATTGCCAAAGAAGCATTCGATGAGGGATCTCAGGTGCCGGCGAATGATTCTGAATCAACATTATGCCGTCTATTTATGAATGTGATGGATTTGAAAACAAACCAAAAATAGTAAGAGATTTGCTCCAAAATTTTAAATATTAATTTTTCTTCTAAGCATTTAATCAGAACAGCCTAAATCTCAGAAAAACATTCAAAAGATTACTATTCAATAGAGTGAATCATCTAAAAAAAGATTTTGAAAACGTTTTATACAAGTTATTTATTTACAAAATTAATTTTCTGAATTAAAAAAACAAATAAAACTTTATAAACGTTTTAGTTTTGGAAATTAAATGTTTCATTTTCAAATATTACTTTATGGAAAAGAAAAAGAAAAGAAAAAATATTTTATTTTCTGAATTAGGAACGATTAAAACGTTTGTATGGATTTACAATACTTTTAAAGCTTTATTGTTAAACTTATATGAGCAACATTATACATTTCTTTTGAAATTTATTATAAAGAAATTGTAAAAAATACTTTTGAATATTAATCAAAAAAGAAACAAATTTCAACGATTTTGTTTCAGTTTTTATTTTCCATCTATTTCCTGTTTCCTGCAATCTATTTTTCATATATCTCTTATACTTAAAACTAATCTACTTTATTTTTTGCGCTATTTTTCTTGTTACGGTTGTTTGACATTTTGTTTTATTTTAATTATTTTTTCAAATAAATATGCATGTAGTTTGGTGTTTGGTCGGAGGTTAAGCCGGGTGCGCGAACCGCCATAAAGCTATTCAAGGCCCTACGTCATTGCGAGCGTTATCACGCCGAACACTATTCTTCTTTGCATACACCACAGACCTCAATTTCAATCTTTTGTATTTCATTAGATTTTGAAGAATTTTGTTTGAAAAATTCTTTTTTGAATTTTTTTAATGGCTAGCAATTTTGAAAGTTTTAGAATATTCTTATCACTTCTTTTCCACGCACAATAAGTGGAAAAAAGATTAAAATTAATATTTTCAGATGTATAATTACTTCGATAAAATCAATTAGTTAAAGTTATATTCAAGTAATATTGACACCTATATTGGGTGATTAACAAAATCGTGTCATATATAGTAGCATAGTGTATGGAAATGCCAAAAGGCTGCTCAAAAGTGGATGTGCCCATTTGAAATAGAAGTCACTCCTAAGTGATTGTGTACGCTGAATTTATGCCTCTATGGCATGTAGTAGTATTTTTCTAGAATAGTTTTTTTGTGAAAGTTTTTAAACAATGTTTTTGTTTGAGTAAGTTTGGGTTTAGTAAGTATGCGTGCGCATGTGTATTTGTTTGGTGGTATGTGTGCTTAAATTCTGGTCTATGTCTTTATGTTTACACTTAATTGATTTGTCGCGTGCAAATAGCGCTATTTACTAATGAAAAAAATGTAAAAATTAAAAATTAAAATTTTGTTCTGATATTGCATTTTCTTTATCATAAACGAATCTATTTTGAGAAATTAATTCTTAAAATTTGCAATTATTTTCAATAGACAAACAATTGCGTACTTTCGTGCATTGTACTTCGTGGTAGCCTGTTTACTCGTACCTGTTCGAGGTGGGAACTTCACATGCCGCGCAGATTTTCATCAGTGAAAACGCCATTATTAAATAATTAAAAAGACCCTTCAGTATGTCTTCAAGCTTTTAAGCTTCATAATTTTAATATTATGGTTCTATTTATGCAAGTCAATACTGTTTTGTTACTTTTTCAAACATAGTAGCTTCATCTTGGTAATCATCATAATCTTCTTTACAAACGTAATCTTTTTATTTCTTACACTTTTCTTTTACTTCCAAGATGATTAGAGTCTTCGTGCATGAGAAAAAAACTCATACATTAAAGAGCAGCAATTAAGACATTGTTGAATGTAAAATGCAAAAATGAATAATGTGGACCGTTTTGGGAGTTTAGCTCCACTAAAACAGCCCTCATCTCTGCAACTAATTACTAATAAACATTTCTTCCAACATGCGTTTCGAAAGTTATATGAAAATAAAAACAGTTTTTCCACGTAGATTACTATTTAATTATCTTTTTTAATATTAACAAAAAGTTACATCAATTTATGAGACAATGAATGTAAATTTTCAATTGTCAAAAACCAACATCTGGTTCTTATGCCTAATTTTAACAAATTTTAAAATATTTCATATATTTGAAAAAAATTGCTTAAGTTTAAAATTGAAATATATTGAATCGAAAGTTTTCACTAAAGTTCAAACCAAGGTTGTGACCATTGGAGATGGAAGTGCTATTTTATGACGTCTTTAACAGTTTAATTTCTCTTTTACTTTTTTAGAATTGATTTTTAAGACGTGGCAAAAGTTATTGTTGTCTAAACGATGTTTCTGGTGCAATTTCATTTTTTCTTTAGCTCCAGAAGCTACATTCTTAAAATGTTTTGAAATACGTAAAGCGATGGAAGTTTTAAAAACGTTTTATAAAAGATTCATGCGATTGACACGTTCAGTCTTTCGGGGAAATTAGCTCAAAAGTTTCCAAAAATTATTGCAACATTTAACTTCGCAAGGTGTATTTAAAACCTCAGAACATGCAACTGAGATACATAAATAAGGGCTTCTCACGAATTCCAAGTTGGTTTTTCAAAGAAAGCTGGGATCGAACGCAGATAAATTATTAAGAGAGTTGTGCGCATCAGAGTGCCCTATCGCGATCGTTATCTGCCAGGTTACCTGTTCCGATAAATATACTAATGATTCTATTTTTTCTGAACGAAGCAAATTATTCATAAGCATTTAAAGAAAACGGAGACTCGTTAAAAAGATCACGAAAGAAAAATGACTGTTATGATCAAAAGATTAAGTAGCACATTAATTAAATCGTCCATCATCTTAATCAGTCTTGAACAATAAACTACTCATAGATCAACTTGAAAATAGAGCTGAAAAGGTGATGAGGCTTTCCGCAACCACCTTGAACACCCATCTTCAAGCATAAGCCTATACGACCCAGGCACGTGGTGTGGATTTACTTAACGATAATTAATCTTAGCATGCCTGCGAGATGGCTAAGGTAATTTGTCGTGGTTTGTTTTTGCAGAATATTTGGCGCAGATTGCTTTTCGTTGTTACGTTTGTTTCGCAGGCGATCGTTAATCATCATGCGGGATTCTACACCAGGGCCTGTCGCTTGCTTGACTGCTTGTGGTCTATTTGAAAGCCAATTTTTAATTCATTCGGCATATATGAACCTTCAATAACTACACAACATTTATTCAATTTTGTTTGTGTGTGTGAAGATTTTTAACTTTGATTCTAAATAATTCTAAAAAAGTACTTTTTCATAATTTCGCGTACAACAAAAACGTTTCAGAACGAAGTAAATCCGATATTTATCACATCAGCCCTTCCTTAGCCTGAAACTAACTAATTTAATCTGACATACGATCTTTTTATTCATTCTTTCTTTTTTCCTTCATGAAATATAATTCTTCAAAATTAACTTTAAAATAAGTCGCTGATTTTACATATAAAAACTTTTCAAACTTCATATATCATAATTGGTATATTTATATACATTTTAAAACATTGTTTTAACATTTCTTAAAATAACGTATAGTTTTAAATAATTAGCACAAGATATATTGTGAAGTCTACTAATGCATTCATTGGTGTTATCAGCTGATTGATCACTTTTATTTATTTTCTCCTAAGCAAGAAGAAGAACAATTGAAGGCTAGAAGAATTAATGGGAAAAAGACAATTGAAAGCTTGAAGAATTAATCTTAAAGAATATAAAAAAAGTTAACTTTTCAAGGAAACAAATTACGTTTCACAATTTCTCCCCATTTTCGTTAGCTGTTTAAACCTTTGAATCATGAAAGGCGTCGATTTTTTGTGTTTTTAAATATTGCAAATTTCAAAAGTTATTGTTAATTAAGTTCCACATAATTCGAAAAAGAGTTTAACTTTTCCAATTTTTTCAATTTTTCATTAATATTATGTTTAAAAATATTGAATAAAAAAATAAAAAAACGTAAACTTAAACGTTTCTCATAACCGGTCAAGTCGTAGAAAAATAATTAATATTTTTTTTTTTGCCCTGGCTTCAAGTTTCTAAGGGCGTCCATCTTTTTTTGCAAAATTGTAGGCTACTAGGGTGTGAAGAAATCGAACCCACGATCTGTGACATGCAGTGATTGTTATCTTTCTGGCACCCGTTCACTAATACTAAAGGACTAAATTCTAATTCAATTATTGTAAAATACTGAAATAGTTGTATTTAAAATGGGAATATTTCAACTATTTGTCAGTTTTTAAAAAACCATATAACAAAGTTTTCACACATATGAAACTGGGTTATTTCTGTTTCAATACAAAATATTCAATTACTACGTTCTTGTAAACGCAATTTTCCAATCTTAGAAAAAGTAAAAAATAGAATAAAATAATGTATATAAAAAAATCATGAAATATGAATAAATACTTCATATAAATTCAACATAATAACTTAAAAACACTTGATTATAAATATGTTAAAATATAAAGATGAAAATTGACAACGGCCATTCTCAATTTTAAATGTGCAAGCCTGATAAAATGAAGCAATTATTGCCTGTTTTAATTGAATTAAAATGCAATTATAATGCATTAAAACAAAAAAAGTAAGTATTGAATGAGCTTTCAGACATTTTCGATTTTTGAAATTTCTCTAAATATAATTTAATAACAAAGTAAAAAATATAATTTTGATTATAAAATAAATTAAAAAATAAAGTTTTAAATTGTAATTTTAATGAATTTTCGGCACTTTCGACTTTAATTCATGGCTAGGAGACGTTATAAGATCAATTAAAATGGTTAAACATACCGAAACTTTTGATATCCGACGACTGGAGCTCTCACACAAACCATAAAAGCTCTCTGGCACGTCTACAAGCGGCATAATAAGCACAAAAGCAACCGAGATGATGACCTTTGCATGAAAATTATTAATGTGTTTTTCCAATTTTACGCTCTTGAATAACAAATGAAATGACAGGTAGTGCATCGTTCATTAAAAAATATTTTCAAAGTGATGGGCGTGAATTTATGCATGGCCGTTGTTTGAGCAAATCGATGACCGAATGGTTAACGCCTTGCAGCTTAGGCAATCGGTTTTGGGTTCGAATCCTTTGCACCTTCGTAGAATATAATTTCTTGGAGAAGAGAGAGGCGCCTCCAAAGGAAAGAATATCTTTTGAGACAGATTCTATATAATTTTAGCATGGCTTCATCGAAAATAAGTAAACAAAACCTTCAAGACACAATAAATATTGTTGATAACTATTTATTTTTTATATAAAACATTGAGTATTATTTGTCAGTAATAAAATGACAAATAAAATTTAAATATTCTTAATAGTATTAACTTAGGTTGATTCAAGATTAAGTCAAAAAGAAGCTTATTTAGGCTATAATGTTGAATGGATGCGGCTAATGGGAGTGTGATGGGAGTTGTTTAAGGTAGCCTGCATGAGGATGATCAAAAGACTTTAACACAAAATTATTTGTTTCATATATGAAAATTTCAAAAATACAGTTTACATAAAAACAATTTAAAATAAAGAAAAGATGTTATTGGATTATTTCTTTCAGTTTTTCACTTTTTTCTATAAAAAAACATTAACTTTTTATTTAAATTTTATAAAAGTTATCTTCACACTTTATTTTAATTTAAAAAATACGCTTTCTTGAAACTTCTTACAGTTTTCAGTTTTTTAGCCGCTTTTCAGTTCGCGACATTGAATTATCTCCCTCGGTTGCGCTCTACTGCAACCATTCTTCCCATTTCCTATTCAATTTGTTACCTTACTCATTTTCTTATGCATTTAATTGAAAATCGATTAATTTTTCGTAAATACTGAAAATAAGTTTAAATTATCAGTAATATTTTACATATGTTGATTTTTAAACATAGATGGGCACAGCTACTCAAAAAGTTATTTTTCTTACCGTTAATAAGTTCAATTGTTTCTAACTTAAAGGAAGTAGGCGCTAAAAGTTGTATATAATTGTTTAAACGATCTATTTTTTGCAAAAACAAATGATAAACTATATTTATAATTTTTATAATTGTTTTCTAAACTTTAGCACGAAAGTTTTAGTTTTACAGAACTTACTTTTTAAATCATATACTTAGTGAGCATGTATTGTATGAAATAAATTTTTATAAATATATTTTTGAGTTTAACAAGAAAGTAAAAATTGAGTTTCTATAAGATGTATTTAAATAGAAATATTTTTTTCAATTGCAATAAATAACCACACAAAAAATGTAATGCTGCAAATGCAAGCTCATTCATTTGAAAACTTGAATTTGAATGGGATTAAAGTAGATTTTTGAAATAATATGAAGCTCGTTGACATGCTTCGAAACTTATTTTGCTTGGATACATATCATGAAATCGGTGGAAATATCGTTTTGATGTTGGTTTATGGAAGCATAATATAGAAGCATTGCCATGAAAGAAATGTAAGAAAATCGCTAAGATGTCAAAAGAGAAAAAAGTGATGGTTTGATAAAAGTAGTGAGATGAAATTTCATACCGTTTACTCGTCATCTTTCACGTTGTTTTTGTAATAGGATTTTTGTGGAACATTATTTTACAACGTCTAAATCCTACAAAATTTAAATATATTTACACATTTGACTTACACGGAAAATGTAAAAATTATAATATTTTCACAATTATTTGTTATTATTATTTTAGAAGAAGCTTTTGAAATCTTTAATTTATGCTATAAAGATACATATTTTTGAAATTTTGATCTTTACAATCAGGTAGATAACAGGTATCTGAGTGTTAGTTCATTGGTTTAAAGACTATTTAATTGAAGAAGTTATATTCAAATGCTTCATAAATACACTATTAAAAGACCAATCCGCCTTTTCATTCCAAAATGTATTAAAACTGGAATATGTTCACTATCTATTTAACAACTGTTAAAGGGAAAAAATGAATTAAGTATTTACATAACTTTTTTATTATTTTCAAATGTCAATATAAGCGAAATAATTTTTACACTATCAAATAACTAGAGTTTAAATTTTAGTTTTTGATTCTGTTCATGTCCGAGTTGTTTGTTGAGAAAACAGAAAAAAACTCGATATGATAATGAATTCAGCTTCTCGTCTTTTCATTTCAAAACTTCAAACTTTAATATTTTTTATAAATTCTTTAAAATCTTTTGAAATATAAATCAATGAATTAATATATTCAAAATATAATGTTACTTTCTAAAAGCCAGATTTCATAAACCTACTCGAAAATTTTCTTAAAAGTCAAACGTCAAATTTTTAGATAATATTATTGTAATAACTGTTTTTTTGTGATAGATTGATTGATGGCATTGTAAATGCCTTTTGGATTCTTGAATGGCAAGGAGGTTTCTCAAGAATTGCATTGATGCATTAGTAATGGATTTGTGGTCAAAAAAACAAATGATCGAGTGATTTATTGAACGAGACGCTAACTGATAAATTTGATAACAAATTGATTAATAAATTGTTGCATTCTTTGAGAAATAAAAAGAAAGACTGAATTCAGTTTATGAAGCCATGAAAAATGGTTCTTGAAGTTTTCAAAAACTAGATTATAAATCGCTGTTATGGATAACTCAATTCTTGGTAACGGAGCTTGTTTGGTTTTTTAGTCGTAACACTTGTATGCTAATACTTCTCATAAATTCTATTTATTTATTCCATTTTTTACCAAATTTAAAATCTTTAGAAAAGTAGTCGTTTCAATTTTTTTAATCAATCTTAAAAAACCTTAAAATAAAGTCAGTGAGCTTGTGGAAAAAAGAATTTCTTAATGAATCTAGTTTTACAAAAATAAAACGGGTGCGTAAGAATAGATGAAAGGGTGAGCTGATGAAAGGACTAGTGGATGAATATAGAAAAGAACGGATGATTAGGTTGATGGATAGATAGTCAAATGGATTGATGAATTGGCTGGTGGATTGGTTGGTGGAGTGATGAAAGAATGATAAGGGAACGAAGGAAGGTCGAGACGATCCATCAAGCAGAAGTGCCACTCTGAGGCATGCCTTGTTTGGCGTGCTGTTTGCATACATGGCAAAAATGAAAAACACACATTTTGAATTCATATATTATTTCATTTTGTATTTTCTTTTTTAGTTATGTCTTGAAGTTACTACATATAGAGCCCACTTGGCTAAACTCGACTATATGAAACATAATTTAATTTTTAAGCTTATGGCTAGAGTTTTTTAAAAGATTATTTGTAATTTATTGAAAAATAAAAAAAATAAATTATCGTATTTAAATATTTAGGAAGCGAGTTTAGAATGCGACTAGTTCTACATGCCTTTCTCTACGTTTATTAGTATGTGTGTATATGTGTGTTTGTGTGTTGTGTGTGTGTGTGTGTGTGTGAGTGTGTGTGTGCGCATGTGTGTGTGTGTGTGTGTGTGTGTGTGTGTGTGTGTGTGTGTGTGTGTGTGTGTGTGTGTGTGTGTGTGTGTGTGTGTGTGTGTGTGTGTGTGTGTGTGTGTGTGTGTGTGTGTGTGTGTGTGTGTGTGTGTGTGTGAGTGTGTATGTGTGTGTGTGTATGTGTGTGTGTGTGTTTGTGTGTTTGTGCGTGTGATTTTTATAGTTGAATTAAAAGAAGAGTTTAATCTTTGTAGGGATAAATTGAAATGCGTCAGTTTATCATTTCTGAAAACCCTATTCATGGACAGCAGCACAGAATGAAGGAGACTTCTTAGAAGGTCGCAGGTATAGAAAAGAATTTTCGTAGAAAAGACTAATTAAAATTCTTTTCATAAATTTTTAATAAATTATTTAAATAATTAATTTTGACTTTAATCATGATTTTTGTCTGTGGTAAACACGGATGTAGATATGCCTCTTTAGTCGAAATCACGAGTATGATAGTATGGTCGCTGATGTTTTGTGTAAAAGAAAAAGTGATTAATCTTTCGTGAAAAAAAATACTCATGTAGTTTGTGTGAAAAACGAAGGTAATTAATCAAGATTTCGGACATATTTGTGAAATGATTAGAAAATGAATGAAGCATGGTTTGGAAGTTGTATACTTTATCTTGAATTGTGCATCAAAATTCAGATAGTGAGTTGATTAGAAGTGTTTTGATTAACCTGATCATATGGTTTGAAGTATTCTTTTATAGTCTTTAAATTATAGATAATTTGCCTTTTAAAAAATGTTTTAAGCATCATGCATTTCTTCTTCAGAGTCGCTGGATTAGAATAAATAAGCTTTGAGAATATTGCTGATTAGTTTTGGTAGAGTACAACTTAACTTTGACTGCAGTTATTTATGAACCAATTTGTACCGTAGGCAATTAGCCCACTGACATTTATCATAGCATCCTACAAAAGCTAACATACAAAATACGCATATATGTGTTGAAAGTGTTTTCATATTCAGAACCCGATCTAATAAACCAATAATCATAATTTCACAATTTTATTTAACAAGAATTAAATTAGGTTTGTCTTTTAAGATTCAGAACCCGATCTAATAAATCAATAATCATAATTTTACAATTTTATTCAACAAAAATTAAATTAAGTTTGTCTTTTAAGATTACAGTTGTACGAATTAGCGTCTTGGATGTAGTCGTAGCTGCAACAATGGAATGGTCAGCGCCTTGAGAAACTTGTCAAGGGAGCTTTGAACGCGGTGCTTTATACTTTTTATTGGCCTTTATGTCTTTCGAAGGAGTTTCGCACGAGGCGGTACCAGGCATATTAAACTCGAATAAAACGGAATAGAAATAAAAATAGGTGAAAAAACAAACTAGTTTAAAAGAACCATAAGGGTGTCATGATGCTTGAATAGTTGATCAGACATGAAGCAAAAAAGTCAAGTATTTTTTATAATGCCTCAACTATCTCATTTGAAGGATCTGGGTTAAGCTAGCCCAACATAACTGTCGCCCTTGTTTGGTTAAACTATAAATTATTTTAAATATTAATTCCATATAATCCCGTATGTTATTCACTTAAAAAAATATTTCATTATGCTTTTTCATTGTGATTAAATTTTAAATATTGAACATCAATTCCATGTTAATTTCTTCTCTTGAAAACATAAAGAAAAATGTCTATACTTTTTTACAAAAAATTTATTGAGTTTTAAAATAATGGAGAAAAATTTTCAAGCTTATTAAATATTGAATGAAATAGGAAGTGTACGGAAAAAGCCTTTTGACCTCTGCTCCTACTCGACTATGATGATGATGCTAATGATGATGTTGATGATGATCCGGATGAAATAATTTAAATAAAAAAGATAATTTTATAATTAAAAGTAGTTTTAAAAAAAGGGACGAATTAATTTTATAAAAATGTTACGTAAATTTAGAAAACTGAATTATAGTTTTAACCATTTTTTAAAAATATGTAGTATTATTAAAAATATAAAAATAATTTACAAATTTGAAAAATGTAAAAGCTTTTAAAACACCCATTATGCATCTTGTATGAATAAATACAGTAAATTCTCAATAAATAAATAAAATTATTCATAAAGAAAACGATCAAATTAGGACTAAAAGCCTCAAAATCATTGAAAACCTAAAGAAGCTTGTAAAAAGTGGATGGATGCACGTAGTTGAGAGAGCCGCAGGGACAATGTCTATGGCATGTTTCAATTACCTGCTGGAAGGTATGTGTCGATAAGTATGGTCGTTTAAGGTAGCTTAACTATACCTCTTCTCACGAACGCCATAACCTTCAAAGTCATTTCCGAGAAAGTAATGTTCAACTGTGTTTTTCTGTTTTTATTACCAAAAATGTGTTTAAACTTTTATTATTATTTTGCACGATTCATTTTCTTTGTGAAGGTCTTTTCTAATGTAATTAAAAACAGCGGTAATAAAAAGATAATGAGCATGTACACGAGAATGCTTCCCGGCAAACTATAAAGTATCATATAAAATTTCAATTTCACAAATGTGTCTTCCTTATAATTATAACATTTTCGTAACTGCGCCTCAAGGTATTAATGGAAAGCGTCGAAGTCGGTGATGACGTTGCTATAACATTGATCAAAACACTCCATAGAAATATTCAACGCTAAGATTTATCTGCAAATAAAGAGACAAGTGTACAGCAAAAAAGCCTGGTCGTCAAAAGTCAATGGCATAGACGACTAAATACGAGCACAAACACACGTAAAAAACATATATACGTATATGTATTAATGAACAAACACAAAAGTCGTTTAAGCATACATCTAAAACATACATAAAAATACATTCACAAACACGCCTGCACATACGGTAGCTCAACGCAGCATTTGAGTGAATTAGAAGCCATAAAGCAATACCGAGTAATACATAATTCCAATAAACCTTCCTACCTTTACGATCTTTGACTTTAGCGGAAATACGTCATTTCCCGCATTTTTATGAATGAATGACGTCATGTGACCTAATAAGATTTGGAAAGACATGTCTAAAGAGTCTTGATCAGAGCAGGAAAGTCTACTATGTGAATTTCCATTCCAGGGATCTTTATGGTCATGTATTCGTCCTACACTGATTGATCTGCAGCACTCTGAAGCAATGTAATTTGATATATAATGATGAAATACCATAATATTTTACTAGTTTGTATGTTCGAGTCATTAAATAGACTATATCATGTTTATTGAGCTGGATTTTCTTCAATTATAATATTCTTTTTTATACTAAAAGTCGAGGATTTTTTGATAAAAAATTAAAACATGCAAAGTGTAGATTTTCTTAAGAGTTGTCTTCTTCAATTCCATAGATTTTGTTTATTTGACAAGCCCATTCAAGAGATACATTTTGAGACACATTTCTGTGTTCTCATGCTCGAGCTTTTTGAATGAATTGTATTAGTTTTTGAAGTTTTTTTAAAACTCGAAAATTATTCACTTTTTTTAAAGTCGGAAATAATAATTTTTCCAAGCCAGGGCGGACTCGAATGACTTTTGAGGTTAAAAACGTTGGAGCAGTGCGACTTTAAAGACTCATAAAGGCACATATAAACGCGAAAAGCGGATGGTTTAGCCGCCTATCTTGCCAGCATTGATGTCAAATAAAACCACGTACTTTAAAACTAGAATTTTAATTTTTCTTACTTTTGAATAGAAGTTAGAAGCTTCTAAGCCGTTCAATAAAAAGTTTAATACTTAAATAAAATAATGAATTTATATTTTCAATACAAAAAGTGAAGATTTTAAAAAGTTTAACTTAGAATGATTAAAATCTGATAACTACGTATGATCACAAATGGATCTGAGAGGTTCCTTGAAGGTTCGTCTTATCACGATCGGTTGTCTGCTCCAGTTTCTGCTGTGTCATTCAGGCCTTTAAAAGAAAATTATCTTCTTTGTTTTCTTTGAGCAGTTTTTATGTTTAATGTTTAAAATATAAAACTATTCCATAACGTAATGAAGGCATAGATGAAAAATAGAAATTTCTATTTAGTTTTATTTCTAAATTTTTTTAACGGAATAAAAGAATAACAAATTCCAGCTTGAAACTTTATAAATATTTGAACGACGATTAATATGACTTTTTACTTCCTCAATCAAGTGCATGAAGGAAGTCGATTATTTCTTTTTGATTTCTCAAAGAATGAAAAAAGAAAAAAAAAGAAAAATGTTATATAAAAAGATAATTGAATTTTAAAATTACATTTAGATCCTTTTAACCGAATTTTAAAGTTTTTAAAAACCTAAAGCTTCTCAATTGAAATCTTTTTTGATTTATGCATTCAAGTAAGCGAAATTGCCCTTTATTATGCTAAATACATATTATGTAACTTCTTTTGTTTCAACCTTGAAGAAGTTCAGGGTTTAAATAAGATTTCTTAAAAGATTATTTTAGATCTCACTTGAAACTTTGAGAATATTTTAGTCAGTGAAGTCTGATTGAATTTTGACCGAGTATTCTTTTAGTTTTAAACCATTATTTAGGTTAATTTTAACCAAACAGGATTTAACTTTTTTTTTTATATAGCAGCATAGTTTTACAACTAAACTCCGTCTGAATTACTATGAAATGTCCAAAGCCTTAAAACGCTTACTACTAAAAGAAAAGTTGTATAAAAAAGTGATAAAAAATAATAAATAGAAATGATTTAAACGTTAAAACTTCACACTCTTCTGGTTTTACGATAGGCAGCGAATCGATCTCTTTTTAATCACTTCAAAAATGGCGCCGTACGTCAAGCGAAAGGAAACAGAAAAAGGGGATTATCTGCAAATAATTACCCGTGCTCACGCTCCATCTAGCTTCGAGAATAATAATAAAATGTCAACGAGCCTCTTTTAATTGTCATGATTTAAAATGCTGAAAGTGCTATTATTTACCTCAAAGTGCGATGCGATCTAAAATCAGACAATAAACTCGAACTCGAAAAAAAAATTCAAAAAACTGTGGTAGATTCTACTATAAATATCTATTTTTCTTTATAGTAGTGACAGTGGTTTCTGGTCTGCTACATACAACAGTATTGCAAATGAATCTTGCAAAGTTCTTTGTTACTATAATAGTTAAAAAAATAGTCAGACTTTAAAATCACAAACTTAATTTTAAATGGCATTCTAAAACACACTTAATAGGAAAAAAAGACAATTTACTTTAATTCTTACAGTCATAAATATAAAACTACAATTCCCATGTAATTCAACAACATCTTGAAGTTCATTGTACAATTTTTATTAGAGAAAATGTGTATAAAATCATTGCTAAGATATTTTGTGAAAACTGTTATATCCGTATTTATTTATAGAATATTTTCAAAAATAAAATTAATTTAAGAGTTTCAGAGGATTAATTATAAAGCTTTTTTGCATCGAGATCTTGCAAATGACAGTCATTTAGCTGATCATTTTTATTGATTGTGATAATAGGGGTAGTGGTAAAAGATTATGACAATAATGAGAAGATTGATGGTTGTGATCCTCACATTTGTAATGTTGTGCATCAAAAGTAAAATAATAAATGAATATTTGAAATATTTTTCAGGAAGTGATGAAGAATAATAGAGGTTTAAAAGCCACTGTAGCCATTTTTTTACAAAAACAAAAAAAGCATTTGGGAAAAATGAATAATAAATATGAAAAAAGGATATGAAACAAAAAAGTAAAAAATCTTGCTCATTGAGTAGCAAATTTATATTCACCTAAGCAACAACTAGCTTTAAGAGATAGTTTTATAAATAAGGCTTGCTTTTATGAAAAGTATGGGAAAATAAAAAATAATATAAATATAAACTGTAAAAAGATAATTTAAATATAGAACTAAAAATAAATTTGGTATCAAAACTACAAATAGAAAAGTCAACCACAAAATAAGAAGTGAAGCAAATTAGATTGGATTTCTAATTAATCCAATAATTATTCGTCAAAGAAAAAACGCAGAAAAGTAATTTGTGATGGCGACCAAATAACGTCGGCCGTAGTGATGATGATTATGACGATGATGATTACGGTAGTGAAAATGATAATAATGATGTTGCAAAGGTTCTGATGATGATTTAACAAAAATGTTCTACATCTCAATGCATAAAGAGGTTTGGATGACCTTGTGTTATTCTTAAGTACATTTCAAACAGCCCTCCCTCGTCCACCCACTTCGGCCTCATCTTTCTTTCCATTACAGAAGGCACTTAGGCTCTTTGTTTTCATAAATATTGTATTCTTAATTCATTCATTTTGTTTTTATATCTTTCACCCTACCGTATTTCTTCGTAGTATTGGTTTTCCACTAATACCGCAATACTTTTACATTATTTTCGTTCATCAAAACTCGTCATTCCGGCATGAATCAATACTTTGGTACACTAATGTCGTTTGCCTTTTTAAACAACATTCTCGACATTTTACATTTTCTTATTATTTCCACCTTAGTGACTCAAATGTTTGCTGACGTCTGAATAAATGGCGTATTGTTTAATGAACATTAAAACCTCATAATCTAGCTTCTATTAATTTTCTACTTCTATTGTTGTCCTACATTACTTTTATTTTTTATCGCCTGTTTCAATTTACTTTATAGTTAGAATTTTTCAATAATGGATGTTGTGATAGCCTAAAACGTCATTGTGTTTTAGAATAATTTGGGACCATTACTTAGAAAAAATTAATACCTCTATCAATTAATTTATCAAAATTGAATATTTATAAATTTAATTTTTTTTAGAAACATATTCGTTAATTAAAAATTCCCAGTAAATTTTTGCAAAATAAGATGATTAATTAGATTTTTTATTAACTCTTTTTTGTGATAAATGATTTCACTTTTTAATGAATAATCCCTTTTTATTTATATTATATTTGCTCACAAAAGATTGTAGAAGATTTATTTTCTCTCTTTTCATTCACGTGTCTTAGCGAATACTTGTACTTGAAGTGTTTTCCTCACAGCCTTCATAAACAACATTTTAATCGTAAACTCTGTAAGCTCCCTTCAGAAAAATTTTATTTAAAGATTTTTTTTATTTATTAATTTATTGAATTTATCTTATCTTGGATGCCATATATTTTTTTAATCCTTTATTATTTCATCACATAAATAACCTTTCATGTGCATGCAAGGTGCAGACATATTGTCTGTAATTCTTGTTTAGCACTTCCGCTTCTCTGATCTGATGTCGGTTCACTTTTTGTGTCTTCGATTCTTTATTCACTTTGCCAATACCAGCTTCCACGTCGATACTTCTCTGCTTAAAACGGTTTCTCCTTAACGAGGCATCTGCATGCATCTACTTTCAAACGTTTCTTCTGATTCTTCTAATTTGTTAATGTCAAACTTCTAAGGTGCTTTTTACTTTAAATACCGAAGAAAATTGACTTTGGTTTAACTAATATTTTGACTTACAAAATATAATTGAACAAATATTTTTTTTATTTGCAACGAAAATATTTACATTCATATTTGTTTTAGTACGTTTCAATAATATATTTACATTTAAGATTAAAAAAGCCATTTTCAAGTAGTTTTTTGACAGCGTTTACATTAAATGTCTTGTCAGCGAGTAAACGAAGTGTTGATCGATAAAGCAAACAATGGCCCAACAATACCGTCACGAGACGTCTTCCTTTCATGATCTTCAGTCTTTCCGTTCGCATTGTTCTCTCGCTTTACAAACGACTGAATTTGTCCTTGCTCCCTCTTGTGCACTATGCCGTACCCACTTTTGTTGCTGCGCTCCCATCTTTTATAGAGCCATCTTTACACTTCTTTTGTACTTAAAGCACTGTCTAAATGGTGCCTTTTTGTCTGAACTGAAATTTTAATACTTTATAACTTCTTATTCTTTATATCTAAGTTAAAAAAATTATTTCGAGAATTAATTCTGAAAAATAAATCTAAAACTTTTAGTTTATTGAAACAGGTGCTTAAAAATTTGTTAGAGACCGTATATAAAATGTTCAAATTACTATTTTTTAAAAGTAAAACCTTCCAATCTAAAAAATGCCAATTATAATTCATACATTTAAAAACATTTTCAATTACAATTTTTATCGTGCAAGGTATGTGTGAAATTTAAATCCCATCAAAAACGACAATTAGAATTGAGTGAATCTCAAATCCAGCCGATTAGTACTTTGCTATAATTCATGTGTTCTTTTAATAAAACGAATGTCATTTTATGTATTTTTCGCCATTTTTAGCATACACGTTTCGATAAAAACGTCTTTTAATCCTATGCTAGAATAAGAAGTAGTTTTAAAAATCAACACCAAAAATCTTTTTTTTACTTATTAAAGCGACTTAACCTTAGCTCAAATGTAAAAATGATCTTACATAAAGTTTTATGAATTGTACTATAATGCGATAAATATGAAAAGAAATCCAATACATTTTCATTAAATCTAGGTATATGCTTTCAACTCTTTTTTCAGTTTAAATATATTAGTTTTTAATTAATTATACACAATTCTCGTACTGAGACATTGATTTAAAGAGCATTAAATGATAACCTACTACCATAAAAAAAAAGATACCTAGCATATTTTTTTTACCATAAGTGCAATGAAATCCATTAAACGTATAGTTTAGAACCCAAGCCAAAACAAGAGTTTATTAAGTTAGCTGGGTCATAACTTGATTACTATCCATTAGAGACTTTCCATGACTCCATTACGCACGTCTCCACTCTATCACAGACCCCGGCTCGATGAGCTTGTCGGTTGAGCACCTGTCAGGAGAGCAAATTCTGACTTACTGCCAGCTCGAGAAATTCCAGGCACAGTGTCCGATCGACCACGTCATCGTACTCACGCTGGCAGAGTACGGACGCATGAGGCTGGACGGGAGGTGTGTCAAGAAGAAGTGGGACAATATCGGATGCAAGGTTTAATGATACATTTAATTGATTTTTTTTAAACTATAATTTTTGTTTTTGACTGTTTTTATGGTTATGAAAAGTTAATAATTGTTGTTTTCCTTGCTTAGAATTAATTTCATTTGACCGATCCCTTGCGGCCGATGCTTCATCGTACTTATTACACGAGTGTGGTTTTCCATTTCAAATGCAAGCAAAAACCTCAAATAACCAACTCATGCAGGTGGACGTATTGAGCGTGCTGGACAGATCGTGTTCAGGTCGTAGATGGTGCAAGTTTGAAGTGGCTTCTCTGCACTACCTGCAACCCTGTCTGGAAGACCTTTCTGTATATCTGGAAGCCAGCTACATTTGCTGGAAAGGTAAGTGGGAATGGTTTGAGATGAATCTTAAAATAAGTAAAAATAATAGTAAAATTTTTTTTCTTGAAAGCTTTTTTAATCGTTGAAAAGACGAGTAGAGTGGATGAGCGCCAAAATATTGGCTAGTTAAAGTGATGGAAAATTATAGGCTGTGTAAGAAGGCTTCGAGTGGTTTCGTGAATTTGTCAAGAGTGAATAAGAAACGAGCAATTTGCTTTTACGTGGGTTGTTGAATCGATATGCTTCTATTTTTGAATTTTTTGAGAAATAACTTATTGTGATTTTGGTTCAGTGTTTTCAGAACTGTATTGTTTCTAAAGTCTTATTTATGACTTTTAGATGTTTTAAAATATTTATCTATCTAAAAAATGACTTATTTTTATAAAACACAGTTGTACCGAGTGAGAACAAACAATGCAAGCACCCTCTCATGGTAGAAGAGCAACAGCACAACACACCTCAAATCATGCTAGAAATCGACAGTCTAAAGAAACTTCAATACGAACAACCTCAAATCAACAGATTCAACAACTACCTTTTCAACAACTACCACAACAACTTCAACAGCATGGATTCTTCCGCTCATACCATGTACTTTTCGAGCGTACAGGCTTTGGAAACTTCTTTGGGTACACGACAGTGTCCATGGACTTTGAAAGTTGAAAAAGGAAGAAAAATGAACATCAGCGTGTGGAACTTTCACCGTCACGAAGATCTTAAAATAATCAACAACAACTTCCAGCACTATCTCAACCAACCCAGCTATGAATTTAGAGATTCGAAAGTCGATGTGCTAGGGAAACATCTAAAAAACTCGAGAACCTGCAACCAAATAGCCACAATTCAAGAAGAAAAAAAAGCCATTAAATTTGTGAGCGTTTGCGAAGATGGGCCACGGCAGCAGGAGGTGCATATGAGCAGCAGTGATTCAGTGATTTTGGAACTTCTCAAAGCTCCCCTCTCGAGTGTATACTACGTTATGCAAGTACAAGGTAGGTGGGGCAGTTGAGTTTTCAAATAATCCATTTGGTCAATCTGTCTCAATCTTTCCTTCCGCTTTTTCGCTTTTTGAGTTTAGAAAATATTTTTAGTATTGCAGTTGAAAAAGCTTTTAAATATTTTAATATATGTTTTGTCCATTTTTTTCATTCCTTGTTGAAAACATAGAGTTCTAAATATATTAACTAATTTTTATTGATGTTTTTTGCTATTTTGTAAGTATATTCCTTTTCTACTTTTTAAGTATATTCTTTTCCTTTATTTTTATTATCACAGTCATATTTATCATGACGTTGACATCAAATTCATCACTATATCTATATTAATAATATAGAGAGCAGCTACCATCAATCAGAATTTTCTGAACTTATATTTTTGGATCCAATCATTTGTACTTGTCTGCTTTTTCGGCGTTCTTAAGTATTGAAGACTAGGAGTGAAATTGCATCATTCAATAAAATTATGAAAACAATTAAATGTAAAGATTAAAACCAAAAGAAAATGCTTTATGCTTTATTGCTAAATAAAATAAGGATATACTTTTTTTTACAAATTCATTAAACATTTATGAGACTGCTTATTAGACGATTTGTTTCATTAAAGAGAATGAATGTAAAGCGGCAAATTATTTCAAGTTTGTAGGTCGTTGTGACATTTATCACTTGAAATGACTTTGGACTATGAGTTAATAAAAACTAATGTACGTTATAAAAGTGTTGTAGGATTATCGAACAAAAACTGAAAAACACAAATTTCTGTCTGAAAATATATTAAAAGAAAGTGGTTAGATATTTATATAAATTTATTGATTTTTTAAAAGAAATAAATTTAGTTTGAAAATAACAAAGTAGTTTTTTATAATTAAATCAAAAGAATTTTAGATTATGACTTAAGTTTTTTCAAAGATATTTGTTCTGTGTTAAATATTTTTATATCATGGCTTAAAATTATAAAGTATGAAAAATGAGCACGAGCAATAAACAAATCCATTAAACTATTTAATAAATCTTTTTGAAATTTTGGCTTTTGTAAAAGTGCTTCTAATGCACTTCAAGTAAAATCCACTCAAGCTTTAATTTTGACAAATTCTGAAATATATCATTTAATTACACTTCACAAGGACTTTTTTCAAAAATAATTAAATAATTCAAATATTTTATTTCTCTAAAAAATTTCAAACGTTAAATTCTAATTTTTTTAAATGTACATTTTTCTATAAAATTCTTCAAGGAACCTTTTGTTCCCGTTTAAACTAAGACCAGGAAATTATGATGCAAAGGTCATATAACTTGGAGTGGTCTCATTGATCTGTCTAAGGCTTTACCTTCGGAGAAACTATATTTTTTTCTTATTCATTACTCATTACGCTCATACAAAAAAGTTTAAAGTTTTTTAGACGTTTTTCTTGAGAGGTACGTTTGCAATGTCGATTTGAAAGTAAGCAATTGAACTTTTTTCATCTTTCACCAGTTTTCTTTAGAGTTTACAGTTTTGTTTAGAAGACAACTAAAAAGAAACTTAAGCTTTTGGTCTCAGAATAAATGTCTTGGTCACTGTGTTTAGCACACTAGAGATAAAGATAATTCATTCAAATAGTGTAGTTTTGTGGGTGCGGACTAATCAAACCAAACAAAACTATTTATATTTATATTATTATCCCAACGTTGTTTCAGCCTCACCACTCTCATCCTCTCATGTAGTGAAGCTTTCATATCCTTTGCACAAAGCCTTAATAAAGTCACTCGACGTTATTAGAGTAGCGTTTATTAACATTTTATCATCAAACGATGTAGTAACGACGAGCAATGGGGCGTTTCTGGCACTCGTCCGGTCGTTCAAAGGCCACTTCTGGTCGCCGTAGACAAACTGGCGACGTTCGAAGCCGAGCTAACATTTCTGCGTTATTGATCTAGTGTTTTATTGAATATTTTATTGCCTGCATCCATCAGAACACTGGCCACGCGTAGAGACAAGCTTTCGTTCGCGCCCTTTCTTCTCGTCGTCGCTCCCTCAGTCGCTTGTTCATTGCGTAATTTAAATTCAAACTTTATTTTGCCTAATATTTTACTTCTTTAGAAATATGATTTTAGCATTTTATAAACTTTAAATCAAAATTTTAATATTTAATTCTCGGAGATATACGGATTGTTTGCATCAATTATATAAAATGAACCAAAACATTTACGCGTCGATTCAGAGGTTTTGAAGCCTCTTCAATTTCTCAAGTTGCTATTTATTAAATCATGAAAAGTATTTGATATCGTTTATTATCAAAGGTTTAAAATATAACTTTGCATTTTTCACCATTTTTACATTTTCAAGAAAATTTAAATTAAGTGCTCAAGTCAGAAGTTTCTTCTTGGAAATATATTTTTATATTATCAAACAAAAGAGCTCATTTTTCTCATTTAAAGTTTGAAATAAAAGTTAATGTTTTTTTATCGAAAGACAAATGATTTTTGTTTTATTTAGTTAGTTCTAGTACAAAAAAGAAAAGAAAAAATGTTGTTTGAAATAATATTCATCATTCATTTGAAAGTTTAATCAAAATTTAACATGAAGGTACATTCATTTTTAACTTTAAAATTTATATGTAAATTTTTTTCTCACATTTCTAGAAAACTATAGAATATTTAGATCTATATTATTATATATTTTTTTATCAATTAAAATGAAATTCACATAAAATCTTAAAATTTTATTTCATAATTTTATTTTGGTATAAATGGAAATCCATTGTTCACTTAAAAACATGATTTTCCGGACACATTTAAATGAACAAAAACAAAATCTATTTGAATTTAAACCATTCGGGAAATAATCTCTTTTATCACTTTTTCATTTAATTCTGAGCTCGTTTATACCATTTCTATGGAAGCCTTCATTCATACGTTAATCGCTTTTTTATAATCAGCATCAATAAACTCGTTTTTTTATTAATCCTCCACTAGTGCTTAAAATCCTATTTTTATCTCATATGTCACGATGACACTGACGAATGCTGCATTCCTGGTTTTTAAGAGTGCTGTTCCCCCACTCTTCAAGCTGCCACCTGATACTCTTGTGAAGTGCACTAGCGGTGCCACACAAAGGATTTCAGCAAACATTGCATCCACTTTTGACGTGAAATATTGTTATTATTACATAGTTTGTTCGGTTCATTTATCGTACTCTTGTAATTTTTTTAATGATTTTTGAAAATAAATTCTTTACATAATGAATGACGTTTATTAAAACTGATCTATGTATTTCGAAAACATATTTCAAAAGACTTTTCTTAACTTCTAATTACTCCTTCAAATAATTCTTCAAAAACTCATATTAAAAAACATATTTTAAAATATGACACGACAAGCAGACAAATCTGGCAGGCAAACGTCAGCACCATGACTACCTTTGATACGTTTGGATTAAAACACGCAAAATAATATAATAGTCGGGATAATAACGTTATTTATTACGAAAGAGAAAGTCAATAATGGGATGAGTTTGTATTTAATTAGGAAATAATGTTCTAAATGTTGTTTTGGAAAATGTAATGCGTGTGAAATGTCTGTTATAATACTGTGTGCACGTTCATTCATCAAAAAACAGTCATTAAGTAAGTTTCATAAAAGTTAATTGAGACTGGACACTATCCTCAAGCTGATTCATCGGTCAACTCTAACCCAGCAATATTGAAATCACTTCATAAAATTTTAAAGCACTATAAACTTCCATTTTAATTGTGTGTTGAAATTAATGCCAGGGTTTATAGAAAATTTAGTTTTCATTACTTGCCGTTCCATTCTATGCACAAACTTAATTTGAAATTTCGAAAAATAATTGCAATAAAAATTAAAAGCTTTTGTTATCTCACTATTCCTTCTTCATTCTTCCGTGCTTTCACATCTTTTCTCCCTTCTTTTCTTCTCTCTTTCAACTTATTTTCCTTCTTCCTTCCTTTCCCTGTCATATAATCTCCCTATTCAATAACACAGTGTTGGGTTGTGCAGACCTACCCAAGGAGCAGGCATGGAAGAGATTGGACGCAGAAAACTCTGAAGTTACGTGCAGTGCCCACAAGGTGCCTCTGAAATGCCGGCACAATCGGTGGTTCCTGAAACAGAAAATGACCACCGCAAAACAAACCACTTCCAATATTAATAAAGAAAAAAATAAAAAGTTAAACAATGACAAGACCGTCATAAACACTGACGATAAAACAACTATCAACAATATCAACAGCATCAACAATACGAAGGACACCTTTTGGCAACACAGCAGACACACCGCTGTCAACACGTCTACCCTTTGTTCTCTCGCCAGCAACCTCCACTCGAATGGAAAGAGTTTGATGACGTCATATCCGCATGACGACGGCGCCTGGTCGATGAGCCACGTGTTTGGAACGGACTACTTCCCATACAGTTATTATCCTGCTGTTTATCTCTTTAAAATATTTTTATGTTTTTAAATTGACTTATAGAAAAGGAATAGCACTTTAAATAATAAAAATCTGAAATATAGAGCATTTAAATTTTTTTAATAAATAATAGTCGATTCGTAAAAGAGTGTGTAGTTTTTTTTTTTTAAAGTTGAATTCAAGTTAATTAAAAAATGTATTTTTTTAGTTTCCTACATGCGTCTTTCGTGAGAACTTACTTTAAGCCATTAATTTATTCTCCTTTGCCATAAACACTAAGTGTGTGTCAATGGCATCATTCAGTCCGAAATACCGTATTTACCTATGCAATAGCAAGAAAACCAGTAAAATTGTTTTAAAATTATAAAACAGGTTTAAATTAGTTTTTAGAAAAGTTCACTTTATAATTGTATAGGATATGCAAGAGACGAATATTCTAACTCCTCTACCTTTTGTGCGTTTATCAATCACGCAACGGCATTGACATCTTCTTTGAGGCCCTTTTAAAGAACGGAAAATCCATTTTATAAAATAATATTTTTATGCCAAAAGTCTGAAAAAATTTAGAGTTTTTATTACGATTCTTGAACATTTGAAACAAAAAATCCCACTATTTCTAGAATTGAATTTGAGTTGGCTCAACTAATTAGTACAATTATATTTTTTCATTTCCAAATTTTAGGAGCTAAGCAAAATAAAAAACTTGAAATTTATTTGTATCATTATTTTAGATAAAAATATCTTCAGGCATATTGTTGGTCGTGTCTCTTGGAGTGGCTCTAGGCGTGTTCATAGGGGGAGTTCTTTTGGTTTGTGCAGCCAAGGTGGTTAGGAGGTGAGTGACTATTTTTTACAAATTTTAAGTTTCAAATAAATAACAAGGTATTTTTCAATTTCTAATAAATTGTAAACTAAAAAATTTTATTTAAGGATAGTTGTTTAAAAAGCTGAAAAACCAAAATATTTTTTTCATGAACCTACCACCAACTTCAGCAAGCACAGGAACAGCATGCTGACAGGCGACGACTTCTACAACGACATGAATCCCCAGCTGGACAACGAGGAGAACTGCATGGTGGGTGAGGGACAGACGCAGCGAGCATATGAGTTGGACACCAAGCAAGTGATCATCTCAAGCAGGAACTCACTCAGAAAATGCAGCAAGTTCCGCAACAACACGCAAGCGTACCTCTACTCACAAGAAGCGCTCTACGACTCTACCACTGCGCATCCAGCTGCTCCTTCTATCTACAACCAGCTGCACCTTCAGCAGAAATGCTCCACCCACCCTGCACAAGAAATTCCCTCGAAATGCCCGTGTTTCCAATCACCGCAGCAGCCCATCTACGACGAGAAAGTCTCTCGAGACATCAGCTGTAAACAACTGGATTTGAAATTGAATCAAATGCAAGGCGACATGAATTGCAGTGCCCCTCAACCACCCAACAAACCTACTCAAGCGTTGACTACTTTCAAAATACACTCTCCCACCGTTAAACAGAACAGTGCCTTTGACTTCCTCAAACACAAAAACAGCATTCCTACCAACGTCATCTGAACCACTTAATGGATCAGCCCCCTTTCTCTTTATTCTCTAAACCATTCCTTCTTACCTGCCCCTCACTCACCTCACAGTCATTTCTGTCTCTTGCGGCTATGAAAGTGACATTATCGACATCACCGTTTCACTTTAAATGTTCATTATTTGCATGGTTGAAACGCTTTATAGACGAGGAAATAGGCAAGCTTCAAGGCCGTGAACATTTTCTTAGACATCATTCTTCATTCATTCATTTTTTTAATTATTTATTTACCACATTATCACGCGTTTCCTAGCCCTTACTCTATTTATTCCTACTTTATTTTTTTACTTTCTGCTCACCGTTACTTATTTAGTCCTCCCATTTTAATTTTGATTAATTCCTTATGTACTCAGCATTCATTCAATTATTAATTCATCGTCTCATTAATTTAAGATCCAGCCATTTGAAAACATTAAGTTAAGCAGGCACCCAGACATCACCCACCCACCCACTCTCTTTTCATCTACCCACCTACCTGTCAATACAAATTTAATAAAATTGAAATTGTGACGTGGGTTGGATAAAGAAAACTAAACTTTGAGAAAATGCAAAAAGAATCTATATTGTTGAAAAAATTTGAATTTGTATTAAAAAATAATTAATATCGTATTTGTCATAGCATCTTAGGCGTGTTTTGTGTACTATATGCTGTAATAAATAAACTCTTGTTTAATGTACAATGTATATTATGTACATTAAAGATAGTTTTCTAAACTATTTAAATTAGAAGATTATTAATTGTTATTACAATATTTTCGTAAATTATTCGTGCTATGAATTGGATTATTCTACTAACTTGATATATATTTAATCAAATTTAATGATTTTGTCAATTTTCAATAAAAACCTTGCTAGATTTAATGAGATGATTCTTAAATGCTTTTAATTTTTTAAGAAATTTTTTTTCTAATTATTGAAAATATTTATATAAAAAACTTTTAAATAATATTTGGATTTATTGCTTAAGGTTTTCTAAAAGGTTACAGCCTTTAAAATGAAATTATTCAATAGTTCGAACGAAATGAGTTTATAATCGAGTACATCGGAAATTTGAAAATCTTTTATTTTATATGCTAATTTTTAGTATGTTTTTTTTAAATTTTAAAATCTTTAATGCATCTTACATTTTCATAACAAAAAAACTCAAAGAATAAATGTCAACGGTACAAAATCGCAATGTTAGAAAGTGGCAAGTGGCATTCCCCAGGGATCTGTTCTGGAACCAATGTTATTTGTAACTTTTCCAAATAATTTAACAAAAAATGCAAGTTAGAAATTGTAATGTGCGAAGAAACTAAAAAATATATGGTCAAATATCTTGGGGCGCTCAATTAATTAAAGTTTTTTACGCCTTTACTAAAGGAAAACCCTCTATCAATTTTATGTTAACTATATAACTACCGAATGAAGTTTGTTCAAAATGAAGATATATTAACTCTTACATGTATGAAGAATAGTCATTGAGTTTTGAAACTCTTCAAATTTGACTTTCATTATCTTTAATAATAATAATAATAATAATATAACTGAAATGCATTATTATGCGTAACCCTAACAGGGTTTTACGTCTGTACTTTAACCGATATTAACTGAACTGATTTTTAAAATTTAATTAACAATAAAAAAGATTATAGAAAAAAATGGCCTTTCATATTTATAAAAGGCTTTTGAAAGTGTTACGTCATGTTGACTTTTAGAGGCCGAAATTCTTCTATAAAAATATTTTCTAATTCTGAAGGTCTAAAATGTAAATGAAGTATAAATAACGTGTTTAATATTATATTTCAATTTGAAAGTAACAGGTCCATTCAACTATTTTATTTATATTAATTTATAATTAAGCAATAGCAAGGCAAGGCAAACATAATGAAAGCAATAATCAAAAAGGGAAGGTAAATCAAAATATAATCTATAAACAAATGTTAGAATATTTTATTTTAAAATCAAAGCCATGTTTCAGAGCACCGAAAACTTCGATTAGATTAATAGACGAACATTCTAAACGAATACTGACTTTACAAATTAGTTTGATGCTGATGCACTCATCAAAATTAGTGATTTCGTTAGTGCAATGAAATTTAATAAATAGTAGATGTAACTGTTGAATAGTGAAGAATCGTTTTGAATGATGTTTGCAATGTTAGTATGCAGTTTATAGATGATGTTTAAATGATACAAGTTGTTATTAGGCAACCAGCTAAAGCTTGATATAATAGAAGAAAATAAATTTCCAAAAACCATGCATGTTAAATTGAAATGAAATTACTTTAAAAAATAAAACTGAATAAAATATTAACTCTTTACTTCTAATGAACTTTATAGTATTTATTTTTTTAAAATTTTTTAACAATTAGAATCAATTTAAAATGAAAGTAAGTCATTTTTATTAGTTTGGAATAAAACATTTTATTTAAAATAAATAAGAACCTAGGCCGAAATAATAAAACAAACAGCTTGAATATGCATAGAACAAAATTGATTAAATGATAACAAAATATATTAGCTTTATAGACTAAATATAATTCTATTGATGAAAATTATTATCAATGTATTCATGTTAAAAAACACACTTTCAAATTCATGAAATTTGTAACACTTAGAATTAATGGTTATCAACATCTGAAAAGAAAGCAGCAAAAATGTAACTCTGCTCTTGGCAGCAGTGAAAATCAGTTACTCTTGATGTGTGAGTTTTGCACATAGGTGGATTCTTCTTCAGTGTCTGTGTAGTCAGTAGGTTCCTCGCCATGTTTCAGAAGACGTCCAAGAGTTGGAAACCTCTCAGTGAATTGTAGCTCCCACTCTTTGATCTTTTCCATTTGAGCAGAAGTTAAGTCGCTTAAATCATCATAAGAGTCCATTGTTTCATTTCCATTTAGTGAAAAAGTGCCCAGCATCCTTGAAGCATCTCTGCCTGCGAACACTCCATATGGTCCTTCTGGTCCATATTGAGAACGGTCTTTGGTCACGTCAAAAACTTTGCCATTGACTGCCACTAGTATGCGATCATTTTTTAGATTTTCTTCTCGTAGTTGGGCAAGTGTAAAATCACGTTTTTTAAGTGGAGGTAGATTGGTAACTGATGAACTTTGTTGTCTTCTGAATTTTATTATTTTATATAGAAGAATGAAACAAACGAAAATTAAAACGATGTTGAGAGGGTTTAAAAGAGACGTAGAGAAAAAAGTATATCCCTCTTTTGTTGTGTTCTCATCATTCTTAAGTGGGTCCGAGTCCATTATAAAATATTTTTAGTCTTAGAATATTTACATACAACAAAAATGACTTTTAGTTGAAATATAAATCTTAATAAAACATTTTAGCAACGTGGCCAGTCATCGTAACGAAATTAGTTCTTTTAACAAATATTCTGACCATTTGTAAATACAAATGTAGGTGTAGCGCCTAACACGTCACATAACGGTAGTCTTACATTATTCTTTTGAGCCCTTTTAACAATTTAAAACTTATTTAATTTTTTTTTAATTGTACTTCTTAAAATACCTTTTTTTACAATTTCAACAATTATACTCTTAAATAAAAAAAGAAAGAATTTACACGTGTAGTAGTTTGATAGAACTTCTGTTACCTTGAATACCCATGTAATGACAGGGAGAGGCATTAGGAGCAAGATCTCCTTCCACAAAAGCTAGAATATTTTTGAATGATTTGTGTGAAACGTACTTCGCCAGCTGTTTATGTCAATTTTAATTTCTACCAAAATGCAACTCACAAATAATTGTTTTGAATATTGACTTTTTTGAAATAAATGTTCTGTAGCCAATGCCTCTTCATACCATAAAATGCAGGGCTTCTCTGGAGAAGTTTGCCAGTATTCAAGCGCGCCCCAGATTTAATTGCCTCAAAGAAGAAACAAGGAGAAAGAAAACTAAAAGTTTTTTTCAAAAGTGAAAAAAGTGCATTATCCCCTTGTTCTTAATCTACGTCATTGGAAAGCTTTATTTTTATTAAAATAATGATATCAAATTTATGCAAGACAAATAGGCTTTGACAACATAAATAATTTCGAAAGCAAAGCTGCATTCGATTACTAGTATGATTTTTTAAAATCAATTATAAATTTTTCGCCAAACGTCCTATTTACTTAATATGTTTTCAGATACATTTACTTGAAATGTATTTAAATGCATAATGGTAGCAAAATTTATGTTCTGAACTAATTGGAAAAAAAGTGGAAAAAAGAAAAAGGAAGTCATTGAAAAAATACAGAAACCCAGTTTATTAAAACTATGAATACAATAGCTTGTTTTAATTATAATTTATTAATTGAAACTAAAACTCATAATTGTGTAAAATTTTGAATTTTGAATTGTTTTATTAATATATAAATGGAAAAAAATTATATATTTTTTAAGTTTCTTACAAAATTAACCCTTCTTCATTTTTTATTAAACTCTAAGCACTTATTGTTAAGCTGTAATTTAGCTGTGACATTGCAATGTCGTGAACTTCTAGACAATGTGCCATAGTAAGTATGAAAGAGCCTCGTCAGAGCCTGCGCCGTCATAGAAAATGAAGGTTGTATGAACAGTTAGCACATAGTTAACTTGTCACTAATATAAACTTTTGACTTAAAAAGTGTTAACTGAAGTTTTTCTCAAAGTATTAATTGAATAATTATGTATTTTTTGAAGTTTTTATCTCTGATTCAATTTATTCTTGTCTTTCGTGGAGTGGAGGGGAGAGATATGTTCACAGCATTGGTGGAACTGACGACTGCTTTGAGAGCTGAAAGTTTTGTGGCTAAAGAGTTGAAAAAGTACATTGGAGAAGAGATGAAGCGTCTGCAAAAACTAGAAGAGTTGAGTTGGTGTGAGGCTTTCACATGGTATTTGAGAAGTTGCTTTGAAATTCGTATAGAATTTTGGTTAAAATTTATAAAATCAGTTCTTGTCTGAAAATTCATCAACCAGCTAATTCCAGGATTACTTGAGAAATAAAACTAGTCAAGAATTTTTGACAATCAACCATATATGAATATTTCAATTCTAAAGAATTGCTAACGAGTTGGAAGAACACAGCAAGAAGGCCCTTGACAACCCAATGATCCACCTCGCAAACCCGGTCAACGCCTTCCTCCTCATCAAGCGATTCGCCGTCGATTGGTCCACCGTTGTCGACCAATACATCAAACCACGCATTAGTCATGGTAAAACTGATTAATTTAACAATTTCGTCATATATAACAGTTTTATCAAGGATTTCAAGTTCTTTTGCATTGCGATTTTCATTTGTTCCTAACAGTTTTTTTCAAAACTATATTAAAATCTATGCATTCTTACAGACTTCTTGAACAGTCTTTCCAGCCAGACGAATCTTTTTCCGGACAAAGAAGATTTAACTGGATCGGTTCTCGCCCTCTTGCGACTGCAAGACGTTTACGCCTTGAGCACTTCAGAAATCGCATCGGGTCACATCGAAGGAGTTAGTAAATCTCCCGATATGAGTGGTTAGAAACGCACTTTTAAGTTTATATAAATATTTTTCGTTAGATTTATCGCAAATTTTTTAGTCTTTTAATATTATTTATATAATTTTTAAATTTGTTTAAATTCAAAACAACTATTTAATCTAATTTCTTAGCCAAACAATAAACCCATACATACTTCAAGCCGACGATTGTTTCCAACTCGGGTTAGTGGCATACAACCGACACGACTACTACCATGCTGTCATGTGGATGGGAGAAGCTGCCAGAAAAGATGCTCTAGAAAACACTAAGACCTCTAATCGAAAGACCATACTTGACTATCTGTCTTATTCCATGTATCAGGTTCCTTTGCGTTTGAGTTTCTGAGCGGTTTGATTGGTTCCTTCACAGTTTTTTTATCTTAATTAATGGATTTCAAAAATGATCTATCAGTTTGATGAAAACAATTCATTTTTTTGTTGAAGAGTTTTAAATTGAGTTTATATTTGTCAGCAAGGAAACTTGAAACATGCATACAATCTGACGAAGGAATGGCTTGAACTTGGTAAATAACTTTATTTATAACTCCTGTCATGATGCAAACTGAAAAGCTTACTAGTTATTTATTTTGTTTCTTTAGTTTGTAATACAATTAATTTCATTTAATTGCGTTCATAAAAATGTACACACGCACAGATCCGGCGCATGAGAGAGCAAGAGGTAACCTGAACTATTTCGAAAGTCAGTTGTTAGGCAATGAGCCCGAAATGGCTTCAAACAACAGTGCAGAAGATACCTTGAAGAACGAGAGAAACCTGCCCGGGTATGTGTACACGCCAGACTACGATAGATATGAAAGATTATGTCGAGGAGAAGAAACTGACGTAAGAACTAATAAAGTATTGTCTTTTATGACTTTATCTTTGAAAAAATCTACGCTATAAAAAATAAGAATAAAATATTCGATAAGTTTGAGATTATTTGTAGAAAAAGGATTAGAGTTTTACTCATGCATTCATCAGGTCTACCCACTGAGCAGCCAGTTAACATGTCAGTATAAAAGACACAAGCCTACCTTCTTCATCAAGCCTCTCAGAGAAGAAGTCATTTAATTTGCCTTTAATGAAAAAAATATTTTTTCTCATTTCTTTTTCAAACACATTTCGAATTCCAGACTACAAAACCCTCACTAAACCTCATTTAAATCAGTGCCAAAAATCAACTTTAACTCTTTTCAAATGTAACCGGCCCTCTCACAACATTACAGGTAATTTATTTCGATCCAAGGATCGCAGTGTACCACCAGGCCATGAGCGACAAAGAAATTGAAAAGATCAAGGAGCTTGCATTACCCATGGTCTGCTCGAGTTAAATGTATTTTTTAATAAATTAATAGATTTCATTCCCTATAAAATAATCAAATATTCTTAAACTTATTTTTTTATTTTCCGTAGCCCATTGTTACTCTTTATTAGTCTTTAATGATATGCTTCACTTTTTCAATAAATTAAAGAAAGCATTAAAACTTTCAGCTTCAACGGTCCGGAGTATTTCAACTCGATCCTGAAGTTAACAACTATCCAGAATACAGAACCAGTAAAACGTAATCATTAACCTTTACTTGAATCTAGTTTTACACCATCTAAATATCATTTTCAAAATCGTATTTGTAAAAAATTTAAGCGAATTATTCTATTTATTTCTATTTTAAAATTATTACACACTAATTATAACTTTTAATCTTAATAAACTATCAACTTACAAAAAGTTCTTCCCAAAACACATTCAGTTCTTCTTAAACTACATCTTTTCCCATTTTCGCCAGAGCTTGGTTATCAGACAATATGGACCTTTCCATCAGCAGACTCACTCACCGCACTAGTGCAATGGTCAACCTCACCACAGACACAGTGGAATTCTTTCAAGTAAATGCTATTTGCTATTTCTTCTTGTTTGCGGAAACAAAATTAAATTTTGTAATATTTTGTTAAGGTTTTTAACATTAAAGTTGAAGTACAAAAAGTTAGTTTTTAATTAAATTAAAAAATAAGCTAACAAAAACTTTGTAAATTATATAAAATACATGCAATTTTTTTTTTGCTTTTTGACTCTTTACAACAAAAACCACGCAAGACACAAAAATCAAAAAATCACCAAATCATCGGTTAAAATAATTCTAAGGTACTCAACTACGGCATAGCAGGCCAGTACGAACCTCACTACGACTTCGCCAGGGTTTGCTACATTACCCATATTTATTAATTTTTCAAACAAAAAATTAAGTTTAAAAATTTAGGTTATGCTTTGTGCCAATAGTTTCCAAATGCTTTTAATAATATGAGTGATCAGAACGAAGCTAGTGGTATAGAAACTCAGTGAGGTGAAAGGCAATGAAATATATTTTTAGTTTTTTTTATTGGATAATAAGGCACGGTTGTTTTGCCCAATACCAAGTAGGTTTATTAACTATTGAGTTGGCGATATAATGAATTGAACAATTAAAGACACGAAGACCAATAAAGCTATGCCTTTTAATTCGTTTGGGAATAACTGTATATAATTTATATTACTGAATAAAATTATATGTTATATAATTTTCTGTATATGAAATTGTTAAACAGCCAAACGAGGAAAACACGTTCGAGGAGTGGAGGGGCAACCGAATAGCCACTGTGATTTACTACGTGAGTGCAACATTCAAAACTGGTCACAACGTGCAGTAGATGAAATAGACTATTTGGATTTAAAAATTCTTCTTCTTCTTCTTCTTCGGATTTAAAAATTATGTATTTTGAGAATGATTGATATGACAGTTTTATTTAATCTTTTAAAAATAAACTAAAATATTCTTAGTTAATATGTCTTTGATATCTCATCAAGAGAAATTATAAAATATATGAGAATGAAAGTCTGAAAGAATGCACCTTCTATGCAGGTGAGTGATGTCGAAGCTGGAGGAGCGACAGTTTTCAATGAACTAGGAGTGAGACTTGCTCCTGAGAAGGTTTTTCATCTGTTTCAATCTTCAATTTATAAGTTTTCAAACTCGTTTTTTCTCATTTGAAAATAAATTTTAAAAACTTAACGCATCCAGTAAGCTAACCGGCTCGTGTATAAAAAAAACTCACCTGTTATTTGTAACCTTCATCGTTTCAAATTTTGGTATTTTGAAAAAAAATCAATACATTATATTCACTTTTTTTCATTCTTCAACCAGGGTGCTTGTGCGGTGTGGTACAACCTGCAACTGAATGGCGAGGGTGATTACAGGACCAAACATGCAGGCTGTCCGGTTCTCTCCGGAACCAAGTGGGGTAAGCGTCATTCAGAACTTATTTTGTCTATTTGATATAAATTCTTTAAGTTTACACTTTAAAAATTAAAAATTACATTTAAATCTTTTCAATAAAAAAGGGAAATAAAAGACACACGCATACACAAATTCACACACAGTGACCAACAAGTGGTTTCATCTCAAGGGCCAAGAGTTCACTAGACCATGTTCATAAGCGCCATTTGCTTCAAAGAGATGATTCCATTTTGCAATGAACAAATAATAAAAGATATTTCAATGTACAGGACGCCGTTGCTGCAAATCTACGTTTTAATTTTAGACTTTCTGAAGGGATACTTTTATTTGAAAAAATACAATTCAAATCCCTTACATTCAAAACTTTAAAATTAAGTTTTATTCATGTTTGTTTAATTTTACTTCTATTCTTAAGCTTGTAGAAAGTCAATACATAATTCTTGGCTTTGTTAACACCCTGCTTCATTGGTCCGATCTTTAACGTACTGTTTAATGTTTTCTTATTACCTTAAAATTATTGTTTTTGTTTTGTGATAGTTATTTTAAATTTATAATTTGAAATATATAAAGTTTTTATTTCCATTTTTGTGATTTTTTTTATTTAACTTTATTAATTAGGATATAAAACATTTTTTTCCATTCATTTATTGATAACTACACTAAATTGTTTATATTTCAAATATACTCCATCACGTTTATTTTGTTTTTTAATGAGTTTTCTTTTCAATCCATTGAACATTTAAAAATCGAAATGAATTTTGATTAACGTAATAGAATGTATACTGACAAAAACTGTCTACCAACATTCTATACTGAAATAAAATTGAAATCATTAAAAAGGTTTTCAGTTTAGCAAAGTTTTATGTGATCACTTAAAATAATCTAATTGCTGTAAAAAATAATATTCAATTTTTTTCCTCTAAATATTTATTTTTATTTTATCTAATGGCAGCATATATTGGTGCTACTAAAATATTTTTTAGATAATATAAATATTGGGACCCCGGAGGTATGGTGTTTACATTGGATTCCTATAAATCTGCTTCATGCGACAACAATAACAGCTGAAAGTTGATTAATTAAATAAATCGAAAAATATATTAATAATCTTGAATTATAGACGTACACATCTTTTCAGACAAATATTTCTGTTATCAAACATACATAAAAGATGTGATATTAGGGCGCCAATCAAAACAAGAAGAAAAATTCAAAAAATGTTTATATTGTATTTTAAATTTTAGATGAATGGAACTTATGATTAATTTATGGTTCTTGTTGTAAATAGATCTGGGTCTAATTTTTTAGGTTTTTAGAGAGTGAATAAAAACCGAGTAAGTTTACAACTTAGTTTTTAATTGGCAGATTAATTCGTTTGTTTTGATATATAAAAGCCGAAGGCTTGGTACTATGCATTCTTAAAATCAAATAATTTAAAAAAATCTATTTTTTTAATATATTGCATTCATGAGTTTACAACAAATAATAAATTTAGTAATAGTGGATAAGTTTATTTTTATTTTAAAAGAGAAAAAAGAAGCTACTGCCAAGGTATGCAGTGATGTTGTCAGTCCTATCGAAGGATTCGATATATATCCTTTTCCTTTAAACGTTGTTTTAATGTATATTTTTAGTCTTCATTCTTAAAAATCATTTTATACCAGAAAAATAGATGTTCGTATGGTCTTACTTCATAGACATCTATTTTTTACACTCAAATTGTTTTTGTTAGTAATTTCCCAAAGTCCAGAGCATATATAAAAATTTACTTGAAGGAATAAACAATAAGTTAACGCCTACAAAAGGACCAATTGAAGAAAGATTTTTGTGTCTTTATTGGATTATCAAAATTCCCATGAAAAAGTTCAATTTCTTTATGAAAGTTTGTAAAAATAAATAAATATTAAGGTTCACAAACGTAAAAGTGAGTTTTTTGGTGAATTATAATGATGTGTTGGGGGAGCAGCTATTCCCAGCGGGGTAACTTCTGTTTATTAATTTACTTAGTTATTGTACTTCAGATATAAAATGACCCAGGTCTTAAAGACTTTCTGTTTAAAAAGTTTGCACCAGACTGGAGAAAAAGGCGTCAGTTCAACTAAAACACGTCTGCAAGCCCCATCTAAAAGCTGAAGAAGTTTAGTGTTACCTGAAAGCTAAACTGCAGAAATTAAAAAGCACTTGATGAAATGGATGTAACTGTATGCTAACTGTGCTTTTATAAAAAGAATAGATAAAAGATAATCCAGAAACTTACCAGCATCAAACACCAGTCGAAGAAGGGCAACAAGCAGCCGAATAGGCCTTTGTAGGCTCAAGGTGAAACAATGATTGCTTATTTAAAGTCGGCTTGTACAGGCACAGTACACGCTGCGTTGATGGCATAATTGTGCATGAGCTTGAAGATGAATTTCTCAGCATCATCAGTGGACACAACCCTAACCCTAATCTAATCCATTATTAATATTATTACTGTGTATTTAAAAAAACATATTCAATAATGCAATATTCACACCTTCAGTTGAAACAAGTCATGAGCGACCCGATGATCACTGGAGAGATGCAAATCCTCAGCGCAGACACGTTTGACGAAGGAGAAATAATTCGAGAGATAACAGAAGACATAAGAGTGTACGGCCTCATGACACTTTTGATCTTGGGCACTCTGACCAACTTCGCTTCATTGATTGTGCTGCGGTGCACATCTTTCAAGAGCTCTTTAATCTCTTCTAAATTCTCCACGCTGGCCCTTTTGCACTTGGCGTTTCTCTACACTGCTATTCTAAGAGGATGGATCTTTAGGGTCTTTGGCTTTGATGTTAGAGCCATTTCCAGTTTTGGATGCAATTTGCATGTCTTTCTCACCTACTACCTCATTCAACTCTCCGCATGGGTCCTCGCCCTGATCGTCATTGAACGAGCTTTCGTCGTCTGCCTTCCCATGAAATTCAAGCAGTATGCCACCAAGAAAAATATTTTTGTTCTTTGGTCGGTAGTGGCTATGGTGCTTGCACTTATCAACTCCCACTTTTTTATAGGATGGAATAAAATCATCAAAAATTTCATTATTTATCAAGAATCCAACGCTTCTGTCACCAAGGTTAAAAAGATTGTGATACTTTATGGCGTTGTTTTCGTTATAATAATCATAACTTATACTGAAAATATTCACCCCGCATAGAATCCCCTCCCTGGCAACTCCACCCTCCTTCCAGTCGACTGGAATGTAAGGGAGAACATTTCTTTTTTTGTGTGCTACCCAATAGATACGTTTGAAACTTTTTACGAAACCACGTGGCACACCATCGATTACACTTTCCGCCTTTTTCTTCCTTCTCTGCTTGTCTTCACCGGAAATATGGCTATTCTGGTGGTCGTCAGACGATCCGTGGTGTTCCAGGCACCGTACATCACAAAACGCATAAAAATTAGCCAAAAAAGCAGTCTAACCAACTCCACACTGATGATGATCGGATCCAGCGTCACTTTCTTCCTACTAGAACTGCCTAGTATCATTTTATACTTTTCAGATTATACTCTTTTTCAGAACGACAACCTCTTTCTCAGGGAAGCCAAGTATAGGCTAACCTTCTCTATAAGTGAATTTTTTTTATACCTGGGCACGACGATCAACTTCCTTATTTACTACGTCTCAGGCTCCAAGTTCAGAAAGTGCTGCAAAGAATGCTTCTCCAAGAACTTTTTCAAAAGAAAGACTATATATTTAAACAAACGAACCTACAACTTCAAGCTTTAATCAAGCCACTGTTCGTCTAATTTGACGTTTATCCAGTCTGAAACGAATTTAAGAATTTAGAGAATTTGACCATTTAATGCAATTGAGAGTTATCAAAAATTGTATTAAGTAAACATTTCTGTTGAATTGAAAATATATTTTCATAAAATAAATAAAATTATATAGGAACGGTTTGCTTTTGAGCAATTCAAACTTTTTAGCATTGAAATGATTTTTAAAACAAATGCATATGAAGCCAGAAAATACTATACACTGTTTTCAAAGAAATAATTTGTTACTACCAATTAATTACAAAGTTTTAAGATATTCTAATGTGTTTTAGATAACAACAAATAGACAATCTTATTTATTAATCAATACGTTGGATATACCTGAATATAACAGGTTTCAAATGAATTCATAAATTACTATTTTACTCTAACTACAAAATATTTCCTTTAAAATAACAAACGAAATTGAAATAGTTCGCTAAAAATTTGTAATAGAATTAAATTCAGCTTAAATTATGTGAATATAATTTTCCCCACACAAAAAATAATTAATAAATGGGGAAAGTCAATTATATTATAATTTTTTGAAAAATTAGTTAGTAATTTTTTTTCAAAGTTATCTCGAAATTCCAGTTAATTGTGAATTGGCTGAAAGATGCTTTTTTCAATGAAGACTCATCATGTTATTTAAAAATTACATTTAATGTTATATAAATAGAGTAAAAATATATATCATAAACAAAAAAATATTAATAATAAACTATATGAAATTTTCCTAATTAAACAAACTAATAAGACTTCTACAATAAATACATTCCCAAAAATCTAATTTTAATTTTAAAAAGATATTTTATCCTAATTAAATTCTTTCAATATGTGATAACAACAAAATTAAGTGAAAAGGAATCACAAATCAATAAATAAAATTAAAAAGTTAATATTCTAAAGATATTTATATCTCATTTTGACATGATCAAATACATGTATGTTCATATTTACATAGTTACTATCATACACACAGATTATAACACGAAATACTCACATCACTGTTATCTAGATTGTAGCACTCAAAATTATATTTCAAAATAAACTTTCTTTTTGTATAAAAAAGCTCCAGTCAAAAAAATTAATACAGCACAATGACAAACATCTTCGCAATGGCGTATTGTAACTTCAAGGGACCATGCTTGTTCAAATGGATTATTCAGAATAATTTATTCTCTTCAAGAAATGAAGCAGCATCTGCGATGGGGCAGTCTGGGAGCATAAACGGTCTTGTGCTTGCCGTATATCCAGAACCGGAGATTCTCATCACGCCACTTGTACGTGCACAACGTCACTGTGAGCGCTTCTAACCGTTGTCGCTGATTTTATGGAGGGAAGGTGGTTGAAGAAGGCGGTCTTTATTGAAACTCGTAGAGAATTTTATATTTTAAAGAAGTAATATTTCACTAAAATAAACTATTGGCGTTAGTTTAAATGTTTTAGGTCATAGCTGGAAAGTACTGACCTGCATGACGACTCGTGAGTAGCAGGAAAATAGTTTGAGATGCTCCGAAATAACCATATCAGACAACGAACACAGCTCTTTGTCCGTGTGGTTTACTATTGGCCACACCTTCAGTTAGTTTGATCATAGATCTTATTCATTCATTCAGTAGGTCAAAAATCCTTCTAAGAGATAATTTAAATGAAGAAATGAAAATTTAAATAGATTTGTTTAAAAAGTAAAAGATTTAACAATGTATAGTAAGAGGATCAAAAGATAACAAACTCTTGGTTGAATCTGGTGGAAGATCGGGTATCCTTCAGTGTTCTTGAGCAGATCATCGGGGAGGTCGGAGTGGTTGATGAGATGGTCGCAAAAGTTGTTTGAGCTTTTTGGGTTCAAAATCATACGGTTGTCTTATGAGAAGGTATTTTGTGCTTACGTAGATAATGCTTTATAACGGTTTGAAATTAGGATAAAATTAAATACCTTTTTGTAAATAATACTTTTATATTGCTTTAAAAACTTTTATTGATACGTTAAAGATATTTTGAAATTTGTGTTATAGGCGTTAACGACTTTAATGGTAATATTAAGAACTCCACGTTTGCTCACAATTCGATGCGAAGGTTGATAAAGCACTTGAGAAACTTGTAGCCCTGACAGGTTTTGCACGCTACCCTGCCGTCTCCACCACATGATGGGCATCTGGCAGCAGTGGTGATGGAAATAGTTGTTAGTTATATTGGTGGAAATTTAGTTTCAACGCGAATTAAGTTTTTTGTTACTCTGATAATGTTCACAAAAATATGTATACACTTATAAATAACTGAGTCTTTGGTAAAAACGATTGAAAAAAAAGTAGGCTCTGTTTTCATTTTTCAAAAAATACAATTTTTAATTCTAATTATTTGTGGAATCTCAAGATAAAAAACTACTCAAGGCTTCTAACCTTTTTCTCCCAGTTCCTCTGCACCTCCAGCATGAATCCATTCGTCTCGGTCCTCTCGGATCAGCCTTCCAAACTCTCCCAGAGCCGTGGCAGTTTATGCATCGTTTGAAACCTCGCCCCAAGCAGTTGAAGCATCGATTAAAACCCTGGCCTTGACAGCCTACACAAGCCTGTATGGGATTTGTGTAATTATACGGTAACAATAAATTTTAGGTATTTTTTATGTCTAAGATATTTTTTCACAACAGTTTCAGTTTGATGAATGATAGGTAAGATTTTGCAAATAAAATAGTTTAGCTAATTACCTACTTGGGCACAAAAGTTTACGCACACGTTTATGAACATGTGCATAAAAACACAAAAAGTACTCACCAGAACCAGAGCGGTGTGTGGCACTTCCATCAGGTGGATCTCGTCTTGGAACATTTGTCTTGGAAAACATTGAATCGACCATGGGCCACACGGAAGACCATTCGCTGGACTGTCGACTAACTGCCCTGTGTGTGTTTGCGTGTTTTTCAAATATATTTATAGAATATAAAAGTTGTTCAAATTTTCATAATTATAACCTAAAAATCTTTTAAATTTATTATTAAGTTTTTTTCCGATATTACACTTTTTTCATAATCACTGGCTTCAGAAAATCTTGAATAATAAACGTAAAGCATTCTCCATGGTTGCTTCGCTCACCTGTATAGGGCTCTTGTTCCCACGATATGGTTCTTGTTTCAATGTATGTTTCCAACGAGTACTGGAAAAAATGAATCGAAATAAATACTATTGTGAACTTAAGTTTTAATAAATTTTAGTTTACTTTAAGAAAAAAAAGTTTTTAACTGAAGCTGTGTTCTAATATCCAAGAATAGCCACAAGTTATTCATTTAATAAGCGATCTTTTTTGACATTAGTTTTTTCTTCGTTTTTATGCTTGAGCTCATTTTGAGTTTAAAGTTTCTCAAAAATCTTTAAAACGCTAACGTTTAAATTTAGAATAAACTTTGAATATTATTCTTTTAAATACTTTATTTTAGGGAAAATAAGTATAAAACTTGTTTCTCGTTTTAGAAAAATAGGTCTTTAAAATCAGAAAAAGATGAAATATTACTTTCATTATAGTTTTGCGTATTAAATATACTTTATATTATATAAATAAATATCTCTTCAAAGAAGTTTTAAACCTATGCCTTACAAGATAGGAGTTTGAAACAGAAAGTTTGTTGACAGCCATATCTTTGGTAACAGACTTGCCATAACAAAACTGCCTTGAAACCAGGTCGGAGAAGGCTTTCCTCGCTTCTAATTCTCCCAAATGTCCGTCACTGAAATGTTTTATATTTTTATTATTTTCTCTGAACACGTTTGTAAATGCTTTCTTTTGACAAAAAACAAAAGATTTCATAATGCCACTTTTTTTAAATCTTTAAATAGAAAATTGATCATGGTTTTGAAAAAACAATAAAAAATTCATTTGATTCACCACGTGATTTTTTCTTCTGACGTCACGAAGTTTTCCATGGGAGGAACAGGTTTGAGTGGAGGGGGAGGCAGGAAGATGGAGCTGCCTGCGTTAGTGATCACGTGTGCTTTTAAAATCACGCTTGGAGTCTTTATAGTATAAATATTTTATATTTAAGATATATTCATAAAGTGCAGATATATTGATTCCCATTGAGCCTTCCATTCTTTCCACGAAACTAAAGGATCAAAAGAAGGCTCAAAAAGCTTTCTGAGTTGGCATGCTTTAATCTAACTTATTATATTGATCAGTCAATTTAAAAGACTCATCACTAGTTTACCCTCACCAAAAAAAATAATTTTTCAATTTACAACGAGACTCACAGGCGCTCTCATAGCCGGGGAAGACAGGCAGTATGGACGTGTCGATAGGCAGACACTGGGGCTCCGGACCCGTCTGATCCTCAGGTAGATCGGCTGAAGGGAGGTCAGGTCCGTCGTACATCGGCACTTCGCTTTGACCACCCTGCCATGCTGGGTGAGTTGAAGGTCAGTTAGAGGATCAGAGTTGGTTACGTATTTGGAGCGTAAGGGTTTTAGCCGGTAGTAAGGATAGTGGTTGTTGATGCTAGAGATGTTGCAAGTAATTTTTATAATTAGATAGATAGATAGACTGCTTTATTCATGCGTGAATAAATTGTTTTGACTGTGTTTGTCTATGATTGTCGATGATGTGAGTTCAATAGACGTTTGCATCATACAAATTATAGAATTTTCCACATTATATTTATACTATTTTTTACAATGAAAAACAATAATATAAAGAAAAAAAATCCTATGCACAAAAAATGTCGACCTAGATCTAAAAATAGAACGCGCCTAATCAATAGGCGGAGAGCTGATGACGTTTGAGATTGTACGCTATGAGTTAACATCACTGCACGAGGCCCCAGCACTTCATAATTCGGACTTTTCCACCGATCCTTTATGAAATTAAAAAAAATTGCGGTTTTCAACGTATTTTGTAGAGGTTTTCAATTTTTTGATTAACGCGTTTTTTTAATTGTGAAATCTTTTTTTCGTTTTTTTAGCTAAAATTATTATGTAACAGAAAAATGAGATGCTTGCATAATTTCTATGAAAGCTTTAAAAAAACGAAAAAACATTTCTCAACAACTAAAAACCCTATAATTATTTAAATCTTGAATATTTCAAAAACAGAGATTGACAAACAAGGTCTCACCAAACGAGGGAGAGTTTTAAATATTTATGAGGTAACAACTGAAGCATAACACTTGAGCGTACAGGCGTCCGTAAGATGGGCTTTGACACTGGCTTCTGCACCATAAACACTGTAGTCTGTTTGTCTGTCTGTCTGTCTCTGAGTAGGCATGACTACGATATGTTGTTTGAGAAGTTGATTCTCAGTTTGGGGTTGGTAGTGCATGCTATTGGTTTGGTAGATTCTGAGTTGCTGGACATTAAACAATGATATTTGAGTAAGTTACAATACAATTAGTTAATAAAAACAAATTTAAAAATAGAACGCAATAAAAAACAAAGCAAACAAATATATACAATTCTTCGCCACATCTCAGGGAAATTAATGGTTTTTGTGGACCAGACAGTTCTGAATAAATCTAGCGTCTACACTATCTCCGGAAATATACCACATGTACCGGCCGATTTACCAGCACGTAGTTTTTTTTGCCCGGTTGAGCTCTGCTAATGTTCGGCACGTTTTCTGTTGATGGTGATGACGGTCGGGGTGCTTGGAAAACAATCACCGTTCACGAATAAATAAGGTGTTATATTACAAAGTAAAATAGCTTAGAAAAGCTTTAGAGATTAGAAAATTTATGTAGTGTCACGGTAGAAGTTGTATTTTTTACAGGTTCTTTTGGGAAACTTAAGAAAGTGTTTGTGAAAATTAAAAAAACTAAAGAGTTTCTGTCATTAAATCTAGATGCTATGTAAAAAAAAAGTTGAACTTTTTTTACAAGTTTTTTTTCAATTATTAATCTTTACAAGTTTTTTTTATAATAATAAATACGCATTTTTTGTTTTTAAAACATTTTTACCATTTTTATTTTTTCTAAAGTTTTTTTGAATCTATAAATACTTTTTTTAAAGAAACCATTCGTCTCAAAGAACTTTAAAATCCTTACTTTGCTTTCTTTATGACAAAACGTTTTTTTGGTTTTCAAACTCCTACGCTTTAGTTTTACCCGAGTCTTTTTATGAAAATTAAAATAAAAAAATTAACTTGCTATTTTTAGATTTTAATTAGTTTTTCATATTTCATTGTTTAAAAAATAAAATAAATAATTAAATAGTGTTTTAAAAGAGTTTTACTATAAGAATTCTTTTTTACACAAGCAACAATTTTTTTTTCATACTAAGTAAAACATAAAATAAAAATTCACAGACATCTTGTCAAACAAACATATTGATTTTCCTAAAAATATTGAACGCTTAAAAAAAAGCGCTTAACCTAAAATGTGCTCTTAATGATTTTTTCGAGTACAATGGTAATATCATGGCTTTGTAGCCTGGATCTGAAGTTTATAACCGTTGCCATTTATGATATTTGTAAATCGATGAGCAAAATATTTTTCTTTTTAAATAATTAACAAGTCTTATGAACTGACTAAATTTATTTTATTATTTCTCATATAAGCCTAAAATATAATATCTTTTTATTATAAATATAAAATCACCGACTACTCCAAGACACTAACCGATTTCTGGTTGGATGTCATCTTGTTTGAAGGAGATATCCATTGCAGAATCGTGGGAAGCAAGTTAATTAGTCACTGGTAGGCGAATAATTAGAGTTTTTAAATTCTCACTCTCGCTTTCTTAGTAGAATTTTTTTTTGCAGTCTTTTTGTACATTGGCCCAATGATTGGATCATTTATCTATGCTGCTCATTTCGCAATCATCCGTTTTTACATTTTCAAAATTTGGTTAAAAATGGTGCGGTGCAAAAAAATGCATGAATCTTATTTACCTAAAAAATGAATTCATAAACCGTTTTTGGTAAATTGTGTTCTATTTTTATTAATATTTCATTTTTTACGAAATCTCAAAAACTTTTCGCAAATATCTCAATGTCACTCTCGGCTCCAATTACTTTAGCTCGGTTGACAAAGCTATGCAAGTCTTTTAGAACGAAAATGTATATATATGCCATTCCATGCATTTACGTCAGGGCCTGCTCCAGGGATGCGCTGTAACTATTTTCCAGTTATTTTGAATCTAAAGCCTTTTTCCCTTCAGCCCACTTAAAGATTAGATTTTCCTTGATTTCATTTATTTATAAATCGTGTACACATAGTTATCTGTAACATTTTTCAATGAGGGCGAGACAAGCAAACGTGTCTAGAATATCGATAACTTAGTTTCTTTCGGATTCTTTTTTAGAAAAAATAATAATAAATGTTGAATATTTATCCAATGTATTCAGCATTTTGTTATTTCTTTTCTATCGAAAAATTTGCAATAAATTATAATAATTTGTTAAAATACTATTTATATAATTTTCAAGTTATAAAAATTAAGACAAAAAATTTGTTTGACGTTGCTGTTTAATTTTTAAAAATAATTTATATTTGAATAAAAGTTAACGTATTTGTTCATTTCATAAAAGTCATATTTTTGTTTCCTAATCAGTTAGTTTTTGTTTTAAACTTCGAATAGATGAAAAATACTTGTTAATATAATATTATGAACAATACTGCTTTCCGATGCAGTGGATGAAAAGAGTTTGATTCAATCGACTTTTTTGACGGAAAATATCAAAAAGACAAACACTTCAAAGTTTCTTTGGTTCGAAAAGCATGGCCGAGCCATCGTCAAGGCTGGCTACCCATGCAACAATCTCAATAGGTGCTTCTTGTGAACACATGCCTTTTGGCACCATAAATTTTCGTTTTGTGTGGTTTAAAAACTTTAAATTTTCTTTTTTTTATTCTTAATTCATAATAATTATTATCTTAAATAGTTGTAAAGCCTATAAAACGACCAATTTAATGTTAGAGCCAGAAGAATTGCAAATGTAAGTTATTTTGAAGAGGCAGAATCCTTAATTCAAAAGGTTGGACTAATTTCTTTTCTATTATTAGAGTTATATTATTTACATAATTTACTCAAACAATTAAACATTAATTTAAAAGCAAAAAGAAGCAAAGAAAGCAGAAACCTTATTGAATGAAGACAAGACTCCAATCGATGAGAGAATTATGAAACAGTACAAGGCACAACTCAGTGAGACCAGACGAAAGCTGTGCATGAGTCCTGCCAAAGAAGAATTGTTTTTTGACAATGCGAAAGATGCAGAAATGAAAAAGCAACAAATTGTGGAAAGTTTGAGGAATGTGAAGTTCCGTACCGGCATTGTTGCCAAGACTTTAGAAAATATTAAAAGAAACCAAAAACGTCGAGTATGGGTTGACTCTGAACAGTTCCAAGAGAATGAAGCAGAATCAAGAATGTTGGGATGGAAATGTTACGAAGGTTTGGATGGAAAGCTAGAGAAACCGGAGTTTCCAATGCGTGATAAATTGAACGAAATTTATCATCCAAATTTTAAATTTTACAGCAAAATCGACTATTGTTAATTTTATTTCAAAACTATTCAGTTTTCTTAAAAATGTTGTTTTCTGATTTCTTAAACTTTGAGTTTCAGAATACTTGTGTAACAATTAATTTGGTGTTATATTTAAAATGAAAATAGAAAAAACGC
>OX030955.1:2835733-3138233 GCA_943735955.1 Piscicola geometra
AATAGTTTCAGGCTGACATATGTTGTTGATTGAATACGGTAATTGCTTCTAGCCGTTAAAATTTTTCTCTAGAGCAATTAACTCACTATGACATTTTCATCTTGTCTTTTAGCTGATTTGCGAAATAATGGTGTTATACATTTTTCGTGTCGAAAAGAGAAAAATACAAGTTTAACATAACCTTTATAAAATCAAACGAGCACTTAATTCATCGGGGTCTATAAAACAGACACGAGTGGACTCCCGGGCTTTTAATCTGCCTATAAAAAGTGCTGTACAAATATTGTTTATCCCCAAATTATATTCTGTAATCGTGAGATCCGGCGCTGTTTTCAAAACATATGATTATCTTCAGTACGTTAGCTGGTTATACGGAATTAATTATTTAAAAAAATTAACTATAATCACAGTTGAGCTCGTATACACTTTGAAGGTGACTGAAAGGTAAGCAGAACTCATTAGAAGTCATTATCATTAGAAGTAAATATGTTTAATAGGTTTGTTTTCTATACAAAATCACAAGTTTCATGTATATATTGCTTGGGCATACATTTTTAAGTGATGCTGACAAATTAAAAATGATTCATCTGAGCATTCGGGAAGATGCTTGCCTATTTTTAGAGAGTTTATATGGGGCATGAGAGGCAAAAATATAATATGAAGAAGTTATTTCAATTTTTGTGTTTTGGTGTTGCGTTTTGGGAATAATAGTCTTTCTATAATGGAATTTTTATTAATAGGTTTTATATAATGATCGTTTTCAAAACTTGAAGAAATAAATTCATTTCATCTGGATTGATAATGGCATTTTTATAAAGGCTGTTAGATGGAAAAAATGAATTCCTCAAGCACACTTCTTTCCTTCGGAGCAAGCAACATCTCTCTGATAGAACAGCACGAAAGGGCGGTCTACGGCATTGTGGCTCCCTGCATCTGCGTCATGGGCATCTTCTTCAACGCAGCAATCCTTCTCCTCCTCCACTCCAAGAGAGACTTTCAAGAGTCAACCTACGTCTACCTCTTCGACCTGGCAATGGCAGACCTTCTCACTTTGTTTTTTTACGCAACCAATTGTATAGGAAGGGCCTACTATCCGGAGAGTTACGACTGGAGAGTCTACGAAATATACTTCTACTTCCCGTTCGGTTCGATGGTTTCAAACGCCAGCATCATCCTCACGGTGACTGTGACCGTCGAAAGATTTATCTTCATCTACCAACCCTTGAAGTCAAAGCTCTACTGCACTCCATTAATCGCGGCAAGGGTAACAAAATGCATCTGGATCTTCTGCTTCATCTTCAACCTGCCTCGCTTCTTCGTGATGGTGCCTGAGAAAGAGGGACAACTCACCTTCACTGCTTTCGGAACGAGTCTAGCTTATAAGTTATTTTATATCCAATTTTTCAAAGCTATTGATTTATATTTTATGATTATTTTTAAACTTTATGCTTTAAATTTTTATTTCTCAAAGAAGTTTAAATTCGAAATTTTTTGTAAGTGTTTTGATTCTTTAACGTAATCTAACTGCCGTAGGATATAACTTTGCTACTTTATTGTACTAAAAAATGGTTTCTAAGCTCAAAACCTAATATATAAAAAATTAAATTTCAACTAATTGGGAAAATATAATTCTTTACAATAAAAAAACGTTATAATTATACCTTTCATTGACTCATGAAGAAACAAATTTTAGAAATAATAAGGGGCCATCCATAAAAGACGTCCACACAAAAGGAGGGAAGGGTGGTTCAGCAAAAAGTGGACAAGGGAGGATGGGTTTAGGACAAAGTGGATATCCACATCGTAGTGTATTTTGAGCGCAGAAGTTTTGCATACATTTACTGCAAAATACTTCTAGTTTAATGACAAAAGAGTTGGGATGCAAACCCAAACAATTTTTCACAAACATGTTATATTTAGAAACGATAGGTTCAATAATAATTAATATGCTTGAATATTTTTTTTTAAATATGTTGTTAAAGTTCGATTTGTCATATACAATAAAACCTCAAATAACCATTTTAAAAATTAGAATTTTCTGTTGATTGAACGATAGTGGATAATTTGTTTATTCCATTTTTATTACACTGATTTACTAAAATGATTTTCAACAGTTATTATTTCATTAAGAATTTTTCCTGAAAATAATTGGAATTTCTAAATAAATATTTGTAAACACATACTCCTTATATTGTTGTTAATTTCCCCAAAATATTCATTGATTTAAGTTCGGTAAATTATATGTTTTGGACGTTCACAACTAGGGGGGGGGAGGGAGGGTTAAGTCAAAAATGGACAAAAGTGGACAAGGGGAGAGGGGGGTAAAAAAAAGCAAAAAAATTGTGGACGTCTTTTTTGGATGGCCCTAACTGAATTGATAAAATTAAACCAATTGAAAATCAAATATATTTCTATGCATATATTTGAATAGAAACACAAAATAGTAGAAAAATTCAAAGAGAAAGCGGCGCCTTTTCTCTTTAATTAGAAAAATCTAATAAAAAATCTGCAATAACTTGGTGCTGGGGCATTATTTGATAATTGGATAATTATTACCTCAGACTCAATATTCTCGAAATTCTTTCTTTTTAAAAATCCATTTTTATCATAAATTTTTTTATCAGACATTAACTTTTTATTCTTTATATATTAAGTAGATAAATCATCAAACCTTGACTTTACAACCCGCTATATACCTAAAGATGTTTGCATTCAACCAGCTCATTAAGAACCACACATGTTTTATATTACAATAATATTCATAATTAATATCAATCCTTATTATTTTTTATATCACCTGAGTCAGGTTCATGGAAATATTATGATTTTATCATTCATCACAAAATTTCTTTTTCACGAATAGCCCAGGGCTTCTCTTTATTATATTTTTAATAGCGCTCTTGAATTTGAAGAAAGAGCGCTATAGAAATCTATTTGATTGATTGATTGATTTAGTTTTAAAGAAAACTTTATTGCTTCAATATTTTTTTGTCTTTGAATTAAAATATAATGCACTGTTCGTAAACTAAAATGTAAATTCTTTGAAGAAACCCGCAATTTAAAAATATATTTTGAGAAATATTTAAAACTTTATTTCCATTTCTAATTTTTGATAAATTGAATTTTTCAAACTATTTTAATGAACTAACCGTAATGAAACCCTCATTAAAATCACATAAACCATACTGTATCAAATAATTTATTTTTTTATTTGCCATTTCTCAAAAAAAGTTTCAATTTCCTAGAAACTCAGTAGCCTAGTAGATTTACACACAAGAATAACTTTAAAGTATTAAACAGTGATTTAGCAATTCTGTGTTTGAAACCTTTATAAAATATTTCTCAACGTGGCTATTATTTCTATAAATTAAGTAAACATTCTGAAAAAAATTCTCCGTTTCCAATCATAATCACAAAATTCAACACCAATTAAAAAAACATATTTCAAGCATGTTTTTTTTAATATATATTTCATCAAATAATTAATAAAAACCAAGTTTTTACAATAATGAAACAAATATTTACTATATAATTTTTTCTAAAAACAATTAAAAACACAATTTTAACTTCAAAACCATCACGACAGGATCATCGTGTGGGTGTACTTCGTGGGGGCATCAGCAGGTCCTTCCCTTCTTTTGATCGTCTTTAACTGGCTTTTGGTGCTGGGAATTCATCGCCGAAGACATCAGCAAAACACCCTAAAAGGAAAGTATCATGGGAGCGTGGAGTATTTGAAAGCTTCAAGGGTTTCTGAGAGCTTGAGTACCATGAATGAAGAAGAAAAGGTGTCACCAGTTGAAAAAAACACAGAACTGACATCAGATGCTGAAACACATTTGACTAGTATAGATGAAAAAAATGAAAGTTTAACTAGTGTATCTCATGAAAAAAACAATAATGACTTAAAAGTTAAATGCTTAAATTCAAAAAATGCACAACCAGAAAAAACATTAAATGAAATTATGACTTTGAAGCTGCAGCAAAAACTACGCGATGACTTTACGCTGACGCTAACGTTGGTGGTCTTAGTGGTGGTGTTTCTGCTTGGAGAGGTGCCTTCCGCACTGATGAGCAGGAACAGCGTTGTGCCCTTCCTGGGAGAAGGCGTTCTGGAAAAAACATGGTACCGAAGAGTTTTAATAACGTGCACAATTCTCGTCATAAACCAACACTCCACCAATTTCATCGTCTACTGCGCCCTCAACCGCAAGTTCTGCACTGTGTTGAAGAGGCGACTAAAGTTCTTCAAAAGACGATTCAGACGCATTTAATGATGAAATATAAATTTTTATAACCAAGATATTCCATTGAATAAATGTTTTATGGGTTATTTTTTAAATAACTTGTTTTTTATTTTTTTTAAAGTTGATTTACACGTAAAGTATTCTAGAAGGTGAAATTTAGTTAGTTATTTAGTTATTGAAATCTAGTTTTAAAAGAGGCTTCAAATTGAAATATTTTTGATGATATTAAATTTAATTGTTTCAAAACTTATTTTTTTAATACTATTTTTTAAAATATTTTTTATTCATTTTATGTTTCAAGTATTGAAATTTTACTGCATTACCAAATTAAAAACTAAAATACTGAGTTCTTAATTTCTTAACTGATAAAAAAATTCAACAAAATAGCTTTATTTGCGTTGATACATATTGGCAAGAACAGCAAAATAAACACAAGTTCAGAATAAAGTACAAGAATAAAGGATCGAAGTTCAAAGGAAATAGACGATCAATTAGTTTTTTTAAAGACATTTTTTAAAATTTTATTAAGTTATGTCGTTTATTTGTTTTTCATGTTTATAAGATTTTAATAAATTATATTCTATATATATTTTATCATATTCAAATAGACATAATATGAAGCTCAAATGTACAACTAAAATAGTAATAATAACTTGTAAAACTAAAACAAGACTTCAAAACGATCAAACACGGAAAACAACTTAGACATTTGAAGCAAGAAAATTTATTACAAATCACGGTATCCTATAATAAGTCAACAGATGGATAAGTCTATGGAGAAAGGTCGAATAAACTAGCACATACGCAAGACTAGAATCGCGAATCAAAGTTTTAATACAATTAATATAAATAAAAGGTGAAAAAAATTTTAAGTATATGTTTAAAAAATGAAATCATCATAAAGTTCATATTATGCTTTTCACCGTACAGAAGTTAATGTGGAATTCATTAGAACTTTACTGACATACGAGAATATAGTAATTGGTAAGAAAAAAAGCTAATAGATTTAAAATATAACTCCATTCGACCAATTTATTAGTATTTTTTGTACCCTAGAAAAACCATGGGTTAAATAAAAAAGAAATTAAATCTAATAATTATACAATAATGGAAAGAATAACTAAAATAATAAAATTGATTTTTGAGAATATATATTTGAAATTTAGATAAATAGTTTTTTTTAAATATGAGTTTATATTCAAAAGATAAAAGATAGTTGAAATGCAAACAAGATCGATAATTTAGTCATGCTTTTAGGAGTAATTGACTGTGATATGTGGTTGGGAACCTTTTCAACAATTAACAAAATTTGTTAAAATTTAAATTGAAGAAGTGATATATACGTCACGAACAAGGACCAAATGCACAAGAGAACAATAATTAACACACTGGGTGTCTACAAAATATCATCACACCAAAGTGTGAATCAAAATAATTTGATTTTTTACGATATTTGTGAAAAAAGAGATTATAGACTTTTAAAATACAATCACAAAACTCCACAAACGGCACTATGAATTGAAGCACAATACAAGCATCAAAAGTTTAAAGAATAATTTAGATTTTCAAAAGTTGTAATTTGTGTAATTTAAAAAACCCTTTTCCAAAAACGTTTAAAAGTACGTGTATATTCGTGTATAAAAACAAGTTTTTGTATAAAAGTTGAAATAGTGAATACGTGTGATTACCCTGTTAGCGCAGCTTGAAAGAATGCGGTTAATTTGCTTTTTCAACAAACCTTTAACTTCACTTCTATCTGAGAAGAATTTTCAAACTTGAAAAAACCGTCTCATAATAATGTACAAATACCTAGCACCTCATAAAAACGAATAAAAAAGCGTAGATTGTGTCATGGAAAACATTTGTCCACGATTTAGTAAAATTTGAAATCAAAATATTTATAATTTTACCTTCAACAAAATTATTAAAAAAATTAAAATTGAAAAATATAGTTACTCAATTATATATTTTTTATAGCAAACAGAGAAGAAAATTCATATAAACTAACTTCCATAAGAGTAAAATTATTTTTATCAAAACATACTTTAATTTCCCAAGGAAATTAGTTGCCTCTTGAGTATTAATGCAAATCAGTTGGAACTTCTCCACTTCTGGGCCTCCTAATGTCGTCTTGAAAGATACTTTTGGATTGAAAATCTTCTTGTTTTGTAACGCCAGAAAACTTTGTAAATTAAAAATTATTAAAGGATGTGTTTTCAATTTTATACATATCACAAAGGTTGCCTTGGCTGCTACTTTTATTATAGCAGATCGGATGGCTGTAGAAATGATTAAAGAGAAAATAGAGATATTGGTGTCTAGCGCACGAAGAAAGATAAGCGAGATTAGGCATCGTCAAAAGACAATCTGATGGAAGCGTATCTCGGACCGCAGAGTTGGAATGATTCATGCTGGACAATTTGCTGGAATTAATTTGAATGTTTGGGGAAGAAGTGTATTCTGTTCTCACCGCGTACTGGTCAGTGTTTATTAGTTGGTGGTATGGCTTGTAGGGAGGGAAATATGAAGTTGGATCAGACGAATTAAAGTTTCCAAAATCCTTTAAATATTTGGTTGTATCATTTATATATTCAGTGCCATTATCAGAAAGTTTTAATTGTTTACTATGAAGCTTGACTGAATCAGGCGAAAAACTGTTAGTCAACATTTTCTGAAAATATTAAAAAATATTGTTAAATATAATTTAAAACTTTTGAAAATAATAAATTATTTTTTTAATTAAAAATTAATTAATTCTTTAAAACAACATATTAACATATGAACCTTTCTTTTTAATGACGAGTTAGTAGTAAGATCCAGTGGTTGAACTGTTTCAAAATGATCATGTCTTTTTCCGACCAGTTCCGGCGTGGTAAGCAACTCTTGTCGAATAAATTTATGGAATTCACATTTCCGTTCATACTGATGATTCAGAATTTCTTCTTTTTTGTTTCTTTTTTCTGGTGGGTCTTTAAAAATAATTATCCTTTATTTAATCATAATTTACTTAAGATATAAAACGTGAACTCTAGATCATTAAAAAAAATTTTTTTTTTTTAAACGTTAAAAATTATTTAAAAATATGAGTCTCAATTATGCAGTTTATAAGAACTATATATTGCTTTAAATTATTTATAATATTTAAAAGGCGCAGTTTCACTAATCCAATCTAGCTTGATAATCTAGTTTAACTTTTTTATATTTTCATTCATTTACTAAAATGATTTTTTAGAAAAATTAATAATAACAATTACCCAATTTTTCAGCACGAAGGTTGTTGCTATTTGATGCGTCAGGTTTTTTATTGTTTTTCACATCAACTTTTCTAAGATCCAGTGTTGTTTCAGTTATGTTACCACAGGAAAGATCAGCAATATTTTTTTTACTAAAATCATGATTTTTAAAACTTTTCATGTCATCATTTGTATGAAAAATACTTTTTTCATTAATATCATTTTTTATGACTTCTTCTTTCCATGCTTTACAATTGTTTGTTTCAAAAATATTATAATTACAGGTATTTTCCTTCGAAGCGTTAAAACATCCATCGTTATAATTTACTTTATCAAATATTATGAAGGCAGTAGTTTCATTGTTATTTCCAGTATTATAATTATTATTTATATTATTATTATTATTATTATTATTATTATTATTATTATTATTATTATTATTATTATTATTGTTATTATTATTATTATTATTATTATTATTATTATTATTATTATTATTACTATGACTTTTTGATCTAAAGATCCTCTCTAAGTGCTTTTCTTTTTTTCCAGACTTGCGTATAACATCGAGAACGTTGTTGCCCGAAAAACTGTGAGCACAGCGCCTTGTATCAGAAGGCAAGTCATTCATTGTAGTGTTTTGAAAAAAAGTTTGGATTAAATTTGAGTTTTCTGTTTTTTCAATTTTGTAATTTGTCTCGATTATTTCAGTTTTATCTTTAAAATGGTTAAAAGTTGGGTTTTGGTCATTAAAAATCGATTTACTGCAACGGTAACAATCCCTAAAATAACTTCTATCATCATCAGCCCTTCGACTATCTTCATATCCACTTTCTTGCTCACTTTCTTCACCACAATTATGAAAATCAATTGAATTGATTCCTTGCAACCTCTGTGTCGCTTTTTTTCTCAAAAATCTTACATCTTTCTCTTCTCCTTTAATATTTTTTAGGCCATTTTTAGAACAATACAATTTTTCAAATCTTCCGTTGATATAACTATTTTCATTTTTCTTTTCTTTATTAAAGCAATTTTTCCATGATTTTTCAGTATTTTTAGATAAATGTTCATTAGTAAAGTCTGTGGTTTGGACGTCGTTTGTACTTTTGTTTTTGTCCAGGTAATTGTTTTCGATGTTGCTGTTTCTGTGTTTAATAGCAAATCCATGCTTTAGGTCAGTTTTTATGTCATAGATTTCACTTGTATTTTTATTATTAATATCTTGGTTTATGAAGTAGCTATCAGTTATATTCGTCATGCTGTGATCAGTAATGTAAGTCTCTTTAGTTCCTGTTGCGACCAGGTCCATTTGGTTATTGGTATTTTTGTTTGTGGTGGTGAAATCAAAGTTAGATGTATTGTGGTCGTTATTTGTCTTAATGTTGCGGATGATGTTTAGTGTTCCGTTAAAGAGTATGCTTTCTAACAGAACTTCTTTCTCACTGTTATTCTTATTGTTTGAACTAGAAAAGCGATGATAATTTGAAAATTTATAAAGATGTTTGTTGTTAATTTCTTCCTCTTCGTTGTCTCTTATGTCTACTTTTTTTATTTCACTTTTGTAGACTTTATTTTTAGACTGATTTTCGTTTTTATCAGTGTAGGGTTGCATTGGTGAATTTGCATTACTGCTGGTTGAAACAATGCTCACATCTTTTAGGTCGTACCCAGGATGGCTAATAGGAAACATTTCAAATTCATCTTTGTTTCTTTTTTCTAATAAATGTTTATCCAATCTTTCTTGAATAGTTTCTATTTTGTTAGGATTATGTTCAGACCTTGATGAATCTAAAGAAATTGTGTTGTAAAACACTTTATTGTTTTTGGATGCTTTTCCAATAACCTCCGAATAGTCGGTTACAAAAATGCTATTCTTACTAGTTTCCCCACTGTTATTTCGTGTTACTTTTTCTTTTTCCTTCTTTCCGAAATATTCTTCTTGTTGCGAATTCAATTGAACATTAGTGTCACTACTTTCAAACTTTTTAAAGCCATCAAGTATATTACAATGTTCAATCTTGTTATTCATTTTCCCGTCTTCTATTTTTATGTACTGCATCAATTTTCTCTTAGCTACCCACTTTTCTCTAAGTCCATTGGTTTGCAAAGAAGAGTTTAGTCTTTCTGAAAACATTTCTCCACTAAAGAGGTGCATCCTCTTTTGACAGTCTTCGCACGACATCAGGAACTTGGTGACCGCTTCTCTTGGCAGAAAAGCGTACATATCTGCTATCTGTTTTGGTGTGTTTTAACGTTGGTAATTTAGTCGTTTGATTATTTTTAATTTAAAAAATATATTTTTTAATTTACTGTATATGTTATTTTTTTTAAATAAATCATTTTTATTGAACTGGATCGATAAAACACAGTATTCAAAATAAATAAGTTATTCTTATACATCGAAGCTTTGTTTATCAAATTCGTTTTCTTTTACTCACTAGATTTACGTTAGTAATTCAAATTTTTTTTATTCTTAGTTAAAAACACAAAACTCTGTCACGCTTATTTAATCCAATATTTTCAAACATTTTAAAATAAAAATGTAAAAACAGACTCACAGCTCGGTATGTTCTTTTTTGGCCAGCATGTTTGCCTCCTCTTCCATCCATCTCCACGTGCACTTTGTAAATAATTTGGAGAAAGTTTTCTACCACCGCTACCCTTCTCAAGCCCGTGTTGTTGGTGGTAATGATTTCGTTTGTAGAAATTGTATTTATGGCTGTGTTGGAGAAGCTTGTGCAGTTGTTACTATTGTTGGGAGAGTAGGCTGTGTTATCGAGTGGCTTTGTATAGTTACTTTGGAGGATGTGGTTGGATTGGCTACTGTTGGCGTAATAAGTGGTGTGGATGAAGTAGTTAGAGTATACATTATTTTGCTGATTAGTGAAAATAGAATTTTTATGACTGGATTGCTCAACACCTTTGTTGGTTTGGTTGATTAGGTTATTAGTAGAAACTTCATCATTTGAAGCTTTGTTTTTGTAATTTTTAAAACTTCCGTTAGTTTTATCAGCATCCATATCGAGGTTATTTTGTTTGTAGTGAGGGGCCTTTTGGAGCTCTTTTGAGCTTGATTTCTGAAATAAATATAAAATTAGTTCTGAGTATAGTGAAAAGATATACAATCTTTGTATGTATAAAAAAGAAATTGTTTTGTTTTGCTGTAGGTTTACACTTTACATAGAGAAAAAATTTCAAGAAAGGGCATTCAAATTATTATACCCCGTCACTCACAAATTTTTCACAATTATATAAAACCTTTATCTATCTTTAACAGTTCAGACGGCAATTTGTGAAATTCAGACGATAAATTTTTTAATAAATATAAAAAAGCCGAATTTCCGATCAATTGAAAATTATACTAAGGTTTCACTTTAATTAAGTTTCATTAATTTTATATTAAACTAGGCCCAAAGCCAAGATTTTTTAGTTAAGAAGGGCAAAATTTATTATAAATGCTGAAACATTAAAATTGAAGTTGTAATTTAAATTTAAAACTATAAACTAAAATAGAAAATGAAGTTTTAGACGCTTTCGAATTTCTGAATGTCTCTAAATTAGAATGAAATGTTTAAAAAATAATAGAAAATTCTGTTTTTTCACATTTGTCTCTGTCTTGTAAAAAATGAAAGTAGGGGATAAAAGTCATATTTTTGAGAAAGATTAAAGCAGGGTCTGGATTTAATAATCTTCAGCTTTGGCTTTTTTAGTATATTTTAATATTTCAAGTATCAACAACTGTTTTCTTGATTTTTTCTATTTGAAACGACAAAAAATGGTTTTAAGTTTTTCTATTATTCAATCTATTGAAATTTAAATAATTTTTACAGCACCTTTGTTTTTCCAATGGTATTGCGATCAGTTCTCATTAGAGTATTTTAAAACATAAAATTACTCTCAATGGGTCCTTGAATTCTAACCTAGTTCTTTTTAAAACAATTTTAAAAAGTTTTTTTATTGAGAAACTAAAATAAAAAACGTATCATAATAAATATTTGAGTGATAATAAAAATATGAAATAACAAAACTTTTTTCTAAATATACTGTCCATTAGCAAGCATAAGAAAGAACCTAAACAGCAGGGGTACAGATGTAGAGCTTAGAAGCATAAATAGATAATGGCAGGACGGATGGCCTTCCGGATGGCTGGCTATGAAGTAATGGTCCGGACAGGCGTAACAAAATCTACCCGTTCCATCAATCATTCCTTTTTTTCATTCTTTGAAAAACTTTTTATTTATTTTTCAAATCATATTTCTTCACGCCAGGTTCATTTGGAAGTTCAAGTTTATTGAATATACGCTCTTTCATGCAATGTTTTGTTTTCATGGAAATCTTAATCAAAATCAAAAGGATAAAACCCTTTTAATAATAAATCTGAAAAGAAATTGTGAATGAAGTAGAGAGTTTTAAAATACGCGTTCTAAAAATATTCTCTGAATGAATTGACAAAAACCTGCCACGTTGAAACCACTTTTAAATTTAAAAAAACGAAAAACATTTCGAAAAAAAGAAAATTGACGTTAAGTGCTGAAGTGGGAAAAAAGAAAAATAAATAAAAATGAAGATATATTGATAGAATGAGAGAAAAAGGAAAATAGGAAAAAATGAAGATAAGGAAGCATCACTGAGCGCTTCAGGACTCTCCAATTAGTGGCACAGAAGCAGACACCCACGCGTCAACACGCCATTAGCGACATATCACGTTTCGTTGTTGTCGACATGCTTGTTGTGGCGTTGTTCGTGTACTTGTTGTGTTTGTAGTGGTTTGTAAGTGCAGTTGCTAGGTGTTGAACTTATTTTTAGAAGTTGTCTAGCTTTTAGTTTTTTTTACATTTTGCTTTTGTCTTTAAATGTTTTATTTGCATTTTTTGTCGTTTTCACGAGGTTTATACATCTTTTTTGAGATTTAATCTAAGATAATTTTGTGGTTTTGTGAAAATAGCGTGTTTTCCCATTTTCGGAATCTTGAAAAATTAATTCAGGCGTTTTTGCCGTCCTATAATGTATATGTTTATTTCTGCTTGATTTGGCAGGTTTTGTAATATAATGTTGTTTTTATTTTCTCATTATTTCCATCCACATACTCTCCATGCATAGAATTTCATGAAGTTTTAACTTTTTAAATTTTTTTCCATTTCAAACTTTTAAGTACTAAATCAAAATGTATAAAAAGTTTTTTATAGTAAAAGTACTGCTTTATAAAAAATTGTATACAAAAAATAGGATTTAATATATTTATTCAGTTTTTAAAAAATTTAATATATTCTTTTTTTAATATATATTTTTATTTTTTAATAGTTATTTTAAATAATGAATGCGTTTTTATAAGAATTATCATATCTTTTGAAAGATTTATAAATAAAGATATTCGCATTTGTGATTTTTTCAAATTTTGTGTTTGGTTACTTCATGGAATTTTATACAACCGCCCTCTTACGCTGAAGTTTTAGGTTTTTATTAATCTAATTATAAAATTAAAACTTCAATTGAACTTTATTGTTTTAAAAAAATAATTCAAATAAATATTAGAATTTGGTTGAATTTAAACCAATCTTTTTAAATCTTATTCAAGTTTTTTGAATACCAGACTATTATAAAATCTTAATTATTTTTTAACAACAATTTCAATTAAATTCAGAATAAAAAACTGTTTCATCAGCTTTGAAATTTTTATTGAAACAAATATTATGAAAGTTTTTTGAATAAAGTGAATCCCTTGCTTAACTGGCTTTCGAAAAAAATTATGAATAAATAACAATGAAACTAACGCACTCACAACCACACGCACACACACACACACACACACACACACACACACACACACACACACACACACACACACACACACACACACACACACACACACACACACACACACACACACACACACACACATACACACATACACACACACACACACATACAAAAATACTAGCCACGCGTAATCAGATGCTAACGGAAAGCAAGGATCAGAATTAAATGTAAGCGCTGATGCATTGCTCTTCTAGCCGACAGGTACAAGTACTAAATTGGATGAATAGAAGGATGGATCGATGGATGAATAGGTATATCAGGGATAAAATTGGCTAAAAAAAATCGTTAGTTAAAAATATTAAAAAGTTCCATGCTTTTATTATGATATTTTTATTTATGAGGATTTTATTTTGCATTGAATTTACCGATGCATATGATGCTTTGAAAGTAAACGTATTTGAAGCCCCACGAAACTTTTGATACAACCTAAGGTATATATATAAAATAAATTAATTGCATAAGACCCATTTTACAATTTTTTGCCAAATTCTTTCACGTTCTCGTCACACAGCTAGCCATATAAGTAATAATGCGATAAAACCCTAACTTTTCGAAAAACAAACAAGGCATTTATTCCAGTGTTTTTCGCTGCTTAGGAACAAGCTGCAATTAAGCGTTGAAAGCTAAGTGATTGATGTGAGCAGTGGTTCCTGCTTCGCAAGAAATGTCAGAGTCTTTTGCTGCTTTCTCATCCTTCACAAGAAATTACTAGAACTTGAATTTCCACAAAATGGTAATATGAACAGATGATAAAGTAATAAACAATCAAAATTAATTTTTGAAACAATAAACGTTTTTCATCTATAATTGCCACAGTCAATGCCTTTCAGAACCTTTATTCGTTGTCAAGAGATGGATGCATGAAGGTGGTTGAACTAGAATGATTTCATGGACGGGTTGTAAGAAGTTCAAGATTTTAAATGTTTCTGTACCAAATGATATTTATAACAATATTTAATTTTTAAGATCGTTCTTCAACTTTAAAATCAAAAACATTTTTTTCCAAATTTCATCTTTAAGATTTGAAAATAAACATATCTTTCTGAAAGTAGAAAAATCTATCGTTTTTCATAGTCTTAGAAACATTTCGTTAAAATATTTATAGTGTTCTTCAGGCTTTAATGGGCCTTTGCACCGTCATGACTCCCTCAATCCCGCTGGCTTATCTCTATTTTTCTGCAGTAAATTGGTCATTCTTGTCGTTGTTTTTACCATTAATATTCACTTTAAATTTTATATTTGATAATTGTTTTTAAAGTTAACATCATTTATTATTTTGTTAATATTTTTTTTAAGTGTTTAGTCTTTTTATTCCTATATTTTAAAAATTGGTTTACAAAGAGAGGGCCAAAAATACGTGAAAATTTTCAAATCATTCGTTTTAGATTTTTTAAAAGTGTTTAGTCTTTTTATTCCTATATTTTAACAATTGGTTTACAAAGAGAGGGCCAAAAATACGGGAAAATTTTCAAATCATTCGTTTTAGATTATTTTTTTTTCTGGATGCTTTCAATTAGCGCTATACAGAATCATTACATTTCCAAATGATCATTTTGGTAAATTATACATGAATCTTCAAAAATAGATCAAATTTACTTAAAAGTTTTTCCAATAACTTTTAAAAATAATTGTAATAATAAAATTTAAAATTTGAAATGTTAAAAAAATATAGACATGTAAATAGGTTTACAAAGCTGATATTGGATATTTTATAAACATACTTTCACAGAAAACAGAATCGAAGTGCGTCTAATGACCTTCGTGGAGCTGAAGGGACTTTGCATTGCAAGGATGATGCTCAATTAAAATATTTTATCAAGCCTTTACTAAAGCTCAAAAACCTATTCTCAGTCAAATTCCTACAATATAACATTCTAAACTTGTAAAATGTTTAGCAAAGATTTAAAAACGAGAAAACTATGAGAAAATAATGGTACAATAAAATAATTTTAAATTAATACAAATGTTGTTTAATAAATCATTAAAAAAGTCTAATGGCCTTTTTGATTTTTTATCTTTTCGAAGCCAGGGATCACCAGGAACTTTTTTTCTAATTTATACTTATTTTTCTACTTATTTCTTCAACAAAATTATTTTTTCAAATTTTATTTTAATTTGATTTAATGAATACTTACATTTTTAACAACTTACTTTTTTATTTCAATAAAAAAATATATGCTGGCTTCAAGATAAAATATCTTTAATAAATACTGATTAAAATAAATTACACGAAAGTATTTAATATTAAATATTAGTCACAAACGTTATTGCAATATAGAATATAAAATGTAATTGCCATTGATGGACTAAAGCAGAAAGAAACTAGTAACTATATATAAAATAACATATTTATCGTTAGAATCTCAAAAAAATAAACTATTAAATTGTCGAATGAAAAAGAAAAATATTCAAACTCAAAAAACCTTAGCGGGTATGAAGAGTACATCTTGTCCGGCATCTTCGAACTGGTCCGATCCCTTGCCCAGCTGGAAGCCTTTAGATTTGATCCAGAACTTCAGTCTCGAATTTTCGCCTGTGCTGTTCTCCAGTCCTTTCAGAATGTTTACCACCCTTTGATACTTGCTTTTGGTGATCGTGATGGTTTTGCCACTTTCTCCGTAGTTCTGAAGAGCCCATGCTTGGAAGCTTAGAAAAAGAGCCTGTTGCTGAGCCGATTCTGTGGCGGGTGTTTTGATTCTTTTTAAAGAATCGTAAGCTTTAAAGTTTCCAACGCCAGCTAAAGAGGTAGACGGAGTTGTTGGAAGAGTAGTTGGGCTGCTTGAAATGAAGCTAGTAATTGGATTATGGTTCAAAGTTGAGTTGAAACTACAAGTTGAGTTATACGCTGAAGTCTTCATAATAGGCGTTAATTCAAGAGGTTTGTGTTCTTTTTGAAACATGTTGTATTACTCTTTGACTCTGTTTTTTGGGGTTGTTGGTTTGCTGAAGTTTTTTGGTTGGTTTTAAATTACATGAAATAGAAGTGAAGAAATGAAGTTATTTGAGCAAGAAATGATTTCAATTATAAATCCTTATTAGTAGATTTTGTTTATTTCCATAGTTCTTTCATAAATTATTAAATTTTAATTTATCATTATTTACGGGACGTATAAATTGATATGTTCAAAATAATGTTTAATCAAATGTATTTTGCAAATTATCTCAATTATCTATAAAAAGGTATTAAATCTTTTTATTTAAAAAATTGGTTTCTACGACCAAACTGTGATTTCCTGGTTTAAAAAAAACAAACAAAGCAAACTCGTTCGCATTACGAGACGAGTGTATAAATTAATCTCCAGCGCAACTCTTTAGAACTGCTCCATCTTCCCTGATGGTCCATGAAATCCCGTTCATTATATCAGCTACTCACCAACACACGTGCGTCAACTGCACATTTATTCACACGCAAATATATATATTTTTGCAAATTTACTTGCCCACCCGTTCTCATTCACACACTCACAAAAACCTATACACGCACACATTAAACTGTAAAATAAACACACAAACATTCAAAAAAACGCATACACACTTACTAAAACACACACACCAAAATGCGTACAAACACATAGAAACGCATAGAGACACACGGACACATACGAAGACATATAAAAGGATGCACCGTCGCGAGCATGGGTCACCTCCTTCTCCAGTGCTTCAGGTAGACGACGTCTTATACTTTCAATACATGCGTATGCAAGTGTGCACATTAAAGAGTTGTACGTGTCTTACTGTGTATGTGTCGGTGTACATTTTCCTGTCTGTGACTATATGCTTTTTTCAAGGTGTTTTACTTGCTGGTCCGACTCTGCTGCCATTGTTGGTTATTGCAGTTGTTGTTGAGACAATTTGTATTTAATTTTTTTTGGAGATTTTTTTATTCCTTTAGCGATAAACAACCCGTTTTTTTTACATATAGTTAGTTGAACTCTTTGAACTTAATGAAAAACATAAATTTTTTTTTTTGAAAAATCTCAATTCAATTTTGAGAAAACTACTTATTTTACAAATTGGTTTGAAACTAATAGTCATTTTTACATTTTTAAGCAGCATCAGAATTAAAAATACATATGATTTTTGTAAATAGTTACTGAAACAACTGAAATTTATTTTCCCATTTATCAATCGTTTCGTTTTTTAATTTTCCAATCTACCCATCTGTCTTTCAATCAATTCATCCATGCACTCATCCAACACAACCAAAAAAAATACACGTGTTCACACATCCATCCGCACCCATCCATACGCCCATCGTACATCTTTTATCCTACTACACGAACGAACATGCGATTCACCTTCTTTGTCCCCACAGGTGTCTTTAGCATTGTATATATAATCTATGTTCTACATTATGGAGACTTCTTTTTACGTAATAGTTGTACCACGGTCTAGATCATAGACGGATAAGCAGAAAAATATTTGATTGAAGAAACATTTTTTCATGTATTTTTCATATATTTTGATCGATAATGTATTTTTTATGCATAATTATTGACTAAGATAATAATCAATGTATACAAATGGAATATATTTATTTTAATATTTAAAAAAGTTAAACTTTTAGTAATGGTCTTATATTGAGAAGGTAAAAATATAAATCATTGAAAACAACAACAGGGAAAAAACCAGAAAGAAAAAATATAATAAAAAAAATTAAAAAAAATAAGTGGAAAGGAAGAATGGAGAAGGGGATGAAAAGATGTAGTAGGAAACACGTGTACCTACCTGGAGAGATGAGAGCAATTACTTGCGCGCATTAGAGTGGCATTCTGATGTCTTCGTTGAGGGGAGAGTGGTTGTAGTGGTTGTTGAAGGAGATGGTAGTGGTTGTAGTTGGTGTGATGAAGTGGTAGTTTACATTCTGGTGGGAATGGAAAAAGTTGTGTACAAGCAAAATATTTTTGACATTTTTATGAGGCATTGTTTTCTAAAATAGTTTGATATTTCGATTTATTTAACTATGTTTAATTTAAAAGCCACAGTTACATTTTAAAAAATTATTTTATTTTTTTGTTAATCTTGTTTTGTTTTTTTGTGGAGAAAAGATAAAATATCTTTAATGAATTTAGTTGAATACAATTTAACGTTTGTAAAAAGTAAATTTTAAAAAATACACATACAAAAACATACAGGCAGGCGTAAACAAAAAAGAATAATTTTATACTGATAATGGAGCACAATCCCTTTTCCATAAGCTCTCTTTTTCAATTTTCATCTCTTCTTTATGTATAAAGTTTTACTTTTTTTAAAAAGGAAACTATTTCGTTTTATATTTCAATTTATTTTGTTTTTTTTTTCTATTTAATTAAAATAAGTTTTCTTTGAGGCTAGCCTTTAATTGACTGTAAAATTTAAAATTAAATTTTTTATGTGATTGCTTTTGCATAAGACGACTGACGTGCCTAATTATTAACATACGATTCAAAACACACAGCTTGTACTTTTATTTTTGTCTCAAGAACGTTGAAATGGAAAATGCAAATAATAATTTTTATGAATAAGTCAATTTTTCGATTGCTTTGCATCCACACGAACTCACATAAGTAGCTGTCTAGTGAAGATCGTACTGTGTCGCTTTGGCGCTTATTGTGCCTCTTGTAGACGTGCCAAAGAGTTTCTATGTTTTGTGTGTGAGTTCTGGGCTTTTGGATCCACCAAGCTTTCGGGATCATTGAAAATTTTAATTAATCTTTTTTTTAATTAATTGAGGATGAAAGCATCAAAAAGTTGACATAAAAGTTTTAATTTTAGTTCTTAATTTTAATTTTAGATTTTTATTAAATTTAATTAAAGTTTTTTAAAAATATTAATCAAAAGGCATTTTAAAAGTCGAAAGAGTCAGAAAATTAAATTACATTTTGAATTTGTTTTGAATTCAAATGTAATAAGATATACTGAAAACGATTGATTTTGGAGAATTTACTAAAAATAATTTAAGGGAATTTCTCATGCTTGCAATTCTAAAATTTGGAGCGGTCTTTGTCTTATACAGAGTAGAAATTTCTTTCATGAGTTTTTCAACACTAGCTCATAAGTTTATAAGTTTATCATTCATAGTGTTCAATAAAACTGTTAAAAAATAGTAGATAGAAATTAAGACACCTTTAAATAAATAAATAAAAGTATCTAATCTATCTTCATTTAAGAAAAAACATTTGTGAAAAAAATTAATGGAAATTAAAAAAGGAGTTTATACCAAAATATCCGCAGAAAAATACTAAGGGGCCTAATGCCATGATAGACAAGGGACTTCTTAGTGAGAGTGATAGATGGCTTGATAGATGGATGGGAGATTAGGATGATAAATATTTTTATGAACTTTACATTGGGAATAAAAACTATTCATTTTTTATATATTATGTCTAACTAAAAAGCACTTAAGGGAAATTAAGATCGTGTTTAAACCATTATAATCGAGGATACATCGGAGATTGCGTAAAAGGAAAATAAAAATAATGTTTACTAAATTCTAAAAACTTTAAAAAGAAAATACCTTACCCTTTTGAGGAAATCTTAATTTAACAACTGCATTCTGTAACGAAACTAATTTGACTTTCGAAGGATTTCTGAAAAAGTGGTTATAACAGCGTTTTTAGTGTTTAAAGAAGAGCCCCATTTCCAATTCGATAGAGCATCATTATCATTCAATGCGTATTGAGAAAACATGAAAATGGTTATTTTTTCAAAATGAGGCTGCACCATGGCAAAGCAAAAAAAATTACAAAAAAAAACGACGAAGCCTACGAAAAACCTATTAAGATGCAGGGGCTAATGATGCATGTATAGACAAAATCTACTCTACGATAATATTCTTGGGAGTTTTGAAAGATCCAGGTAAAAAGTTATTTTGCATTGGAAAACGTTATTCGGATACACAGATTTTATAATTATTTTCAGCAATAGCTAGTGCTTATAATTTTTACAAGAATAGAATTTTTCCCCAAAAATATCTTTATTTGCTTTATTAAGAATTTAATAAAAATTTTTTTAAATAAGACTAAACTACCAGTTTCTTTCCTAAAACCTAGATTAACCTTTTTTTCTTTAAAAATTCTTTTGAGCCTTCATTCACATTATAAAAACTCTTTTTCTTATTCTTTTCATGTTTGTATGCACCGCCCCATCAAACGAAATGTCACGACGTGTCTATTTTTGAAAAATGGCGGACGGCCTAATGAGTACTGCCGGGGTAATATGAAGAGAGTGATGGTGACGTGCATAAGGGTTTGGCTTTTTTTTTCTCCAAATATTTTCGAATTCAGAGTTTTATTCGTTTTATTGCAATTATTTTCCTATCAGAAAACTCTTCATTCATCTTCTAGAATACTTTTTCTGACTGCGTAAAAACTATATCTGCGTTGTTTTCAACGTTTAGGATATTTTAGCCCCCCAAAACTATAATTATTTCATAATCCTATACATTTTATTAATCGACTTTTTTTCTATATATATTTACCAAAGAATCAAAATAACACATAGTGAGAAAGAAGAAGATGAGTGTAGAGGCGAGTGGACCATTAGCTCTCTTCGAGAACGCCCTTATTGCCTTAATGCTACGTCACAAAAACGTGTGCGCAACTAAACGACACTGCCTCAAGGAATGACTCAAGCGCGTCTCGGAGCGACTTTCTAAAAGAATTCATTATTATTTAAAAAAATATATAATATAATATTTCCATTTAAAAGCGTTAAGTATTTAAGTATGTTATTTGGCCGAAGTACATGTTAAACGTTTTAAATTGTTAGAATTATGAAAAAAAAGAATGAATATTTTATTTGAGACTCTTTTTATTAAATAATAATAATCATCATCATCATTTATTATCATTGCTAACGTCATGTAAATTGGATTACAATTTTCCACTCATTTCGACACAATCGAAAGATAGTATGACGTACTAAATATTCAGTTTTCAAAAACGAAACACTCAGTTTTTAAGTTAAAAAAAATTATTCTTGTTTTAAATTTAAATTCCTAAATATTTTTACAATTCAATGATTTTTTAAATGTAATTTTTAAAAGTTAACATAAAAAAACCTAAATATTCGATTTTTCATTTAAATAAAAAACTCATCAACTAAATTGAAAAAATGAGAAAGTAACTAATTTTGTGTGTATTAAATAAACTAATTCGACTGAATAATGAATTAATTTCAACAAATATTCACAAATTTTATACGAAAAGTCATTTTTTCATAATTAAATGCGAAATAATGTATACTGTTGCGTGATATGAAACCTCTAAGACAAGATCTAAGTAAAAGACTGTTTATTCCAGCTAAAAAAACAATGAAAATTTTCACTGAAACATCATTATTATTATGACATATTCAAGGCGAAATATGATGTTGCTTTTTTATAATTGACAACTAAAGCGATCAACTAAAGTCCTACTCAATACCAAATGTTTCAAGAACGATCATAAAAGCGCTGTTTAGTAGAACTTGTTGGCTATGTAGCTTTCCACCCTGTAATTGCTTCCATAATTGTTGTCCCAGAAAGTTTGATTGTCGACTGAGTACTTGATAGAGAACTGTAGAGAGCTGCATGATTTGAACGTCTCAGGTAGAAGAATGCTGTATAGAAACCGATCGGTGAGTCCATCGGAAGAGCTTGATGAGAATTTGGCATAAAGTTCATCGTGGGTGAGCCAGTTGTTGAAGCTATAACGCAACTTAACTTCTTTTTCGAAAGCCAGGTTCACAACCCTGATGGAGCCGTACACTGAATCGTTTGAATTGCTAACCAAGCAGTTTTCCAGCATCACTTTTTGTTCTTGTAAGCGCTTGTTGTAGTCTGGACAGTTGTCGGGAGATGAGAAACAAAGACACAACTTAGTTACTTCTTGCAAACTGACTTGTGGCGTTTCAACATTTAAATTAAGATCTCTCATTGCAGAATCAGGCACAAATGGAGGCTCATCCATATCAAAAACATGTCGGGTAGATGTAAGTTCTAAGCCTAATGCGTCAGAAAATCTCACAACTTTCTTTGGAGTATCTTGTCCTGTATTTTTTCTGATTCTCAAAGATGTAGACTTTTTTCTTGGAGATTTCATTAAAAAATCAAATTCTTCGTCATGAGTGAAAATATATGATGGCTCTTTTTTTAATTGTTCGGATAAAATACTGATAGAATTCATTTCTGAGAGAGTAGTATTATCGTTTATAATTTCATTAGTATATTCTTGCATTTCAACTGCACTTTTTTCTGTTTCTAATGTTTCAGGGAGACTCGGACAATATAAAATGGAAATATCTTTAAAAACATCAGTTTGATCATATTTCAGATAGCTTTGAAACAACTTGTTACTCTCGGAAGTAGAAATGTTGGTAACATCCATGTTTAATTTGCTGAGAAAACATGAAATCAAATAACTAAGTTTGCTCTTTAGGTTATAAAGAGCTTTTAAAATGATAGTATTTAGGTTGTCAAATTTTAATTATTAAGGATCGCCCTTTCCTTAACCTTCATGATTTATAACAACTGCAACTTACGTGTACTTTTAAATTGTATAAAACTTATTTATTGCTTTAAAAAAATTTAAAGTTTATTAAAATCTAAAGATTTAAAAAAAAATTTCATAGTTTTATTATATAATAAGTTTATAAACTATAACAAACTAAATAACATTATTTTTTAAAAACTACGTATTATTATTTTTTTAAACAACAAAATACAATTTTATTTTAACCTGTTTCAAATGTTTTTTTAAATCCCATCACTTTTGAATTGACACGCAGGGTGTGTTTTTAAATATTATCCGATAGCATGATACTCAACATCTGATCTTTACAACTGTTTAAACATTTAAAAACATTCTTTACTTTCAAGATTGTAAATTTACCGTAGATATTCATAAAGTATGTTACCTCTACATGCCGATGACAGACCATATAAACCAGGTCTTAGAATAACGGAACGGATTTCAGGATGGATAAGGTTTTATAATACTTTTAAAAATATTTTTTTTAATTATAAAACTCCCTTATATGCATCCTTTTAAAATTCATCCACTAATAGGTTGATTTTTTCGGACCAAGGCTCAAGAAATTTGTTTCTCTTCCTTCTGTTAAATCTCAGCATGGCATTCGTTGAACTTACTTACGGAATATGGACTAACAGGTTTTAAAATCATTGATTACTTCTGTCATCAACAATAAGTACTTTCAAATTGATTTAAAAATAGTGTAATTTTTAATAATTTATTTATAATAAAAATAAACTATAAAGAAACCATACACTCTATAATAATCCACTCTTCTTCATTCTAGCTTGGGCCTTATATCTGATTCATTCCACATGTTTTTTGACTGCACAGCTCTTTTGGCAGGCCTTGCTGCTTCGCTCATAGCTCGATGGAGGCCCAATAACAAATATCCATATGGGTTTGCTTCTTTAATGAGATATCAACTTTATTGTGACTTCAAATGGTTGTTTATGATGTATCAAATACTATATTCTTTAAAAGTGCTAGGTAATTGGAAGATTAATAATCTACTCATCATCATCGTTATCATAACTTATAACTTATAAGAATTTTAAATATTTCTCAATATAGATGCATAAATTGTCAATTAAATGCTACTACCAACATTACAATACAATACAATACAACACAGCACTATACAATGCTTCTACCAACTCTGCCATGAAGGTATGTGAGGGCTGAAGTGTTAGCAGGATTCGTCAATGGTCTCTTCCTGCTGTTCATCGCCTTCTTCATTTTCTCTGAGGCTGTGGAAGTCTGTTTCTGAATTAATTTGTTATTAAAAATAAAAATAAATAATATTTGTTTTATTATATTTTATAGCTTCTAAACAAGTTGATTAAAGGTAAAAAAATTTGCTGATAATTTTTAAAGTTATTTTTTCAAAAGTCATTATTTATACTCAGTTTTTTATATATTTTACTATCACTCCATTCTTTTTTTTGCGCTATAATTTATAATCTTATTCAAGATGTCCCACATTTTTTAAAACTCACCATGAATATCTTATAAAAACACCATATCCATTCCATAAGACCAACATCACCTTGAAACATTCGTTGCACGCAATCATCACCCATCTCTGTCAACATAACTAAATCGCATTATTAGACTGATATCCAATATTAATAGCATAATAAAACTATCAAAACTATCCTATAAAATGAGACAAAACACCTTTATTTTAAACGCCCCAGTGAACATTCGCATAAAATGAGACAAAACACCCTCATTTTAAATGCCCAAATTCTTAACGCCCCAGAGGACATTCGAGCCTCCCGAGGTGCATCACGAACGCCTCTTCCTTATCTCGGTTCTCGGCTTCATCGTCAACCTCATCGGCATCTTCGCATTCCAGCACGGTGGTTCCCACCACGGCCACTCCCACGGTGGTGGTGGTGGTGCCCATCATGGTAATTGAAGAATTTGTTTTTTAATATATAATTTTATGCTTAATAAATTGTTGTTCCACTCATTTAAATGCATGGATAGCGTCTGGGTAGATGATAATAACGAAGATGATGATGATGACGATAATGATGATGATGATGATGATGATGATGATGATGATGATGATGATGAGGATGATGATGAGGGTGATGATGATGATGACGGGTGCATGTTGGGTGGATGATACTTGGTGGTGCAAACGCATGATTTTAAATCAAAATGAATCGCTAGCAATCGGAAAACTTCCATTCAACCGTTCTCATTACAGTTACTCCCGTTCCACCCCATTCACCATCATCATCATCATCATCACCGCCACCACCACAAGGTCACTCTCACGAGCCAGTCAAGCAGACACACAACCACTCGCACGGAGGTGGTCACGGACACTCCCATGGGGCAGGTCACGGACATTCACACGCTGGAGGTCATGGTCACTCACATGGTAATTAAAATTTTTTATTTTTACAATAATTAATTTTAAATAAATATCAAATAAAACCATTAAGTTTATTATTCTATGCATGGTCAGATTTTCATTTTTCGGGGAATTAAAAAATATAGGTCAAAACCACGGCGAAAATAATATTTCTTATAATTCTTTCGTTTGCTCATTGGCTGTGCAAAGCGGTAGATAAGCTCTCAGGAGAAGATGAACAGAGCGCTACATATGAATACCCTAGCACACTACGAATGGAGTGAATATTAAGTTTATCAAAACTAAAACATAGAGCATTACAACGGGTCCATCTCATGTCATGTACTCAGTCATAAGTCATGTAATAGTTGTTAAACCTAGATCATCATCATCATCGTCATCATGAAACCTAGATCATCATCATCATTATCATCATGAAACCTAGATCCATCACACAAATTAGACTCCAGCTTAAATGTTGATGACGGCAAACGTTTGTACAAATGGCTTTCGATGCTTGTGAGGAAACCCCAATCGATAATCGCCTGCCTAGCAGCATTACACGTGTTAGAAGTTACAATGGGGCATTATTGATTCAACGCTTTATGAGTGGTGCGTGTGTTGCACTCTTAGTGGGCTTGTATGCGTGTTCTCGGCGGATTTGTGAGTATTGCAATGCAAGGCAACACTGTTGCTTTAATGGGTGTTTGAACATCATTCAATGCTCGCATGATTGAATTAATTGATTTATTTACGGGCTTGGAGTTCAATGGGCTCATGCCTTATTAAATCACTATCACATTAACCGCACGGACTTATTCAAGGAATCAAGTTTATGAGTTAAATTCCATATTCACCCTTTTGCATGCGCCGCACACACGACCACCAGGCCACGATGAAGCCAGCACTGAACACTCGCACAAGAAGGCCGATGCAAGCCAAAACAAAATCCTGCAAGGTGCAGTTGGAATTCATTTGCCTCTCAGTTTGAATTGATATCGTTTTGTGCTTGAACTTCTTATATTCAGGACTTGTAGTTTTTTGATAAAAAAATAGAGCGAATATTTTTTTTAATTTTTCATGATTTTCATTTATAACCCAATTAATTCATGACACTTCTAGGCACTCCCTCTCATCATAAACAACCACTCGCATACATCCCTAAATCATCCATCTGTGGTCTTGAAGCTCGTCCGGGTTTACGCCACGTTCATAATACTCGTCGTTGTATTTTTATATGTTGCATCTCACCCACAGGAGTTTTCCTGCACATAATGGCTGATACACTTGGCAGTGTGGGCGTCATCATCTCTTCCACGCTCATCTACTACTTCGGCTGGATGATCGCCGATCCCATCTGCTCAATCTTCATCGCTGTTCTGATCGGATTGAGGTGGTTGGCTGGTGCTTGACCGTTTGATTAAGGGTTGGATGATGATGATGATGATGATGATGAGGAAGAGGAGGAGGATAAAATTTGAATATTAATTTTATTATCAATAATAATGATAAATTGAAACTGTTTTCGGGTTTATCGGCTTGAAACAATCCATGTTTAAGTTTTTAAAGCCATGTAGAGTATACATTAGAGACCGACCGAAACAGATATTTTCATTTCGGCCGAAACCGAAATTAGGCCGAAATTAAAATCCCATTTTCGGCCGAAACCAAAATTAAACCGAAATTGAAGATCAAATTTCGGCCGAAACCGAAATTAAACCGAAATTGTAAGCAGATTTTCGGCCGAAACCGAAGCCGAAACCGAAATTTTTCCCAACTTTTATTAAAAATGAAAAAATAGTATTTAATGATGACAATGACAGTTTAATAAGTAAATCCAAACGAGCGTATATTTTAAGCAAGCAAATAAAAGTTGTTCAACAAAAAACTTTTGTTGTTGTTGACAGGCTTTGCTTTGGTCAGACTGACATTTTGTAAAAAAACTCCCAAATAGGATTCAACGACATTCTCACAATTTATTTTTGAATTAATTAATCGAAGCCAAATCTTCTCGTTCTTTCGACTTATTGTATATATTATTGTATTGTATGTTTTTCAAAGCATGGATATCTAGAATTCCACATGCTTGTATATCTTATTCGAATAATGTGTGTATGTGTGTGTGTGTGTGTGTGTGTGTGTGTGTGTGTGTGTGTGTGTGTGTGTGTGTGTGTGTGTGTGTGTGTGTGTGTGTGTGTGTGTGTGTGTGTGTGTGTGTGTGTGTGTGTGTTTGTGTGTTTGTGTGTGTGTGTTTACCTCTAATAAATCGACCCTCTGGATCATTGCCAAAGATACATTTAACTTTCCCATCACATCTAATAGATATCTAATAAAGATGAGAATCGAACCAAAACTTAATAATTCGAGTTCGATTGAGGATATACAGATACTTACTTTTGACAATAACATTTTTTAAACAAATGTTTTGTTAAATATTATCATTGAATGTATCCCAATTTACTTAAATATCAAATACATAATTGTTGTTCCAGATGCTTGTATATGTTATTCGAATAATTAGTTTGATGACACCCATAAATCAATCAACCACAACAACTAATAGATATCTAATAGAGAATCGAATCCGAACTTAATAGTTCGATTGAGAATACAGATATATCAGATAAACTGTATAAATAAATAAAAATTTCGGTTTTTCGGTAAATATGAGATCCATTTCGGCCGAAACCGAAATTGAGCCGAAATTTAAAAAATTATTTTCGGCCGAAACCGAAAAATTGCCGAAATTGTAAAATTAGATTAAGCCGAAACCGAAAAATGGCCGAAACTAAGAAAATTGGCAATTTCGGCGCCGAAACCGAAACCGAACCGAATTTCGGTCGGTCTCTAGTATACATTGTATACTTTATTATCTGATATTCTCGAAAATACGACGGTCAACTCTCAACACACGTACAAACGTAAAACGAGTACAAACCACACTACATCAAAGTGTGATTCCCTTGATCGGAGACTCAATGGCGGTCCTGATGCAGAGGCAGCCCAAGGAGCTGGATGACCTCTTGCCTGCGTGCTTCAACAGGGTGCGTGTGGAGGGAGGGAGAGTGGGTATGGGTGGGGGTGGGTGGAGTGGAGGGTGGGTGGGGTGGAGGGTGGGTATGAGTGGGGTGGATGAGGAGGGTGGTTGCGTGTGGAGTGAGGGAAGAGGATGGGAAGGTGGCTATGTCAGAGAAGATTTGTCAATGTGATCGTTAAGCTCAGATTTTTAATTCAGAAATGTTTTTTATATTAAGACTCGACATAAATGTTTCATATTTTTTTGATTTTTACCGTCAGCATATTCCCGCCATCCGCCTAACACTCAATTCAACAGACACTCAAAGAATAAAACACTCACCTAGCAACAATGCTTGAATTGCATCGACAGGTCAGCGAGATTGAAGGCGTGTACAGCGTCCAGCAACCCCACTTCTGGACGCTCTGCAGCGAGGTGTACATCGGAGCGGTGAAGATCGAAGTGGCTCCGAACGCAGACCACAAGTACATCTCCAGCCAGACGCACAACATCTTCACAGCCGTGAGTGTGAAGAATGGTGGAATGGTGTACTTCTAGTTTGGTTGTAGAAAGAATGTTCCACCCATGGGGATGTGGATTACGCACTTTTGGCTTCTCATATATTTATTAATGTTTTTGTTATAACTAAGTGGTCAGAAGCTTTTTCAGGTTTACGCCATTTCGAATAATCTCATACGCGAAAAAAAATATGTTCAATAAATATTCATTGCATTGCTTCATCACAGGTGGGCGTGAAGCAGTTGTACGTGCAGATAGACACCGTTTCATCCTGATGATCGGCATTGACTCCAGCCACGGCGGTTTGAGGCATACAATGTAAAGGCTGCTTTGGCGTTGAAAAATTAGCAAGTATTTATATTAAATTTCATCTCAGAAGCTTATTTCTATTTTGATTATTTTTCTTTAGATCTTTTTTGTGGTTATTTTTCTTCAAATCTTTTTTGTGGTTATTTTTCTTCAAATCTTTTATTTGATTATTTTTCTTTAAATCTTTTTTTTTATTTGTTAAAAAAAAAATTTTAAACATATTTTTTTAGGTTGTCTATCCTTCTTTTTGAAGTTGGTTTGGTTTTTCTTATATAAATGTCTTTATTTTTTATGTTTTAGTGTTCAGTTAATTTTTTCTGTCGATAAGACGATAGCAATGGTTTTCATGTCGTTTTTTAGTGAATTATATTTTTTTGGACTTTTGAGCCTCTTCTTTTACGCTTGACTGACTTGCTATCGCTATTCATCGACATTACAAAGTTTTTTTAGGATTGACATAATGAAATAATTAAAAAAAATAGAAAATTATATTTTAAAATTTGTTGAAGCGAACCCTATATAAATAAATAGGTTTATTTCACAAACGGCAGACTTATTACGTAAAATGCGCTCATAGTTGATAGGAAAAAAAAGATTACTCCACGATTTAATCTTGACGGATTTCACGCTACCTTCTCATTCTGTTTCATTTGTTTATTAAAAGGTTAGATCGAAATGATTGAGTTTATTATGTTTCATTCAATAATCATCGGAAGGTCTCTTATTGGTGGTTCGTTATTAATTTCTTTCAAACTGTAGAATCTTAATTTACAAATGAAATATAACTCGCCAGAGTTTGTTTAGGGTACTTTGTCAAAAGTCTTTGAAATAAACTAATCACTTGATTTAATTTAATTAATAAATTAAATGAACACAGTCTGGTCTGTTAATTTTCATTTAAAGACTCAATTGAATAGTTTCTTCCACTGTATTATTACGAATCATTATAAACCTTTATGTCTTATAATTTTAATAAGGTATTTCATTACATGGAGTATATGATATACTGTATATCTTTCATTTAATTATAATGAATAAGTTGATATGTGTCTATATTATTTAATTCTCTTGTTTCACCTTCAGGAAACCGCTTTTAAATATGTGCATGGCTTCAAATGTGATCCTAATAAAACTATAATTTTGAGAATTTAATCATTAAACTTTTATATTTATATATCATTATAATCTAATTCAAATTAAAGAGTTCTTTCTTTATTCTAATTTGTATTATTACATTCCTACTTATAACCTCAACCATTAATTGACTCGTAAAATACTTAAATAAAGACGCAAAAAATAGAATTTTTATTTCATTTGTTGTATTCAAAAAATAATTAATCAAAATATAAAATATTCTGCGCCTTATACGAGGTGTTTTGAGGTATTCAAGCCTTCTCATCCCTTTAAAATCTTCTTAAGAAACTCTGTCGAGGGTCTTCAGACGAAAAGTCAGCTAGCGCAGGTCTATCCATTAGTGGTCTTCCAGTCTCACACGTGTGCTGCACATAGTTTTTACAAGAGTAGTGTGAAAATATTTAGTAGAATCAATAATTTAAAAAAATATTTATTAAAATAAAAAGAAATATTACAAACAACATAATTAGTAGAATTTTTAAAGAATAGGTTCTTTCAATCAATCACTAATAATTTGTATAGCGCCCTTTACTAAGTGAACAAAAGCGCTCAGCCATCACGTCCCAAACAAGTACGTCTTCAGGCCTCGACGGAAATTTATGAGTGACTTAGTTGAAGTTAAAGAAGAAGGTAAAGAATTCCATAAAAGAGGACCACAGTAAGAAAAAGAACGTTTAGCAAAAGAGTGTTTAACTGGAAAACGAAAAGAACGATTAAAGGTGGATGATCTTAGACCAGATTTAGGGGGTTGTTTAATTAGATTTGTAAGATAGATTGGAGCATTACAGTTATGAATTTTAAACCTATTTAGGCATATTTTAAAAGTCACTCTAGATCTCAAAGGTAGCCAATGTAACAAACGAAGATAAGGAGAAATGTGAGAAAACTTAGGAGCACGAGCAACAAGACGAGCAGCACAATTGAAGGTTTTATTTAGAGGAGCCAAAGTAGTATTAGGGAGACCATAGTAAAGAGAGTTGCAATAATCAATCCTGGACAGAACTAGAGAAGATACAAGAAGTTGTAGGGTAGGATCATCGAGAAAAGGAAGAAGCTGTTTAATACGACGAATGTGGAAGTAGCAAGATTTAGAGACAGATAGAATTTGAGGAGCTAAAGACAAGTTAGAATCGAAAATAAAACCAAGGCTACGAATAGAAGATGAAGGGTTTAGAGAGAGTGAAGAGGGGGGAGGCAAAACTAAAGAAGGAAGAGATAGTAAAGACTTTGATTTTTTATTGAAATATATGAGTTCAAATTTGTCCGGATTAAGTTTGAGAAACATAGAAGAAGCCCAAGAGATTATAGATTGAAGACAAAGAGTTATTTTATCAACAGTAAGGTCAAGAGAAGAGTCAGTAAAAGATGTATAAATATAGGAGTCGTCAGCATAAATTTGACTGTTTAGAGAAGATGACGAAATAATATTAGGTAGTTCCGAGGTATAAAGAATAAAAAGTAAGGGACCAAGAATTGAGCTCTGTGGAACACCATAAGATAAAGAAACAGAAGAAGAACGAGAAGATTCAATTGATACATAGGAAGTTCGCTCAGAAAGGTAGGATTTAAGCCAGATAAGAGAGGAACCAGAAATATTAAAGGAAGAGTCTAAAACATTTAATAAAAGCGTATGGTAGTGAATTGGCTCAATGAATAGATGAATACTATTTTTGCATGAGAAAAACATACAGAGTTAGAAAGATGGTTGAAGCCTTCTTGACTGACCTGTGTTTGCAAGCATTCTTCTCCTGCTTCCTCATCTGCCTCTACTGTTGAGGTTATGCTTACATTTTAGTTGAGCAATGATTAAATCAAATGATTTTTAAAAGGTGAATGGCTTTACGTAAAAAAACTTATTTTTGAGCTCAAGCTACTGAAAAACAAGTGAAAGTCATCTAGCTTATATTATCATGGTAATAATATAAATATTAATATAAACATACTTTTGATGAATAAATAAAATTATATATTAAGAGGTTTAAATATTGAAAATAGAAGTGATAGATGTTGAGGCTGTTACGTTCCAGAGAAATTCTCTGCTTCTTGTATTCAATTTTCGTAAAATCGGAGCTGTTGGTTGGTAAGACAAGATGAAATAACTAAGTAATTAAAAAAGTTAGTAGATGATTATTCATTAATATAATAAATTTTAATCATTATTTATTTAGTAGTTTTATACGCTTTAATATAACATATTTACGTTATTTTATAAAATCATTTTAAAATCAATTATCTTACTTTGCACGCTTTGTCAATGATGGATTGTTTGGGAGGTTGCAGTTAGTCGGTAAAAGCGATAATGGTGACGAGGTTGCAAATAAAGATGGAGATGAGTTGAATGTTGAGGATGTTGTGGGTTTGCAGACAGTGGATGAAGAAAATTCCTAGAAAAAATGATTAATCAGAGTTATCAAAAACTGATTTTTTCATTGTGAAAGTTTAACTATGCATAACATTGTAAACAAAATATTTAACAATTTTCAATTAAAACAACTAAACCACGATAAAAAGCCTTGATTATACTAAAATCGTTAAATAAATTATTCTATCTCTGCCCATGTTCAACGATGATACCTGTGAAGGCATGAAGAGGAAGGGAAGAGTTTGCAGGTCTTGCATGCGGTAGAACGTCGAAAGTTCCCAATGGTGCTCTTGTGCTTCTTTGTGGATAGATGTAGAAAGTTTTATTTGGATGGTATTTTTTTAAACATAATGGATAATCATTTATAGATACTTAAACTGCGTAACCAAATAGTTTTTCAAAATTTTTTTTTTCTAACATTCATTAGACATTTATTTGATTGATTGATTGATTCTCTTATATATTTTTTTTACAAATTTTAACGTTACCTTCTTTGCTTCGCTTCTTTTCTTTTTCTCTGGATTTCCTATCAGCTCCCTAGTTTTAGTTTCATAATTATGAAAACAGAATCCTTTATTAAAAATATATTTTACTTTATAATTTATTTAAAACTAATTCTTTAAAATCTAATAACTAACCTTTTTTTAAGACTATAATAAATGAAAAGTTTAAATCATGAAAAACCTTATCACTGAAGACTTTGATTTGACAATAGCAGCGATGAAGTATATATCTTTTCTCAACATCATCGTTTCGGTATGTATCTATTTGAATGTGAAGGGGACTGCCCTGGTAGGAGATGAAAAGAAGGGGTGAGGGATGATGGAGTTATTGGGTTTCTTTTGTATATTAATCTTTTTAAAAAACTGTTTCAAAACTTTTGAGATTATTTTTAATTTTTTCATTATTTTATAACTAATAAACTTTCAACCAACAGCGACTCCTTTTTGATGGGAGAAATCGGTGCTCAAGCAATTGACGGCTAAGTTAAGCTGAAAAAATGATTTAAAATTTGCTTTAAGAAAAATATTAATTTATAATATATGTTTAGATTGACTTAAATAAACCTTTAAAGGTGCTACAGAGGGCTTCCATTTAACAGCCACGGCATTGTGACAGATCTCTTCAGTGCTGACACAGTAGGCGCCAGAAACATCAAAATCATTCTTGAAGACTGAAAAATGAAAAATATTAGATTTTGTAGAAAATTTTAATATCTTTTATTTTCAGAAACCATTTTGTACTCATGATAAATGTAAGGCTTATTCAAATCATCTAAATTAAATATTGTTATTTTTATTTCCTATACATCTAAACTGTATTTTGTTTAACCTTAGGGTATATTCTTTTAGATTTATATTTTTATTAATTCATTTCAAAGACAAAAAAATAAGAAAAGATGAATATACTTACCGATTTCAATAGCCCCTTGTCTGTAGCTCTTTTGCTTCTTGTACCAGCAGTTCCAGGATGCTAGCTGCTTCTTTTGGCACAATTCCTTAGAGTCTTCCGTTGATAGGCTGTTTCTAAACACAAGCATTATGATCGACTAGAATGAAGAGAGTTTTTATTTTGAGTTAAATATACTTCAAAAACACTAATGCATTCTGTATAGAAGCCTAAAGTGTCTTTATATTTATTTTATTGAATACATTTTTTGTGAAAAATTTTAAATGGGGAAATCTTAAGGAAAAAAATAGTTAGAAGTTTCTAACTTTAAACTCAGTTATGGTGGTCCTGTCAAGTTCTTTGTATGACATCATTAATGGGTAGTATTGGCCTGTAAGATGTAGAGGGTTAAAGCAACTAAAATTTACTGAGTTTTGGAGAAAAATTTTATATCATAATATAATATATGGTATAAGAAATTAATTTTTTTTATTATTATTCAACTATCTATCCAACGCGATGAGTTCACAATTCTACTTCGTTTACCTCCTAAGTTTCTACCCAGAGTTAAACAATTAAGAAAACCACTTTCAATCTATATTTCTAAAAATAATTTGAAGAAAGAGCGCTATAGAAATCTATTTGATTAATTGATTGATTGATTGAAAAAAAATTACATCATGTTTCAACCTTTATTGAGGTAAGTGACTCTGTCTTGATCTTTGCTGGTGTCTACCAGTGTCAATACATCTAGGTAGAAAACAAAACCACTCGTGTCTGGTTCACTGAAAAAAGAAAGAAATATCTTTAGATATCAATTGATGTCTTTTACTTGATGTCACTTTTTAAATCTCGAAAAGAGTGAAGCGAATAAAGCATGAGAATCTTTTAAAGATAAAGTTTTATGTAAAGTCCAATAAAATGTTATGTATGTTTAAAGCAGAATGGACCTTCAAGACAATTAAGATAATAAACAATAAGATTTAATAAATAATACGGTTTAATTAACTCAAAAGATACAATAAAATAACATTCTTTTGATGATAAATGCTGATGTGAGTGTGTTTTTGTTCAGAGGTTTGGTCCTCTCATTGAAAGGTCCATGTGCATTCTGTTGATATAATTTTGTAGGTGTCAAACATTAATTATACAAAAAATATATTGAAAATAATGTAGCATATTCACTTCAAAACTATGTTTAGATCTTTTTAAATAATAATTTACAAGTTAAAATTTTTATTTTTTTTATTAAATTAGGTATAAACACTTTAGAGTCTAAACCAAAAACTAGCTATTCTTATAATAAATTGAACTTTGTTTGATTTCCTAAATATCCACCTGACTGCTTTGTGCAGATCTCCTAGAATTTACGGGCGTCTCGATGGCTTGAAAATTACTCTGAATATCTGCCTCTGATCCTTTTGATAGATTTTGATTATATGTATTTGGAGTCGGAGATGAAAAATCAGTTTTTTGCTTCACGACTAAGTTTTGAACGGAGCTTTCCCAGTGGAGATTGTCGTTAGAATGATCTTGAACTTGGTTCACAGCGACTGAATTCAGTGGCGTGTTTGGCTTGATGGGGTTGTCTATGATGAGTTGAGTGATGTTTTTGAATTCTGTCTGTTGGTCGCTATTGATCGGCAGATGAGTGATGACCAGCCTGTAACCCAGAGGAACTGGAGGAACAGAAAAAGGAAGACCCGTAATCATCTGATTTGTATCGCTGAAGGCCTCTTGGGATTGTGGTGGTAATGGGGTTTCTATGTTAGATGGAACAAACGTCTTAGGAGTTAAATCAATGATCTTTTCGTTTTGAAAACTTGCAATATTTTTTCCCTGCCTGGAGTCTACATTATTATTTACAGTTGTCTGAATAGTATAAGACCCGTTTAATATAATGTTTTCAGCAATATTTGCTTCGATATTTTTTCTAGTAAATATTTCTTGGTTTTGATGAAAATTGATATTATTACTAGCTTGTTGAACGAGTGAGTTGGTGTTTGGATTGCTGATGTCTTTTATCAAATAATTATTTTGAGTTTTTAAACAGTTTGTTTGGTTAAGTGAAACTGTGTTCAATGTAAAATGAGAATGAATATAGGGATTTGAACTTGAAGAAAGATTCAGAAGTTGTTCGCTATTATTGAATAGGGTTGAAGATGCGTTGATCTGACTGTCAGGAAGGCTGTTAGGTGCATCGGGAACATTGTTATCAATTGGTTGCTCCAAAGAATTTAGTTTGTGAAGGAATTTTTCAGCTTTTCTGTTGATAGAAACTAACTCGCTCAAAGGGCTTGAATCTTTAATGATTGTTTCGCTTTTGCTGGTTTTTAGCTTGACTAACGTATTGTTAGGCAAAGCGTTCTTTTCTCTATTTGTATTTTTATCAAATGCTTCTCCTATAGCTACCTGGATTTAAAATGATGAAAAGACTCCACTATATCATTATTATATTTAATTTTTTTACATTTTGTATTTAAATAGTTGTATAAATCGTACTTGGCTTGTTCAAACACATTTATGAAAAGTGAAGTTATAACCTTGTTATGTTTAGAGAGAAAGTCAACAGGAGGTAGAAAATCATTTAAAAGAGACGATGGTTTTGTGACGCCGTCGGAATTCACGGTGTAATTTGCACGTTTGGGATTTTGCACATTTGAAATTTTTAAATTACTCTGGTTCATGATGGGCGTTTGGTATCCTACATCTACTAAATCCCTTCTATTAATGTCAGAGCAGCTATTGTCCTTTGAAATAGGCCAATCTTCAGGGCCTGCTTGGAGAGTGCTACCATAATAACTTTCGTAGTTTCTTTTGTGTCTGTCGCTGATTTCATTTATGGGAATGTTGTTTACTGAAATTTTTAAAAAATTGTTGCTAGTAGTTGCATACTTGCAGTTTAAATTCGCAATAGGCTCATCTAGATTCATTTACTTCAAAACTACTACATTCCTTTGAATCGAAAATTACAAATTTGTGAGAGTTTGGATGCTTACAATCGTAGTAGTTGTTCGGCTCGTTAGAAAAGTTTTCGGCATTTCTTTCAGTCATTTCCAGTTCAAGCAAAGACTGGTGTTGTTGCAGCGGTGCCGTATAACCACCATCTCTACGATTTCGTAATTCTTCAGATCCATAAAGCCTATGATTGGATGAATGAAAATGTTTTATCAGATTGCTTGAACTCAAATTTTTTTTTAAAATAAAGAAGTCTAACTTTTTATTATTTAAATTTTTTAATGATACAAATCTTTAATAGACTAGCCGAAACACGAGTTTAAATTCTCTTCAAAAACCTGAAAAATAACTTACCCATAAGTAGGAACTTTGTCAGCGATGTCCGAGAAGATTTGATACTCGTGCAGAAGGGCAATAGCTTCGCCTTGGTCAAACTGATTCGCCGCCACCAAGGGGTGCTTGTAGAAGGCGTTGACGTCTTGTGGCATGTCACAAACAGGCCTTGTACTACGTGATTTAGCATCCTTTCTTTCTGTTTCTTTTTCTAATCTTTACATTTGAATGAAATATTTCTAATTGTGATAGCTTCATCTAGTTATTTAAATGATCGCTCTTTAAAATAGAATGATTAAAACAACTAACTTTCGTTTAGTTGCGTCTTCTGCGTAGAGGTCCATGATAATCATAAGAAAGTATTTATAAGTTTTAAAGTATAAAAAATTTCATCGGAAACATCTATAAATTCATTTTTACAGAAATATATATAAGAAATCTAAGAATATTTATGAGCGAGTAAGTTTGCTAGCATGAATTTAAATAATTTCAGTCAGAACTGTAAAATATGCCATTCATAGCTCTAGTAAAGACAATGCATGAAAATCCGTTAGCATTAACAAACATTTTGATTGCTATTTTTAATGAAAAATTCTTTTCTGGGCTTTAATAAATTATTATATTTAGATCTATTGAACCATTAATATATTAAAGCGTAGCTGATATTCAGAAATATATAAAAAATTTAAATGTATTTCAAAGATTTAGAATATAAAATGTAGAAACTTTTTAAAATGATAAAACTTAATTTTGAATGTGATAGATGATGATCAACATCATCAGGCGGGTGCAGATAAAGATCCAGGAAGCCTCTTTTTCCGCGGCAAGACGAATTGGCTCCAAAAATGTTGTTTACAGCCCATGATTTGAGCTGGACGACTTCATGCGTTGGCTGCCCTGGGTCGATCTATACCGAGATTTGTTATCTATTTGACATCCGTCATATGCCAGGACGCTTTCGTGCTTTCATCTCGGACTCGTAGAACAAGTAGCGGTGCACAAGCTCATTCCCGGGCATGCGAAAAAAATGAACAGTAAATGAGAGTTGTCGTTTTCTGATCATTTCGCTGATGCGCTCCTGTCCGACTCGTGAGTGATGTGGTCCCTGAACTGTTGGATTCCAAGCATCATCTGATAGCAAGTCCTTGCGAAGACGTCAAGTTTCTTCGATAATGCTGTAGTGATGATCCATGATTCGCAGCCGTAGAGCCCAATTAAGATGCAAGCGACTTGAAAACAGATAGATGAAAACAGTATACATAAATTTTTATATTCATAAAACAAATATTTATCGACATTAACTGTTTCATTAATGAATAATCATTAAGAAACATTCTCATTATAAAAATACTATTTCTCAATCGTTCATCTCCAAGAGGGGGGTCTTTGTGAAGAGGAAGGAGGGAATCCAGGAGGGTGGGCAAGGAGGGGTTGTTTGCCTGGGTAGAGAGGTTCAGGCAGTGGGTATGACTGGTAGGTTTGAGTGACGGAAGGAGGTGGAGGGAGGGGAAGGACGACTTGAGGGGGGTATGAATTGGCGGGGACAAGGGGACCAGGCGGATATTGCTTGCAGACAAGCGACTGGATGGAACGCGTGCCTTCCTTGCTGAGAAAAGATGAGGAAAACATGGTGGTGGCTATGTAGGGGTTGTTGGTGTGGTACTGCTGACCAGACCACTCTGGCATTAACGTCTGTGGTGGTCCTTGGATGGGAGCCTGTGGAGGGGCTTGCAAGGGTGGTGGTGGTAGGTTGGTGGAATGAGAATTGGGAGGGTTGTTGAGATGGGATTGGTTAGTGAGGGTGATGAGGGAGGATGGAGGAGCAGTGGTTTGGTAGACTGGATGAGGTTGCTGTGGTACGGAGTTATTCTTGTGAATGTTACTTGAACTCAAGTTTGATAAGTGCTGTTGTTGTTGTTGATGTTGTGGCTGCTGGTTGTGATTGTTGTTTTGTTGCACTTGGGCTCGAGTGCCTGTGATGAAACATAATAAATTAGGGTTATAGTAAAACTTTAACAGACTTCCCAAAACTAAGCACAAAATTCTTCAAACACCAAGTACCTGTGGAACTCTTCTGATCTTTTCGTTGACCCTGCAATCAAATTGGAAGTGAAAATTTATTCAATTCAGAAGTACAAGCTTTTTGTTAAACCTTCTAACTGAACGAAAATGTTTTGAAAGCATCAAAAAAGCATGTAGAGCAATGACAAATTTCGCTATGACACGTCATAGTAACTGACGGAGGGTGTTTGTGGAGAGGAGTTTTTTGAATTCGGCTTGGAGTACAAGTCCAACACTTGATGGCAGATATCTGCAAGTAGTGAAGGCGTTTCAATAGCATTTTTAAATGCTTTAATAAATTGCCTGCTTACTCCACCACTACAACATCCACTTAAACCAGCAACTCAAAGACTATTATATAAAAAAAATTATTTTCTGAAACAAAACGTTTAAAAATTCATGGCGGTTGCTACCAATGCTTTACCTTCAAGCAGTTCCAGATTGACTCCCTCGACAAAGCACTCGTACCATCGACTGCGACATCCCTGCCACTTGCCGTGCCAGTCGGTGATGTCAAACTTGCTCAACCTACTCGCCAAGTAAATCAACGCCACTGCGATCACATCGGCCTCCCATTGCAGACACAAACTAGTGCATAAGCTGTCGTTAACGAATGTCCATGACATTTGAACCAGCTTTTGAACTCTTTCTTTTTCGCCTTTTTGAAATGTTTTTGGCCTTTTTTAATATCGATTATGAAAATGTGATAATGAACACTATTAGTATTATTTCACTTCATTTCAAGGTGTAAAAAATCTTGTTAAATGCTATTGAAACACTTTTGAAAATATCAAACATAAACCTTTGATGAGTTTTGCAAACTTGAGAAGGTAGGCATATGGGTGTTCAACATTCAAATCAAACTTTATCGTCTGCAGCAGTATCTTCTCCATCATCATTATCTCCTCCTATTTAAATATAGATTTTCTTTTACAAGTTAACTTTATTAAAATATTTTTCATTTGAACTAATCAAATATCTAATAATATTGACAACATAGTTGGAAAAATAACTCATAAAAATTAGCTGAACAGATCAATACCTTGGGATCGTCCTTGAAGGCAGCAAACTGCTGTTCTGGCAACATGGTTTTGATAATGCGTATCAAGTCTCGACACTTTTTTGGAGTTTCTTCCACTTTTCCAGCCAAAAATAAACACCCTGCAGCTGTTATCTGCAGGTTGGTTTAAGATTAGGGTGGGTTGTCCTATAAAAGAGCTTTAAAATCTTTAAAATTAAAATTATTTAAAAAGACTAACACATCTTGGAAACTCTGCAAATGAGTGGAACATGTAGAATCGATGGAAGTAAACCACTCCAGTGGAACATGTTTCATAGCGTCTTGAGAAATACCAAAGTACATTTCATTTAAAATTTATATTTCATATTAAAGTATAGAATCTATATTTTTTCAAAATTTCGTTTTGAAATTGTGAAAAAAATGGAAAAACTTACAATCCCATTTTAGCTCCTGCATCAAGAATGAATCTAGCTCCATCTTTCCTGTACCTCGCTTCAGTTTCTGTACTTATTCCATCTCTGAAAGATGGAGTATTAATCAAATCTTTTTTGTCATAATACCAGCAAGGCATTTTCTTGGAATTTTATCTTTAGACTTCAAATAACAATTTTTAAAATTAACTTTTAAATTGTGAAAAATCTTTCGCTTTTAAACACAGATAAAAAAATTGAACAGCTTTTCAGGGTTTTCTAATCATCAAGTAAATAGATAATAAAATTGATACTGTAAATATTTATAAACCTATTAGTTCAATAATTTATTATTTTTTTGAGGTTTTATTATTTTCAACAATTTCATTATAAATATTGAAGATAAAATAGCTTTTAAATCATTATTAGCGTCACGAGATGTTTATGTTTATAAACTTTATAAAGAGGATAAACAATGTTTTATTTCAAATTAAATAGTTTATTTTGACCAAAACTAGTCAAATTCAAAGTTTTTATAATTAAAACAGCTTTGAATCTTCTCTTAGGTTCATAGAGTAATTATTTGCATATATAAACTAAACGTAAAAATTATAAAATAAATAAGACTGTGAATCTTTCACGAATGGAAGAACAAAGGTCTAAGAAAAGAAATTTGCGAAAGATGCATTCATTTGGAAGTTGGAAAAGCAATGTTGCCAACAAAAACAATTATAAAAGTTTGAAAAATGCTAAAGATGACAGTGTGAACAAATTCTCAAAATTATATTATGTCAGTAGCTCGTACGAGAATAATCAAAAACTCAATCCTAAAAATCATGTGAGCGTGGGTCTATGCGGTGCTCAAAATAAAAAATGGTTAGAACCCAAAGCGCCTTTTAACCATCTAGAATTTCTTTATCCCAATCCTACCACCACCACATTAGAGGTTGACTCAATGCCTGATGGGAGTGTGGCATACGGCATCAAAGAAAGGGATGGATGCATTGAAGATGGAGTGAACGTAAATAGAAATGAAATTGAACGAAAAAGTGCTTATTTAAGTCGTTTCGGTAATGATTACCACAAAAGTTATCTTTTCAAAAGCGAGAACAACGGAATTAATTATAATGATCATTCAAACATGAACTGTCTACAAAAAACATTTAACAATACAGTTACTTATATTAACAGCAGCAGTAATTTAATAAACAGCACTCACAATAACAGCAACTTTAACAACAGCCACCAAAACAACTACAACAACAACGACAACAATATCAACTACAACTACAAAGATATCAACTACAAAGACAGCAACAACAATATCAACTGTTGCAACAGAGACTACATCAAAAACAGTAACAGTAACATGAATATCAACAACAATAGCAACAAAGATGTCTATTGCCACGAAACTTCTAGCATTTCCACAAACGATAAGTTAATTGGACCACCAGATCATACCAAGCCACAACGGAACGCGTTAAAGCATTCAAACTCAATGGGTTTTAGGAAAGAAATCGAAATTTCAAATCAAGAGTCTTCGTTTAAAAGTGCACCTTCAACATTCCCGATGTCACAAGGACCTTTGTGTAGAATGAGGTTGAATAATCCCCTAGAAAACAAGCCCACACCGAACGTTCCAAGGTTTTCTCTGGACACAAATTACGTCAAGAATTTCCATAACGTCTTCCACAAAAGCTACAACAATCGAGCACAAGAGTCACCCATCAGAGTTGAAGAAATTAATTCGAAAAGAAAAGCTTCAGATTCGGAGGAAGAAGAAGCTTTAGCGTCGAAGAGGTATGAAGAATATCTTCAAAAAACGATTGAAAAGTATTTGAGGAGTTGGTATGGAAGTGAAGAATTCGCAACTGAGGCGAACCTGGTGGAACAAGATCACTCGAACAATTCACAAAGTCATGAAGACGGTTTTTCATCAGATCTCGAAGAAAATGGAAACCCAGAAAAATCTGATTTTGATGCATGGGGAGGAAACACTTGGTCTTGTGACTGTAACGTCAGTGGGAGCCGCTCATCCGCCTTTGGTCAGCTTTCTCTCTGTGACTCTGAAGAACAACTTGATGACTGCAAAATACCTAACTGCCCTTGTAACCTCAACAATACTGATTATTATAATGTTGCAAGACACGGCAACAACGATTGTCACAATAACAGCAAAGAGTTTGAAAGTACTTCAAATTACTATGAAAACAACTTCAACAACAGCAATGACAATAACAACAATAATAATAATAACAACAACAATCAAAATCTAAATCACAACAACAACCATAAAAATAACCTAAAAAACAAACACAAAAATGACCATAACAACAATAACCACAACAACAACTACAATAACCACAAAAACAAAAAAAACAACACTACCAAAAACACTACCAAACTTTCCAGAAGCAACCTCGACCTTGACGAACGTAGAGAAAGAGCAGCTTGCAAGATGAAAAAGTTTTTGGAGACGATCGAGAACATGGTGAACTACATCGACGAGATGGGAGAAGAGCTGCTCATGGTGGATGACTCCCAGATGCAAGAGACCTTCATGCCCTTCATCTTCCGACTGCTGCACAGATAATAAAGCCTCTGCGTATAATACTTTTCTTAATGCGAAAGAATTAATTATTTTTAAAATTAAATGTTAAAAGAAAGAAAATTACGAATGTGGTTTTAAAAGTGTCCATGCTACCCTGGAGAGACTTTGACTATTTATAGGGTTTTGTTGATGGTTTCGGATGTTTTCCTATAATGAATTTTAGAAAAATGTCATAAAAACGTTTGTAAAGTTAATAACAAAAATGATTTTGTGTTGTTTTGACATTCATCGCAAATTGGAGGAATCAATGTTCGTATTCATTTTACCGATCTAAAAAAAGATTTCATCGTGTTTTTATATGGTTAAAAACTCTATATTTACGAGGAATTTTGAAATTCGTTTGTTATTACAGATGTTTTGCCTGCAATAAGATAAATATTTTTCTTCCAAATTATACATGATTGGCCTATTTGGGTCCGATCTTCCTATTATTCATTTCTTTTTTTTTTTATTTCAATGTTTTATTCGTTAAATCAGATTTTTCAACTTTTTTGGAACCTTTATTTTAAAATAATGCTTTTATATTTCATTAATTGATAAGTTTAATACATGAAAATGTTATAGAGGTATTTTAAACAATTTGAGGGCGATTCAGCCTAGAACGCTTCAGCATCAAATGGTACAGCCTATGATTCTTCATCCGCAAACTATTGAACCCAAATAAATTCTTAAAAATTCAATGAAACTTTTCTACTGCGCAGTCTTATTCCTAAGTGAGACAAATTCTTACATGGTGCAAATTCCGATATGATATAAAATCCTATATAAGACGGAACCTATATAAAGTGGCTATGAAAAAGTTATTTACTTTCCTAAGACTTGACAAAGTATTTGACATTATTCAAAGTTTGTTTGTTTTACTAAAATGTTATTTTTAATTCAAATAAATTGAATTGTTTTTAATTAAAATATAAATATTTCAAAATTAACTTCTGCCTTTAGCACCGAGTTCTCAAAACAGCCAAGTTTTTAATCACATTCAGACGATGAAACTCACACTTCTCCTAACTTTAGCCACTCTGGCTACACTTGTCCTATGTGTCCGAAACAGAAATACTTCAGCAGTAACCAATCAAAACCACTAACAAATTTTTTAAAACTTTTTTTATTCACTATTATGATTATGAAAAGTCAAAGTGGTTAATTTAATTTACAGAACTATTTTAAAATGGAAAAATAACTGAATCTCGAATTTGTAACTTTCCGTAGAAACTCAAACACAATTAAAATTGCGGCATCACCCCTCAAGATAAGAAACAGAGGAAGGGATTCGGAATGCATCTTGTTCCGCTCCAACGACACCATCGCACTGACTCAGAGCATCAGCACCTATGCAGACATTGGTGGGTTTTAAAATAATGTTTTTCAAAGAAATTTCACAAAACAGGCTTTTTTCTTTCGAATGAGTTGTCTTAGTTTTTTATTGTAAATAGAGTTTTCCAATTTTTTTTTCAAGCGAGAAGAAAATCTTTTTTAACGAATGTATTACTTTATAATTCCTGAAATAGTTTGAGTTCAATAAAAACTTATTGAAGTTTCCAACTAGCAAAAAAAGTTATACCGCTTATAAAACAAAAAAAAACAAAATAGCGATTATTTACCTTAATCAATCAATCAATCAATTAATCAAATAAATTTCTATAGCTCAACCTTAACCTTATTATAAATAATAATAATAATAACGACGAGCATTATTATAGTGGCGTATAACTCGAATGGGCTTCCATGCCACTTAGGCTGCATATTTTCATTTGCGCCTTTGGGTTACTAGGGCATTGGTTGCACTTGAACCTAGGACCTTTCATTATTGGTCAAGCCGAGAGTCGTTACCGACTCGGCTACCCGTTCACAGTTATTATTATTAATATTATCATTATACCATAACGCATAAAAGAAAAATAACTAAAAAAAAAATATGTAAACAAGAACCTTTTCAGGAAACATCAACGTCAGGGAGGACTTTAACCTCCACATGGAGGTCTTTCCAAGTCCCCTGAACCACAATGGCATTCTTCTGTCGGTTGGTTCGACGCCGAACTTCGGTTACTACGAGTGGAGAACCAAAGCGATACATGTGCAGTTCATGGTGGTGGAGTTCATCTTTTCCGCTGTATGTTGCAGTCTTGCCGGTGTTTGCCGGATGGGTGGATGAATGGTGGTGGTATTGTCAGTGGAGGAGGAATTGGGAATAAATAGATTTCGGTTTATACATTATAAATGATGATTTAAAATGTTTAATACAAATAATATACGAAAGTAATGAAGTTTTAAAACGTCCTAAAACCCCCTAGCTGGCTCTGACGGTCAAAGCTTTGCAGATGGAGCATCTGCAGCAGATTGAAATTTACAAGACCTTCCCAATTCCCTACAGGATAGATGAGGCTAAGTGGTACACTGTCAGAGGTGCTTTGGGCATTTTTATTTATACTTTAATTATGATTTTATAAATTCATAAATAACCATGTTATAATGATTATATAAATTCATATTTAGCCATAATTAACCATGTAATTATCGTTTTATACATTTATAATTAACTATTCAGTCAGAGTCATATTATTCTATTCAATGATATCATCTCCCACCCAGTGGTACGCACGAAGAGGGAGTGGACATTGTACTTGGACAACTTGAGCGTCACCAGGGCAGTAGCCAGCGACACAAACGTCGTTCTGACGAACAAACCAGCCTTCCTGGGAGGCAGACCCCGTTGGTAGAGTTATTCGAAATTATGATCAAACTGTTCTTCGTTCGTAAGATCAACTACACACACACACACACACATACACACACACACACACACACACACACACACACACACACACACACACACACACACACACACACACACACACACACACACACACACACACACACACACACACACACACACACACACACACACACACACACACACACACACACACACACACACACACACACACACACACACACACACACACACACACACACACACACACACACACACACACATACACACCTACACACACACACACATACACACACACACACTCACACACACACACACACACACACACGCACACACACACACATACACACCTACACACACACACATACACACACACACACTCACACACACACACACACACACACACACACACACACACACACACACACACACACACACACACACACACACACACACACACACGTACACACACGTACACGTACACACACACACACACACACACACACATACACACACACACACACAACAACAGAATACACAGACCATCAGTTCCAAGGCATTATTAAGAACGTACGCATCAATGGACGTGCTGTGAACGTGAGGAACATGTCGAACACGCACGTGAGCAAACACGACTGCAACCAAGAAGACATCACTGCGTTCGAGGAGTGGGCCAAAAGATCCAGGTCCCATTCGTGAAGACGATGAGGTTGCATGAGGTTCTTTTGGCGGGAAAGGGTCCTCATGCTTTGGGTGGTATGTGTGGGTTTGGAGAGTGAAATTATGGGGATTTTATAGGATTTTTTGGAAGTCAATATGAGTGAGATTTTTAAAGAAAGGAATATTCATTTAACTAATATTTTTCAAGCATTCAAAACTATTTAAGATAAACTTTTTGCTTGAATTAACATACGTTTTTCACATACTTTTTTTGGGTTAAACATTGTGGTGGACGGGTAGCTTGATGAATTGATTGATGCCTTAGTAACCCACAAGTGCGAGCGAAAGCTTGCAACCTGCGTGGCCTAGAAGGTCGTTTGTGTTATACGCCAGTATAAAAATGTTCATCATTGCTATTATTCGTAAAATAAATAAGGCTTAGTATGGAAACGTTTTCATACTCTTCTGAGATGTTGATAACCAAAATCTTTCCATTAACCATTGAATGTGAGTTATTGATTGAGACAAAGAGTTGAGACAACAATGGTCAATTTTATTCCGTACACCCGTTCATTTTTGTGCTTTAAACTTATATCAAGAACATTTAATGGTTATACATATATATTCCTTTTTGCAAAATTAATTTTGAAAAATTGAAACTTACATTTTTAATATATTCAATTTGATTAATGAAGTATGTCAAGAATAAATGAAAATGTAAAACAACAATAAATTAATCATTCTTTCAATAAGCAGTACTATGTTAAATTTAATTTAAGATATATAAAAAAATTTATAGATGAAAGAAAATATAAAAATGAAATAAATAAATAACTACTATGTAACAATATATTAACTAAAGCATAATAAATTTAATTTAAATATAGCAGAATTAAATTAAATTAAGAGTGGATAAGTGATCAGTCTAGTGTGATGGAGGAGGATATGAGGGAAGAGAGCTGTCCAGCCTGCGCCTCTGCATGCAGCATTAACAACACCTTGCCCAACTGCTTAACTTGACTTCTGTCATGAGAAAGTTAATTTAGCAAAAATAACTTTATTTTAAAACTTAAAATAATTAGTATAAACTGAAAATAATTAAGAGCATCTGATTTAAACAAATATACGCGAAAGTTAAAATGTTAAAATCAAAAGTGTTCACGAATGCTCTCAGAATTACACTAACTTGCAATCGCTGGGAGACGTGGCGTGTATCTTCTGAGCCAAGGAGACAACCAAGCGAGAGAACGCCTGCAGTTGTGGGATGCAGACGCCCTCCAGGTACTCGGAAAACCACTCCACCGGGATGGAAGAGGCGACACACTGGCATGCGGAGATGATCTCGCTGGTGATTGGCGCCGACTGCAGGGCGATGAGAAGGTAGCGGTTGAGGATGCGGTCGAGAGCGAGTGTTTGCAGGTATTGGTCGCTCAAGACGCCCTGCCACAGCAGCGTGTTGCAGAACGCCTTCAAACAGCCGTGCAGTTGTCGGTAGAAGAACGCCGATGCTGGATTGTTGCGGTCTTCGATTACTGAACGGGCATACAGCGGGATGTACAGGTCACTGTCGATGCTCTTCACAAGGCGTTTGTTGATCGCCGAGACGAGATTAGCGAGGTGCTTGGAGTCGTGAATGTAGAGCGAGTAGTCGAGCAGCACCTGACCGACCACCTTGCGCAGATTCCTGCTCTGTTCGCCAGACATCGGGTCCCACTGGCTATCCACCACGCCTGTGATAAACAAGAATTTGGTCGTTTAGTGCCTTCTTAAGTTGGTGTATGTGTGCTCAATGGGTGTTTTCGAGATTTATTAATTTAAATATTTCGTTGAAACAAATACTTTAAATTATACGACTAAAAAAGCATATTTAAAAGTGTTTGTGTAGGCATGTTCGTAAGTAATACTTGTGTGAGTGTGTGTGTGTGTTTGAGCGTGTGAATATGTGTTGAAAACATGTAATAGTTTGGTGACAATGACCAGCGTTGATAAGATGACAGACCGGTTAGCTTGTTTACGAGTATTTTGTCTATTACGTTCGGCAGTAACTTTATGTCTGGGTCTGTAAGCCTCTTTGTATCTGCGCCTCTCCTCTTTTCTCCGCTTCGAGCATCCTTACCATTAAAATCCGATTGGTCATTATCATTACCATTATCGTCACTAGCATTAGCATTAATTGCATCTGTATTTTCAATTCCTTTGGTGTTGTTGTTGTATTGTAGGTCACCATAGTTGAGAAGATCAACAAACCACGTGGACTTTTCAAAGTTCCTGCAGAAGGTCTGTTGTACAAGGTCAAGATTAAGTGTGTGTGTGTGTGTGTGTGTGTGTGTGTGTGTGTGTGTGTGTGTGTGTGTGTGTGTGTGTGTGCGTGTCGTAGTATGTTAAAGTGTGAAACTTAATTACAAGTTATACATTCATTAGAGTGTACAGTGTAAACGAACCTGACCTGCAACAACAGCATGCGCACATCATTAGTATAAATAACAAATAAAGCATAACAACCACTCAAAGATCGTCACAACATGCGTGGATTAACCACTGCAACAACAACTCAACAGAAGCGACTTCTACAACAACAACAACCCTTCCAAAAACAACAACCCATCCAAACATCACCAAAAACCACACCAACGCCAAGCACACCAACGCCAAAATCACAATCCCCTCCAACGAAACCTCCAGAGGGTTCCATGTGATGAGTTGCAGCTTGATGAGGGGCGATAGGAGTCTCGAGAGACACAGGCCGATGTAGGCCTCGGAGTAGGAGTCGTGGTAGTGCCTCTTCCATTCGCCGAAGCGCGCCAAGATGAGCGGTATGGAGTGGAACTGCTCCAGCACGTCGTCCATGCAACTCTTGCAACCCTCTGCCAGTCGTTCTGGCAGGTGGATGGGTGGTGAGAGGGATTTGAAGGGCGGAAATGCGGGAGAAGAGGGAATTTTTTGGTGATTGAGATTTATAAAAATAATTGTTTGTGTTATTTTGTCATTTGAGAATAAAAAATAAAACAAGAGAGCGCTCATTAAGGTACAACAGTGCAAACCCACAAAAAATACAAACACACAAACTGGCAAAGAACACACAAACATACAAATATACCCTTCTCGTTTTTGAACTTGTTCTCTTCGGAGTGCGTGAGTTCATCGTCGGTGGACCATCCGTCCCGGTGCTCCTGTCCCTTCTTGCCGTCCCTCAGTCTTCGTCTCCGAGCCCTGTGTGTGTGGTATTTACATTGAAAACGACTACTTAAAAAATTCTATTTGATAATGTAAGGTAATTGACATTGAAAAAGACTAGTTAAATCAATGGAAATTTAAAGTATAGTTTCAATTTTGATATGATTCATTGCAAAATCTGCTACAAAAAATTACTAACATTCAATTAAACCTTCCATTTTATTGTATTAAAGTTTTAAACACTCCTCCCCTCTCTCACCTTCTTCCTTCTCTCTCTGCCCTCCTTCTTTTCCTCGCCTCCTCCACTGCACTCTCTCCTACCACTCCTGCTGATGATGATGATACTCCTACCTTACCTGCGCAGGGGTAGGAGAATATATAGAATTTTAAGGTTTATCTTCATTTTGATGTACTTTCAAACTATTTATGGACTGAGAAAAACAATTGTAGGCCGCTAGAAGCCGTCCCAAACAATCACTAAATTCTACGGAATAAAAAACTGAATAAATATAAACAATAATAAAACACAATAAACGTGTTTGGAAGAAAGATTGTGGTTGTGTGAACCAAAATAACTTTTATGACCACCACCACCACCACTCAAACCACCACCACCATGAAACCACTAAATTCAATCATCATCACCACCACACTATAAATTAAATCACCACTAGTACTACCACTACCACTAGCACCACCATCATCGCCCCCCCTCCACCCCCCCCACCGGGTTGGCATTCGGCGCACTGGTCACTGACGTCTTCGTGTCGCCTGTCAACGAGCCTCTCGACGCGCTGCTGCAGTAGTTGTGTCATGCACCTCTCGAGGTAGGTGATCGAAGACATCTTGGTGTGGTGGTCGTGAAGGGAGAGTGGTCATGAGTGGTGAGGTTATGAATGCATAGAGATTGTGATTGTAGAGGTTAATTTGATGATGTAGTGTAATGGTGCTGTGGCGTGGTGGTTGATACATGGGGAATGTTTGTGCTATATATGGTGGATGGGAGGTGGAGGTTTGTGTGGTGAATGGGAAGTGGGTGGAATGATTGGAGGTATTTGTATTGATCAGAAGGTGAATGGAATAATTGGTGGTAGTTTTGGTGGACAGGAGGTGGGTGGGTTTTTTATGTCGAGTTTTATGGATTACATGTGTTTTTAAAATATAATTTTTTTACATTTATTACTTTCATCTTTAATTTAAATATATAGAAACAATAACCAACCTTTTCATTCATGCAGTCAATGTAATCAAGCACGAAAGACTGCATCTCCTGGTAGAACTTGTACCTCGCCTCGATCGACGCTTTGCCGCTCGCTAGGTCTTCCGAATCAGTGAGACTGAGTCTGATGCGACTCTGAATCTCCTCGCGATCGTGCTTGTTAAGGCTGTAGCGATTCTCAGCCTCTTGTAACTTCTGTTTTAAAGATTTTAGGACTGGTGCCATCACTTGACCGTTCACTTGGTTGTAGCAGGTGTGCATGTTCCGGAAGGAGGTGGTAGAGAGGTGAATTGAGTGAGGTTTATGCTCTGTGACGAATTGACTATCTGACATTGCTTTTTTCATCTGTAGTTCTTCCCATCCTTGTTCTTTCTCACTGTCCGACTCGTCTTGTGCAGTCAATATGGTCTCTTCGATGCGACGTCGTTCGAGGTCTTTGTGCTTTTGTGAGACTGCGGACATCATGTTGGAGCAGCCCTCGTCATCTGAAACGTCATTGTCGTCTTCCCTGATCAGACGCGACTTGCTGGTTTTGGCAGTGCCGCTGTCGAGTGCGATGAAGTCTTCCCCCTTCGCTTGCTGTCTCTTCTGCTTCAGGAGGTGAATCAGATTTGCATCTGGTATCCCTCCGTCTAGTGGTTTTTGAAAAGATTATTGTTAATTAGAAAGTTAGTTTTGGGAATTATTTTGCAACTTAAATAACGTTTTTTTAATGTTAGAAATTCATGTCAATTCATTGTGTTTATTTGCTGACAATGTAACCAAAGCAGCAAAGAGTTTAATTTGGATAAGTTTAAATGCATTAAAATGTTTAAATGCGGTAAAATATTTAAAGGCTTAAAAATGGTAACGGCGTTAAAAACTTTAACTGTCGTTAATTAATTAACGCGTTAATCAAAAGTTACCATAGATTAAAGCACAACTCTAATTTTTATATATACTATATAGCTTACTTTTCAAAATTTCTGAAAAGTTCTTTGAACTATCTTTATTTTTGCCATCATCACTACTATCATTATCTTCATTCTCAAAACAATCATTTTCTTCAACTTTTATTTCCTCTTTTATTTTATCAAAATTATACTTCTTTTGGCTTTGCACATTCAAATTATCATTTTCATTCCTTAATTGCTTCTGTGTTTTTTTGAGATTTCTGATAGCCTTTCTATTATGGCTGGATTTCTTAATTTTGAAACATTCTCCTCCTTCTTCTTCAATATCAAAACTTAAAATAGATGTAGTAGTTAAAACTTTGCTTTTATTATTTTTTTCAATTGCTAAAGTTTTGTTAATTTTTTGCTGAGAATCATTTGAAAGAACTTTATTTTCTTCATTCGAATTGTCTTTTTCACCATCAGTATCACTATCGTTTCTTCTCTGACGTATGAACCTTCGCCCTTTCATCATTTTTATATTGATTAAATATATGAAAAAGCTATTTATTGAGAAAAATAGACACAATTATTAATTAAAATCTAAACACTGTTTCTTAAACGATTATAGAAACATAGATTCAGAAATCTCTAAACAGCGCTAAATTTTAAAACTAGAATTAAATATATGTCACAATTTAACAAATCTTATACAAACTAAACAATTCTTCAAAATTTCAAATGAATATTTTAAAATAAATATACAAGTTTATTACTTCTTTATTAATCAATAAGAAGTATTCTTTAATAAATAAATATTTTTAAATGTGTAAAGAATTGTTCAAATTGAAGTTATAAGAAGCTGAGTAATTTTCAGAATGGTGTGAATGTGTTTGTAATCGATTTTCTTTTTTGAACCTTGATCTACGATTTTGAAACCAATTTCGGATTTTTTCTTCGCTCACGTTGAATGAGTCTTTCAGCTCTCGTATTTTGCTCTTATTGGGATATCCACCGCACTCTTGATAGGTCATTTCTAGCCATCTTATTTCTTCTTTCGAATACATTTTTCTATTACGTTTAGTTGCCCGTCTTTCGAATGTATGTGAAAACTGGTCGTTGTTTTGTTGGTCGTAACTGTCAATTGATTCGTTGTGTGAACTGTCACTAATGTTAGTATCCCCTAAAGGTGATATGTTTTTATTCGTTGGCGTCGTTGGATGTTTGTCCTTTTTCAAAATAAAATCAGAAAGTTTCAAAAATGATGAATTTTCTATGTTCTGCTTTAATGGTTCATGCTTTTGGTCTGATTGTAGATCTCTTTTATCCAGTCTATAACCATTTAGAGAAGAACAAAAATCAGTTGAAAACACCACTGGTTTAGAATTATTGTTGATAAATTGAGAATACTTTCTAGGGACTTTTAGCATAGCGTTGAAAGGTAGAGTGATGAAGTGGTGTTGTCGGTACATGAAAGCGGGCTGGTAGTTCGATGGCCAGTCACTCTTGCTTAGTTCTTCAATGCTGTGGAAACTAGTTTTTTTCTTTATATTCATCCCAGTGATATGACCTTAAAACATCAAATTAATATCAAGTTCAGGAATAGATTTTTGTTATCCGAACTAAGATTTTATGATGGTTTCAGCAAGTGCAATACGTATTCATTCACTATTTATAAGAGCCCTTAACTGAACAGAGCTTATAAAACATAGACAAAGAAGTAATAAAAGCCCAAAGGGTGTTTGACCACGCCTCTATTACCAATAATTCGATCGCTCAGATGCCAATACTGGCATTTAAAAAGGCTCTTTAGATAATTACTCTGCTTCGCTATACATGTATACAATAAATAAGGATACAAATCATATACTAACTCAATACAAGCCATAGAAAGTTAATAAGTTAGATTAATTGCGTAATGGTGATATACGCAATTGTGGTAAGAAAAGTTCAAAGGATCCGTCATTTTAGGCAAATGACTTCCTAAAATGTATTTATTGTTACCAATTAACCGCTTACATAACACAGATTGATCTTTTCTGTAACATAAACTTGTATCTATTATTTTTTTAGAATTTTTAATAAAAATTTAAACAGGTTGCAATTTTAGTTTAGTATAATTATTCTTATTAGAATACTTTTCAAAAAGAATATATATCAAGAGGCTTCATTTGAAAGCTCTTGGTATTTATTATTTTTTTATTTAATTTTTAAAATAATGAGTTTACCAATTTTTTAAATCTTTTTAGATTTATCATTAATGCATGCAACGTTATAATAACTGATAATAAATTTATAATAAGAAACAAAATAACAAAGAACAAGATTTTTATTTTTTCAATAGTTGAATAATTGTAATAAGTATAGAAATAATTCTTTTTCAAGATAATGTTGAGAAAATTATCCTAAACTTACCCAACACGATTATAGATTATTTAAAGTTTTAAACAAAACTTCTTAATTTTAAGGGATTATTGCATAAGAAAATAAGTAAACCTAAAGATATATTAATATTTTTTACAACTCAGAACAACTTTGAAAACCGTAATTCTCATTAAAAAACATAAGAAAGTTATATATATATTAATGTAAAATTACTGCTTATTTAGAAGACCAAAGAATTTGCTCAAAAATGATAGTTTAAACTAGCTTTAACAATTTCAATTATGAAAATAATTATAAATTTATCATGATCAGAGATTTTATTGGACTTCGCATAGTTCGGTTTTTAGATTGTGTTCGGTAATTTAATGAGTACAATTGGATTGTAAACGCATGGTGATAAAACCTCTTATTCACTTCATTTACTTTCAAGAGGTGCCCTTATAGTCAATGGTAAAGAAAATATAATTAATAAAATATACTACTATATTTAAAGGTATACTAAGACAATTAGTAATTAGCAATTAGTAGTTTGTGTTTATACTAACGCAAATCAACCTAGTGTCAGTTCATGGGAATCCCAACTGGGGTCAGTGTGTATTTGAAAAATTTGTATGCAAATCAAACTACTTAGATTCATGCTTAATTTTGCTTATTTTGCAGACATACTTCAAAACTAGAGTACTTTTAAGGATTCTAAAATATTTTTTAACCCGTAATAATAAATATGTGGATAATACAAATAATCTATCAATGATTTCTATTTTATATTAAGTGGAATAGATGTTATATAAAATATTTATAGTGTGTTCATTTCTTCGTACCCATGCTTTCAAAGTTTACTTTTAACTGGGCATTTAAACGGAGGGCAATAATCAGCTGTAGATAACTAACCAATATACAACTCTAACACATTCATATCGTATAATAAAAATTTCCATTTTTTAAATGAAAAAATAAATTTATTATATTTATTGATATTCGCACAGCTTTTAATAGACCTCTCGTAATCCTATTCCAAAGTTCAAACACCTAGTATTCTAAAAATTAACATGATTTTAAATGAAGTTCTGAATTAAAATAAGATTATACTATAAACTCTCGAGAAATTAAATAAATTCAAGAACTACGATCTTTTTGGATTTTCTAAAACTATAGAAAATATTCTAACTGAATCAATCTCTAAAGTAAACATTTTAAAATTATAATAGTAAGAAAAACTTTTAAATGGCCGGAAAATACAAGTTCGCAATAGACAGAGGGGGAACTTTTACGGACGTTTGGGCCATGATTCCAAGCGGAAGGATCATGGTAACAAAACTTTTATCTGAAGATCCGGACAATTACAAAGATGCTCCCACTGAAGGAATAAGGAGAATCCTAGAGCAGGTGGGCTGCATTTATTCAATAGTAACGAATCTTCAAACCGTATTCGATTCCGTACTGAATATTGAAATCTTATAATTATTCATCAGAGAAATTTATTCTATAAAACTAATACCAAAACAAACAACTACCTCATTTATTTCATTAGAGCCAAGGTAAAGTGGTAAAGGCTGATGAATTGATAGACGCGGGGGAGATAGATTGGATCAGGATGGGAACTACTGTGGCTACTAATGCACTGCTTGAGAAGAAGGGGGAAAGGTTTGCGTTGGCTTTGACGAAAGGCTTCAAAGACCTCTACCTCATTGGAGACCAATCTAGACTGGAGCTCTTCAATTTGGTGAGTCGAAATTACGCAATGCATTATGCAAGGTGGTTTATTGCGATGAAATAAAGATTTAATGCAATACGATGATAAATTGTAATCAAGTACTATATATTGCAATTGATTATTATAAAATAGATGATTAAGAATTAGGAAATGAGTATTATAATATTATAATACGTTTACGGCTATAAAAGTTGTGTAATTTGAATATGGCAGACACTTTTATAAAATTTATATTTCTAAAACCATTTTGCAACAATTTACCTATGTCGAAAAAAGTGTAATAATAAAGAAAGAAATCACTTAACTACTTTTTTTACTTGAAGAATATAGCGAAGAATGAAATATTGTATGAAGAGGTGGTCGAAATCGACGAGAGGGTAGTCTTGCAACAGGATTCGTGTCAGTTGAGCGCGGGCAAAGCTGTCAAGACAACTCCTAATGGAGATAAGGTCTGTAGTGCCTTAATTAACTTAAGAAGCCTCTTTATTATGAATTACATAACTAAATATATTATTAGCTAAATCTGCATTGAATTATTAGATTTTTATTTAATTATTTAAATGAGTTTCTTAAATATATTCTTTTTATTACTAGAATTATTAATAGTTATTTATTGGAAAAAAGTTAACGATCAAAACCTGTCTACCTGTTCATTTAAAAAACGAAAACAGCATAAAAAAGTTGAGCGTTAAACACTTTAAATTTCTCAAAAATAGATAGAAGTTTGGAAATCAGTAAACGTCGATGAAGTAAGGTCTGCTCTTCTCGAGGTCTACAACAGAGGGGTCGAGAACCTGGCTATTGCCTTCTTGCATTCATACTTGTGAGTACAAACAAACATATAAACACGCATACTAAAATAATTACACACACACACACACACACACACACACACACACACACACACACACACACACACACACACACACACACACACACACACACACACACACACACACACACACACACACACACACACACACAAACACACACACACACATACACACACACGCACACACACACACATACACACTAGAGGTCGGACCGGGTACCCGATTTGACCGGGTACCCGCGGGACTCCCGCGGGAACGGGAATGAAAATTAATTTCGGGACGGGAAAAGTCGGGAACCGGGAATAGGTTTTCGGGACGGGAACGGGAACGGGAATCAAAATTCAAATCGGGAACGGGAAAAGACGGGAACGGGAATCAACTTTTAAATCGGGAACGGGAAAAACGGGAATAACAGTTATTGGGATTGGATTCTTTAACAATGATTTTTCAGCAAACTTTTAAGTATGGAAATCTTTATTTCATCGATACTCCATACTTAAAATAAGTATTAAATGCAATAGAAGTGTATAACGAAGCCACCATTGCCAATGTCGAAATCTCCAACACTACATTTGAATTTGTTATGATGAGTCCAAAGATTAGGGAGATTAAAACAAATGGGTGATGATGAAAACTTTTCAGATGACATCAAAATGGTCAGTTATATTATTTTAATTTTATAAATTAATACTTTGAATTTGAATGATTAATTTCCAAATGATTGCTCAGTTGATCATTTCGACAAAAGAAAAGATGCCATTGATCTTATTCATATGACAGCATGTCTGTTGCATCCTCAGTACGAAAGAATAATAGGAAAAAAGTTTGGGATAGAAAAGAAATAAATACCAAGACTTTCATTAGATTAAATTTAATTCTATTTTGTACAGCCAGACCAAGCTGCAGTGCCGTTGAGAAAAAAAATAAATGATGGTTATTTAGACCTATTATGTTTGTTTTTATAACAAAATTATAATAAAATTATTATACTATCAAATTATACGAATGATTTTATATTTGCAGTTGTGGAGAATAAAAATGTTGTCAAAAAACATATTTCTAACATTATTGAAGAATTAATAATAATGAACGAAGAAAAAAATTCAGAAGAGGATGAATTGTACAAATATTCACAATTACGTCCCAAAAAATGGAAAATTATAAAGATGTTTTTTTTATTGGAATAAAATGAGCAATTTTAAAATACTACAAGAAGTAGCCAACATTTTGTTTAGTATATCTGCAAGTTATATTCGCTGTAAACGGAATTTTTCAATATGTGGTCGTTTAACTTCAGACCCAAAATCCTCTTATTTGAAAGCTGAAACTCTTAACGGTTTAACCCGTGTGAAAAGAAATAAAGACTTTATTGAATTACTCAAAAACAATGACCAACTTCAATACTTTCATTTCAATAAATATTTGAAATTTAAATCGTGTTTTTTTTTTATTTATTAAAAGAAATATTCTCTGACTTTCAAGTAACAAATTGTAAGAAATGTTAGAACTAGCAAGTTTGGGACCAGTGAAAACGGCAGCGAAAATGAATAAAAAAACAAAAAGCTTTCGGGAACGGCTCGGGATGGGAAAAAAAATTTCGGGACGGGACGGGACGGGAATCAAAATTCTGATGTCCCATCGGGAACGGGACGGGACGGGAAAAAACCTTTCGGGAACGGGACGGGACGGGAATCAAAATTCTGATGTCCCATCGGGAACGGGACGGGACGGGAAAACAAATTTCGGGAACGGGACGGGACGGGGAATGAAAAATCGTCCATGTCCGACCTCTAATACACACACACACACACACACACGCAAACAAACAATTGTTATTCTCTCCCGTGGTTCTGATGCCTCTTAGTTCATGTAATTGAAAATAATCGTTTATTATATTTTCTTGCCTGTTGTACCGTTCTAGATGGGATGGGAATGAGAAGGAGGTTGCGAGAATTGCAGCGGAGATTGGCTTCAAGAACGTGGTCTTGTCTTCCGAGGTGGTCTCAATGCCCAAGATGGTGCAACGTGGATCCACTGGTAGAGCGGTTTTATGTATTTTTTTATTGTAAAAAATAAATTTTATGTTATTTTTTGTGTGAATAATTTTAATGAACTCAAATAGAAAATATTTTTTTGGATTGATTTATTTATTTATCATAGTGATGAGACTCATGAATTATTTTACTGGTACGAAATTTCTTAGCCTGCGTCAATTCCTACCTGACTCCATGCCTCGCCAAGTACATTTCCAGCTTCTTCAAGGGCTTCAGCAACCTGCCAGTGAGTCTTTCCAGCCATTCCTGTCTATTCAGTTTGCATATTTGAAATTTTGATAACCAAATTACCAATATGTATGAATAGTCATTGAATTTATTCGCTCATTAATATGCAATAGCGACGCTTTTAGCAATTACTATTCTTTTGATTGATCCATTTTTTGACAGTCTTCTAAAGTGCTGTTCATGCAGTCTAATGGAGGTCTGACTGATGTCGAGAAGTTAGGCATCGTAGTTTATAAAAATAAATATTCAGTGTATTTAGCATATAAAAATATAAAACTTTGAAATACAAGACATGATGATAACCTTAATACATTTCCTGTAAATATGAATATTTAAAAAAAGATTAATGTTTCCTCAGTATTGCTATAATTATCTTTTCTATCCTTTTTTAAAGTTTCACAGGCAGCAAGGCTATAATATCAGGCCCTGCTGGAGGTGTGGTGGGCTGTTCGTTGACCACCCCTCTTGTGAACACCAGCACACCAGTCATCGGTCTTGACATGGGAGGTTAGGTGTACAATTTTAATGCTTCGTAGAATTGATTATAATCGAAAATAATTTGTGTGTGATTTTTTTTATTTTTTAAAATATATTTATTTGAATAGTGATAGAAATTTCAATGAAATACGTTTAAAATAGTAAAACCGCATAAAAATTCTAAAAAATAAAAAAATCATAACTTTAAAAAACACCAAAAAGTTGAAAATAAAAAAAAAACTGGAAAAAAACTTTTTTCTGTCAATGCAGGCACGTCGACAGACGTAAGCAGATACGCGGGTTTGCTGGAGGAAGTGATGGAGAGTAGCATTGGCTCCATCAAAATTATGAGTCCACAGGTGAGATGAATATGTGAATAATTAAGATTTTCTTTTCTACATAACTTTTGAAATTTATTGATTTTTGATAAATTCATTAAAATTGATTTTCGTTTACATTCAATTTTCAAACCATGAGATAATTTTATCAATTTGAAGGAAAAGGTTTAATTTAGCAATTTGCAATAATTTTCCCCAATTTTTTCCAATTTTTATTTATTTATTTATATATTAAATAATTTTTCATTTTTCAGCTGGACATTCACACAGTGGCTGCGGGAGGAGGTTCGATCTTGTCGTTCAGGTCAGGCCTCTTCTACGTGGGTCCAGAGTCGGCAGGTGCCCATCCAGGTCCTATGTGCTACCGAAAAAGTACGCAAGATTCAAAAAAATGAATGATTGAGATGGCGTTTTGATATTTTTTTTATAGAGTTTTTTCTATTTCATGAATTATTGAACAAATAGTTGTAGAATTCGTTATTTAACATTTTAAAACGGTTTTATGAGTGTTTATTTTCCAGATATTTCGAAATTATTTCATGTGAATGTAAAATAAAAAATATAACATGCAAACACTAATAAAGCGATTAGAAATTAATTATCATTCTTTTATCTCTCAACCACACCTTCCAGACGGCCCTCTAACCATCACCGATGCCAACCTGATGCTAGGCCGTCTTCAACCTTCGTACTTTCCCAAGGTATTCGGACCCACCGAAGACCTTCCTCTGGACTTCGACAGCGTTAAAATTGCCTTCGATAAGTTGACCAAAGAGGTTTGTTGATTAGAGTCGTGAGAAGTTTATATTTAGTTAGTGATCGCGTAACCATGATCTTTATTTATTTTCATTAATTAAAAATCCTCTATTGGTTTTTTAATCAATATAATGTTTAAATTTTTTCCCCAACTATCTCAGAACGTTTAGTTCAAAAAGTGTGATAATATCTAGTTTTTATATTATGTATCGAACTATATTTTCACCATCCTCATATTTATATTTCGTTTTCAAAATACCCTAAACACCCAAAGGCTGTCACAAAAGCAACCACCTCCACTCGCATCCAACCACATGGCAGATCAACATCTACAACGAACAAAACGGCTCCAAGCTCATGACGCCAGAGGAAGTGGCATTGGGTTTCTTGGAAGTGGCGAATGAGTCGATGTGTAGACCCATCAGGAATCTAACTGAGGTTTTTGCCCTAATACAAACTTCTCGTTTCAAATCTATTACTTTTAGAAATTCAAAAGTTTATATTGGTTAATCAAAATTATGAATTCAATGAAAATCACTTTGATTTGTTATTCTAAAAACGTCGATGCAAACTATCGAATAAAAAAGAAATTAAATGTCCAAGGAAAATACTGTATTTAAAACTCTCATACAAATACAGGCGAAAGGCTTCAGGACCTCAGACCACGTCTTGAACAGCTTCGGAGGCGCTGCAGGCCAGCACGCATGCTCCATCGCCAGAATCCTCAACATCAAGAATGTCTTTGTGCACAAGTGAGGGGTATTGGCGTATGGGAAAAATGTCTTTCTGCGTCGTTTAGAAAGATTCTACTTTTTAAACGATTATTCGCCTTTAAGCATGGCCTTTACATTGCACCTTATATCTCATTAGTATCCTTGTGCAGCCTATCATGCATTTTGTTTCAGGCATTTCTTTATGAGACTCTTATTAAGAGGCTACTACTCACTAAAAATTTAATTTTATGCTATGATAAAACTTCGCTTCTCAGGTACTCGAGTCTCTTGTCGGCTTACGGGCTTGCACTGGCCGATGTTGTGGTAGAACGTCAGATTCCGTGCTCTCTGAGCCTTAAACCTGGTTATAATCTCTATTTTATTACCACATTTCGGTAAAAGTTGAATTGTTTAAACTAATTGGAATTAATTTAAACACCAGAAAACTATCAAAAAATCAACGTGATGGCTCAAGACTTGATTGATAAGTGCTGTTCAGGCCTGGAAATGAAGAGTTTCAACAAGTAAAAACATATTTTATTGAATGATTCGTCATATGCATGAAATGAATAAATAAAATGAAATCAAAAAGTTAATGAACATTTAATTAAATACATTTATTTACGCAGAAACCGAATTCAGACTGTGGTCTACCTGCACATGCGCTTCGAGAACACCGAATGCTCCCTCATATGCACCAACGGACCAAAGTTCCAATACTCGTACGACTGCCGCCAAGAAAACATTCTTCAACTCTTCCTCAACAAGTGAATTTCAATTAATATTTAATGACAAGTGCACTTTTTCATTTAATTTATCTGTTCTCGCAAGTATCTATAAGCGTGTGTGCAATTTAAATAATTGAAAGTTTTTTTTAGACATATATACTATATCTCACTTCCCACAAAAATCCAAAAGGTTTGAGCAGGAGTTTGGTTTCCTGCTGCAGGACAGGGTCGTTGTGGTCGACAGTATCCGAGTGAAGGCACTTGGCAAGTCTCTGATCAAGTCAGACTTCGAAGATGACTCAGTCGCCACTTGTCACTCGCCTGACGTTGTAAGTTATAAAGATTTGCATATTATCTTTTAATATTCAATTAAATCATGTTTAATATTTTCTTCAAATTAAGTTTTTTTGAAAAGATAAATTATTATTTCTATTGGATATCAGATCTGGAAAAACATTTTAAGAGCTTTTGAAATAAAGTGGTTATTGGTACGACTATTTTTTGTTAAATTTATAATTATAATCTTTTCTGTTTATTTTGCATTTTTATTCACAAATTTTCACAGACGAGGCAAGTCTACTTCCAAGGAGGCTATCTTGAAACTCCTGTCTACAACCTCGCTATGAGCTGTCTCGAAGGACAGATCAACGGACCTGCTCTCTTGATAGATCAAAATAGGTACATTTATTAACGTATCGATTTTTATCGAGTTCGATAAATTAGTTTTTAAAATGTGAAATTGAATTGATTTCAGAGAAGTATAACGGAAAGTATTGACACATTTTTGCGTTTAGAGATCTTTCAAATAAAAATTTTTTTTAATTGACAAGTTTTTCATTTTTATATGTTTATTCCAATAACGTTAAAATACCTAAAGATTATAAGATAATATTTATAAACTGTAACAACGACTCAAAGCACAATTCTGATTGAGCCTGGAAGTGTGGCAAGTTTCACAAAGAAGGGAGATATCTTCATAAATGTTGGTTTTTTAAGTTTTCGATTTTAGATTATAACTTTTTTAAACTGCTATATAAATATTATTTTAAAGGTCTATTCACAGTATCAAACCCATTCTACTCATAATATGAATTTGTAATCACATCCATTTCTACAAACCTCAAAACAGCTTCAAACTGAAACTGTACAACCAAAAATAATTTCAGGTACAAAGTTTCAAAAAGACTGACGTGGACCTGCGCTTAGACCCTGTGAACTTGTCTCTCTTCGGTAACCGCTTCATGGGAATCGCTGAGCAGATGGGAAGGTTTGTAAGAGGCTTAGCATGGAGTTTTGTGATCGATTGGTTTTTTTATTTAGACAAAAGTTCCGAATAAAAAAAATTAATTTCGACAATACCAGAATCTTGCAAAGAACAGCGGTATCCACCAACATAAAAGTAAGTCTTAAACCTTGAGAAAAAGTGAAAGTTATAAAACTTTTTCACATTAAATAAAACAAAAATTTAAAATTTACTTCAATTTTCGAAAATAATTTCTAAAAACAACAAACTTTCTCTGGCTTACAGGAACGCCTCGACTTTTCTTGCGCCTTGTTCGGTCCCGATGGAGGACTCGTATCGAACGCACCACACATTCCAGTGCATCTCGGCTCAATGCAGCAGGCGGTTCAATACCAGGTTCAGCTCTACATACGCTTCATTTATCGTTTCAGAAGTTTCGTGTCTATCGATACCTACATGAAGTGGTCCTTCAATACATGCATGATATTCCACTGCCCAGTATAGCATATACATTTATTGAACAGGTTAAGAGCATAGGCGATCAGATAGAAGACGGTGACGTCATTTTGTCGAACCACCCAAGCGCTGGAGGCAGTCACTTGCCTGACTTGACTGTCATCACGCCAGTCAGTCTATTCTAATACTTCTGTTACTGCTGGTTCTATTGTATGTAACGGTGGCATAGTTATTTCAGATAAATTGTTTCAATTTTTAGTTTAATTGTATAGATTAGTTAACAATTTAATTTTTTTTATTTGTAGCAAATTAATAATTAATGTCGAGTATTCGTCTATCAACTTTCTCTCCATGCATATCACAGATTATTACTCCATAGACTACATAATCATTTTTTAGCCTACATTCATTTAAATGTAAATTCAACACTTTCCAGGTATTTTACCAGCAGTCGAGCAAGCCTGTATTCTACGTGGCTTGCAGGGGTCATCATGCGGACATCGGCGGCAGCACTCCTGGCTCGATGCCCTCCAACTCGAAGAGCATCCACGAGGAAGGCGCTACCTTCAAGTCTTTCTTTCTCGTTAAGAAAGGGCACTTCAATGAAGACGGTGAGTGCTTGAAGTTTATGCTATGAACAAATGGTATGATAGGGTTTGGCCTAAAATGTATCAATTTAAAGCTTGAAGTTTTTTCACAAATAATTGTCTCTAAAGTTATCATGATTTTTCCAAATATTGCAGAATTAGTTGCTGCCTTTAATGAGCCTGCAAAGTACCCAGGTTGCAGTGGCAGTCGCAACCTCAAAGACAACATCAGTGACTTGCACGCTCAAATTGCCGCTAATAAAAAAGTTTATATTTGTTTGAACGCTGTTATAATAAAGTTTAATTTTGGAAAATGAATATACATTTTTTTATTGTTAAATTTTGCAATATCCAATTGTGAATAATTTATACAAATTTTCTTTTCCATTCTATGTAACAAAAATTAATATTGGTTTTAAATCATTATTTTTCAAAAAATTAATGTTTTTTAAAAATCTTCCCAGGGCCAGTCGTTGATGATTACATTGATTCGAAGCTACGGTCTTGAAGTGGTCCAGTTCTATATGAAGCATATCCAGGTTAGTCAAACACCCTATTATAAATTCTCCAGTTTGTTATTTATTATTAAATAAGTTAATGTATCATTGTATGAATCGAAGCTCCACTTTTTTGAACAATTAATTGGAAGTTAGATAAAAAAAAATTCTAAAAGGTCATATAATAGTTCATTACACTTTTTTTTATGAAATCCCGAAGCACAATTTTTTAAAAGCAATTTTGAAAACACGTTCTCTAGTTGACGACCAAACACGCTGTTTGCGACCTGATGAAGGCGTTTGCCGCCAAGATAGATTCACCACAGAAAATGCTACAAGGTCAAGATAAGATGGATGAAGGATTTGTCATCAAGTTGACCGTGACAATTCATGATGATGTTGGTCAATTTTTTTTCTTTGTCGTTTTTATCAATTTTATGAGTGAATTTTCTTTTAATAATGACTTATTTCAATAAAACTTGTATTTATTAAAAAAAGTGTTTTTTCCATAGTAAAAGTATTAATATTAAATATTAACATTTACATTGGTATGAACCACGCTTTGTGACATGCCAGGGTACTTCAGTTTTTGACTTCAGGGGAAGTTCGTGCCAAGTGTACGGCAACATAAACGCTCCCAAGGCTGTCACTTACTCTGCCATCATCTACTGCATCAGATGCATGCTGGGCAAGGATATTCCTCTAAACCAGGCAATTTTGCTTTCGTGCTTTTTTTGTGTTAAAAATTGTTGATAACAGCTACTAAAGAAAATTTTATTTTTTTATTTTTTATAATTTGAAAACTCGATGAAGGTGAAAGACTTCACACGAGATGTTATATTACTGTATAGCTCTCTGAATAATTTTTAAACATAACCATAGTTTCAAAATGAATTCCAAAAATGAAATCACAAGTTTAAAACTTTCCAATATCTCAGTCCCTTTCTCTAATTCATGCAGGGCTGCTTGGAGCCTATTAAGATCATCATTCCAGACCACAGCATTCTCAGCCCATCGGAAGAGGCTGCCGTCGTTGGTGGCAATGTACTGACGTCTCAACGTTTGGTAGATGTCATCTTCAAAACCTTCGGAGTTTGTGCCGCATCACAAGTTTGTGGAAGTGTGAATTCTTTGGAGGTTTTGCGTTTGAGGGAAGTTATAAGATGAAAAAAAGAATTATTAATGGCCTTTCAATATCCAAGATAATATAAGTATACATATTTTGAAAACGAAATCTTAAAAGTTGCATATTATTAAAGCAAATATAAAGTTATTTTGTCAATTAATTACAAAATTCTTTCATTAATTTTACAACAAACCCAAAATAAAAGATTATGTCGAATAAATCCTCAAATACACACAGGGTTGCATGAACAACATCACGTTTGGTGACCACTCTGTCGGCTACTACGAAACGGTTGCAGGAGGCGCTGGAGCGGTGAGTGGTTTGGAGCAGATGGAAGAGAAGTGGGATTGCATGATAGTTTAAACATTATCACTAAAGACTTATAAAATTCTGTGTATTGAAAGTCAAATATATTTAAACTGTATTTCATATTCAGTATTCATTAGAGACCGACCGAAACAGATATTTTTATTTCGGCCGAAACCGAAATAAGGCCGAAATTAAAATCCCATTTTCGGCCGAAACCGAAATTAAGCCGAAATTGAATATCAATTTTCGGCCGAAACTGAAATCAAACCGAAATTGTAATCAGATTTTCGGCCAAAGCCGAAGCCGAAATCGAAATTTTTTCCAACTTTTATTAAAAATGAAAAAATAGTATTTAACGATGACAATGCCAGTTTAATAAGTAAATCCAAACAAGCGTATATTTTAAGCCAAAAAATAAAATTTATTGTTGTTGACAAGCTTTGCTTTGGTCAGACTGACATTTTGTAAAAAAACTTCCAAATAGGATTCAACGACATTCTCACAATTTAATTTTGAATTAATTAATCGAAGCCAAATCTTCTCGTTCTTTCGACTTATATATAGTGTTTTTCAAAGCATGGATATCTAGAATTCCACATGCTTGTATATTATATTCGAATAATGTGTGTGTGTGTGTATTTGTGTGTTTGTGTGTGTGTGTGTGTGTGTGTGTGTGTGTGTGTGTGTGTGTGTGTGTGTGTGTGTGTGTGTGTGTGTGTGTGTGTGTGTGTGTGTGTGTGTGTGTGTGTGTGTGTGTGTGTGTGTGTGTGTGTGTGTGTGTGTGTGTGTACCTCTAATAAATTGACCCTCTGGATCATTGCCAAAGATGCATTTAACTTTCCCATCACATCTAATAGATATCTTATAGAGATGAGAATCGAACCCAAACTTAATAATTCAAGTTCGATTGAGGATATACAGATACTTACTTTTGACAATAACATTTTTTCAAACAAATGTTTTAAGAAATAGAATTTGCTTAAAAAAAGTTTTGTTAAATATCATCATTGAACGTATGCCAATAACTTAAATTTCAAATAAATGATTGTTGTTCCAGATGCTTGTATATGTTATACGAATAATTAGTCTGATGACACCCATAAATCAATCAACCACGATAACTAATAGATATCTAATAGAGAATCGAATCCGAACTTAATAGTTCGATTGAGAATACAGATATATCAGATAAACTACATAAATAAATAAAAATTTCGGTTTTTCGGTAAATATGAGATCCATTTCGGCCGAAACCGAAAATGAGCCGAAATTACAAAATTATTTTCGGCCGAAACCGAAAAATTGCCGAAATTGTAAAATTAGATTCGGCCGAAACCGAAAAATTGCCGAAACTAAGAAAATTGGCAATTTCGGCGCCGAAACCGAAACCTAACCGAATTTCGGTCGGTCTCTAGTATTCATTAACTTGTTTGGAACTTTCACAAGAGTCCACAAATTGCAAACAACAGGGCCCAACCTGGGACGGCAGAAGTGGAGTGCACACACACATGACCAACACGCGAATAACTGACGTTGAGATTCTAGAAAAAAGGTGCTTTTCAAGTTTTTTAGATTAAATTGTAAGAAAAAAAATTCAATTAATATAAGAATTTATGAACTTTCATTTATCAAAGCAATCTTTCATCAAACAAAACTATTCGCACAAACTCCAATACTATTCTTCAGGTATCCAGTAATCATAAAAACTTTCACATTAAACGGGGGCAGTGGAGGCAAGGGCAGGTTCAAGGGAGGGGATGGCGTGATACGAGAGTTTTTGTTCAGAAAGGCTTTGACTTTATCGGTGTTGAGCGAGCGAAGAGCCATCCATCCTTATGGCATGAAAGGTGAACTGGTGTTTGCATTGATAAATATGAAGAATTATAATTTAGTGTCGAGAATTATTTATCTATTGTTTTTCAAAAAAAAGGTTTAAACATTAAATAAAAAATTATTTCTCATTATTGATTAAAAAAGTCTATTTTTAAATTCACTAATAAGTATAACGGACATTTATTTTTATTTTATTAAAAACTGAATAACATTATTTAAGAAAACAGTTTTAAAATTTAAATCATTAAAAAAAGTTAAAATAATTTTTGAAACCATCAATAATATTTAAAAATATATATAAAATGATTATTCTTTTTTCGTTAGGAGGCCAAGAAGGTGCATGTGGAGTAAACCTTCTGCTGAGGCGTGAAGTGACCTACAACCTAGGAGGCAAATGTACCATACAAATCGAGCCATGGGTGAGTGATTTCTCAATTTTTATAAAGAAGAAAAAGAAAAAAAAGTTTATTAAAAGATTGTTTAACAAAATTAAAATGTTCTATTTTTTTTATTGATATTTTAACAATCAATGATTTTGAGTAATTTATAAAATTAATCTTCATAGTTACTCATCAACAAAAAAATCACATTGTACAGGATGTGTTCAGGCTTAGTACTCCAGGAGGAGGGGGTTATGGTTGTGAGAAAAATGTTTAAACTTTTACGCTTGCTCATGTATCAAACGAGGTCAAAGCTTTTTTTAATTCAGAAGTATGCACTTTTTGCATAATGGTCGCGGTGTTTGATTCATTTCCATAATAATAATTTAGATTTCATGAAAAATGTTCTATTTCGATTTATTTTGCGGTCATTTACTTAATCAAAATTTTAAAGTTCTAATTTAAATATATGTCTACGCTTTCACAATAATCTACTTTATCTGTATAAAGAAGATTAAGGTGAAAGTGCAGACATCTATTTAAATTAGAACTTATAAATTTGGCCTTGAAAACCTTTACTGATTTTTAATATTCTGACTAGCTAAACAAATCAGATAAAAAAATATTTGGAATACTTTTTAGTGTCAACAAAAAAAAAATATTTATAAGAATGAACATCTTAAATGTTTAGAAATTGAATGAAAAAAACGGATAATAAAACAATTTAATCAATGAATGTTAATCTCCGAAGTAGTCGAGTGACGAAGTGGTGGAAAGGGCCTCCATCATGTGGTGAATATGATGCGCCTTTGCCCATTTGTCTGTTAAGAATATTTCAAAAGATTATATAAAAAATTAGACCATTTAAATAAGAATACTAAAAATATACTTTAAAGTTTAAACAAGCAGAAAAATAACATTTAAGAATCAATAATGACTTGGAAAAATGTTGTTCAATTTTTTAAAGGTATTACCGTTCCAGATGTACGAAGTGATCTTATGTATGATGTATGTTCCTAAGATAAGAACAGCCAAGCAGCAAGCCAAGAATCTGAAAGGATACAAGCCCAAGATATTTGGATCGACAGGGGGGTCTGAGCATAAAATGGCATTTTTTAAATATATAAAAATAAATATAGTAATGAAATATTTTTTTATAATAATAGATATTTATATATTTTGATATAATAATTAAAATAAGTATTAGAAAAGATTATTTTGTAGTTAAAATTAAATAATTTTGTCAAACAAATCCAAAGACGAAAAATCTCAATTTTTGGTTTATGAATAAACCATGTATTTAAAGTTATATAAATACTCACAGTAGCTTGCAGTTTCTAGGAAAAAATAAATAAATAAATTATTTGCGTTTAGTTTTCAATATGTCTACATTCATTGAGATGTTGAATCTTTTGTGTCTATTAAAATATTTTCTTTTTTCTACAAAAAACTTTAAAATATAGGTAGAAAATATATCGCTTCACCGATATAGAGAGCACAGTACAAATAGGCTTCACTTCCAAAACTCTGGTTGCTCAAATCATCATTTGCCCACACCCAAAAGGCATTTTTCCCAATATCAGGTATTTGCTCAAGCCATCTTGTGATTGGAAAAAGCTTAAAATAACTTCAAAAGTTTGTACTACTCTAACCGTAGTATAGAGATAAAGCAATATTATAAAGTTAAAATTAGTTTTAGAATAAACTTACTAAAAAATTAAATTGGTTTAATTGTAAAATAGAAATAATGTACTCACCTGTTATGTCTTTTATTGCGTGTGTCGACGTTTTGTGCCACTTTTATTGGAAACTTCCAGTTTTTGAATTCCAGAAACGATGACATCCAATTTTTATTATCGGCTTTGGTAGCACACTTCCATCTAGTGCAAAAGATTAAACAAATTCTCCGAATCACTCATGACTTTTGTTTAATCAAAAATGCTAAAGCCTAAAAATGATTTATACGATTGAAAAATATTGATAAATTTAAGTGGAAATAATTTTGTTTAAAGCTTTCTTTTAATTTTTTCACAATTGAATTAATAATAGAATCAAAATGCACAGTTTGTAATTTTTCTTCAAGTCAAATCAAAACCACTCCAAACCTAACATCGTCCGTATTGAAAACGCCTGACTTCGACCAGACCATCAGTCCCATTCTGCGCACGGCATTCTTACTAGGAACATCGTCTTTGTGAGAAGAATAATTACGATCTATGAATATCATTATAATTATTAATATACAATACAATATTATTGTATTGTATTGTATTATTAATATTACTAATATTGAAAGAATTGAATATTTAATTAGTAGTGTTTTACCTTGCTTACTTTTCACCACTACAGCTATAACTGGTGTAAACTTGGGAATGCCTTAAATAGTGCTGCAGTTGTGAAAACTAGAAAACTAGTATTTTATAACATATTATTAAATATACTTACAATTAAATTTTTATTAGAAATACAAGTTTTCTACCTATCAGACCCGTAGCCAGAAGGGGAGTATGAGGGCTATGCCCCACCCCACTTGAAGTAGAATTTTGTTTTAAATTATACAAAAGCTTTTATTTAATAAATTCAACCCTTCCCGACTTTTTTTTCGCACTTAAACGGAAAATCTTGGCTAGAATTGCATTGGACTCGTCGCAATATAAACTCGTCGCGAAATTTTTTGTTTAAATTTTTCATTTTTTGAATAAATATGATTATAAAAACTTATTAATAGTGAAATTAAAAATTTACTCATCGAAACAGGCTAAATGCAGCCTAACGCACTAAACAGGCTGAATGTAAGCTAAAAACTCGTCGCGAAAAAAAAGTTAGGCTACATTTAGCCTGTTTCGACGATTAAATTTTCAATTTCACTATTAATAAGTTTTTATAATCATATTTATTCACAAAATTAAAAAAAATAATATGACTAAATTTCGCGACGAGTTTTTAGCCTACATTTAGCCTGTTTCGTACGTTAGGCTACATTTAGCCTGTTTCGACGAGTAAGTTTTTAATTTCACTATTAATAAGTTTTTATAATCATATTTATACAAAAAATTATATAAAAAAATTTTATACATTTTTTCGCGACGAGTTTATGTTGCGACGAGTCAAATGCATACCCTTGGCTACAGGCTTGCTACCTATATAATGTGGACTAAAACAAATATAATAGAAATTTGAATTTGAAATATTACTTGAAAAACATGTTAAAAAAATCAATTCAGTTTAATAAAAAGTACCGAAACTGTCTGTTTTATGCCAGACATTCGCGTTGGGCATGTCTTTATGAAGAACTGCGGTTCCATTTATGAAAATGTTTACGATTTCACTGTCTGCTGTGATAATCATATCTGTGAGAGATTTTATTGCTGTGATTTTGCGGACACTTAAATGTTGAATTTAATCTTTCATCCTATTTAAGTTTCGAAGGGTCATTTTATATTGACTTTGAAATTTAATGATGAAAATAAATGACTTACTGTCAAAAATTACTGAAAATAATTTTTTAGATATTATTTAGAGCTTTACAAATAATCAGTTTATCGATAAAAAATTGTACACAAATATTTTTTCACATTTTTCAACGCAATCAATAAAAATGCTCTAAAAAATTATAGTTGTCTGCTTAATTGTTGAATAGTATTTAAATAATAAAAAATACTATAAATTTTGAATACATTTAATAAAAAATATGTATTTCTCTTCAAAAGTTGTTAGTGAACCATTTTAAAAACTAAGTATGTTTTTTTATGAAATTATATTTTCAAATTTTTTACCGTTTTTCTTTTTCTTTTTTAGAATCTGCATATCCACTGCAAGGAAATGCTACCTCAATAGATGTATGAAAAATATAATTCATACAATAATGCTTTGAATTTCTAGTTATTACAAAATATACCATACTCTATTGCTAAACTCAATAATAATTAAAAGCATTATTATAGCGGAGTATAACCCGAACGAGCTTCGAGGCCACTTAAGGCTGCATATTTTCATTTGCGCCTATGGGTTCCTAGGGCATTGGTTGCACTCGAACCTAAGACCCTTCAATTATGAATTCTGATCGGGCTAAAGGATCAAGTACTTACAATGTAAGTCTTACATACTTAGGTTTAAGCGTGTAATGAAGACGACAGTCGCAATTTGATTCAGTCATATTCATTCAGTTATATTTTTACAATTCAAATGAGTTTACGTCCATCTGTGAAACTAATCATCAAAAAATATGTTTGAATGAAATAACAATTACTGATGCAAAGCAACTTTAGAGGGTACACGCACCTAGTAATTCCAAGAAACAAATTGTGAAAAGATAAACGGTATATTTCATTTAAATTACTTTTCAAAAATATATTTACAAATGACGCAAATTAAATTAACAACATAGAGTGTAACGTTTATTAAAATAAGTCTTCTATGATAAAAGAATAAGGACAGTTTAAGTAATAAATTAAGTAAATGGTTACTTAATTGCTAAACGATTTTTTGAAAGAAAATTTAATTAATTTATCAAAGCCTTTATTTATACAACATTTAACATGGATTAATTACACACATAAATTAATTACTGAATTTTCAGCCAAATCGGTTTTTATTTCCTATATCATAGAAAAAGAAAGTTCTCATACCGTATTGGTCAACCAGGAAGAAATTAGGGCTTTAGTCATTTCCTTTCATTAGCCTTAAAATCTTGTTAAACAGAAACATTCTACTTAACTATTTGATTAATTGAAGTTTAACATGTTTTATTTTGATCACAACTATGTTTCCGTAGTTCGTCAGTAAGCGTTGAACACTGATAGCTCTCATTGATATGGTTAAAGAAATACTAAATGATCTATTTATACATAAATAGAGTTCATAAAAGCAAATATTTTTCAAGACTTTTGTAAACTTTAAATTTAAAAAAACTTACTAGAGCGGTACACAAAAAAGTTTAAAATTACACTATCTCTAATGTCATTAATATGTAAATTAGTCTCTAATGAGAAAAGAGAACTATAAAAGGAATAGCCTCAGAATCAGGAAAAAGATTTCTTGGATGTTTTTTTAATGAAATTCAAATACAACACGCAAACAATTGAACGTTTTTACGGATTATTCAAAAAAGGTAATTTTTGTTGAAAATATATTTTATTAAACATTATATTAAACGATAATGAATTTTCAAAGTAATAAATTAAATTAATATTTTAACATTTTATTGATTAGATTGAAAGGATTTAACCTTTTCAACATTATATTAGGAGTTTTCTTTCACATCTAAATTCTTAAATAAATAAAATTATTTTTTATAATTAAAAGTTTATTTATTGGAAAATGAAAAAAAAATAATTAGAGCTGTACCGAACACTTTCTTACAATTTGAAATAAAGTCGGATATCATCAATTTCAAAACTGTACTGCTTTTCCTCTTTATACAATAAATTAAAGATCGAAATAAACTTTGTTTTCAAAATAAGCTTTTGGAAATGAAATAAACACGAAAAGTGAGATTTAAAAAAACTTATTCACTATAAAAACTTGTTTTTTCAGATTTTCAAAAGTCTTAATTTTTTTCATTTTTTAGTTTTTCGTAGTTATTCTTCCTTGCCATGTATGCCATTAAATCTTTTTAAACTTTAGAAAAGTTTGAATTTTTTAACGAACAAAACTCGAACTACAAAAATCATTTTCCAAAAAAATGTTATTTCAAGTTTAAAGTTTAGAAAGATTTTCAAATACTTTTCAACTACCATTGAAATTCGAGTAAAGTCTAGTAACTAGTGATTTTTTACACTTAACAGCGCTGACGCTTAATTTAAGCCTTAAAGCTAATACATTGATTTAGTTTTTTGAAGAAGAGTTTTATAATAAGTACCATAAACAATATAAAACACTCATGAAATAACCCAATAAACCATTTCCCAAGTGAACATACAGATTTTTCACTAATTTATATATTTCTATGGAGTCCAATTTTGGACCTAAAAATATGAAAGTGTTTATCTGAGGACTTACGGCCAAACCGATTTCAAAAAGAAGTCATTTGCATTTTTTAAACATGTTAATCTAAATTCAAATTTTTATTAATGAAGCATTCACATCTTAATAAAATTATCATTCTTTTCTGAATTTCTTAGTTTCTGTAGCACAATATAAATACCAATCTTCTTACGCGAACTATAAGTTTTGAATGTTTATTTTACACGCTGCGCTATTTGTGATCGTCAGACTAGCTCATCTTGTAAACCGCATCAAATCATCATTCTATGCTTGCGCCAGTAAGGAACAAGCATACAACGACGCAAAGTTGGCATGTTCGGTGAAATTCCCCATGTGGACAACCATGTCAGGCTAAAACAGCCTCGGAAAAGCTTCCAGTTTCTGTAAATATTGGGGAAAAGAACGTTTTTAGTCTCATAGCCATGTGCATGGCAAAAAACAGGACCAGACAGCTTCAGCCTTTTCTTTTTGATAATTTTGTATATGGGATTTCGATTGAATTCTCTTAAAGAGGGCTTCATTGTTACCGTTTCTGACTTATGGATTTTTCATATTTATCAGAGAGATTGGGTACGGAAGGCATTCAGCTTCTTGCCGTCTTTTTTGAGAAAGCACAAGTTTAAAAACTATAAAGCAGAATTGGAATGATTTATGTGCTGTAACTTTTGTTTTTTTATAGTTCGACTAAGCCAGAATTAATTCCGAAAGCGTATTTACTTGAATATATATAATACCGTTTTCGGTACAGCTTGAGTAGTACTGATGTGTGATATAATTATATATTAATTACTTATCTTATTAAAAAAAACCATTTTTAAAATTCATAATGATTAATGAAATTTAATAAAATGATTATTGTTTATTTTCAGTAAATTAATAATTTTCTACAGAAAAGTAAGTATGTTGGGGCTCTTGGTCCTTTTTTTGATTACAGCCTCTTCGTTTATCCCATTGCAAGGTATTTATTATGGAATTAGTGAAAAATACAAATATAGAGAAAATATTTTGATCCATTCTAAGTGTGAAGATTTTTTATCAAAAGGTTTTTAAGCATTTTGGAAGATATTAATTTTTTCAATAGATTGTTTCCAACAGCTTAAAAGTAAGTTTGAAAAAAAGATATTATTCCTCGATGACTTTCAATTTTATAATAAAATATATTTAGCGAAAAATTATGAAAAACAATATGTTAACAGTTGAAACGAAAGCTTTTAACTTTTTTAATAACTTAACGTTTCAATGATAAATTGTAATAAGTTTTTACAACTTCTGGATCGATTTATTTTGGTAGTGTTAATTTTTAAAAAATTATTTACCAAATAGTTTATTAAGAATTTGAATCAATAAACTGTATATTTAACTTTGCAGCGAGATTTTTCGACACATACGGGTGAGTTTTGATTTACCATTAGAGAACAACTCAGCATTTTGAAATTTTAAATGACTATTGTATAAACTTTCTGATTTTTATATATTTTATGCTATAAGTTCATTACTAAAATATTTTTCGTATATTTCACAGCTCCCTCTAACTCTAACCTACACTTGAACTTATTTTTCCTTTAAGCGTGTGAAATTAAAAAATAAAAACCATTTTCATTAAATCCTTGTTTTTTGCCAGCAAGGCATCACGCATAACAAAGGTTTTTCAAAAACTCTCAACAATGTATTAGTGGGTTTTGCTGAAATGTCTTTATTTTCAAGAACTTTTTGAACGACACTTATTTATTTTCTTAAATCATTTTTAATCAATTATATTTTAAATCTTTTTTACAAAAAGTTATGAATGTCGCATATTTGAACTTTTAAAATGTATACCCATTTTAAAACTCATTCTATTTTTAATAGGCTTAGTTAAAATCACAAATTTCATATCATATTAATTTTACATTACAACTCGGCAGAGAAAAGTTGCATGGAAAAGATGTTGGTTCGACAAAAGAAAATCATGTTATATCTTTATGGAAGAAATTTGCTGCTAACATAAATGAAGGGATTGCGGGCAAAAGATTCGAATCTGAAAGTAGTGAAGAAAATAATTTTCCAAAGCAGAAGCAAGACAATGAGAATGTGGATGAAGAGTTGACGAAAGCAATGAAGGAGGAGGAGGCAAAGGCTGACCGCAGCAAGAGACCATATACGGATCTGACGGCCGTATGTCAGAAGTTTAACTGTGGCCACTTGCAAGTCAACACCTTTCCGTACATCTGGTGTGTCAATGACCACAAATGCTTTTGAAATAAATCATCAATTGACTTATTGCTAGTTCAACAGCAATGATATCATGAAAAAGTTGACAAAATCATCAATATATTCACTAAAACTCGATTATCAAGTCTAGCTTAAAAAACCATTCATAGAGCTGGAACTTGTTTTAATAAGTATTATTATACGTTTTAAATTGTTTTGCTTCTTCATGCTATGAGATCGTATCTTTAAATAAACTGATTAAAGATCTTTTTTTACATGTAAAAACACGGAAAATGACAAATGAAACACGTTATTGTTATGAATAAGCGAATAATTTAGTTAATTATTACAAGTACAGTCATTCAATTATAAAACATAAAAATATTTATTTATTATAATTTAAGACCCTTTCCCATCAGCGAGTTAGATAAACACGATAAAGAAGTATAAGTTAAATGCTTGGTTCATTTAAATTTTAGTTTACTCCAAAAGAATCAGTATTGATTGCTTTTCAAAACATTAAACGGTAGCTGTCTTTACGGAAAAGACATAATATGTCATATTCTTCCACAAATGGCGATTTAGATAAGCGTTGATTGAAATTTCAATTGAAAATATGTGAAGAACAGATAAATTCATATAGAAAGTATTCATAACTGGTCAAGCAGATAAAAATAAATACATTGAAAAATGAGTTTAAATAGTGAACAGATTTATACAAAATTAAGTCTTGAATCAGTTTTAAATATATTTATAAAAATCTCTCAATTTTTATTAGTTGATATTGCATAAAGTAAACATTGTAAAAAATATGTATAAGAATTGCCTTTTTTAGGGCCTTTAACTGATATTTAATTGAAATTTCAATATCAACTCAGATTATCAGTTAAGTGTAATTGAATAAAAATAGATAGAACGAGTATTACTTTTAAATTGCTATTACATATAAATACAAAAAAACGGATAACGAAATGCTTAGAAGATTCTTACTCATTAAAATCATATCCATAAACTAAACGTATAAAAGTTTATGAATTATAAAAGATATATGAAATATTACAAACATTTATCATAAACTAATCGTATCTCTTGTTATTTCAATATTTTAAGTCTTTTTAAAAAGTTCCAAAGTGTTTAGGCCATACAAAATGTTACTGGTCCAAAGGGTGGTTTCATCAAGTAGTATATTTGAACACTTAAATACTATTTGTAAGTTCAAAAACTATTCTTTACATGTATGGTGGAGTTAACGATATTAGAATGATTATGAATATAAACGATTTGTTGGAATATTAAGGCTTGAAATGGTCAGAGTAATTCCCTGAAACGGTTAGCTAATTTGTACTTAATGAAAGTTTATTCGAAAGAATAGATTTAGAATATATCTGGTCTTCAACAAAATTATAAAAATATAAAAAACCATCAATCAAGATCAAGAAAAAAATAGATAAATAAAACTCCAAAATTTGTACAATTAAAAAACAAATTTATATCCATAAAAAAGAAAAACGCAATAATTATATTATAAAATTCATGAAGATTACTTAAAATGTAACTAAAACGATTAATTCATTAGAAAAACTGAAAAATGATAAAAATATTATTCTGAAAAATAAAATTAAGGATTTCTTTTTTTAAAAAAAGTTTAAAGAAAATATATAAATATAATAATATAAAAGAATTAAAAAGATAAAAAAGTTGAGTGACATGAGATAGCAGAATACAGGGGTCAAACGATTGGAGTGGTGGGCACTTGGACCTGGCTGACCTTCAGACTGCGCAGGTAAATGGCCCGAGCGAAGAATGGTATTGATACGAGGAAGAGTGCTGTGTGGTTGGTGGACAGTGATACAAGCGATGGTTTTTATATAGTTAGACGGTTAAAATTATCAGCTCGAAACTGATAATAATTGTAAAGTTATGTTTGTGATCTTTTATAGACTAATGATAGTCAAGTATTTTCTTCGTATTTATCTTTTGTTATTAACTAATTTTGAAGTGGACTGACCCAGTGATAATTATATATGATTAAGAAATACATCTGAAATTATCATATAATTTTGCAAAAAAAATAATTTTTATATAATTATTATATTTGTTATTTGTAATTTTTTAAACAAAATATTAAAATAGAATAAGCCAAACCTATACAGAGGGCTATTAAACCAGGTTTTTCTTTTAAAATATTCCATGTTAGTCCCTTGATTGGAGTGGGTGATTATGGGGATAAATACTAAAGGAAAAATAAATGAAAAATAGACAGCACTAATTTATATAGCACCACAAAAGAAGTTAAGGATTATGTTGATGGATTATATGTTTGAAGCATCGTCAAAAAATATAAGTTAATAAAAACTCAAAAACAATACAAGATCAACAGGCACTATAGAATACTCACCAAGACAACACAGGCGATGATGACAATGATAACTCCGATCGATGTGAAGATGATCACTTTCTTGCGCTCAAACTTGCGGCTTACACTGGAACTGGAGGTTAAAGAGCATTTCAAATTATAGGTATAATATGAAAATATATTTATAATTATAAATATGATTAGATTAAAATTATCTAAAGATAATGAAGTTTTGTAAAAAAATAAGATGTTTAGAAAAAAATCAATGACATTTTTTTACAATGAGGACATCTAGACAAATTCTTTCCTTCTATCGAAAACTGTGGGAAAATACAAAAATCCACATGAAATATTAAAAACTTTATTTAAATTATTTATATATATTTATAGATCTTCTTATCTAACTGTATGCAAACAATCTTCAAATAATCAAATAGGTATTATCAAATATTATCAAGTGCATAAATACATTTCTGGTGCATATGACCAGCTTTTCTGTAGTGAAAATTATGATTTGAAATACATTAAACAACATTATTTTATGAAAAGGTTCACACAAGGTCCTACTAGGAATGGTTGTTGGCAATGGACACACAGGACTCGAACCACACCAGGACCCAATGTCCTTCCCACATTTCGGTCTAAAACAACTATCAGCTTGCTATGGGAGTGATTGGTTGAGAGATTGTGATTGGTTAGATTTAATAGAAAGGATGATATGTTAATTGGATCAAACTTGCCCTATTTTTTAACTTCGCTTTGAGGTTGCTAGTGGCAATAACAGCTAAAATACAATTCAAAACGTAAATCATCACAAATGCACTCAATAAATAAACCCAAATACAACTCCATACACAACAACACCATCAACTGCTACCATGAAGTCCTTGGGCAGGCTACCCTATGAGAGCCTGCCTTGCAGACGAGTAAGCATCTGCACTTGCACCTCACATACTTCTTGCCAAAAGGGGCGGCTTTTATTGGCTATGTTTAGAAATGGTAGATTTAAGTTTTGAGATAGTTGATTAAATTATTTACTATTCTTTAATTTTTTTGAGTTACATTTTATTATTATGAAAATGTTTAACAAATCAAAAAGAAAAAAAAACATATGTAACAGAAAATTAAACTGAGAAGAAATTAAACCTACAGTGGCTTCGTTGCATTTTCCACATTTTGTCACGTGGCAATCTAGCTTGCCTTCAAGGCTCAGAAGGTTCTGACAAACTCTGCACTTTATGGATGGAGCTCCTCCATTGTTGGGGTAGATGTACGTTTGGGGCTGTTCGTCTGCATCGGCTTCATCGACATGTACTTCACTAGAAATGCTAGCTGTTTAAAGGTTTATAATTATGATTAAAGTAAGATATTTCATTTTGAGATAGGGTTTTTAAATTGTTAATGTTACTAAACTAAAGTAACTAAAGATTGTGTGTTTGCCATCTAGTTTTGATAAATGAAAAACATTGAATTTGAAATGATAATTCATAAAATACAAATGAATTATTAATCAAACAACTCTATTTTACAAATTAAAGGAGTTCTTTCATTCGACATTTTATTTTTAAAAGAGCATATGACAACAGGGTTAAACTAAGGTCTATTATTGACAATAACTAACTTTCTTAATTTTCTTTAGTCTTGTAAATAACTTTTTTTTTCTTCAAAAATATTCTATAAATTATTTATAAATTTTTAAATACGATATTATCAATATTTTTAGTGCTTGTTGAGAACTATAAAAAAAGACAAAACATATTATGTATGAGTTTTAAAGGATTCTAAATTAAAGACTAATTTTTCATAATTTAATACAAACACTTGCTTCAAAATTGATTTTATTAAACGAATTTCAACTGGATGTGGGTTCACAAAGGTATTTGGCAGTTTTGTAGTAAATCGACAAAACATATTGAACGATGAAGATTATTAAAGAAAAACGATAAAAATGAATAGACTTGAGAATATGAAATATTGAAAAATATTTTTTTTAATGTAAACAGACCATCGATCAAGATTTTATGAATAGTTGGTTTTAGTTCTATACATTCAAAAGTTACTTAATATTTATATGATAATTTTAAAAAAATATTTTACAAGTATTTATATAATAATAAGTTCGTAACTATCAAGTTCCAAAAAGATGGTTTTAAATGGTTTTTAAAAAGTAAACCCGCATTTTCAAACAATTAAACGTAAAAAATCATACAAAGCTTTCCGAATTTTCTACTTTTGGATTGAAATTAGTGAATAACCATCATCAAAAGTAATGGAAAAATAAACAAAAGATGAGCGGGTATTATTTTCCTAAACAACTTTTAGACCATGGAGAAAGATACAATACAATGGATATCTTTCTTTAAACTTTAATACTTTATTACAAACCCTTAAAATATAATAAAGTGTTATAATAGTAATTCATGGAAAAGATCAATATAGATTTACTTTGCAATCTCAAAGCCTGAAGTAAAATATACTCGCGTTTTTTTATTTTATAATTGCAAAAAAAGAATATATTTTAAATATATACTTTAGAAAGCTTCATGAAGTATTGTTGTTGATTAAATGTAGCTATTAAATATTAGCTGCTAACATACATATTTCATGGCTAAACAGTTTTGTTAAGAAGATAAGATAATTAAAGTAAAACATACAAAATCTAAACCCCTGCTAGAATGGTGGACATTCTAAATTATATGTCGATGTAGATTGAGTTTGGTATTAAAGAAAAAAAAAACGGCGATATCTTAATGGGTGAAAGAGCTACCATTTATTATTACTGTTAATAGATATCGGAAAAAATCTTTTTCAATTCTTTATCAGTCTTTATTTTATTCATGATAATTTTATTTCGGAAAAATAAAACATGGAAGCTATATAAGTTGAAACTATATGAAAAGCGATTCAAATTCATTGTGACAAAATAATTTTATTAGCTTTAGTCGAGCTAAACCATAATAACATGTTGAATAATTCCAAAGGTTATTAGAAAATCGATTATTTTAAAAGTTCTATAACATTTATAATATCTTATTTCGTTTGAACTTAGTAAATGTAAGTTATCCTTGAAAATGACTTATCAGGTTTAATAGCATGAGAAATACTGAGATGTTTAAATGTTTGAAGAAACTAGTTAAAAATTTTTTCATTTGTAATTTTTTGTGTGGATTTTTCTTAATATATTGTAGCTACATGAAATGTCATAGTTGAAGTCAATTATTTAGAAAATCACTTATAAAAGCAATCATCCATTACATTTTTAATGATAAATGTACAAGTGTTGTAATTGTGAATGATGATGATTATTGTCTGAGCAATTGATCGGATCGAGAGATAAAGTCTTGAAGATTCAATAAATCCAAGAAGGATTTCAAAACTTTGAACAATTACAATAGTTTCATAAATATTTGGAAATTAATCAAAGCTATATATATATTTGTATTAATTTTTTTGGTAATAATACTTTATAAAAACCATTTTATAAATATATGATGTAGATTTTAGTAAAAGCTTTTAACAACTGAAATGTTATAGTATGAACAAAAACTAGAATGAAACATAAAAATTCGCAAACATATATCAAAGAAATCAGTAGTTGAGAAACCAATAAATTCAGAATAAATATTATGAAAAAATAACGGGAAAATGAACGAAAAAATGTATAATTATATTAATTTCATAATTTTGAATAAATAATAGCATTAGCCTGAATGCAGACACATAAAAAACAAAAAACAATTGTTCACAATAAAAGGTTCATTGAAATAAACAGACGCACGTAGAAGATTTTTTTAAACTTAAAAAAAATGATTAAAAAAACATTTGTTATACACATTTTTATGAATAAATTTAATTGTTAGAAAATGCTTATGTTTTAGAGATAATAAATTATTTAATACATATATATTAACATTTAGATTTTAAAACAATTTAAATCAATATATTATTAAAGAATTAGTGACTTTTTACTGCTGACTTCTGGCTTCCTTCATTTTCAGTAGCATGCTCATCTGTGGAGAAAGATAAAAAACTAGATAAAAGTTAAATATGGATTAAGATAAATACTTTTCTTATGTTCGAAGAATCCTAAATATTCAAAAAACATGCTTAGAATATAATTACATTTCAAATGCAAATTCAAAATTCAAAACCATTAACTTGAAATAATTAAATTAAATTAAATTTCATAAAAAAATCAAAATCTAACTTAATACTTTATAAATTATTTACATATTACCTTGTATGTGTTATTAATTTAACGATCAAGTTTAAGAAAAAAGATATTCTCACCAGAGATTCTTTGGGGTCTTGCTCAGTTTGCAGGCCATATCCGTTTTCCATGTTGTCATCATAGTTGTTGGTGTTGTCGCTGATGTAATTGTTGATTGTGCTTTTTTTATTAAAGTCATTGTTGCTTAAGTTGTTTTCAATGTTATTGTTGGTGCAAAGTGTTTGGAATGCAATGCTGTTGTGGTCTGGTTTCTTACTCTTGTTCTGTAGTTTGAAATGACCGTTGATATGCGGAGATGATGGTTGGTAATGTTGTTGTTGTTGTTGGCATGGTTGTAATAACTGTTGTTGTTGCGGTTGCAGCTGCAGATCATAGCCAACATCTTCTGGCCTAAGGTGCAAAAGTTCCAGAGAGCTGTCTTCTTGTGGCCGCCATGGACATTTCTCTTCCAACCACATAGTTGGGTCTTCCCAGACTGCCTTGCAGCCGTATGTCTGTAGTACATTTTAAAGAGAAATGGTGTTATTAAAAGTTCTGAAAATGATACATTTTAATGGTTGAATGGATGTATTTAAATACATACATCGAAAAATTTAATAAAGAATAATTCAGTTTACAAACAAGAATAAAAAACTGTAAAAATTGAGATTTAGAAGAAAACACTCGAAACAGATTTTTCAAATTGAAAATGTTAAATAAACCACAGACATAACAATATACGCTACTAGATACATTGTTCTTTAAAATATATATATATCTAACTCTAATATACTAATCACACAACAATTTAAAAAACAAAGAAACCTGGATGCCTTCCTTTAGGGCTTCAACAATGTACGGAAAGATGGAGTAGTTCCAAAGGTCTGTGAACCAAACCCGCATCAACCTGCCTCCCATCGGACATGAGAGGTACAACTGAGGTCCTGTGGTGGGGGGTTTTGACATAAAATTGATTTTCATACTTTTAATTTTAATTTTTGTGCTTTTTTGTGCATGTTTTTAAGTGTTTTTATTATTTATATTCTTTTTGCAAGACCATAATCTTCGGTTTTCAGAAAAATATTGGGCGCATAAAGAATGGTTTAAATACTCGTTAAAAGAATCAGTTAACAGCTGGTCTATTTGTGAAAATAATTTTTACCGTGAATTCAGCAAAAGTTTTGAACTTTTTTTCAAAACGTCTATGATATAAAAATGTTAAATCTTTGCACCAAGGTCTTTTAAAAGTCGTTCAAGTTTCTTATATTTATGAAAACCTTTTGAAAATATAACCTTAACATAATACATACACCTTTGAAACGATTCACTAACCAAGAGTAACTTCGCTGGAGTTGTGCGCTTCTAAGAGTTTGTTGACGTACTGCCACACCATCGGCATCCACTCTATCGTGGCTTTCAGTTCTTCCTCTTCATTCTCCTCATTTCCTACACCACTCTGAACCTATTGGCGTATTGAAGTGGTATTGCATTTGAAGAAATATAGCTTTTTTGGACAAGTTATTAAATGTATAATATCGAATTTTTAAATATATTTTACCTTGTAATTTATCTTTTTCATTACATTTCTTTATTCACATACATTTCTTCAAAAGACGCATAAATTCATCTAATAAGCAAACCCAAACTTTAAAAATCAACTTACAATATTCTTTTCCTTGTTAAAGTCCCCACGTTCGCTTTCCAAGACTTCTCGCTCGATCATGTGTCTGCGAAGAAATTTGCCGAGAAAGCCACTCACTGGCCTGATGTGGTTGGAGTAGAGAACCCAGCGAAACATGTGGTGCAGCTGGAGGTTTGTGGTGTTACCTGAAGAGACCTGGTTCATTGTGCCTATCACGTAGGGACTGTAGAAGTTGAAAGAATGTATCGGAATAGATGAATGTAAGTTTCAAAGACTAATTTATTTTTTTCTCGAACAAAATACAGTTTGCGTTTAAAACTGATTTGATGAAATTTATTTTCAAATATATGAACTAAAAACCTGTTATGGTTTCCGATGCTGACAAAGCCGTTGAAGACGTCTGCTAGGGAAACAACGTGGTGGAGATTATCAAGGACGATGATGTTGTTGTGGGGAAGATGGTCCCGTGTTGAGATGTTGGTTATTACAACGTTATTTTTTGGCGGAACTTTGTTTTTGACAGAAGAATTACAATGGGAACTGTTGTCATTTTTGTTTGTGTTGCTTTCCAATTCCTCAACAGAATTCACTTCCTTATTCTCGTTATCATCATTTTTAACTAGCTCGTTTTGATCAACATTAATTTGATCAGATTTATTCTTACTATTGTTATAATTGCTGTTGTTTTCGTTGACATTGGGGTTGTTTGTGTTGTTGATGCAGTTGCGCGTGATGTTGGAGAGGTACTGACGCAGTTCTTTTGATGACTTGTGGTCCACGTTGAAGACCGATAAACTGGGATCCTTGCGTTCTCTTGCTAGTCTGTTTTTATATGTGTTTTAATTATTAAATTGCTTCAGAAAATTTATTGAAATAAGTTACTAAAATGTTCAATAAAATTCAACGTTGAATATTTTATTTTCGTTATAAATTGTATTTATTATTTTTTCAATTTATCAATTCATAATTTTCTTGAACTTTAAACCAAATAATTTATATTTTTATTTTAGCTTTGACCGCATTCTAACCTATCATACATGTACTGCGCCAGTTTCAAAGCCAGGTACGTCTTGCCAGTGCCTGAAGGTCCACAGAATATCACCCTTCGGAAGTCCAACAGCAAACCTACGTACCTGGTGAGCAAATAAACAGATGAGCTAAAGATAAAATAAACAACAGATACATAAATGTTCTATTAGCATTAATTAGTTAACTATTAATACAAATAATGCCTATTTATAATGCGCCAAGGCACGCAACAGAGTCGCTACTCACACGACATAAATCGTGAAACACCGCATCATATACACTAAGTATATGATGGCTCACGGCTGGATTCGAATTAGCGACCTTTAAGTTGCAGTTCCAACGACTTCACCATCAAAGCCAACCCGCTCGACTATTAAACTAGTCTCTTTATAAATTAAGAGACGAAAAAGGAACTTAGATACTTTTTAAGGTTTTTTATACAACCGATTAAACAATATTTAAAAAAAGTTTATACAACACACCTTTCTAAGATCTTCTTTGAAATCATGGTCTCAAAGGCCAGAGCGTCCAGACTGTCCTCATTTACTCCTGAAAAAAACAGTGGTAATATATGATATTTTTTTAATGAACAAATTAAATCATTTTTAACAAAGGAAACAATAAAGTTGAAAAAAAATCTCTTGGCTGCGGAAATGATTTTTTACATAAATTCATAGACGCGCACCATTGAAATGTGGCAAACGAATCTTTTAATTCTTTTTAATAATGATTTCAAACACCAAAATTTTAATAAACTGTACGCTTAGAATATCATCACAAAGAACGTTTTCATCTCTATTTTCTTGGTCTATCCGTCAGTATTGAGAAAAAATACAATTTCGTTTTTTTTAATATATAACCGAGCTTTCATTTTTTTTCATTTGAAACTGAATAAAAATATATGAGAAAAAAATTAATTAATTTTATAAATAAATAACATCGAACATTGTTTTCAGACCTAAACCTGAAAGCAGTTTCATAGCTATAAATGCACATGAAAGAAGCAATGGTTTTAGCATTGGTTTAAGATCCCAATGGCCTAAGAGATTTCAAAGTTAATCATTTTGCATCCTTTTCGCATTAGTTCCTCTGTTTTTTCTCAGTTTTTAATTATTTTTTTGCGAAATATGTTTTACTTCAAGCTTATATTAGACATTAGACTTTTTAATGCAATATAATCATACCTTTAAGTGTTAAAGAAACAGAGTTTTGGAATCCGATGAAGTATGAAGAGGGACTCATGCATGGAGCAGGACCATCTGTATAGTATGGTTTGTTTGTGTATATAAATCTGTTTTTTTATTCTTTGTTTAACTTCAGCATGTTTAAAATATTTCACCAAACCACCATCTACCCAAACTCCATGAAAGTTCTCCAACTCTGAGGTTTTTGATGCTTTTGTGGCTCAAGCCAAGGCGTTCTTCTGGGTCTACCCGTGCCAAATAACTCTGCATTTATTTGTGGCGGTTATAATCAATCATTTAAATTAAATAAATTATCAACAACAGATTTTATTTAAATCCACTAATTCAGTGGATTTAAATAAACTCTGTTATTCATAATAATACTTATTTAAAAAGTTTTTTGGAATCGTCTATATAAAATTAATCAGAAACTTAACGTTCTCTTGCACAACCCTTCTTCCCTTCATATCGGCCAACTTTCTTTTAAAAAATAACAAACCTCAAATTTTCCTGCCACTGTTCTGTTCAATGTTTCCCAGCCAATGTTTTCAGTCAAGTGCATTTTACCGAACAAGATCTCTTTCGACTTCACCTGTGGAATTAAGTGGAATTAAGTGGTGGTATTTGAGGAATTTTAAAAATTAATTTTGTGAAGGTCGCTTATAAATTGTGTGCTGAGTTTTTAAACCATTGTCATTCTTACTATAAACAACACTAACTTCAGAGAATGCTAGAGAGTTGTAGTGGCTAGTGTGTTTGAACTGTACAGAAAGAATGATTTTTTTGTGAGATGTGTTAACATTTTCTAATTCTGTGGGGAGGAAGGTTAAAAGATTGCAAATGATTTTTTTAAACAATTAGATGGGTAGGTAAAATTAAGAATATTTTTGAGTAATAAAACACGCTTTTAACAAAATAGTTTTTAAATATAACAAATTTAAGAAAATTAGATAAATCAATCAGTGAAACTTAATTCATTTATTATATTTTATTTACTTTCTTAACGCTCTGAAAATTTCGCCACCATAATCTAAAGTTTATAATCTACGGTAACGTTTTCATAAGGGATTGATTTTTGAGAGCTGGGATCAAAGCTCCCGGACATTAAAAATAGGCACCCGACTGTCTTTTGCTTGTCTAAAATTTCATCTTTTCTATCGTCAAAGCGTAAAAATTGAAAAAGAACTTCTGATCCTATTCTCGACATGACAGCGCGAGAAATTAACCGACCGTCTCGGTGGTGCTACAGTTATTCATAATTAAATAATGCTTTATAATTAAAAGAAATCTTGTGAACATCCGCCTACGAATAGAGATTACTTTATAATTAATTAACTCTATAGTTAAATCAGAAATAAATAACATTCTTTGCTATGTAATTAAACGAAACTCGCATCAGCATATCTAAATGTCATTAATTATGCGATAGTAATTTTTTCACATTTTTAGATACAATTTTAGTGTTTATACTTTTATATTCATATTTTTAAAAAATTACATTTGATATTTGCTTATTTCGAAAACAACTAAGTTACATCATTCAAAGTCTCTATTTCCTTAATAAATACCCTCAAAAACTGTTCTGATTGTTTTATAATTATTCAGAAAACAGATATGAATTACATTTAACACGTAAATTGTGAATCAAAACTAAAATTAATGAGATAATAGGTGTAGTTATGTACAAACCATAACGATAAAACAAAAACAAATTTGTCGTGATGCAAATGATTCATTTAGTGATTATCATCAATTAAAAAGACAATTATCAGGCGTTTACTATCTCACCAGGACATTCTCTTTCGTCATTATGGGAGTCAAGTGGCAGCGGTGATGATGATGATACTTTGTTTTCGTCGTCTTCATCGTCCTCATTCAACGAAGACCTGCTTATTCCGACCAATTGCTGCTTGAGTCTGGAGTTATCCATCTTCAAATACATCATTTCTTTCTGAATTGAGAATTTTTTGAATTTTTTATTATTCTTTTTTTATCGCTTTGAGAATATTAATGATGACTGCTACTTCAAATCGAATACAAAGCAAATTTATAACAGCGCTCTTCATTTTTCGAAACGACTTTTTACAGGTATCACACTGGTCTTTCGAAATTCAAAGTAAAGACCACTAAACTTTCGTTCAAGCCAACTTTCATTCTAAGCAACGACCAACCTCCATTTGAGCCATGTTATCTTTTAGTTGGCCGAGTTGGTGGGCTGAAGAGAGTGCTTCCAACTGTACGTCTGTCAACTTCAACTCTTTTTCGTGCAACCTTTGCTCCAGAGCTTCTATCGGGTCGGAGTTAGTTGTGTCGCTTTCCTCAGGGATTCTGTCATCGGTGATAGGGTTTTGATGGTTACTTTAACGGTTTTAATTTTCAAGGTTTTATTGATAATAATAATTGAAATTGATTTTGAACTGATTTTAATAGTATAAATTGGAAAAAGTTAATTAATTGGAGAGTGACTTTCAATATAGAGCACCTAATTATTCAGGCTTAAGTAGGCTTTTGCCATTCAAAAGGTATGTTTGTATAAACCCAGAATTGCACTCGAAGACATTGAGACGCATTGTTTTAAAGAAGCTTAATCATTTACTTTTGTAGAAATATAGTTTCCATTTATTACTTAATAGGTAACTTTTAAAGCTCAAAGTCCAGTTAACAATTTTAAAATACAGTTTTTTATTTTCTTTTTAATTCATAAAAATGTTTTATGGCTTCTTCAAACAAATTTACTTTACTATTAATTTTTGAATTCAGTTTTAAATTGTTTAGACTAAAGTTTCTATGGGGTAAGCAAATAGATATTTGTGCTATCCAGGTACTTCATCACAGATTATTATATAAATAATTAATTGTAAAAAAATTAGTTATTGAATAGAAAAATTTAGTTAATAAAACTATTAAATCTAAATCATTAACATTATTGAATAGTAAAGATAGATTTACTTTTTGGTTGAATGATTTTTTCCACTATTTGCATTTTCTGCGTTCTCAGCGGAATAATTAGATATCACAATATTATAATGACTGTTATTTGCGTTATTATTTTGGTTTGGATTGGCGAAATTATTATTATTGATGTGGTTAGAATTAATTTTATTGTTTTCTTCCGCGTGTTGGTTCATCTCTACAAGTTCGTTTTCGTAACTCGACAGCTTGCTTTTCTTCTTGAAGAATGACTTTCCGAATGATGACAACTGTGTGTTATTAGGTTATTAAGTAATTGATCCATTATTTCTTCAATCAATTTCAATATCCTATAAGTAACGTTATTATGCCTATTATTTGAATACCATTCATTGATTTCTTGTTAAAGAAAAAATAGTGAATTTCCCTCTGAATTGAATCAATGTTTTAACAGCATTTAAGATCTTATATAATGAGTAGCTTATTTTGATTGTTACAAGTTAGGCATTTTAAAACTGTTTTTGAACTTGACAACAGCACAAATCCATCGTCAAAGTATAACTGAATAGATATTATCACTTGGATGTGCAAAAACCAACCCATTTCTTTTGCTTTTTTTTTCTTTCCATATCTTGTTGGTGGTTCAAGTTCGAGATGCACGAGCTGTTCTCTGTAAGTAAGGTAATTGAAGAGCTCTTGAGAAATAAATAATAGTTACTTTTTTCAAAATAAAAACTTCAAATAAAAAACCTATGTATTGTATTTTAAACTATTTAAAAAAAATTTTCTAATGATACAATTTATTTTTTCTTTGAAATATGTGTGTGTTTGTGTTTATGTGTGTGTGTGTGTATGTATATATATATATATATATATATATATATATATATATGTATATATATATATATATATATATATATATATATATATATATATATATATATATATATATATATATATATATATATATATATATATATATATATATATATATATATATATATATATATATATATATATATATATATATATATATATATATATATATATATATATATATATATATATATATATATATATATATATATATATATATATATGTGTGTGTGTGTGTGTGTGTGTGTGTGTGTGTGTGTGTGTGTGTGTGTGTGTGTGTGTGTGTGTGTGTGTGTGTGTGTGTGTGTGTGTGTGTGTGTGTGTGTGTGTGTGTGTGTGTGTGTGTGTGTGTGTGTGTGTGTGTGTGTGTGTGTGTGTGTGTGTGTGTGTGTGTGTGTGTGTGTGTGTGTGTGTGTGTGAGTGTGTGTGTGTGTGTGTGAGTGTGTGTGTGTGTGTTTTACCTTGCATGTTGTTTTTTGAAGGATCTATCTGCTCAAAACAGGATTTAATATCTGTAAAATCTGTTTCCTGTTTTGTGTGTTTGTTCTTTTTTAGTACGTTAATTTGTTATAATTTCATATTCATTCATGTTATTCTCTCGATATTGAATATTTAAAACCATTTCAAGAATTCTCAATTCAACAAATCATTTTTCAAAAAACCATACGCCTAGCCACTAAATTCAAATTTCTCCAAAATCTATAACAACAAGTATATTCTACTCTTAGACCGCAAAATAAAATCCTTTCCACCATCTAACCACCTTTACATTCTGGGACGTTCCTTGCGTTAAAACGTTGAGACGTTGGTTGAGATGGGAGATGCTTTGTTCAAATGCCTGCACCACGTTTTCCTGTTGTTTTTAGTGGATTTTTTTTGAAAGTGATGACAGTGATTACGCACTTCGAAATAATAGTGATTAAAGCATTAAAAAATATTTCTTTTTTTTAAATAAATGTTTTCGACTTGAAATCAAACAAGTTTAAACTTTTAGTATTATAGCCTCATGTGCAATGCATATTAACAAGAAAAAATTTGTATTGTTGTTAGCTTAAAGGCAAAAACTATATTCTGGTATTGAAAAAACTATCCTATTTGTCTAATTGGAAACTTTTGTATTCAGATAGACGTTACATAAGTATTTATATAATTATGATTAAAAGCATTAACTGATGCTTCAACTCTTTGATGCCTGGAATAGGAACAAACAAGAAGAGCGCGCAAACAGACGGGCGGTAATGGATGGTCGAGGTGATTGGAGTCAGGAGTTGAGATGTGATTGGGTGTGATGAAGCTTGAGAGGTGAGAAGAAGAAGTAGAAAAATAAATAGAAGTGGAATTTCTTTGAGCTTTATACGAAGTTTCAAAAATACCTATCTTAAAAAATATTTACAAGTTACGTTTTCTTTGAAATATAGTTTAAAAAGATGTAGAAGAGAAGGTTATGAATGAAAGATGATAACGGTGATGAAAAAAACTAATTTTAGTTGTGGTAAGATACAAATGATGTGTGTGAAATTTAGAACGATAAGGACAAAAGATAAGAATAAGAAAAATTATTTGTTTAAATTAGTCTAAATTAATTGTAAATACGGTTTCAAATGAAATTAGAAATTATAAGAAAATATTTATTTAAACAAAGTATTTTAAAAAATTTATTAAAAAATTATTATCTATTTTGAAAAAATATTTATAACATAAAAAACAAAGAAAATTAATATTAATTCTTATAAATTTATACCTTTTAAAATAGTTTATTACAAGTACTGCAACAATTATAAAATTTTCAATCAGCTTTTTATTATTATTTATTATATCCATATAACAAAAAAAAAAGAAGAATTACTCTTTTGTAACCATTAAAACGAGGAAAAAAGGTGCGAACGTGAGATGCAAAGAAAAAGTGTGTTTCGGATGAATCATTGCTTGCCTGTTGGGCGGTGTAGGAGATGAAAATTTGTAGTGATGTTATAAGTTTCATCCATATTTTAATAAAACTTGAAGATCTGTTTCAAAATCCATTAATTCTTCATTTATTAATTTATCAAGATAATCTGTTATAAAACAGATATGCAACAGTTTTCATATATTATATTCCAAAAAGATTTTTTTCCGGTTTTTAATCAAATTTTTAATTTACATTTAACTTTATAACTAAACAATATATGAAAAAAACTATATCCTTTTATTTTTATTAAAAAGCGATCAAAGTGATTATTTTTCTAAATGATCTAAAGGAAGTGAGGTGAGAATCGTAAAGTACAAAATGAAATTAATATCACCTACGAGAAAAGTATATCAAAATAATGAAGTGAAGAAATGGTGAGATTGGCCGTGTATGTTCGCATAGAGATTCTTTGTTGTTAGAGCATAAACAAAAAAGCGTGAAGGTTAGAGGAGGGTGGTGATGGTGGTGATAAGAGCGGTAGAGGAGAAGGATGTGGATGATGATGGGATCAAGATTATTATTTTAATATTGAAACTAAGTTGGTTTGGTTCAAATATAGCTTTAAATGAAAACTTCACACATACTTCACTTTGTAAATATTATTCCATTTATTAAAACATTTATACATTTTTTTTATTCTTTAAAAACTATAAAAAAATTTTTAATACTTTCAGTCATTAAATTATGAATAAATCAAGAAGAAAATATAACTGTTAGTTTAAGAGAGAATTTCAAGGTGCAGAAAAAAGCCATCAATTCATAAGCAATCTTTGAAGTGCTTTCCTTGAAGCTAATTGCAGTAGGCAGGTTTGCAAAAAATATAGTTTCAAAGACCAGTTTCTTTTTCCTATTTTACCTATATGTTAAAAATCGTTTATTCTGTTCTGCTAAAATAATTAGTAAACATTTAAAGCTTTGAAAAAAAGAAATAGTTTCAAAAGCAATAGATTTTCAATATTTTTCATTAATCACTTCACCATCTTTATTCCCTCAACTCACCACCACCACTTATCCTATCCCTGTCACTTTAAGCATCACCCTCACAGCAGCTTTCAAAACTGCTACCACCAATTCATTACCGTCCCTCTCAACACTATCGTATTCATTACTTACACCCCAACTACTTCCACCATCCCCTTCCTTCCACCACCAACTCACATTAATATTCAGTTGCATGTTGAGAGAAGCAACTCTGGAATGGGCGGTCTCCAACTCGTGTCTTAGTTTACGTATCTGAGAAGTAATATTTTTTAATGAATATTTATCTATTTTTTAATGAATATTTATATATTTTTTACATTAATAATTTACATAGCTTTTAAATATTTTCTCACGATTGTATTCAATTTATTAATTTGCTTTTATAAATTAAATATTCAAAACCAAAAAACGTGAGTTTTCATGACCCACTACCGATTACCATAAGGGCAGTGAAAAGTTTTTTAAAAAACGTTAAACAGAAACTAATATTTTGGACTATTTTTTATTTCGGCTTTATATCAAAACCTCATTTTCTTGGTGTCAAGTTTTTTACGAGATATATTGATGAATAAAAATATTGGAAAAACTAAAACAATAAATTTATTATTACTATAAAAGATTTGTTAAAAATATAAATCAAATTATTATTTTTTTATCAAATTATAGAAACATCGAAAAAATGAAGAATAAGACAATGAGTTGAGCAGTAAGGGTGAGAGATGTGTGGTTGAATCATGCGGAGGCAACACATGCGTGAGTGTAATGGCCGATCTAAAAGGGTTTTTTGTGTTCGTATGTTCTTTATGCACCCACACTATACATCTTTATGTATGTGTTTTTTTTTATCTTGGGCTTTGTGTGTGTTAATGTATTGTGTGTGTTTTAAGTTAGTATGTGTTTTCCTATATGTAATGTTTGTTTGAAAGGCTTTTAGTGTATGTAGGGAAAAGTTAATCATGTGCGTGTAAAGTTTGTGGGAAGGTGATATGTAACCGAAGATGAGAGGTCTATGCGTATCTGTGTGGATGTTTGTGTGTGAAAGGAATATCCTAATTGTTACAATGTGAATGATATTCTCTTGTGAGCTTGCTGCAGTTAGATCTTTGTGAGGGCTTCTCTTTACTTTAAGATATTTTTATAAAAGTATTTCTGATCCATTTAAGGATTAAAATGCCATGGTGCTATGACATTTAAAAATATGATACACTTTGTTTAAATTTTTCTCTGAATCATCTTCAGTTTATCTACCGCTAGTTGAAACATGTTTCCATACCAAAAATGGTTTTTTGAATTTCAAACTCAATCTCAAATTTTCTTTTTATATTTTTTATTTTGAGTTTATTTCCCAACTTTAACGTAATTTTCATTATTTAAAATTTAATTTAATTTAATTTAAATCGCACTTGACAAATAAGAAATTAAAATTAGGTTAACAACTAAAACGTAAATATAAAAACGTTCGGAGGGTTTCGACTCTTTTAATGACATCTATTATACATGTTTTTCAATAAAATTAACTACAGCTTGAATTTAAATAAAACGTTGAAAACTAAAACTTAAATTTTAAATGAAATTTCTGACGCTTTAGATTCTCGTTCTGACAATGAGACGGCTGTACAGTTGAAACATTTGATGCAAAGCAAACGAAGTACTGACGCTTTCATGACAAATCTTAATGAAATTTTCTAATTTTAAGTTCATAAATAAAATATAAAATTACAAGTTTTGTTTTCATTGTTTTATAATATTTAAAATTTTACAATGTATTCTAATAATAAACTATAACTTAAATGACGCCTCCTGCAATATGTCTGTTTGACATAATGCATAACTTTCACTACATTGAAACACCTCTAAAAGCCATTAATTAAAAATAAAAGTACTTCATAGAAATTATTATTTTCTAGCTTTGTTGCATATTATTTTTTTACGAGCTGTTAAAATATTGTTTGTACTTTTTAATGCTTTCTCAGAATTGAACTTTATCAAATAAATTAAAATTTTATCTTTTTCCGCACAACTTGCTACATAAAAATTCCCATAATAAAAATATAGAAATGTTTGCACAATCTATATAGAAGTGTTTGGAATAAATAATATAGAAAAAAGTTTAGTTATATTCATAATTAGAAATTTAAAATGAAATTTAAAGTGAAATTTATTTTTCATAGAAAGCTTTACATGTTTAATAATAATAAATAAAAGATGCAATGCCTTTAAATAGTCGTTTAGTGGCGTTTTAAACACATAAAAGACATAACAAAGCATAATAAACGGCGCTTACCTCTTGGGCATGGTGTTCTTCAGCCTGAAATTGTGGATGTTGTGAATTTAATTTAGACATTGCTGATGTAATAAATTGAATTAAAACATTTGGAACGTTTTTTATATTATTTAGAAATAGTAACTTTTTACAATTTAGTTCTATGTACGCAAAATACGTAGAAATGCACTTTGTTTTTTTATTATTAAAAAGAAAAAATAAAGAAAAGATTTCTTGAAAAAATTATAATATATAGAAATTATTGTGTAAAAATTACACTATGAGGTGTTTAAAAGGCTTTTAGATACATCATAAAACAAGTCTTTCAGGAATGTGAATAAAATGCGGAACACGTTGGATTTTCTAGTAGCAGCATCAGGCTAATAAAGAACATAATATGGCCCAAAGAAGTCTCAATTAACTTTTTATTCGATAAATGTTTTGTTTTTTTATTCTTTATGCTTCCGAATGAACCGTATTAACTCTCGAAAATATAAAGAATTGTAAATACGTCAAGAAGCATCCGAGATATGTATGGATTCCCAAAGAGCAGTTACCCTTATCACCAATTGAGAGAATGTTGGTTGTTGGAATCGGCATTTTAATCATTGAGTAAGCAGTATAATGATAGAATTTCTGCTACTGATTTGGATGTATTAGAGAAAATATACTTTAATATACTTGTTATTAGGATGTTTTTTTTAATTTAAACATCGCATCATATTCTGGTCAGTTAACTTTATGAGCCAATATTAATTTATAGACTTTCATGATTTCCTTATCATTTGAAACACATCCATCCATTGATGCTTCCATCGTAACACTTACAACGCGTGCAAGAGTTTTGTGCTGAACCAAAATTACGTACATTTTCCAACTTATGATCAAATAAATTATTCAAAAAAAATACTTTTACTAGTAAATCAAGTTAAATTGTATAAAAAGTTGCGAAGTTTGAATTATAAATTCAATAATACAGAAAACTTTATTATCTTAAATTGCATTGTAATGAATTTCCATTGAAATATTTACCGTGGAATACAAAGATGAACATGAGCCCAATGAAAGGGTCGATCCATTTTCTGTAAATATAATTTGTTTAAATCATTCGTGTAAACCTATTTGAAAATAAAAATGTTTGAAAAAAAACTTTTTATTATCATAAAAACTCCTACTTAACATTCTGGGCTTGATTTAATGCTACCAATAGTAAAAACACAAACCGTTAGTAGAGGGGGGTCTGGAGTTTCTGACCTTGTAGCTCCCAGACCGATGTAACATATAGTTACCACCACTACTTGCACTTACGACACTGCCTCCGTAGGAACTGCCAGCCACACCGCTGTAGCAAGAATCATCGAGGTTGAAGGGCGACTGCTGCTGCTGCATGAATGGGCCAATGGGTGTTATGCATGACTTGATTTTGGAGAAAGGAAAAGATGCAATAGAACTGGCGTCGTCAGGGTGGTAGATTGAGAGGTCACTCTTGCGGTTGGTGATCGGAGTAGCGTAGCAGCTTCTGATGTAACCCTTTTCAGCGTCTGCTCTGTTCATTTCAAGTTTTTTAGCCATTCTTAACGCCATCTGACTCCTTGACATTGTCGCGTATGGGTTTGACTTTGAGGGCGTTTTTCCGTATCTTGGGTCTCCATCAATCCCATGGGAGTGAATCTTTTCGATTTGGTCCATGTTGAGGTTTGGATGGTTTTTCATGATATCGTTGTTGATGTTAGACTGGCTGCTTTCATAATCGTTGAGGGAAGAGTTATTAATGGTGTTTGGTAGCCTTTGAGTTTGGGAAATGTCGGATAGAGTCAGGAAGTTTCCTATGAGATTGTTAGATGTAATATTGTTGCTGTTTCTTCTTTGAAAAACTCCGCTGTTGTAACACTGCTCTAAGGACATTCCAAACTTAGAACCAGTAATTCCTTCCTTGTTCCAACTTCCTCCTCGACTTCTTTCCACGCTATTTGATTCGCTTTCTTCTACGCTTATTTCTCTGGTTAAAGAAAGTGTAGTGGAATTTGGTGATAAACTTATATCTGGCAGTTTATAATTTGGAAAAAGGGAATAGCTATGGTGGGTAGACATGAGTGAATGACTTGATTTTTGTGATTTTGAATCCAAGAAGTTTGGAGTTGTTGAAACGTGATGTGTGGGGCGGACAGAATGTGTCTGGAACGACTGGTTATCAGCATTTTCATATTTAAGTGACTTGTATTCAGAAAAAAGATGATCTAAATCGACCATGCCTTCATTGGCCATGGAGGCTTCGTTAGACGTTTTAACGATAGAAGAGGCAGATGAGACCGTATTGAAAACAGGTAGATTCTGTTTCATAGTAGACACTTTCTTGTCAAACAACACTTCAACATCAATCTCTGTATCATCTTTTTCAGCCAACAATGTTTTTTCTTCATTTTTGTGTGTTTTCTTTACAAACCCACACAGAGGTAAAATGGCTTTGCGTCCCTTGGCAGGCATTGTCGATCGAATCTTTTGAGATCTTTCAAACAAACCCCCTTTGTTGTCGATTTTATCTTCTGTCGAGAAGTGGTGTTCTGATGTTGATGTGGAGAGGTGGTTTGGTTGATGTTCGTTCGTTTGGGGATCTTCATTGCTGCTCAATGAGCTCAGTGCATCAAAACTGCGAAGTTTCGTGTAGAATTATCATGCTTTGTATATTCATGTATTGGTTTATCAACTATTCAAAAAATTAAATTATTTTATGAAAACTTGAATATGATAATTAATTAAAATATGTCAGTTTAATCCCCGAATGACCTCCTCATGATTAATAATTTCTGTTTGACTGATTCCAATTAACAAATATCCTTCACAAGTCACTGACCAGCAAAAATAAATTAAAAGGCTTCCAGGAAATTATTAATGAGTGCATTATAATATCCCGGAAATAATTAGGTGCTCCTTTTATTATAAGTACTTATCGGTTCACATCGGTTCATGCAACCAAATAAAACAGCCATGCAGTCGACTAATACAACGATAATAAAACATATAAAAAAGAAGTCGTAGAAGCCTGGTTTTGACAGATCTATTTTCAGTCCAATTCGTATTCGTGACATATGTCAGCGAACGTGACAGCTTCGGGGAGTTATGCTTCGAAAAATTCACGTTTAAATCCCACAAGTGTCAGCCGTTTCGTTTCCTTTCAATATTGTATATAAATATCATTTCAAACAATTATTTTTAAACCAATTTTAAGAAGGTTTACATTCTTTTATTTAAATAACAATAATTTGTTTTATGATATATGACTGACTAGATGTATTCTTTGTGACTTTTGTGACTAAGGCTTTCATGTGCAAATTGTATCAACGTCAGCAATTGCATTATTTCTAGTGCATGCATAACGAACTGCTCATGTCATGATGGCGAGCATTCTACGACCTGGTCGTAAAGGAAGTTTAATGCTACTTTTATTATCATGCTCATAAAAATAATTGCATTTAATATTCCGCAATAAACAGCACTTCATAACGATAACCATATAAGTAATCTTGGTGAGTATTTTATTCCAGGTTAAAAGCTATCCATCGGGTACTATTGAGTTTAACCTTCCACTGTAGCAAGTTTCACTTATTTAGTTATTTCAAATCAGCATGAAAACAAGACTGAACAAACAAAAAAACATGCCATTGTATTTTTTTAATTCGGCAAATTCCTTTAGCTAGTGAAACTGAAAAATATGAAAATAGCAACAACTTTCATATACAACACAAAATTATATTCTTAATATTTCTGAAAATATTATAGATTAAATAAATAAAATAAAGTTATCACATTAATATTAATTCATAGCTTTAAGCAAATTCTCGAAGTGTCCTTCTATTTCGTGAATACATGCACGCAGACGTTTGCACTAGTTTTTAGGATACTAATTGTCAAGAGCATCATGGATGACCTTATGCTCCAACTCGTTCCAGGTGACTACCAGTTTGGCTAAGCTACGAAACATTTCCCCCTAATTTTGCTCAAAATAAGAAGGCAAGAAATTAGGAAAACTAAATTTTTTCGTTATTTTTACACTTGTTACAGCTTCACAAGTAAAGATACTGCACATTGAGAGCGTAATAAAAAATATTGCTTTTCATTTTTTTTAAAAATAGGTTGAAATTTGCTAAATTTATGAACAAATATAGTGTCATTTTTATAGGGCAAGGTGTAAATAGGATAAAATATTTACGAACAAATATTAATATACAAAATATCAAAAACATAACTTTGTTACAAATTAGTTGTTTTACCGATAATATCAAGTATTAATTAAATGATAAGCTGAAAAAAAAACCAATAAGAAAAATATAATAGAAGAAAATTCAAAAAAAACCAGCTAGGTAACATAAATCACAAAGAAGTATATATTGAAGAAGGGTGGTGAGCGTTGACCATCAATCAGAGAGGGACTAATTGAATAAAAGGCGCTAGAATGAATTATAATAGTTTCAAAATCGACTGCAATTGGGTTAATTTAATTAGTATTCTATTAGTTTAATTGATGATTTATTACTATTATAAATATAGATCAATGAATCTTCAAGCTTGAATAGCGCTAATTAATAGCTTTTAAAGTCATTTGTTTTATTGTTCAATATATTAATTGTTATTATGCTTACTGCTATTATCAACACCATGGAGAATTTCAAAAGGCTAATTTAATTCTTTGCGTGGTAGGACCATTATTAAATGCCAATACTTTTATTACACAATAGAGCACAAGCAGAATCAAAGTCCTTGTGAAAGTTCGTGGAATTTCGATCTCCAACTGTTTAACTTTTACTCGAGTTATGCGTATTTTGAATGCTATTAAATTCCTTCCAACTCTGTCTTTTTTATTAATTATTTTCTTTTTTTTCAATAGAAGCTCTCAAATCTCTTAAGCTTGAGCCACTTCTTTCTTGGTATTTTTGACTCAATGTAAATGTATATCAAATGAATACTCTCAATTTCAGGTCTTTATTCATGAATATATATTTATTTATTTTTAACATTCTGTTGACTCTCTCTAAACAATAGCTATTTCACGATTTGTTAAAAATATAGATTTTAGTCATTATATATATATATATATATATGCGTATTTATAATGCGCCAAGGCACGCAACTGAGGCGCCACTCACACGACATAAACCGTGAAACACTCATCATATACACTATGTATATGATAGCTCATGGTTGGCTGAACAGGGATTCGAACTGGTGACCTTTAAGTTGCAGGTCCAACGACTTTACCATCTAAGCCAACCCGCTCGCCATACTTTTATTGAAAAATAATTTTATTAAAATACATTTTTATTTTTAAAAATTGTGCTTGTTATAAACTCAACACGAGTTGAAGGGAATAATTGGCTTTTCACTTTAATGAAAAAGATTATTTGGTCTGGATGCAACATTAATAACGTAGTGAATGTAAATGTGCTGCCATAGTGATGGAATATTACAATGCTATACTATAATCAATGTGAATTAAATAGTTTTAGTCCAAAGAATAAATCTACGCCACAATATAGTATTTACTGTGATTTTTGTACTGTTATATTAATGTAATAGCTATTTTCATTTTTTAAAATTTAACTATAACAATACACGTTTAATATTTATAAAACCAGAACTTAAATTTTCTTTAAAAAATTATCTAAATAAAAAAAATTTACGTTTTAAGTAATATATTTATTCAGCATTCAGTTTAAAAAACTTCAACTTTGTAAGTTGTCAGGCCTAAAAAATAAAGAAAAATATAATTTCAAAAGATCATCTCATCCAGATGTGATGAAGGTTTTATTATGAGTTACATAATCTTGAAAATGAAAGTAATTAGAAAAGAAAAAACAATAAAGTTTTTTTTTTTTAAATCATTCTTATTTCGTGAAAAATATTGAAGTCAGTGAATAAATGTAAAAATAATTAAACAATTATGATATAATAGGTGTTAAAATAATTAATCAATCAATGAGTTTGAAAAGGTTCTATCATTAAGGAAAGGTTTTTATTTTATTTTTTTCTATATAAGCAGCGCTTTTGTTCGCTTTGCCAAGGGCGCTATCAAATAATTAGTGATTGGTTGAGTATATTTATGTTGTATTTATTTTTTCATTTTTGTTCATTTTTCAATATTACAGGTTTGTTTTGAACCTATTTCAAATTTTAAATATTTTTATTGGTGTAAGTGGCTTAAGTATATCTTTTGTTCTTTCTTTCAAACAAGAAAAGAAAATTTTATATTAATTTTATTATTATAGAATAATTTAAAAACTACTTTTTAAATTCAGTATTCTTTGGTTTTATAAAGATTTAATTTTTATACGTATGAGAGATTACCACAGAAATTATCTTAAAATGCTTTATATTATATTATAACTCCTTCCTTATCCTATAGAAATACACGCATAAGCGCTGCAATTTCTCTCTAGAATTTTTTTTAAAGAATTCTTTTTGTAGAATAATGCAGAACATAAAAAATTGAATAAATTTTAAAATTGGAAGTTTAGTTTTTAAACTATATTTTTGTTAAATAACTCTTAGAAATTGTATTATTAGTACTGTTTAGCACATAAAAAGGAATATAGTAAACTTAAACGTATGTAATTATGCAATTAATTTTTTCATTTATTATCTCATCAAAAGAAGTTAATGGCTGGAAGAATATTTAAACAAATAGCAAAATACCCAAAACATCATTTAAAAATTGTGTTCATTTAAATAAATTGTATAGGTAGACATTTAAATGCAAAACTTGCGAAAGCTCTGCATATAAAATAAACCTATTTAGATTTGAGAATTTAAACAATCACGATAATAGTCATAAATCATTGAAATAAAACTTATAGTGCAAGGTTATAAAGGTATAATTCAGAATATTGATCACAAAATGATAGACAAGTGAAAAGCATTCCTTTTTAATAGCATCTGGATTGCCTGTTGATGCGCAGGAGAAAAGAATAATTGTTGTAGGGGATGAGTCATGTTTATCGATCGGCATTGTGGGATTCATCATATTGAGTATTGGAGGATTTCGTCGTATCACGTGTTTTAATTGTTCCATACTTTCGTTTACTTTACTATATTTCATATACTTTTTTTGGGATAAAAGTAGTCAAACGTGTATGCTAGAAGCGTGTGCTAATAAAATGCATAAACCTAAAATGTTCAATTTAGTTCACTTCTTGACTTCAAACTGGTGTAAAAAAAACAATTTATGATCTCATAATAAAAGAAGAAAATTCTAAAACCATTCAAAAATAAATAAAAACGCATAGCTACACCATAGTAGAAAAATTCAGACCAGCAGAAAGCAGAACCATTGATATCTGATCTGATCTTTTGAGATGCTTTGATCAAGCGTGGTCGTTCAAACCGACATTGATAAGGCAAACGGAAAGTGAATCTGCGTTAATGCATGTGAAGATTCGTGTTTTGCAATTGTTCAATAATCCAGTGAGGTGGATATTCGTTGATAATGGTAATCGTTTAACAAAGGAATGCTTGTTTTTAATCCGTCACTGCTGCTTGCGAATATTATGAGACTTAATCTACATGTATTATCGTGAGTTCTTGATTTATGTGCGCTTTTGTTTGTGTTTGCATTGTTTATGTTGAAGTTTTTTTTAGATGTGTGGAAAGGTTTTCAGGTTTTTATATTATTTATAATTATTTAATACTTATTTAATTTCACTTTTTTACGATGTTCTTTCATGCTGATGAAGAATTACTTGAAAGTTAAAGTAATAAACGTTCAAATTTTTTATGAGTGAGGCAGTAATGAATGCGGCAAGACCTCAGCCCTTTAATATTGTAGCTTTTACGATTAGAATTTTTTTCATCAAATTATTTATAAAAAATTAATTTATAATTTATACAATTTAATTTAAAATCTATGACTTATTAAAAGTTATAGAAAATTTAGCTTTGAACATGATATCGATATACAAGAAAGAGAAAGTTGTGAAAAAAATAATCGAAAGTTAAAGACCTTTTGAATTTGGAATGCACTTGAAGAACTTTTTTAGTATAGATTTTTATTGATAAACAATAGTGATTTTTCAATCTTAAATAACGGAATAGAAGGTTGTATTGTATTTCGTTTATACCTTTTGTCTAAATAAGAACGCCTTTATAAGAATTAGGATTTAATATCAGGAAAAACAAAATACAGAAATGTTTGCACTGACAGAAAGAAAGATAGAATTTAAGCGATGCGAGATAAGAAGAGATAGTAATGACAATACATTCTGACTTGTAAACTGTCTTATCTCGAGATTCCAGTGTACTTTTGGCTACTTTTGCTAATGCTTCGTGCTGACCATCATTAAAAAATATAATAAAAATAAATCTTCAAAAACGAACTTCATTTTGATATAATTTTATATAAAATATAATTTTGATAACAGTACTCACTTTTCTTCGTAAATGCTGCTGTTAGTATCGGCATATGCTCTTCCACTCTTGAAGCTTCTCTTGATATCACTGTCATCTTCGACAGATGGATTGTTGCTGTTTCTTTTGTGCTTTTCGAAGGAAAGAAGTGAGTTTGCTCCATCACTCACATAACCACTTGACCTCTGATGGCCTTTGCACGACAGCAGGTCACCGTCGGACATATAACCCGCTTCGGAATTGTTTTCATCCGCATTAGCCGGATCCAACGAGGTCATGTTGAGCCGGTGAACCATGCCTAATTTCCATGTCTGAAATTCGTGTGTTGAAGCTGGCTTTTTTGAGGTTGAGGTTGTGTTTTTGGAATGAAAAGTCGTAAAGGTCGATGCGTTGGTTTTGTCATGAGGCGTTGAAGTAAGACTGTTGAGGTGGAAGTATGGAGAAGACATTGAGAGTGGAGCCATTGGCTGGATGTCGTATGCACTCACCAAACCTCCAGCTTCATTTTCATTGATGGTGGATTTTGTGGCAGTTGTTGTGGCAATGGAACTGCCTATCTCACTCTTGGAAATTTTATATTGGTTGTTGTTTGCGATTTCGTTTAGAGTGAGATTTTTGGTGTTGTTAGCATTAAAGGAAATGGGAGAGCGATTCATAGATGTATCTTGAAATGAGAAGGATGAATCAGGAGTTGCAATAATGGTTTCCAGAGTTGAGTTGTTCGGTGCGTCAGTCGGAGCTTCAAAGTTTTCTTTCAGCTTCGGTTTCATCGGGTTATTTAATACTCGACTATCATTGATAGAGTTGTTTGAAAGGTTTTTCCGCTGCTGACAGCTACTTTTCGGCAAGTTAAGTTTTTGCTCTTTCATTTGCTGAAAGCTAGGAAGATTAGATTTTGAAGGGTACTTTGCTAACTTTGACTTATCGTTGGAGGAAGCCTTAACAGCAAATCCTGGCACAACTAATTTAGAATGACTTTTACTTATCCCTTTGTTTCTCGTTCGATTTCCAAAGTTTCCACTATATTCGGATGATGCTTTTTCCTCTGAGCTAGTGACAGAGCTGTCGTTTGAACTACCTGAAATTCTTGAGTGGTGTTCGTTTGTGAGTGAAAAGTTTTTAAAGTTGTTTTCAACATCGTTCATCAACTTCTTCGTGTCAGCAGTTTTTTCAGAGTATTTGATGACACTTTTGACGTCTCTGCCAATAGAATTTACTCTCAAAGGCTTATTAGTAGATTCCTTCATTGAAGAATCGTTGAGTTTTTCAGAAGAAAGAATACGTTCACTGCTTCTGTATTGTTTCTTGCCACCGATTCCATTACTCCTCGGCTTTCCACCTAGCACGTCTTCCAAAGAGCGGTTAGTGTTCTCAGGGGATGTGGGTCTACTGCTTTTGTGGGTTTTCGGCTTCACGAGACCTGATGGCCGACCAGAAGAAACCGTTCTGGGAGGTTTTAGCCTGGAACCTTCAGAATTCAAACTGTTGTTGCTACTTCCTTTCTTTCCTTCTGGCTCGTTACCAGTGTTCTTTTTGATATAATCACATGGGATTTTGGAGTTGTTTAGTTGATTGTTGTTAAGGTTGTTATTTATGAAATTGGTAGTGTTACTTTTGATATTGCTATTTGAATTATTTTTATTGTTATTATTATTACCATTACTATTCAGGGTGATAGGATTAATAGAATTCTTATGGGCAGGACTATAAATATTCTCTTTGAAATTAAAATTAGGTCTCGCTTGAAATTGCTGACTGATCTTCACTTCATTACTTTCTAAATTGGCGTGTAAGTTATTTATTGTGTTCACGTTTATTTTTGAATCGATGTATTTACTATTATTTTCAACATTATTTTCGAAATTAATCTTGGCCATATTTAGGTTTTCATTCATGTACAGCGTGTTCGAATGATTGTTGTTTGCGTTTTTGATATTGTTGTTATTATCCACATCTTTTTTCTGTTTCATTACAGATGTAGAGGGTCTTACAAGCTTCGATTTGATCGGGCTATTCTTTGCGGTGAACTTGCCTTCTGCATAAGCATTTACGCAATTGATACTACCATTGTCGTCCATGGTCCGGTTGTCTGAGTCAATAAGTAATAGGTTTTGTGTCCTGATTCTATCTATTACGTTATTGTTCTTGTCGTTGGTGCTTTTACTCCTGTTCAGGCTGTTGCAGTTGTAAGTGCGGCTTGGGGTTAGATTGATGTTGATGTTATTGTTGTGATTTTTATTGTTGTTTGGTGTGGCATTAACATTTGTTATGTATTTGTTAAGTAGAGCTTTATTATCTTCGTTGGTGTTTGTCGACAATGCAACTGATCTGGGAAGACTTCTTTGTCTAGGTTTTCCTATTCCTTTCAAGAGAAGCAGGTTGTATTTGGTATGAAACAAAATAGATAAAATTCCATTTAAATAAAAACATTGATGTATATTAATAAGAAAAATTACAATTAATAGGCTGAAACTTTATGTTAATACATATAAGTATCATTAAAACAGATACTAACAACAATTATATTTATAATTAGCGAACAAATATCTTCATATCATTCCTATATAGCTAGGTTACTAAAATTACCAATGATAATAAAATTACATTTCATAACTAAATCAAGAAAACTTTTTTCAAATATAGGAATTATATATCCATATTTGAATAAAATAAATGCCTTTAAACCCATGAAATAATTCACATTTACTTCAAGCGTCACGAAATAATCGCAATACAAAACATGATCACTTTTTTATCAGATTAGAGGCTTATAACAAGAACATTTCAGTTGCCTTACCCGTGTTGGAGGTTGGTATGTTAGAGCTCAAAAGAGTGCCAGTCTCAATTGGTGTGTTGCTGGTAGTGCATGAAGAACGCCTTGTCGAGAAGACAGGAATCGAACCTTTGGTCTTTATCTCAGGCATCTCTGGGAAATGTTGTTTATAGTTTTATTAGTGAGTATTTAAATCTGTTTATGCAGTTTTGAAATTTTATAATTTTTTTTTGTTGAAAGTTTGTAATATTCAGGATAACTTTAAATTTTATTTTAATAAACTTCAAATTTTATATATCAGAAAGCCCGATATTTTTACTATACAAACGTTTTAAAAATTTTAATGTATGCCACTGGACGTTTAACATCCATTATTCAAGAAAACTTCGGTAATTTACTTTGTTTTGCTTTCGTTCTGGCCTCTGTAAACACCGTATAAATTAAATGTTATAACCTCCAACAACAGAAGTCAGTTAAATAATCCAAAATGTTTTTTTATATGAATTTTAAATCCAATAAATTTTTCTTTCAATACACTAATTAGAAAAACAAGACAGACCTTAGTATAGGAGAAAAAGTTTATATTGTTGCGAGATATAAAGGAAGGTGTCAGACGAATTATCAGGTAATGAGGTTACTCCAATTCAGCCTCACATATATCACAAAATCTAACATTGTAATGAGTCATGTACGTTGACATGAAACACATAAGCAAACTTTTAATTAATATTTTCATTCTTTTATTCAAAAAACTATGCAGCTGTCTTGAAGCTGGTGTCATCAAATGAGACAATGGGTGGGTACGGGCTAATTCAAAGCACATTCAAGCTCTGGCGTTTTTATGGCTAAATTTTTATACATCATGTTATCTAATTCTTTCCTAATTAATATAGCATATGAAATAGTTAGGAAAATTACTTATTTAAATACACATTCAAAAAAAATACTTCTATCATTGGCTTTCTGATTTCTTTAATCGTTAGTGCTTTGGAAATAAGAAGTTATAAAAAAATAGTGATTTTGAATATAAAACAGACTTTTCAAACCCTAGAACACTTCTGAACTAATTTATACAAGTAGGTGCATTAAAAACTTCACTATTTTTGATTTTGCATATTTCTTGTGTCTTTTAAGACACATTTATTTACACGTTCAAATTCATTTGAAAAGTTGCGTAACCATCGCATGTTATGCAATTTCTTAGTAATAAAGGAAAAACAAATGTTATGCATAAGGAAGTAATTGAGAAATATCCTTGTAAGTCTTCAAAAACTTTAAAGCTCCCAAAAGTTCTAGTTTTATTGAATGTACCTTGTAACCTGGCCTGTTTCACATGCAAATTTCAAAGAACAATGACATAGAATCTTGGAGTACACAAAAGCGGATTCTTATTTTTAAATGAAAGATTTATTTTTAAACTTATGTAATAATAATAGCTTAAATTTTTAAACTTGACGTTTATATATTTAATTTTTCGATTCCTTGAAGGATTACTTATTTGGAAGAATAAATAAAGAATATAAGAAATTAATTTTATTGATTTAAAAAAACTCTTCTTCTCTTCCTTTCTAATAGTCATTAATGAATTTTTTTCAATAAATACATTCCATTAATTTTTCCCACGTTAAGAAAGCTTACTGTAGATGCATTGAATGAGCCTGGCAGTGTAAGTTAAAAAGTTTCAGTGCCTAAGAGTTTGTTACAGTTCATAATCTCGCCCAAATTTCATAACTTGCGTTTATTTGAAAACTTATACTTTCTGTTGAACGGCGCTGGTTTTATGGTTGAGCTGCCATATCAGAATATCGTGAGTTCAGGTCCTGCCTTCGCCTAGTAGCTAGCAAAGAGGGAACTGTGCATGTCTCGAATATCTAGGTATCTAGTATTAATAATATCTAGACTTCCATGGACTGTGAAACCGCTTCGTGAAACTAAGAACCATAAGAAATGTCTTCTCGGTTAAGGGCTTACGTAAACGTGCAAACAGCACTAAGATGTGGCAGAATTTATTTTACTTGTATTAGTAATAAAGATACTTTAGTCCAGGATATGATGTAATTCATTTCATTCAAGCTCAAGCCACTTAGTAAATTATTTTTTCTATAAAAAATCACTAAGTAGCACTCAATTAATTGAAAAAGTGTATAATAATAATTATTATTATTATTATTGTAAAAATATAAAATATAATGTTATAATTTATTGCTAACTCATTCATGATAAGACACAAAAGCGAAAGTCCTAATTCTTAAATAAATAATTGATGAAACAGTTTCACGACAATTGTATTAACTATAATGATGTTGTTTTTAGGATAAATAACACTAACAAAGTATTTTACTGAATTAACCCACAATTCACTCGACAATATATACACACCATGGGTGGGGTGTGGAAGAAACACATGTGACGTTTTGAAATATGTGACAAGATTATTTACATCACATAAAGTTCATAAACTTGAAATTAAATATGAAACTCAATTTTAAATCATTTTAAGCGTATATATTATGTATTAACATACAGAAATTATTTTTATTTTTATTGGTTTTATAGAGTTATGTATTAGGAATGAAGCTAGTGGAATACATTAAGTGGAAGTCCAGGATTGAGGTCATGGTGAATGGTACAGCAATGAAAAACAAAGAATATTCATCAAAGCTGAAAATAAATAAGATCTTTGGCATTTAATTAAATTTTAATAAAATTTAGATTATTTTAAATTAATAAATTTCCTATTTATAATTAAAACTGAGTTAAAGTTAGAGTTAATATCAACAGTGTTTTCGGCCGAAGTTAGGCCGATATGTATACACTCATAATGTAAAAGAATTTTCTTTAAATAAACACAATCCATATTTATCAATTAACTTTTAATAAATTTCTTTCGAATAAATCATTGTATTACTCAATGCCATTCTAAATTCCAGTGGCGCCATCAGATTAATGACAAGCGAACCAGAGCAAATTTCGAATTTTCTAAAATTAATTAGACCACGTGGCTATTCCTTTATAAGGGTATACATCAAGATGCTTGAATGGCATGTGATGCCTATCCATTTCAAAGGATATAAAAAAGTTAGATCGCTTAAATAACTCTGAAAAAGCATAAATGATTAACTTTCTTTTCGATTATGGAAATCATTCCATCTGTCAAAATAGACAATCCTATCTCATATCTTGTTTAGTGTCCAAGCTTTAGGGAAATTGCATTTCCATATACTGTTATGCGGTATGCATGAGTGTGTCTGTGGTGATTAAGGCATGGATGATGCGTGAGGAAGGCTGAATAGGCTTACGAAACAGCTAAGAAGATGCAGAGATGGGAGAAAAGAATAACAATAGTTAAGTACAGCACGTTTAAAATATACTTCATAAAGCATTTTTTCACATATTTTTACAAAAACAATATTAACTTTTTTCCAGAACTTTCACATCTTACTTTACTTTTTTTTCAAACAGTTATCAATCATGGACGAATTTTCTTGATAGGCTCTGTGTTGAAAGTTCGTTAAACAATTATACAAGAACTTCTAGCATCCAAGATAGAAGCCCTCGTCTATCTTTGTGATTTAATAGACCGCTTTTTTTACGAGGTTTTTCGTATTTAATAAATTTTGTTAGTTTCTAATTTAGAAAAACTATTAAAGTTTTCTGTAACATATTTTATTTAGTTTTTTTATTATTTATATTATGCAATTCGTTAATTGAAATAATTCTTCTGCAAAAAAAATTATTTTCTAAAAGTATTTTTTTCTTTTTATAGTCTTCTAGACGTTTTGATGTTTTATTACTCAATAATTGTTAGCGAAACAGTTAGAAAATGAGTCATTCAATATGAAAAAAAGAATGTAAAAAAAATATTTTCTTAAAACACTCGGTTTTTTGAATGTATGCCATTTTTATTTAATACGTTTTTAAATTTACATTTGCTCACTTAGTATTTTAGCTTACACTGAGAATAAAGAAATGAAAATATATAAAAAAGGGAAAAAAACATATTTGTCTATAAAAATTATTTTTTACAAGCTTATTTGAAAAATGCATATATTAATGTTTTATTTATTTTATTTTTTTTACTAAATTGTATTTCGAGGTTTATTGGAATTAGCTAGAAATCCTTGGAACGAATCTTTTATCGCCTAAACCTTGTTCTAATGGAGGTGCTGTTGTTATAAACTTTATAGTCAAAAATAAATTATTTAAATAGATACTTATAAACACACTTAAATGTTCAATAGAATAATGGAAAAAATGAATTAAATGGTTTTGGCATTTGCTTTTGAGCTAATCTTGATTTTGTTCTATTCAGAAAAACAAATGTAAAAAATTAATAAAATAAATTTACTAAGGTCAAAATAAGAATAAAATATTTTTTCTTAAATTTTAAAAAATTGTAAAATACGTTCAAAAATTATTACACTTACTTGCTTGAAATTTTCAAGTTGAAACTTAATAGTTATCCGCCGTAGGTTTAAAATTTAAACTTTAAATCGTTGAGCAAAACCAACCAACATTTGGAATATATTTAATAAAGTCATGAAATCGGACGTAAATTTCTATCAAAAACTTGATCGACCGTTCAGCAACATCTTGATTATCAGTATTAGAGCAATACTGCATAACCCTATTTAAAACTTTTATTTATTAAATGGTTTACTTCTTGTAACAGCGATATATGAATAAAGTTATAACTGATTTTAAAAAATCTAAGTATTAATATAACAATAAGTAAATCTCTGCTAGGAAACTAAGAGATCTTAAGACAAGGCTCAGAAAGCTAGCAAAGAGATCACGAAAAGCACACGGCAGGGCTTCTATTTATCTATCATGCATAGTGTCTACTTCTATGTATATATGTGTTCCAGTCCAAACGCCTTTACGCATGCGCAATGAAAACTTTACAATCAGATACTTGCGTTCCAAAGAATTTTTCTCTAACCCAAACTTTTTTTCGAGTTTAACTTTTAATTTTAGGACGGGGTAACAGGTGAACGAACCGGCCTATGCATGAGCAGGTCCGAACATTTGAATGCTGCCACGTGTTTTTACATGTAATATTTCGTTTATATGATAAGATATATGTGGCTTAAGTTATTTAAATTAATTTATGATAAAAAATATTAGAAGATAGTTGAAATTTAAATTAAGTTAAATAAACATAAATTATTTTTTTAAATACGTAATTTATACATTCAAAAAACAAATATAGGCTCTATAAAGCATAAACAAATGAGAGAGACAAAGGTCATGCTTTAGACAATAGTCATAACACTGTCATGACGTGTGGATATAGGTTTAATGTGATTTATATTCGCAGACCAAATCACATCAACACCACCCTTATGTGTATATCATACAAATGAATGATTAATTTACATAATTTTATTACTAAAATTTGAATAATTTATGATTTTCAAAAATTAGAATGTTTATGAAGATTTTATGTTAATTAATAATTTCATAATTATTATAATATCATTAAAGGCAATAATAGTTAAGTTCTTATAGAGTATGGGATGCGAAAGTGTTATGCTTCCCAAGGGAGGCTCTAATTATCTGACCAATTAAGCTGGCAGATTCAACGCGTGTGATAAGCAGCGAGCAAGCTCATCAGATAATGCAGATTGTTTGTCAGAGCCATCCTCTGCCAGGATAAATGTTCATTCTTATCGTTAGGCGAGGCATTTGAGTCCTTAATGATGGTGCTTCAATACAACAAAAAAGATTGTAAAAAAAGTTAATCGAACAAATATAATAGATCGAATGCATTGAAATATAAATTAATTTTAATTTTGCAGTTTTATAAGATTTCAAGTGATTCAGTTACAAAAAAAGATAATGTAAAGTAATAAATGTTAAACCGACATGATAAATATAGTAGGTTGAAAAGCTTAAATTTTTTTCAATATTTTAAAACAAAAAGGTAATATTTATCAAAGGGTCAAATAGAAGAGCCGAAAAATTAGAAATAAAGAAGCGAGTCAGAAGGTCTATTGAAAGACGAAAGATTCGAGGCCAAATAGATGATAGCGTGGAAGTTCTAATGAAGAAAATGTATCAAGTGATGGCAGATGGTGGGGTTTTGGAGTTAAACATCTAATGAAAATATATTTTTAACTGTTTATTATTATTTATTTTTAGTGTAGTGCAAAGTGAACGAGAACAATTAGTTTCAAGTTGATTGACCAAATAAAAATAATGGTAAAAATGCATTGTACATATATTTTAAACTTTTAATAAATCTTCTTTTAGGTCAGAAATTATTTTCTTTGGAAAAATATAATTTTTGATGTTTAAAGAGGATTTTTAAGTGATGTGTGGGCGTAAAGAAATGCCAAGAATTTCCTAAACGCAAAGCCTTTCCATAAATAGTTCCAACAAAAAAGATAAAAGAAATATTATAGACTAAATGGTTAATAAAAAATGTTTGTTATAAATATCTTTTTGTTGTCATAGATACTATGGTTTTAATTTGTAAATAGATTTAAATAGATTTAAAATAATCTCATACACCAAAGTCGAAATTCAAATATACTTTCATTAATATCAGTCGAAGCCACACACGAATCCCTATATATACGGCCATAGCTATGATCTATTGAAGGAGTACGCATGTTTCATTACTATAAGTGATATTTTCTTATGTAAAACTTTTAGTATGAGCTTGTGTGGTAGTCTCATTAAGACAATTTAGCTTCTTCTAATCATCTTCTATATCATCTTTCCAAACAATAATTTCTACTTTTAAAGATACCATTTAAAGGCAATGCTAATTTTGTTTAACAACATAGGAATTAAATGTAATGAAAAAATTGCTATTTATACTCTAAACACAGCATATTTTCGAAAAATATGTTCTTGAACGTGTTTGTTATAGGAACGCCTAATTTATATAGACAAGTGTCAACACGCATAAACAATGTCTGTAGACCTCCAACTAGGAATACACTTTAAAATAAAAAGATTTTTAACGTTTTTTATGAATGAAAAATTTTTGTGAATAAAATATAGAAACTTGTAAAACGATGTCGTATATCATAACATAATATAGATCCTAATAATACAATCCAGAATACCAATGGAAAATCTTAATGAAATATCACATTTAAATTGTTACAATTTTAAAAGTCACTGGCGTATATTTAGAGTTTGTTTGAAGTTTTTATAAGAAACCCATATTATTTCAAGTATTTAGGAAGTGTGCTGCAGGTATAGATACATTATTTTAAATAATTGTTCATAAAAACAATATTTTATTTTCCAATTGCTATTCAAGGAGTATGAAACATCTCTATCAAAAAAATCAACAAAAAAGTAAAAAAATAAAATGATTAGGCATCTTCATAGTTCTTATCTGATCTTTCCATTTAGCATGCCTGGATTTTTATATGTTTCATGGCACGATCATTCCAATCACTTGTGTCGAAAAAAAGTGTAACACAAAAAATGTAGGTAGCAGTGAAAAAGAAAATATAAAAAAATCCCTACGAGGGTAGGTATGATTTCTTTTTAGTGCTGTAAAGGATGCTATCATATAGGATAGCGGTCAAACGATGGTAAGGGGGTGGTAATTATGATGAAAATGAAGTAGGACAAAATTTGAGAAAATTGTAAAAATTTATAAATAAATTTTGTTTGGTCTTATTTGATTAATGATAAAATATACGAAGTTTTTGCTGTTAGAGCACAACAAATTACGTATAAAAAAAGTTTTTTATTTTTCTAAAATTGTTCGTTTTATTTATTTGTATCAGATGTAATTTATAAGAGACATTTAAAGAAACTTTATTCTTAGTCATTACATTTTAAGCAAAGCTATGATTTCACCAGTCATGACAAAATACTTAATTGGTCTTATGGATGAAAATACTTTTCGGTCAATTTTGATCTTTGCCGTTCCATATATTTGATGTTTTAAAATTCACTATTTTAAAGTTTTGAAGAATAAATTTATCCTGAAAATAATTAATTTTAATTGAATTTCCTTGATATAAAAATAGGCAATATATCAATATACGATATAAGATTCACAAATGATTTTTTTTAAATGTAAATTTCCAAAAAAAAAAAACAACAAGCAATGAGTTCGGAAACATAAACAGTAACTGCAAAATATTTTTTTTTAAACTACAAAGAGATTTAAAAACGTTTAATGATTTTGTAAAACTGGAAATGTACTTTCGGTTCTACAGACCAATCAAGATTATTTCTTTGTCGGTCTTTCTGACTTGGTATTGGTACAGACTAAAGGTTTTTTTTGGCATGACTGGTGTTACGTCTTCCGATAACAGTTGATAAATCTCTTGCTAGTTTAGAGTTTTATTGAGATGCCATGTTTGAACTGTTGGAATCAATTTACATCTCCAAAGTGCGACCATATGAATATGTATGTGCAAACACACAAACAAACTAACGCACGCGTTTTAGTTTAGGGATTTGAAGGTACGTGCATTAACATAGGCACACATGAGCAAGCAAATATTCAGCACACATACAAACACAAATACAAGCAAGTCATCACACATCCACGTAGGCAAACACTCACTGAAGCATCAAGTGACTCACCTAAGAATATAGGCAAGCTCAGTTATACAGACAAACGCAAAAACACGCAAGCATCGAGAACTAGAAACAGATACACAAACACAAAGTTAAAACACCCGGCATAAGCAAAGGTTCACATGCACACCCTTTGAAGCATACAACACACAAGCACACTCATCAACGCGCAATGAAAAATTAAATCAGAAAGCATAAAAAAAGTTAACAAATTGTACAAGTTTTTTTCAAAGAAAATTGAGAAAACTTTGTTAAAATTACTTTTGTTTCACAAAATAATTCTATAGATATGTAACGAAGTTGAAATATGTTATTGAATTTTTTAGCTTTTATTTTTTCTAGCCTTGACATTAACCCTTTTTTTGTTAAAAGGATCATTTTATATTTCTTTTATGTCTGTTCGAACGGCACTCGTAAAACTTCTGTTATATAATTTTATGCGTTTTCAGAAAATGGTGAAGCTTTTGTTTTATTTTTAAATTCTTAAATTTTATTATTTTTATTTAAAAATTATATTTATAATGATACTTCAAGTTAACTTTCTGTTTAATCAAAAACTTCAAAGTTATAGACTCCTAAAATCTATAAATATTTAGATTATACATATACGCATTTACTATGTATCCATTAAATATTATATATTTTTATAAAATCCAGACAACTTTATACATTAAATGGAAGCTATAAAAACTAAAATCCTTATTTCATTCATTGTGAGAGACTAGTAGACAATTGAAAAGTACAAAGACTAGACTCAAAGGCATCAAAGCAACTGCAAACTAAACGCTAAAAAAACATAAATATATAAACTTTTAAGCAAGACACAAAGTGACATGTGAAAGCATGTACAGCGCGCCTTACAGACCAAAAGAACTATCAACACCTAGTTAGTCTTAGATTTATTTGTAGTTTGTTAAGTGTGTCTGGGTGTGTGCCTTTGATGTCTGTGTGAGCATATGTGTGAACTTATGTGAGAGATTATTTATTTCTTCAACATATTTGAGTGTTCTAAATTAGAATCTAATCATCATTATTTAACACTGCATATAGAATGCATTTCCTAGCGTTAAATGCCACTAGTGAGGTGTCAATGATGTAAGTCGTTTGTAGTTGAAGAATACCATTCCTTCAGTCGAGTCTGATGTTCTTTCGATGGCAAGACTTGTTTAAACTTCTTTTGAAGTTTAAACAGAATGAGTTTCTAAACACAGAGTTTTAATATAATTTAGTTTTTCCTCAAACATATAACGTTAAATTTGTAAATTAATTGTGAGATAAATAAATAGATGTGATTTAATCTTAAAGAATAATTATAATGATTATAACTGTAGGCTTAGTTAATTATGCTAACACAAATGACAATAATAGACCTACTTTTTCTGAAGTTCTTTTCTAATTATGTCCATAGGAAATGTAAAAATATATTTAAACTTTTTCAACCGTATCGTCAATATTAAAGAGCTCTCAAGGAGTTCCCTTAAAAAATTAGGAAATATTCAAATGATGCGTATATTCATTCTTTCTATATTTAGAAAAAAAAAGCTTAATCAAAATACATAATTATTTTAAATATAATATTTGGAAACGATCTTTTAACCATTTATTTCCTTAAAACGTTTCTTTTCATGTACTTCCCATTTAGTTTTAATTCTGGTGAATGGTTAGTGTAACCAGTTTTCTTTCTATGGTATGGGGATAATACATAGTTATTAAATGCCGTTACTGTTGAGGATCTCTACAATAATTCAGATAGTAATTAAATTTTTAAATGGCAGAAACTGAGCTAACTGACGAGAAAAGAGTTCAGTTTGGTCAGCGCTTTCTCACTGACGGTGGCCTGGTCTTCGAGCATAACGCATGGCAAGTGGCAGAAGGAATTGATTAATATCGTAAACTTTAATAATTAAAGTTTAAAATTTATTTTCAAATACATTTTTTAGCCTATAATTCTGTGTGGCTTATATAACATACTTTGAGCAATACTAATAAAAAAATTGTAAATCCAAAAGAAAATGCTCAAATCATGCATGAAGTCATTGTTAATTGTTAAATTGGCTGTGAGGTTTACGAGGTGGAAGCATGTAAGACCTCCACTGGGTGGCAGGTCTTTACCGCACATTTCTCAAGCATTCGATTTCAACAATTGGTTAGTCGTCTGAGAGCCTAATATACTATCATCACAAACTATTGATATGAGGGAAAGTCTAATAACAATATACAATAGTATCGCTCTTATATTTATAAATAGTTAAAATAGATTTGTCAAATGAGCTATTTTGGAAAAATCTTATTGACAAAAGTATGCCTCAGAGGCATTATAATATAATGATTATATACTTGTTCAGAATATGCAGATAGTATATTAAGTAAGATTGCTTTCAAGGATTCTCATTCCTTGTAATGCACTTAACCTAAACATTTCATTCCAATATAAAAACATCTTTTAAGAAATATAAATCTTTTTGTATGCCTGTTAATAATTTCATTTTATTAAATTTTCTAATAATTACTAACACAGGGATAATGTGGAATGGGATGCAGACCAGGAGGCAGAAGCAATCAACAAAGTCGCCAACAACTCTGCCATCAAGGCCTCCCAACCAGATCAAGGTATAACACTCTAAGGCTGTTGTTTTAATGCTTGCTTACACTGTTTGATTATAATTTATACAAACTTTGACAAATAAATAAATAAAAAAATTTTTTTGCTTATTACGTATTTGATTCACATTTATTAATTAGTTAACTTTTACTTAAATTAACCAAATTTGAATATCAATTTGGTTTTTGTGTTTTTCCAATTAATTAATCCACACCTACTCTCCATAGATAAATACGAAAAAGATGCAGCAGCCTTTTGGGATGAATTTTACAATCAGCACGACAATAAGTTCTTCAAGGATCGTCACTGGTTATTCACTGAATTTCCAGAACTTTCCTACTCTAACCGGGGTTCATCTGACTTTAGCAATGCTGTGAATACACATAGTAATGAACTAAATGCACACAGCAACATTGCTAAAACACATAAGAATGATAGTAGTATTTTATGTAATGATGTAACGCATTTTAACATCACTAATGCAAATGACAGTGAAATCGATCAGGAAAAAAGATGTACTGTCAATAGTGAGGGTGCTGATAATACTTTTTCCAGCCCATTAAAATGTCTTGATGAGCAATCGTCACAAAGAACATCATCATCATTACCATTGTCTCCAAATTCTTCATCTCATTCTCCATCATTATCATCATACCCTGGTCAATCTTCCACCACTCGCATACTGGAGGTTGGTTGTGGAGTAGGCAACACCATATTCCCCCTGCTCGAAACCAACAAGTACTACTACTACTACTACTACTACTACTACTAATACTACTACTACTACTACTACTAATACTACTACTACTAATACTACTACTACTACTACTACTACTACTACTTCTACTACTACTATTACTACTTCTACTACTACCGCTACTATTACTACTACTACCACTACTGCTACTACCACCACTACTATTAATACTACTACTACTACTACCACTTCTATTACTACTACTACTACTACTACTACTACTACTACTACTACTACTACTACTACTACTACTACTACTACTACCACTACTACTACTTCTACTACTACTACATAAATTTGTACTAAATAACCTATTTACAATTCTAAATATTTTTTTCAAGTGACCCAGGCTTGTATGTGTATGGTTGCGATTTGTCAGCAAAAGCCATTGACATCATCAAAGTAAGTGTCATCATCATCATGCCTATTCTTATTTTTATATTATTTTTAATTCGTTCTTCTCAGTGATTTCATTATATTCATTTTTGCTCATTGCAACATTTTAATTATCGAATTATCATTTTCATCATCATGGCACTCATTATAGTTCCATCTCATGATGAAGAGGATAATAATTACGATGTGGATAATAAGGATTATGATGATGTTTAATAATATTATAATTAATGATAATTCAAAACCATTACTACATAATCATCTTCATTCAACCCGTGCACAGGAGTCAAGTAATTACGACCCCTCCCGATGCCATGTCTTCGTATCAGACGTTTCATCGCCTGACTCACCCTCCTTCCCCTTCCCCACCGAATCCCTCGACTTCATCATCCTCATCTTTGTTCTCTCCGCCATCAAACCTGACAAGTCAGCTATTTATAATTTTTCTTTCTATAAAATTGTCGATATTTAATTCTTTGTAAAGTTAACGTTTTTATATTGATAAATCAATAATTTAAAAATAGTTTTTTACGTTTTTGAATATCAATTTTTAAACAATTTTTTTATTTCATCTTACTATGCTCTCACAAGCCGGCTATATCACTCATGCCAGGATGATACCCACCTTGCAACGACTACTCACCTACCTCAAGCCTGGTGGAATGCTCCTGTTCAGGGACTATGGACGCTACGACATGGCACAGCTGAGGTTCAAGAAAGGTGACTTCTGCTGTCTTTTTGTTATTTTTGTTTTAATTTTATCATTTTATTTTTGCTGGGATGGCTGTTTTTTAATAATGTTTTCACTGTTATTTTATTCATAAAATGATGATTAATTTGGTTTAACAACTATTTTTTCATCTATCACGCATACTTTAACCTAAATCTTCTCCAAGTTTTTTCTAAAATATTGTTGCTTTAATTTTTCGTGTTCCATGACAGTTCATCGTCCAACCATAAATGGCAGGTAGGTGTCTGGAGGAGAATTTCTACGTGAGGGGAGACGGCACCAGAGTCTACTTCTTCACTCAAGGTTCTTTTCGATTCATTACGCTTCGTTTGGTTAATACTGATACTACTACTACTACTACTACTACTACTACTACTACTACTACTACTACTACTACTACTACTACTAATATTACTACTACTACTACTACTACTACTACTACTACTACTACTACTACTACTACTACTACTACTACTACTACTACTACTACTAATATTACTACTACTACTACTACTACTACTACTACTACTACTACTACTACTACTACTACTACTACTACTACTACTACCACTAAGAATAATAATAATGACAATAATAATACAAGTTTTATTATCAATACTAAACTAGCGGAATGTATAATCAATCCTTCCAGAAGAGCTGAAGGGCATGTTTGAAGGCCTGGGTCTGCAGGAGGAGCAGAACTACGTCGACCGAAGGCTGCAGGTGAACAGGGGCAGGCAGCTGAAGATGTTCCGAGTGTGGATGCAGTGCAAGTATAGCAAACCTCTGTGATGGAGAAATGGGAAAGAGGGAATTTAGGGGTTTTAGAATATAAAATGGCTTGATGATGGGGAGTATGATGATGATGGGGAGTATGATGATGATGGGGAGTATGATGATGATGGGGGTAATGATGAAAATGAATAGCTGTAGTTGGAATTGAGGTTTTGTAGTAGTTGAGGTACTTGTTATTGTAGAGTGAAATTTATTGCATTAACTGAAAGCTGTTATGATGTTTGATAATTCGTTTGGTGTCAATTAGTTCAAATTAGTTGGTGTCAATTAGTTGAAGCAAGCAAAAATCAATTGGTTTGTTCTGTTACCTTATTCAAAGAAATGATCACAATATATCAAATGTTATAAAAAAATAAATATATATATATAAATATTTAACAACATCTATACCTTTAAAATGAACTCTCTAATTAGTGGAAGTGCATGAAATTTACACACCAACAGTTTTTGAAAATCGAAAAAATAGATCCTTGCGCCTGGAAGATGTATCATTAGTGAAAAAGGCGGTAGTCAGCGAGAAATTAGTTAATTAAACAATACCTGCTTTAAAGTTCGAGTGACTCACAAGATTTTTTTATTGATTTGGAAGATGCTTTATGCTTTTAATGGTATGACGCGTGGAATTTTATGAGCGAATCCATTAAAACATCGGATAAGTAAAAAATTTGCAACAAAATTATAATTAAAAATGTTATTTTGGATCTACATCATCGTCTTTATGAGTCTTTCTGAAGCACAAAACCTCACTTTCACAAACCACACTCCAACCACTCTAATCCACATCTTAAGTCCAACCTCTTGCGACAACAATGATTCTGAAGGCTCCACCCAAGCCGTTATGAACCATCTCAAAGAAAACTTTCCTCTCCAAAGATTCTCCACCAGAGACTCTTGCCAAACCTCCCACCAGCAAATCGCTGATCTTTTGAAGGCCAGCTACATACAATCCACTCCCTTCAACAGGTCTCTTGTAGTTTTCGGAAATCCAGCCTCAAAGGCGGCCGACTGCAAAGAAGCCAACGACATGGGTGATATAATCAGGGACCTCATTCCATCAAGTGAATACATCAACGATTTGTATCTGATCACTTGGAAGTGCGATGTAGGAATCATTTGTCGAATATTATTCTTTTATCATTTATACTTATTTTAAAAATGAAGTTAATAATATAATTATTTTGCCATTCATCGAAACCAGCTGAGCTATTCGCCTCTCGACCACGCAGCTGAACTCGCACACGAGGTCAGTTTCAACAGCATTTCGACGAAGCCTCAGACCCATCAGGCCGCAATAGCCCTTCAGAGCGTCTTCGAGTCGTTCGCCCTCGCTACAGCCACTCTAGTCGCTTCAAACACCCTACCCACCTACAAACTGATCGCTAATGACTTCTCTTTCCTGTTTCGAACTAGGTTTTCCGGAAGAGCTGCTATATCATCTCTGGTTGATTTTATTTCGGCCGATTTTAATGAGAAAGAAACTTTTAACTACGACCAGATAAAAAAGACCTACATGGGAAATATGAGCCAGATATGGAATATTATACCAAGCACTACCACAAGTGGAAAATAGTTTTTATTGTTTTGATTTATGAATTTAATTATTGTTAAAACCACATTTATCATAAAAGTAGCATTGAAATTTTCAATATATAAAAATCTTTTCATCGTAATTTAAAAAGAAAACATATATGGGTCTACATCCACAATATAACATTTAAATTTACCTCTCAAAATATCCTTATCCCATCAGACGTCATTTTATTGATGCCAATAGAAGAATCCACCAAACTTTTAACCACTCTTCGCAACCAAAGCCTTCCCTTCAAATTGAATCTCTTGCTCATTTACGATGGCGAAACCTCTTTGAAAACCTCAAAGATTGAGTCTACTTCAAACAACGTCACAAACCACACACTCCAACTAGATCTGAGAAGTTTTTCCAACCTTGGAGAAGGGTTTCCGCTGTTGAAACAGGTGCTGAGGAAAAGTCTTGTTCTGAAGATTCATAACCAGAACCTCCTCGTTGAAGTTGGAACGTCTGTCAAAGTCAATGCTTCCCGTATGGTGGGTTATTTAAAATAGTTTATTGAAGATAAGAATGGTTTAGATGAAAATTAATTTATAATTATTATTCAGAAAGGATACTATACTTAAAACTTGTTCAAAGATTGAAAAAATTAATATTCTTTCACATTTACAACTACTGAAGCCTTTTTCTTCACATCCAGTACTCCAAGTACGACGAGAGGTTGTACAACGCCGTTATGTTGGCTCAATGGCTCGGCCGCAACAACCACATCCCGTCTGAAGGCGAAAAAAACAAACAATCAATTCAATTGATGGGCGGTAGCGCGTACATAACGCCTGCAGGAAACGACTACAACCCCATGTCACCCCTACCCTTGTACTTCTCGGTGTGGGTGTGGACAGGGATGGGTCAGTATGTGATGGTGATAGAGGGACCCTTGTCTGATATTGACAAAGTTCTGTTCGTGGATGATTACGCCGCTCTCCTAGGACCTCTGCTGCCAGTCTATCTTTGTCGGGATAATTGCAAAAAGAGTAAGAAAAATCATATTTAAATTAATTTAGTTTAGTTGAGTTTGGGTTTTTAACCAGCGCAGGTCCTTTGACCTCTATAAAGTATATAAACAATTTAGACTAGAACTTAAAATAAAGTTATTAAATGGTTCATACGGATTCTAGATATAATAAAATATAAAAAATTAATTAATTTTAATCGGAATACAGATGACAACGCTGACGTTATCACTGCAATCGTTGTGGTTATGCTTGTGGTGTGTCTTGTCTCAGTGCTAGTAGTCACAAGAATTAGGTATTTTTTTCATTGTTAATTTTATTCAAACTTTTTGTAGTCTATGAGTTTATTAAGAAAACTTTAAATTTATTTTATTTTTATTTAAACCGAAAATTGTATTCACACAGGCAGAAGTTAGTGTACAAGGAGTTGGTAAAGGGGAAAAAGAAGATCATCGTATTCCCTGAAGACGTTGTGTACGTTAAGAGCGTCTCCATCTCATCGGAGGAAACTAGGGTTTCGTTATTTCAACTGTTTTCCTAATTGCTATATGCATGAGTTGTTTTTTCTAAAAAGATCCGGATCATGATTTTAAAATCTAACTTTTTGAAACTCTAACTTCGAATTAAAGTTGAAAACAATAAAATTTGATATAGAGCATAAAAGCCACAAGAAGCACTCAACAATAACACAAACCCGTTTTGATTAAAATTGAACTCTTATAGCCTCTGAGTATCCACATAAAATGTACGCAAACAAAATAAAAACGAATCGTCTCACTCGTTCCGATTACAACAATCACCACAGAGCGCCTCTCATGTGGATGGTCAATACAAGTCGACTTCTTTATCGAATGACATCGACATGAAGTCGACCATCTGCCGATATAACGTCTTTTATGCTTTCATGCTTCATGTGTTTTAAATTATATAGTTGATAATCGAAGCCATTTGTCAGATTTTTTATTTATTTAGGAATTTTCAAATGTCAATAAATATTTTCTTTATATAATGCACTTTTTTAAATCCTCCAGGGAGACATTGTATTCTTAAAAGATCTCAACTTTAAGAATCTTAATGTTAACAGCAAGATACAGAACCATCTCAAGATAGTAAGTGTATTTCTAGAGATTTAAACGCATGAAAGGAAATTGAAAAGATAAGAAGTAATCTCAAATGTTTTTGATGCTTTGAGAAAATTACCAACATCAAATCTTGATAACCTTTTTTTAAAAGTTAAACACACAAAAAACATTTGAACACAAAACCTGTGAGCTAATTGAAGCAAAGTAAAAATAAATTGTCGCTAGTCACATTCCAGCCTGGTCAATCAATTAATATCTTAACATCAGCCAATATAGAAGTAAAAAGATCAGCGGAAGTTAAAAACTCTAAACTAAACTGAACACTCAGATGGCAGAGTTGAGACAAGAGAATATAAATCCATTCGTGGGATGCTTTGTAGATCAGGACAGGCCTGGAATTCTCTTCGAACACTGCTGCAGGCTCAGTCTTGCTGTCGGTATCGCTTTGGATTACTAGCCATTTATTAGAATAAACTAAATATTTTAAAAAATCATTACATACATAAAATGCGATTAAAAAGTAAAAGTTAATTTGGCGAAGAAAAAAAAGATACAGAAAAAGATAAGATATATGATCAAAATCTACACCCTTCAAATTATGGTGTGCCGACTGTGATTATCTGTCCATATGTTTATCTGTCGTGTGATTATCTGTCTCTGTGTTTATCTGACGTGTGATTAAGTGTCTGTGATTAAGTGTCGCGTGGTTATCTGTCGTGTGTTTAAATGTCATGTAACCTCAAATTATATAGTGTGTATATCTCTGAAAACTTCGGATTTACTGTTGTCTAGTTTTTCGTTTTTACTGCAAAACGAATGCTTTATTTGTTCAATAACTATATCTTTAGATATGTATTTTAGACGCACCACAATCAAGGATATACTGTATAAAGAAAATGCCAACCTGGATTGGGAGTTCAAGATGTCTCTGCTCACTGACTTGGCTCTGGTTTACTTTTTAGCTTTATAATATTTTTTTAATAATACATATATTTTTATTTTAAAAAGTCATAAAATACTAAACTTAGTTCATTTTTAATAATATAAATACAAGAAAAATATTAACTCAAAAGACATATTAGTCAATACCCCATTAACAACAAACTACCAAGCAAGCTAGTTTTTTTACTTCTTTTTTCACCTATTCTCCTACTTCTCAAACTCTACACAACCCGTTAATTTTCGATCATTCTTTTTCTTTCAAACTCCAGCCTCTACCAACACTACTGCTCAACTTCTCCAATCAATCAATCAATCAAATCAATTTCTATAGCGCTCTCTCCTCAAATTCTAACCCTAACCCTGACCCAAACCATTTAACTTTCACTTGGCACACAGGGCATGAAGTACCTGCACAACAGCTCCCTGGCAATCCACGGCAACCTCAAGTCGAGTAACTGCGTCATTGACATGCGATGGGTTCTCAAGGTGACAGACTTTGGCGTCAGGAACATTTATGAACTCACCAAAAACAAGATTAAGCGAGAAGCTAAAGGTTTGCGAGATGGTTGCTTCGTGGTGAGTGTAACTCTCTAAAAACTTTATTTTAAGTCTATTTTACCCACAAAAACCGTTTTTATCACAGATCTTCTATGGACAGCTCCAGAGATTCTACGGCATGAAGAGGAGTTCAGAAGGGGAACTCAAAAGGGCGACATCTACAGCTTTGCAATCATCATGCAGGAGGTTGGTAGAAATGAGAATGAAACACTTTTAGGTTCTTTTTTATTTTTAAATATTAAAATAAAAATAAGTTTGTATGGTGTATATTTCTTCAGTAAAAGATAATTTCTTTATAAAAACAAAATCAATATAAGTTTAATTTGTTAGAAGTTGTTGAAACCAAACATTTTAAAAATCTATTTTAATTCTGATAGTATTAAATTTTGGAGTTTTTGATTTAAAAAAGATTACCAACATATGAAAACAGGTTCTATTGCTGGCTCCTCCTTTCAGCATGATCGGAAAAGATGCTTCAGGTAGTGCAGTGTAGGCGCAGTGGATTGTATTACAAGTTTCAAGCAAAAATTCTGTAATCTGCAGTTCTTATACTAGTAATTGATTTAAAAAATAAATAATACACTAATGTCATCTTAATATTTTTCAAATTAACATCTTTGGAACCAACGGCAATGACCACAGATCTTGTCAAAAAGATCATAAGACCGCCGCCTCTATGCCGGCCTATAGTTCCTGCCAGTTCGGCTCCTCCCGAGTTCCTTCAATTGATGAAAGATTGCTGGAGTGAACTGCCAGAAACCAGGCCTGAGTTCGACGAAATTATTTCTAAAATCAAGTCTATCAACAAGGGAAAGTCAGTGTTTTCTAATTCTAACTTTTCTTCTCATCGAATTTAAACTAATAAAAAACTTGAACTGATCCAATTCTTAACCATTAAAATGTATGAACATTTTGTAACCATTTCGCGTGTAAATAAACGAACAGAAAAGTGAACATAGTGGATGCCATGTTCAAAAGACTCGAAAAGTATTCGAGCGACTTGGAGGAAACAGTCAGAGTGAGAACTCTAGCGTTGGACGAAGAGAAACGCAAGACAGAGAGTCTCCTTTCACAGATGCTGCCACAGTCAGTGGCTAAGAGCCTTCTCACGGGAAAAGCAGTGGATCCGGAGAGTTATGAAGAGGTTGAGTTTTCAGTAAAATCCACGGCTCTAAAAGAGTGTATGGCTTATTGAGTTTTGATTAAATAAATATAGCAAAAAACTAGAAACGTTTTATTTAAAATGCATATCTTACAAAAAAGTTTATTTTTTGACAAAAAATCTTTCAACTCTTTCATAAAATCCCTCCCAGGTAACGGTTTATTTTAGCGACATTGTCGGTTTCACAACCATCTCTGCCATGAGCAGTCCCTTGCAGGTTGTCAGGCTTTTGAACGACCTCTACACCATGTTCGACAGCACTATCGAAAACTACGATGTCTATAAGGTTGAGAGCATATATATATATATATATATATATATATATATATATATATATATATATATATATATATATATATATATATATATATATATATATATATATATATATATATATATATATATATATATATATATATATATATATATATATATATATATATATATATATATATATATATATATATATATATATATGTATCTAATAAACTTTTATCAGTGAGTCTAAATCTACTTCTTCACGCTACCAAGTCCTGGTATCAATCTTTTCCAAACCATCGAAAAGGTCGAAACTATAGGTGACGCCTACATGGCGTGCAGTGGTCTACCAGTGCGCAACGGGGACAGACATGCCGGCGAAATATCAACGATGGCCCTCGATCTTCTCAGCAAGTGTGGACAGTTCGAAATCGTCCACATGCCCAAAGTTCCTCTCAGGATTCGCATTGGAATTCACACAGGTATACCATAGAGAATTGAGATCGTTTGATCCAAGTTTTGTTTAAAAGATTTTAACTTGAAAAATATAAGACCTGATCCTTTGTAGAGAGATTAATATTTACTTCATTGTACAAGTTTTTCCAACTGAATTTTATTTTTATCTTTTAATATTTTTCATTTTTTTATGAGTATTTCAATGAACAACCTTGAAATGTTCATTTATTGACTTTTGGGTTGAAAAAATATTATAACTAAACATGGAAATTATTCACCAAAACTTATAGTTTTTAAATTGTTCTAATGAAGTTTTTCAACTACTAGGATCATGCGTAGCGGGGGTTGTGGGTCTAAGGATGCCGCGGTTTTGTCTCTTCGGAGACACCGTAAACACTGCGAGTCGTATGGAGTCCACTTCTACTGGTAGGATACTAAGTATTAATTCAAATGCAAGAAAGTAAGTATCATTGAGAATAAATTTTTTTAAATTACTTATTGTTTTAGATATTTTGTTCTAATTGCAATAATCTAATTTTTTTCTAAGTCTTATAATATAATTGCCACCAATTAGCTTGAAAACCCAGTCGATAATTAAAGCCTTCAGAATACACGTAAGCTGGTCGACCAGAGAGAAGTTGATTCTGCTTGGAGGATATAAGGTTCTCTACAGGGGAGAAGTCGAACTAAAGGTTAAGAAATTTGTACTATTTTCATTTTCTAAGATCGCCCTTAAATTTAAATTTATACGAATGACATCTTATTACGACTTTATGTTACTGAAATTAATTTTTACTTTTTAACTTAAGTTTTTGTTTTTTAGCGAAAAAAAGTTTTAAAAATAAATAAAACTTATGTAAATTCGGTTTAATGAGAAAAAAAGTAACGGATTGAAGGTTAAAGAGATTAACTTTTGAATAACTTTGCCACCTGTCGTTTTTATATATTCTTTTATTCATGGTTGAACGGGTAGCCGAGTCGGTAAGGACTCTCGGCTTGACCAATAATGAAAGGTCCTAGGTTCAAGTGCAACCAATGCCCTAGTAACCCAAAGGCGCAAATGAAAATATGCAGCCTAAGTGGCCTGGAAGCCATTCGGGTTATACGCCACTATAATAATCCTCGTCATTATTATTATTATTCAGGGTAAAGGAATGCACAAGACATACTGGTTGGTGGGTAAAGAGGGCTTTGACAAGCCTTTACCAGAAGCTCCAGCTATTACCGGGTTTTTGCAAAATTAATTTTTTCCAATATTTTCTAACTTTTTGAGTAGTTGAAAACTACAATTAGTTTTTACATTTTTAATTAAAATTATATCTATTTTTTCTTACAGGGATAATAACCATGGGTAAGCTCTTTTTTTCTTTGCATCATTGAAAAAATGCCTTAATTTAGGAATGCTGCATAAGCTGAAAATGTTTTATTTGAATACCGAAATTTAACTGTTTTAAACAAATAATTACGACTCTTACAGCATCGACGTCAACGAGATTCAAAAGGCTTTGACTGCAACTGAAGGGGACAAAAGCGAGCCATAAAAAGGGTAAATAGGAGAAACAACTTGAAAATCTAATGAATCATGAATCTTTAAGAATTCTTCAACTAGGGGTAATTTATTTTGAAAGTAATTAACAAATTTTTTCGAAAAATAATATATAAAATCCTGCAAATCGTATTCTTAGCTTTTACTTATTTAAAGGTAGCTTGCAAACATTGATGATATTCTTTTACCTAGTCCACGCCCCTTTCAACTCTCATGTAGTTTGATGATAAATCCTGTCATTTATTTTATTTAACTTTTAGTGGAGATAATCTAAAAGTTGAAATCCCATATATTGTTGCAATTTTTGCACCAGTGTGAGTGTAGTAACTTGACATACTGAAGGAGCTCGTTGTTATAATTACAATATTCTGAATATTCTATTCATGCATCTTATTATCGTTTTCTAAAGCTTAAATGAGTTTTATTAAATTTTCCTTAAAATTGATTCAAATCATTAAAGATATTGTTGAATATAATAAAAAATAGAAAACTTGAAGAGCATAAATAAAACATTTACTTATTTACTCAAATGCCAGCTAAAGTTAACTTAAACAATACACAACTTCTCCAATCTATAATTAACCATTTAATGAGCAGTCAATCATCATCAAAGTTAATTATTTCTTGGCAAAAGTGATTTTGACAGAGCTGTTCGGCGTTATTCTGAAGCCTTGCAGGGACTCCTTGGCAGAGGCAGCCTGGAACTCATTTTCAAACTCAACGAAGGCAATGTCGTGCCTGCCTGGCACCAGACGCACCTCTTTGAAGCCGGGAAACCTAAGAGTGGTTGAAATAATTATGATGATTTGGAAGATGAAAAGAGTAATTAGAAAAACAATTATTTTTATTATAAATAAGTAAACACAAAAAATCATATACAAAAAAATTGAGAATTTAGTTTTTAGAGCCAAAAATCCAAACCCTCAAAACTCTTTACAAACACACAAAAAATGAACAACTGACTGATTGAAGAGGATTTGAAGCATGGACTCTGTGGTCTCCTCGGGCAGGCAGGTGAGGAAGAGGATATGGTGAGGTGGTTGGTCTGGGATCAGAGCTGGATTGGTAGCTTGTGCCGGTTGAGCTGCTGCGAAGGGTGAGAGACTCAGGGTATAAATGAATGGTTGAGATGAGTGAATGATAAATTGAGGGAAAACAAAGAAAGAATAAAATGTTTAAAAGTTAGGAATGATGGAGAGGTTGATGATAGTGAAGAAAGTTTATACATGAAAGTGGAAAATGTAGTGGAGATAACTGGATAAGAAAGATAATTTAATGAAGCTAAAAAAAACACTGAACTGACCTGCTTGTAAGGGCTTGCTCACTTGTGCTTTCTGCTTGCCCAACTTCTCAGTTATTGGTTGTCTGTTGAAAATATTAGATATTATAGATAATGTTGAAAAAAAATGAAGATAGTGAATATTCTAGAAATAAAATTAAAAGAGAGAATTTAATTATTATTTTATACATTACTTTTGTGACTTTTTCTTTTTGTTAACATAGTCATTAACAAAGAGTTTCTTGGGTCTTGGTACGAATGTGCCCTTCATCTTAGAAATAACATCACTGTCCTTCTTAGCAAAGGTGATTCTCTGTTGTTGGGAGAGGGTTTTAATTTTACAATGGTTTCGAGCTAAGATAAATATGTAGAAAAAATATGCTTAAATATAAATTTCATTTTAAAACATTACATTTTTTTTAATAGCATAAATTCTAAATATAACAAATTCAACTTGAAGTATTCAAGTAATAACCATGGGCTTATCATAAAAAGGAAATCCTTGCATAGAACGCAGAGCATTGGTGGAGGAATTGATGTCCTTGAAAACCACAAAGGATTGGCCTTTCGTCTTCAAGGTGTCCCGTGCTACAATGTCAAGAATCTCACCGAACTGAGAGAATACGGCAAACAGCGACTTCTTGAGTTCTAGTGTAGAAATTGTGTCTTTATTTTTATTTATAAGATTATACAACAATGAATTTTTTAATATTAAAAGATATCCTTATATAGATATCAAAAAGTCTTATATATCATTTTAGTAGTGATTTTACGAACCGGCTTTTTTTATTTTTTCGTTCAAGTTGTTAACATATATCGTGTGGTTTGCTTTAGCATCCGTCTCCATTTTTTCTAACATTTATTTTTACGATATATGCCAATAGAAATCGTAATTCAAACACAAGAATTATTTATCGAGAAAGGGAAGCTTTGATACAATTAACCAAAAGTGAAATATCATGAAGCGCTATATTTGATGGGAAAATAAATTAATTATTAATAAAGTTGATTTTTTGACTACTAGTCAATTAAAAAAAACTCTTGAAAAGTAAAAATATATAGTTAAATAAAAATTCATTTAAAATAATGTAATGGTACCAATGGTACCTGGTACAATTAACGTAATGGTTAAAATAAAAATGTGAAACCATCCGATTCACCATAAAAAAGAAATCTCATCATAAGAACATATGGGCTTCACGGACAACAACTCACCAACGTGACCAGTAGCAAATACGTAGGGTTGTGCTGCATGAAAAACTTTTATTGAACAGACAGATTGAGAAGGTTTGCAAGAAACCAAACAATATTCTGATTTTTTAAAAATACATATGAGCAGATGCTTGACTAAAATGAGGTGTATTAACCCTTAATTATTTAACCAAAACATTAACTTTACAAATAAAACTTAAAAAAAGTAACTTTAAAAAACTACTAACGAAAAGCTTTTGAATATATATTAAATTATATATTAGTTATATATTAAAATTAATTATCTAAAAGTTCGATAAAAAATTGTTTTACGCCAATTCGTCTTACGAGTGAAGACGATAGTAAACAGAAAAGACGTCAACACAAAGAGTCAAACGGTGTCACATAAACATGACGTGAGGTGAAACAATACATGACTCAAGTGAGAGGTCTCTCCACGCAATTAAATAACTTTTTATACATATTTATTTATATTAAAAAATCTTTTTAAATGTCTTAATAAATCTAATATATTTTTGAATAAGACGATACAGAAATATTTATATTTTTTAAGAATATATAAAATAATTATCTCATTTTTAATAGAAATATAAGAAAAAAATTTATCGAAAGCAACAATTTTGTAAACATTTTATAGGAATAAGAATCTTATTTTCAACATATTCAAAATATAGCAATAAATCTTCAAATCTGCCAATAAAAAACTTCTTAACTCTTCCATTACACACAATGAGCCCTTCAAACCACAAGCCGTGTCACTCCATTCCGTCGATTACACGCCCCTTCCAGCAAGTCGTATCCATTGTTTCTGCATTCTAAGCAATATAATGAAATTGTGAAAACCTAAGAAAAAGGTATATGTATGAAACATTTTATAAGGTATTTATATATATATTATATATACCTGGAAAATTATGTATATTTATATATAGATTATTTTGCATAAAGAATAGGCAAGACACTCCAAATGTCAAGGACGGGGTTGCGAGTAAGCTTGGTCGAGTGGAGGACTATAGAGTGTAAAAGTTGAATTAATTAGAATTGCATCACCACCCCCTCTTGTAACTGTCTCATTAGAGCTACTGTGTTTTTGTGTATGTGTATTTTTATGTCTGTGTGTGTTTTTTTATGTCTGAGTGTGTTTTTTAAATGTCTGTGAGTGTTTTTATGTGTATATGTGTGGTTAAGATTATTTCAGTTAACTATGGAATATTAAATTCATCTAAAATCAGAAGATAAAAAGTTTTTTATTACACTGGGGGTAACTTTCAGCACTTCATCTCTCTATGAAATGTCACCTCATCGACCCGCAGTCATATATCTGTTATTAATTCCTCAAATCTGTTTTTACTTACCATGTCATTTAGCATGGCAGTATGTCTTGGAGTATTAAAAATGATTTTTGATTCATATTAGAGCTTTGACAGCTCTTGATAAATTATATTTGTTCTGTAAATATAGGCTTCGTTTAGGAAGGCATCAAACTTCATTTAAATGAAACCATTACCCTTAAGTTTCATATTAATCATTAACTTGACGTTTAAGACATGCTTATCAAGGTTAATAGTTCCAACAGTTTAAAAAAAATGTTTAATGTTATTTTACATTAATAAAGAAGTCTAACAAAATGAAAGTATTACTCTAATGGAAAAGAACTTTATCGCAAGGGTGTGTCATCATAAATCATTGGAAAGTTTCAATGAAGATTCCAAATAACTTTTGAAAGCACAACCCGATGTGGATGCCTCAATTAATGGTCGCGAGAGCTATATGCAGAAGCATTAAACTTTGAAAGTATATTTCAAATGTCTATATGAAAGGGAAATAGATCCTGAATAGAGTTATAAATAAAAACTGATTTTATAAAACTATTTGATGCATTTAATAAAAGAATAAATAAAAGAATAAAAGTAGTTTATACTATAAAAACTGTTCATATAAAGATTTATAAATCATTATTATAGCTAACCAAGGTGTAAGGAAAATCTAAAAAGATTTAAAAAAAATTAAACTTTAAAGTGGTAACCTAGGTCAAATAAAAATATAGTATTGTGATCAAGATTATTTTTTTCAGTTTTCAAAAAATTATAGTGTTATATGATACTTGAAGTTATTATAGCTTTAAAATATATACCCTTATAAAAAGAGTGGGCTAAAAACTCTTAATTGAAACTTTGAAGATCATTTGGAAATTTGAACTATTAGACTAATATTAATAAAAAAGCAGCAAATGCAATTTTTTATAGCGATTTTAAGTTGTGTTTTATCAAAATTCGGGATGATTGAAATTATTGTTATTCAAACAGTTCATTTAAGACTAAGAGAGTCAGAGGCTGTTTTTCTCAATAGGCGACACATAACGGAAGTGGAAAGGAAGGTAAAGTGAGTAGAAATCAAATTAAAACAAAGACAAATAAATAAATAAAGTAAAAAACTAGGAGTAATTAAGATTAAATAAGAAAGTTAAACGATATATTTCATATGATAGAAAGGAAGAAGAAATGATGGGTCATTTATATCTGCCTCTCAGACGCTTGTCCGAAACACGACTGATTTATATGTATTGTGTTGCTAGTAATACAGTAACATCTCGGATACTTAAAATTTCAAATTTCTATGGAAATTTAAAAGATTAAAAAGAGATAAGAAAAAATGATTTCTTACAAAATAAAGCCTACGGCTTCTATATACTAAACAAACGATTAATCTGCTGATTAAACCTAATTAAAGTTTTTATTCAGTCTTAATTTATTCTCTCTCATTTACTATGCTCGTGCATGAAACATCTTTTCCAAAATGGCTAATATTTTTGGTTGATCTAATGCTTATTAAAAAGATATAACTTATGAAATGAATAATATAGAACATTTTAATTTTAAATATTCCAATAAAAACAACGATGTTAATCTGAGTAAGGTTCAAATGCCAAAAATTCCGTGACAAATTAAACCACAACTGGCGTCTTTAAACTTTCAAGAATATCAATTACGTTTTATGCACAAATAAAATCTTTTTATAAAAACTTCTAATGAGTATATCAAATTCGAGTTTTGTTAATTTCTGGTGTTTAAAAAAGTTTGATTAAAACTATTTGAAAATATATTCATTATAATAAATAAAATTAAAAGATAAAGTTATAATTATAACAAATTCACAGTAACATGCCATGGGAGTGTGAAAATCTAAAACAATATTTGACATTTTATCGATGTAAAAAGGTGGTGCCAAATTGTTGTGACCTTGTGGTTGTGTCTTCATGTGTGTTGTGTTACTGTGTCACAGTCTGTGTGTTATGGTATGTGTGTGTATTTGTGTGTTTGTGTGTGTTTGTGTGTGTGTGTGTTTGTGTGTGTGTGTGTTTGTGTGTGTGTATGTGTTTGTGTGTGTGTATGTGTTTGTGTGTGTGTGTGTGTTTGTGTGTGTATGTGTTTGTGTGTGTGTGTGCATGGAAAGGGCGTGATGTATCGGATTGCGGGATGGTGCGTGAGCGATGGCACCTTGTTTACGAGGTGTTCATGAGGTGATTAGCCTGTTCCAGAGTGCCTCACGTCACATGACCACTTACTCGTAAAAATTTTAATACGCTTATTTACCGTTTTTAAAATAGAATAAATTAATTGAGCAGCTTCCATAAGTTAGTTTTTGTAAATAATAATAGCCGTTGTCAAGAATTACCGTCATTAAAAATAAAACAATTCCATACTTTTATTGATTAAAATAAATTATTCTTGAAAAAATATAAAAAAATGAGTTTGATAATTCTAAACAAATTAACATTTATTTATATCACTTTTCGTTGTGAAATGAGTCAATAAGTGCCTGACCTTGAAGACCTCTTACGTTCGCGGGTTTTATTTGTGAGCTTTATTACTAAAAAAAATATCATATTTAAAAATTCGTTTTTATGCTGTACTTTATATAACAGTGTTAAGTTATATGCAAAACTGGCGTATTAGTGGTTTGAATGAATGTCTTCTGTATAAGTAGCAAATTTCAAAGAATTGGTAATACTATTAATGCTATTAATTTTTAATTTTAATTAAATTTAGTCTCGATAGAATAAAATATTTTATTATTATATAATAGTCATTCATAAATCCTGAATAAAATATTGTTTTACACAATATCATGAAAATAATAAAACTTAGCAATAAAAACAATAGAAGCACTGCAATGCCATTACAAGAACAACATACTTAATGTAACAGTGGGTAACAAAATCTCAATAGGAGATTAACGTGACATATGTATGAATGTGTGAATGGATGCCTGCGAATTGCTTGGTTGATGGCTTGTGTCATGGCTTGTATGTGTACGTGGTTGTTGGTATATGTCTTTGTTTTATGTGTGTAACCATTTTTCCGAAAATTAAAAATATTAATGAAGGAGAAAAAACTAAGTGATGTTTTTTTCTACAAAAAAAGAATATTTATTTAGATATTTTTACTTTTATTTAAAACTTTTATTTTCTTTTTAAAATTAATTATTTGATTTTATAGATCATTTCTTTAACTTAGCACTTCATTTCATAATTCTGCAAAGGAATCTTTTTGAAAGAGTATGTTATTCAATGGCTTTATTTGCACCACAAGGTTGTTTAAAAATATTTTACCAACTTAGTATTGTTGTTATTATTTAAAACTTATCAAAACATAAAAATGAAATGTCAAGGGTAAACTTAATATATACTGAAAACACGCAATAATTAATCAATATTACAGAGTTCCATCATTTCGCACTCGTGACACGCTACTCACAGACCTTATCTCGTCGTCCTTGAGTGACTGCAAATAACTGCCAGTAGCTTGATGAAGACTTCACCTCCTTATCTATATTATTCCACTGCGCTTATTCAGATATTCACCATTTGAGGAATGATTGTTTTGAGGCCTGAAATGGCCGTAAGTGAAATTTTTTCACAGAAATTAAACTATTTTTATTCTTTTGTGAAAAAAAAATTAGAATCAGGGCGATCCGAGGCTGTTGATTATATTTTAAAAATAATTTTATTACATGATTTTTTAAAAATATTAACTGAACTGCATGCAAAATGAAATTGAACTTATAAAATAAACTAAGCTAGAAGAAAGCACCGAAAATACGCCAGAATGAGTAGTTGGTGAAAAAAATCGGTACAATGAAATAGAGTGCAGTGGAAAGCAAGAAATCAAGGTTCCCTCTAATAAAAGCGTGATCATTGAGCATTGTCCCTTCATTGTCATTAATGGTGTAGGAAAGAAGGCATGTAAGGAGAGGATAAGAAAGCAAGTGGATTTATAAGGTTCCAGTGCATGTTGTGTAACTTAACAGCCATGAATACGTGCCAATATACAATGGAAAGTGAACACATTATCGAATTGGATTCAATATATTTGAAGGTCACCATTACTATAATTAATAAAAATAATTCCTGAAAATTGCCTTCATTTGAAAACAATCTATCATACAAATAAGGCACCACTGCAGCTAAAACAGTGATACAGCGATAAGAAAATGACATGACACGTAACGTATCATTCATGCCACACCCACCTATCTAAATTCGTACTAATTTGTTACTTATTACAGTACTCCATGTAGTAGTGGTTGTAGTAGTGGCTCTTGTGGTAGTGGTTGAAGTGGCTTTTATTTTGTTGTTACTGCCTGCATTTTTATTGCTGTTATGGCTAATGCAACTGACGATAAAAGTACTACAGATGGAAGCTCTTCCTTCATTTGAAAGTAATCACATTTTTATTGTTTGGGTGATTGATGATTGTTGCTCATTTGAATAAATATTTCAAAAAAAACAATAGAAAAAAATAGTTTGCCAATTTTGAAACTGAATTCAAGATAAAATAAATAATGGATTGAGTTTACTTAAAAAGTCAGTCTTGAAAAAATAAAGAAGCTGGAATTTATTAACTTTAAAACTTTTATAATAAAAAGATCGATGATCAATGCAGAATTTTATGAATGATATATAGAAGGATGAATAATGGATATGTGGATAAATAATAGATATGTGGATGAATAAGAGATATGTGGATGAATAATGGATATGCGGATGAATGATGGATAGATAAATGAATGATGAGTAGATGGATGAATGATGAATAGATGGATGAATGATAGATGAATGATGGATAGATGAATGATGGATAGATGGATGAATGATGGATGAATGATGGATAGATGGATGAATGATGGATAGGCGGATGAATAATGATCGAGTGTGCTTGTATAGCGATTGGAGGAGTCTTAAATAAACCACTTCACGAGCAAGCACCTCGATAACTTATCCCGTTATCCCGTTCCAGGCATCCGTTATCCTTTGTTTAAAAGACGAACACACACCTACACACACCTACGCACCTACAACTATACACACCAACACAAACATACACCTATACACACATTCACACACACACACACACACACACACACACACACACACACACACACACACACACACACACACACACACACACACACACACACACACACACACACACACACACACACACACACACACACACACACACACACACACACACACACACACACACACACACATACACACATACACACACACACACACACACACACACACACACACACACACACACACACACACACAGACACACACACACAAACACACACACACACCATACACTCACACACACACGCACACACACACATAAAGATAAACACACACACGCACAACAATAAATTTCGATTGAATAGTTTTATAGATACACGCACAATTTCAAAGCTATCTTCGAAAAGACATAAATTAATTACCGGCGTCATAAATAATCTCTTCGTAAGAATAATAGTCACACAGATTTAGCTTCATGGAATGATTCATTGTTTAGATCTAATATTTCCTAAAAAACCGATCTTTTTCTTTAAATAATATCATAATTTAATCAATGGAGTTTTCTTTCAATCATTATTTTGTGTGCAAAACTTAGGTGGGAACGATTTGATTGAAATCTCTGTAATGATGTATTTAGGCTTACATAGGGAGAGAATATAATTAGTTGCTAAATTAAATAATCTTATATCTATTTAATTATTTTATTTTAAGTTGAAAAAAATTATATTAATAACTTAAAATTTTGATTTTCAATGAATATTTATTTAGTTTAAAATACATTTTAAATACAGTTACAAGCGTGCTGGTGTGGCACCACAAACACACGAGAATCTCTGTTGAGGTCATTCACTTGACGCCTGCCACCCACACATGAGTGTGCAATTGTATTTCACCGCATATTCACCTTCGATAATACACGTACTACAACAATACGGGCGATGGTAATTATGGATTGTTTCATAACAACAATTACTCGAGCATTCACTCCCACTCATCACAATCATCTACATATTCGTTAAGGGGGCTGGTGGTTGCTTGTGAGTAGAAAAATGCCAGATGATAATTTGTGGGAAAATCTGGCATTGAAAATATGTTTTAAATTGATTTATTATACACGATGAATGTACTTTTTTTGTGAAAAACCAGATTATAAAAAATATTCAAATTATCATGTATTCAATCATTTGGATTATCCAAAAAAATACTTATCTATAAATGCAAATTGAAAACACGTATGGAGATGATGGTGTTAATTGGGGGCACGTTCTTGTTGCTATTGTTGTAGGTGTTGTTGTGGAATTCGTTGCTGTGGAATTCGTGATTGGAATCACATAATATGTAGTTGTAATAAGTTTGGTGTAATGACAAGGTTAACTTTTCAATTTTCAATAATTGATATGAGGATTTTAAGAGTATAAAACAATGATTATCATGAAAGTTATAGTTTATCGAATAGTTTATTTCACATAAAGCAAAATATAGTTTTATAATATCATTATTATAATTTCTAATATATTTGAATAGTTTTATATAAAATAAAAACAATCAAAAAAGATAAAAAATAAATAAGCTTTTAATATGGGAAACTATTAAAACAAAAACTAGAAAAATCTTGTTAACATATAGGTGATTTGCAATTGCCTAAATAATAAACAATGCCGGTGCAAGCTCACCACTCAGTCAGCATTTGACACGATAACTTTTTGTGTTTACACATCATCCTTGTTCTGAGCTGACGTCACAACCATCATCATCCCTCTTACCACCCCAACTCCCATCATTATCAGCATCATCATACCCATCATACCCACCACTATCATCATCATCAAAAGCTTGATAACCACTTTAACCTCATTTGCCAATCCATTATCATGAATACAACTTACTCCCATAGTTTTCTCCCACCCATTCTACAACCACTACTAATGCCTTTAGCACACTGACCATCTTGGCCGTAGTGAGATCATTATAACAGGCACACTCTGGTCAATTAATAAGTCTTAAATGATCTGTATCTATGTGAACGATAGTTTTCTTGTGGTTGTTTGTTCATGTGGATGTTGTAACTAGATAGAATAAAGTCGAATAAAAGTTAAAAATTGTATCAAATCTAACAATTATGAATTATTTAAAAAACAGAAATAATGGTGTTGTAGTTTAATAGAATTTTCAGACTTAAAATATAAATTACCTTAAACTCTTCCCCGTTAGAATCACTAAAAGTCCGTGGGGGGTGCAAGGTTTATGTTGCTGTTGATGGCAACTTTGAAAGCTACAAGAACTGACACCGTTGTTCTATTACGTGTGCATCAATAATACAATTTAGTAGTAACAATACATTTTTATAATGAGTTGAAAATATTTTTTTGAAAAAGAAATATGCTAGTTTTATGTTTAAAAAAATATTTTTTAAAATTTGAATAAAGAGAATATTTATGATTTGCTAAGATAGTTTTATAATGATTATATTTCAATTTAGATATAATCATATATAAATAATGTTTAAATATTTAAATAAATCTGCTAAAGTGATGTTCAACAGACAAGTAATTAGAGTATGATTCTGCAATTTAAATCATCTTTGGTAAATGTTGTAAATTTGGTAAGTGAATTAAAGGTAAGTGAGTATATAGGTGGGTGATTGGATGGATAAGGAGTGAATGGAATCGTAATAAATGTAAGGAAGTGAATTAAATTGATGGATGGAGAAGAGTGTGGGTGAATGAGTTAATAAAATAATGTTAAAAATTAAATTAAATTATGGTGGGTAATTTTTTTTAAATAAATGCGATTAAATGTTTGAATGCATGTTATTAGATGCCCATAAAAACGGTGGGAGAAGAACCCTACATCACTATCGAGTTAATTAGAATAGTTTCATATCAAAGCTTGGTGTGAACAGTCTACATAAATCTCCATAGAGACAATTACAAGTTGAAAGTAGTTATTTATGTTTAAGAGGTGTAAAAGTTGTGTAAACAGAAGTTGGAAAGGTGGGTGTAGCAGAGTAATAAATCCATGAGGTGCGAGGAAAAGATGGAAGAAATGGAAGATGGGGTTGAAGAAGCACCGATGGATATATGAGTGGATAAGAAAGAAGGAGTTGGATATACAAATCAAGTGATGGATTCATTTTAATATGAATAGCATGAATGATGGGTGGATGAGTTGTTGAATGATGAGTCGATAAATGGTCCATGAAATAGAGTTATTATAATTCATTTGAAAAAGATACATTCATGAAGGGGAAAAAGGAAGAAACCAATGGGTGGATTGATAAAAGGTTAGTTGGATATAATGCTGGATAATTAGATGGATTGGCTGACACATAACAATGAACACTCTTCTATTGTTGTGGAAGTATTATCACACTTTGAAAAATATCCGATTTGTAGTTTTGATCATTAGTATTAATGATTATAATTATAAATTGGCATTGGTGAAGATGAGAGTAGATGAAAGTACTGATAATATTGTTGATGAAAGAGGTTATTGTACAGAAAAAGGAATAAAAAGTTAACTAAATATTTTATAGCTTCAAGAGTAAGTACGAATTTAATATAAGAGATTGTCTTAACTTGGAATCCAAGTGAAAAAGTTATAGTTCTAGATTAATTCTAGTTTATTCTAGTTTATTAATAAATTTTATTCTAAATCCAATTTTCTACAATTTCGTACATAAAATTTAAAAAGTAAGATTTTTATATTTAAAATATGCAAAATCTTCATAATATGTGGTATATGCTATTGAAAAATCATATGAGAACATTAAGACGATTTTTTCCCTTCATATTGAGATTACATGCCTCTGATAATCAACAGACTTTTAATATAGTTGTTTAAAAGCACCCTTGAGAAATTGAATGGTGTTGATGGAGCGGTGTATTGAGAAGAAACAGTGGTGCAAAAAGGGTGATGATTGAAAAATGATAGATAATATTATGAGTATGAAAATACTAAAATTTTTATTAAAAATTGTTTAAACGCTGGTGAATATGAAATGAATTTTTTATGTGAGTCGTAAAGAAATAGATGGGTGTCAGTAGAATTTAGATTTAAATAAATAATTAACCGTTGTTGCATTTTTACTGAAATAGTTAATTATTGAAAAAAATAATATGATCTCAATTTTTCATATGTTTTTCTTTGAATTGAAACTTTTAGAGATCGGTCGAGAATTGAAACCAGGCTACCCGCAACTGCTGAAGATAAAAGGTTAATATGACGACCTAAGATTTATTGGGCTTCAAACAAGTCTTTTCTGATTCATTTCAAGTTACTTCATTTATCATACCTTCCATCAATCAGTCCATCACCATGATTAATAACCTCTTCAGCACATTTTAATCCTTCTGACCTTTTCATTTATCAATATACTTATCCTTCTTAAAATAGCTTTTTCATCAATACTTATTATTTTTATTTTACAGTTTTTTCGAAAGTGGAAATAATGAAACTTAATCCCTTAAATTTATAAACGGAATTAAAAAATAAAACAAAAAGTATTTAAAAAAAGTAAAAATCTTATTAATTTGTAAATTAAAATAATAAAAAAATGATTATTTTCTTCTTTCTTCACCATTACTGCAGTATCTCAGTTTCTTTTTAACAAGATTTCTTTCATTTCATCTATGTCGACATTCATTCAGTCACATCTTTCCATGTTGAAATATTGAATTTTTTTATATTCTCTTTCGTTCATACTGTCAACAAGGGTCTTCAGTTTAGCCAGGCCTTCTTCATGATAATCAATCTTATAAACGTAATATTTCATAGTATTATTTTGAACAATTTATTAATGCAACTCTAACATTTTTTATATATTATTATATCTTATATTATTTTTTATAGTTTCATCAATCATTAAAATTTTTAAAACAATATTTTAATGAACCTAATGATTTGAAATTATTATTTATTATAGCAAAAATTTCAGCCTACATTTATTATTTCTATCATCCATCCTTCATTCGTTCATCCCTTCTTCCATCCCCTCATCATTCGTCGCGTACTTAGCCATGAATCATGTATTAAATTCACCCATGATGATTCATAACATTTTATTCCAAGATCTCCAAGCAGACAATATATATTCATTACTTTTTCAATGACCTCTAATATATCAATTCTTTTTCCTTATTTTAATTTTAAGGTTTTTATAGCAAAAGATTTAATAAAAAATAATTTCAATTTATTTGAATATAAATAAAAGGAAAAATTTAAATGTCAATTACTTACTGAAAATATATAGAAAAACCATATTTCAAACATTAATAACCAGAAAATTTCTTGAGAACGAATTTCAATTCTGCCTAAATTACTTGCAACACTAGGCTAGTTAGTTACGCGATGAAATGTCTAACAATCTTCAAACGCATATAAAAGTAATGCGAACCAGATAGACTGGAAAATTTCAGAATTCCTTTAAGGACCTTGTAAACTATAAAATTACGCTACTCTGGCAACCGTAAGGTATCCTTAACGCTTTCTTACTGAATAAAAGAACTTCTTATTATTTTAGTATTTAAATCTGTTTCATATAACATACATCCTATTTTAATTTTGACTTTCTACTTCGAAAGTAAATCTTTGCTTAAATATATTTAATTTATTTTTCACAGTTATTTAGGTTTTAATCAAGTTTTATAATTTTAACTGAAAAATATAAAAGAATAGAATATAAATAATAAGTAGGAAAATATTTGTTAAATTAAATTAATTTTTTCTTTCAATAACCTTTCAATCATTGGCGTTAAGCGTGCAAACAAGACAGGTAACAAACAAGACATAAACATCGATGTAATGCGTTTAATTAGAAATAGGGTTATCTTAAGTATTTATTGATGATGCATTATCTTATTGCTTCTCTTAATTTATTTTGTTAGGAGTGATTATTAATCATTTTGCACTGGGCGCTACATTCATACCAACTCATCTCACTCTATTGAGATATGTAATCCCGTTACGAAGAAGGCTGATCTCAGCAATATGGACTAATGTGACTTTCGGACAACGGTATATTTTGCGGGAATCTTATTTCCTTTAACTTTTTTTTTATTCCACTGTTCCTCTTTATTTTAATAAATCCTGAATTGATTACGTGATTTTTTCAAATTTAGGAAAAACAAATTCTTCCACCAAACTTTTATTAACACTAATCATATAAATATGTAAGGATATAGACATCTATGAAACTACAAAATGACATGGAGATATGATATATGGATGTAAGAGTTAAACTGACAAAAAGGTAATGCTAAGACTTATATTAAGATAAACATTAAGTTTTCTTTAAATATTTTACATCTATATAAAGTAACTGGCAAACAAATCATGAATGGTAGTTAAATGTATATATGGTAGTCGGTGGAATAAGTTAATGATATAATATAAATAAAATTTACTATAAATTAAAATTCAAATAAATCGAGGAAACGCACGTAAAGTGTCACTCTCAAACAAAACTGAAAAAATTATCTTTAAATTTCTTTTTCATAAAAACATCGAATAAATAAAAAAGAACGCACATCAAAGGCCTCTGGTGATCTAACAAGTAAGGTAATGAGTTAAATGGTGATGACTTAACAAAAGACGATGTCTATCATGAAATTGATTATAAATGATAAGTGAGCATCAGGAACAGTTATATTCGTAAACGAAATGTAATGAAATGTTAACTATTATGAGGTGCTCGACACGGGAGAATAAAATATAAAAATTAATATAAATAATTATGTAGATAATAACTAACGGAACTAGATGACAGTTCAGATGTTATGTGGAGATACCTGCTGTAATGTAAAATGTCGAAAACGTCTTTGTTCATTAACGAAATATTGTCTAAGTATTCATTAAAAGATACATTAAAATATATTACTAAATTCTTGGACTAATTCAAGATAAACCAGAAAGTAAATTATGACGAAATAAAGTTCACACGCATTCAAGGATCTTTAAATTTACAAATCGTCAATTCAATTCAATAGTTTATCGAAAACTAACTTTGAAAATTTTTATAAAATACACTAAAATCTGAATATCTAAAAAATACTTTTCAAAAATAATATTTTCTCAAAATAATTCACGGATTTTAAATCAAATCTGAAACTAATTTTGCAATAATTTTAAAATTTATCAAAATAATTTTTTTACTCTTCACAAGAAATCAGAAAAACAACACGAAGATAGAAAAATAATTTTTAACAAAGACAAAGGCTACGAGAATTCAAAGTGTATGTATAATTGAGTCAATCAAAAGTTTTTTTGCTGCTTCAAGAATATCTACATTAGTATATTGAAGAGCCAAAAAACATGTTTAGGAAGAGGTTATAAGGTCTGATAAAGATGGAACAATAGAAGTTTTATGTTTGAGTGATTATATTACTTACTATTATACAAAAAATTGCTAGAGAAGCAGCTGTAATGCTTATAGTATTATAAATTATTATTTCATTAGCTCATAATTGATTTAAATTAAGTCTAAAAAGGAGAAGAAAGATTAGGAGTAATACAGGAATACTATTAAAGAGGGTAGTGGCAGAGAAAGTGTTTATCTAACCAGAGCAAAGCACTGAAGATTGTTGTAATAAATAAGGCATAACTACGGTCATTATCATTAGTGAATAGAACCAAGACAAACAAGATGATGTATCCGTCGATAAAGTCACTTTAATTATTTTTACTTTTCATTTATAAATTTAATCACTGAAATTACTTATAAAGTTAGAGAATATTAAAATTTTAATTCAGTTCATTGGGACGACTCTTTTTGTAGATATTTAACATTTATTCAGATTATTATTTTAATAAATTTAAATTTAATTGGAATATTCTTCTATAAAATCCGTCTTCAGATGTTGATTCTTTTGATGATTAATGTAGATTAAGCCAGGTCCATTTACACCTGCAGAAAAATAATAGTAATTTACTAATTCTGAAATGACAAAGATAGGTTCAATTGATTATAACGTAATAAAATTAAATCATTAATAATTATGAATACATTTTCTTTACCGTTTCTAGGCACATTCAGTCTTACATTACAAGCATAAACAAACAATGATAGAGATTATTTATTGAAACAAAAACTAATTTTAAAAGAAAATTAATCAATTTTGAATGTTTTAACGCCCTAGGGTAGATGGAAATTATTTTTGATGTAAAATAACTTAATATAGTATTTTTATTAAGACGCTGGTCAGTAAAAGATTGTGTTTATGTGTGTTTATGTGACTTTGAGTGTGTGTTTGGTTAAGCTTTGGTGGTGTTTGATGGTGATTGAGAGCCTTATAAATAAAGCGAAGTTTTCTTCTTACTCTTCTAATTATATCATTGAAAATGTAAGAAACTGTAACTATATGGACATTCATTTAGCCATGTAATTTATAATAAAACAAGTAATTACGGAAAATTCAATGATCAGGAGTATACCAAAATTCAATAAACTCATAAAAATAAGCTACAGTTTCAGGACATCAGACAGATGAACAGACCAATCTACTTAACTACCCACAACCCGATAATGGGACTATTGATACTGCTCTATGTCTACACATACATATAAACGAATCCAGTCCAATGTACTAGTCTGATAAAGACTTGATAAAGTGTTTCCAATTTGAGGATAACTTATATAAAGTTCATTTCTAGTAATTTTTTCTTTTACGCTATTTAATTTCTATTCTATAAATCAAGCATTAATTGGGACGAATAGCCACAGATGTGTGTTTACAATTTTAAAAAGTTTTCAATGAAAATAAATAGCGAAAAAATTTCTGGATTTAGTCAAAAAACATGAAAAAAAATGTTTCCTTCAAATTTTTAATTCAATTACTTTAGCACCGATGTCACGATCGTCTCTAATGCCGTTTATAATGCACTTGTTATGTAAAAATATGATTTATTAACTTTTAAGTCATGAAAAAAATATTAAAACTATATTGTCCATAAAGACTCGAAATTTTCAATCTATCAAAAACAAAAACAGTAATATAATTGTACAAAAATATGTTTCAAAGTTTAAATTATTTTAAATATCGGTATTTTACGTTATACAGTGGACACATTCAAGCATTCATATTAAGAATCTTAAGCGCACAAGCAGACGTGTCATGCTCTGTTAAAGCTATTAGCTCAACGGTGGACCTGTGTGACGAAGAAACAAATTATGAGACAATGCCGTTCAAGATGACTCTCTCTATAATCATCTATATAAACATCTAAGTTTTTCAACAAATATAAGTATAATGTGTAAATTCTTTTTACACAAATCTTTAGTTCAATTCTGTTTCTCAATTTATATAACCAGATTTATATCATATCTTTATTTATGTAACGAAACCAATAAAACTCTTGTTTAATTGATATTAGATAGATGACAGCACAAGGGCAGCTTGCAGACCTAATGAGGGACGTGCCACAAGCAATTGCGTAAGGAACACTAATATAGACGCAGGCACGATCAGATGGCATTGCATAATCGTCCCTATTTCCACACCGTTACATAAACAGTTTCTCCAAATGGGTATCAACTGGAAAGCTCCTAAGATGGGTAATAGCCACTTCATATTGATATCATTAAACTCTCTTCTTATCATTCTTTTCCGATAAACAATAAGAAACAAGGCTGGTCAGTGCTTTGAGAAAGACAAATAAAGCCAGGAATAATTTCATTTGAAATTAGTCTACCCATTTGTAAATGTGAAAGCAAAAAAATCGATATTATGTTTACCTATAAACTGAATATAATCCAAAAAAAGAATTGGATAAGTCGTTTACGTAATCAAAATCTGCTGAAAAGTTCCGGATTTCAAAAATCATCATGTCCTCCCCCATAAACTAATGCATACACCTATCTTTCAAACAATTTACAGTTGTATTCATAGTAATGATGGCATCGGGTATAAAACTCATAGAACGAGCGCACGTCTTCTACAAAAACTCTTATATACAATACCTTGAAAGAAGTTTTTATGTATTTTTAGCAACATTATTAACAGTGTGCCAAGACCAGAAAAGAAACATTATGCTTATGTAATATCTATGCAAATAATTCGCTTAAAACGCTTGAGTATTAACAGCTTTAGAAAATCCAAAATATGTTTAATTAACGCAATTAATTTACAATAATTAATATATTTTATTTTATTTTATTTCATTTCATTTTATACTGTCTTGGATAGTGATGATTTATAATGATATGTGCTATATTGCATTGCACTCTAACCGCATTAAGCCAGTAAAAGCTTGTGCCAAATTGCTTAGAGCTTATATTGGAAGAGTGATGTTGAAGTTATAATAAAATGGAGAATTATGAAAATTCCTACACAAGTATTTTTGGATTATATAATACATGAAATTTAAATCAAATAAATTTAAGAAAATAGGGTAATTAGAACAGAAGAACTAGCCAAGTAAGCCCAAAGGTTATGGTAATAAATGAGCGTGTAATGGAAGCATGATTAAAGATATAAGTCAAGTCAGTCTTAATTTATGAGAAAGTCCATATGCCACTGAGGAAAAAGCTAAATAAAAACTAAACATAAGATAGAAAGTTTTTGTAATAATAAAAAAGATAACTAGTTTTCAAATGAATAAATTACAGTGTTATTAGTGTTAATAGAAGAGTACTCTGAAAACGATCATAATATGTAATAAACGCAATAAGCGCCAATACAAATGATGGAGGTGATAAAATAAATCGAAGAAAAACTATGCCAATAATTTAAAAAATTGCATAAAAAATTTTAACAACGCATTCTAGAGATGTACCGAATGCTCTACATTACAAAGGTGAGTGGTTGGGTTCCAGTTCAAATAATTTCCTGTTTATTACTATCTTGTTGTTGTTATTATTTCTAGGTTAGTTATATGTAACTATGATATTCTTTGTCGAAGAGACAAACGATTTATATAAATTATTTTTTAAAGTCAAAAACAAATTCAAAATATTTTTACAATTCCACTTCCTATAATTCGAAAATAATCTTTATTCAACTCATCAGCTTTTCATACTCCATCTGAAATCGATGTACTTGTAATTTTAAATTTGCTAATACTTTTCATCACTAGCATCCAATTGATTGAAAACTTTCTAATATAAATAAACAATTAAATTCTTGAATGACCTATTATTTGTATTCATCATTTAAGAAAAGAAAAGAAAATATTCTCAATAATTGGTATTTTGAAATTTTCAACGTTCTATATACAAAAAACTAAAAGCTTTTTCGGAATGGTATTAACCGAACTATTTTAAAAGTTTACGCATTTGAATGCTCCTTTTTTGTGTTTTAAGTTTATTTCAGAAAAGTATGAAAAAATCAACCCAATCCGAACAATGGAAGACACATTAAATGTCCATAGAAGAGTGAATCAATCAAATTACGTACTTGGAAGATGAAAGGCTGTCAGCGCTCAATGAAGCGTGCAATAATTAATAATTAAAAGCTTCCCAAGAACAAATAACATTACAGAGAACTGTTAATCTTTCACACCGAATGAGTTCGAATTCACTCTCAATGTAACTCACAAATTTACTCATGGCAAACAAACATGCACTAGCGCAAATGTGTGAAAAATTTTCACAAAAAAGCTCACATATTCACACATACACACACACATTCACACACACAAACAAAACAAATGTCAAAAGGAATTATGAAGACCAAAGGAAGAAAGCATTAATTGCCTGCAAGATGAAAGAAGCATGCAGCAGCAATTGTTGAAGACAGGCCACTTAATTGGACACTGAAACTATCCATCAGCACCAGCATCAGCAGCATGACAGCTGTGTAAGTCGATACTCTTATTACATAGGACTAAGCACACTCTCACAATTACCAGCACACAAGGCAAGAGTGCATGCAGGAGAAGTGGATGACTTCATGCCTTGTGTGCCGCTCCTTAATTAGATAATTGTATTATGCCGTTTGAAGTGATTACTTTACAGTGAATTTATGTTTTTTTCTTAGTAAAGCAGAAACGAAAAAATATCTTTATAGTAAGAGATTTTAAACAGTCTAGATCTACTAGAAGAAGACTTTGTAAAGACAGAAGAAGAACTTGAGATCTAAAGAAAAATTCGCATCACTGGTTCAGAAGACTGGCGCTCACAAAGAAGCCACAACAACTGTCGCCACTTCAAAGCCCCTCACCTGCCTGCACATAACAAGCCATTACCGCTTATCAATTCGCCATTTACCTCCTGCTTTATACATGACGATTGTATGCCATTCTATTGCAGATATATGATACAGAAAATCAATCATTCGGAAATAATGCTTGAGGAAACACGGGGAATATCTACATGAAAGAGTTGATATTTGTGCAGTCATTCCTGCTCCTTAGAGTTAATCTTTTAAGCAAATATTAACAATATAAGAAAAGAAAGAAAGTAACGATAAGTTTTAGAATTAAAATATATTTAATTAATTAAAGATTTAAATTTTTATAACTTTCTATATATTCTATTACCATAATATAAAATAGGTTAATGTGATTCGTCATAGATAAATCTCCAATTCTATAAGAATCTCAAAGCAAATATATATGAATAGGTTAATGATTTACAAGCGAGAGGCGAAAAGAGTGAATTAAAATAGAATATGTCGATAGATCAAATTAAAGCGAATAGAAAAAGAAGAATCATGTTTGACCTAGAAACTTTACTAAAAAAAGAAACAAAAATAAATAAATAAAAAGAATTAATAAAACAATTACAAACTACAATTACATGAAGACGCTATGGCTCCAAGACCCTTTGAAAGTGAATTTAATTAAGGATGCCTGTTTATATAAAAAATAAATCTATTATTTATATAAAACATAATCATAACTTCCTTACATAACTTAGATAGCGATATACAATGTAACGTAAGAGTACATTATAAGATGCTACATATCATTCAATTTCCAAGAAAGGCTGGATGATTGGAACTGGAAGAGATTATTCAAAACAAACTTCAAATAGCCTTTGTGAGATTGTGAGTAGATACATGTGCCTGGTTGTGTGAACGAGTGAATGTGTATGTGAGTGGATGTGAAGTACATTTGTGGTAACTCTTCTAATGGCGCTTTGGAGTATACTTGATAGTAGCATTGTCATAAACTGTACTTGGATAGATAAATTTAAATGAAATTAGGAAAATATTTAAATTCTCTCTTAGAATCTACAAGCGCTTTAAAAACACAAGAGGCTGCTGAGTCAGCGTGGTAGTCAACACTTCCACCAGGTCAGAGGTTATGAGAGGTAAGCATTTTAGTGTAGAAAAAAAGATTTATCAAGAAAGCATCAAAACAAAAAGTTCTTTTGTACAGAAACTATAGAAATGCAAACGTAACAGTTTTTCATTGAATCTGAAATATAAAACCCAAAAAATAATTTTTTAAATCATCCTCCTAAAGCATAAGATTTAAGAAGCTTAATGTAGAAACATTATGTTCTAGAAAATAGTATATAAAAGAGATAAAGTTACTTATTCTAGAAACGTGGAAGGCATCAGGCGAGTGTAGCAGTGATTAGCACCCTATACATCACGCTGTTCTAATGACTATGAGATGCTGCCTAATGCATTATGAAGCGATGTAAGTGCTTGTGGCCAATAAAAGTGTAATGTTCCATTGTTTGCAAGAGTGGAACGTATCTTACGGCCATTAGATTTTACTTTATTGCATTTGGACAGTTTTATTTGTGTATGAAGAATGTAGATTAAGCTTTCAAATATTAGTCTGAAAGGCATAAAATGATGGATGGTCGTAAAGAGAGACGACTTTATATGCTAAAACACTTACTGGCTCATGTGTACATAACAAAGGCATTGATATAAATGGAAGAATCAAATTTCATAAATTTGAGAGTTGAAAGATGAGAATGATAAAAGCAAGCAGCATTGAAACTGAATGAGATGGTGCAAGACTACACCGCTTGAAGAAAAGATTTATCTGAAGGATGCTACAACAAATTCAACGCTTAATTACTTGTGCTATTCACGGGAAGTGAAAGCACCACGTAATGTAGATTATAAGATTATAAGAGTGACTAGAAATTAATTAAATGTCGATAGTGAGTAATAGAAAGTGATCGGCGTTATCATCAAAGACTGATTGTAATTAGCGAATCAACGTATGAAACGAAATGAATGATAAGGTCACGACTAATTAGCGATCAGATGACTAAAATTAAGGAAATTAATTCTAACACGAATGATTAGCGGGAAAAGGTCAATGAAATTAGCTTATTTATTCAAATGATCTATTATACATCATCCAACAAGCTGTACACTGAAACATCATCCACCTCTCCTTAAATCCGCCTACATTCACGTTCGTAATAATAGCTTCATGTAAACTTTTAATGATAGTTTGAAAGTTCCATGCCGAAATATTCAAGACAAACATGACAATAATTCTAATTAAACCATCGTCATTATATTTTTTCTCTTATTATTACTTGTATGCATCCCATGGTCCATATGACCTAGAGTTTAACCTTCTAACCTGGAGTTTAATCTAAAAACAAATTCCACAATCTCCTGGCCCCGTTCCTTTATCCTCCATTACAAATTACAAGTTTATCTCGCTCATTTTTTCAGTCAAATTTACTCGCCGCATGGCCACATCCCGCAATTACGGCAGCAAATCTCGCCTAACGATCTGCTAAGTTATTCTCCCAAAGTGCTTTCTCAATAAAACGCCTCTCAAGCTTGGCGTGAAATGATCAAAACGCCCATAAAACACGTGAGTGTTCACTTAAGTACCAAATAATCCTCATCCTTCTATACCTTCCCCATACATCCTCAATACGTACGCACCATCTGGACCCGCAGTCTCTCCACGATAGCATTCGGTTCTTTTTTCTATTTGTCTTTTCGCACTTTTACTGCTATTGTCTAAGCCACACAGTCACTGTCTCCGTTTAGTGTTGTGACAATCGCCGCGGCGCCTTTGTAGTTAGCGGTTATAGTGCGGTATTAATTGCTAGAAAAATATAATAAGTGCATTTTTAAGACCCTACATCTTAAAGCTTTACAGATTAAAAGTTAATAATATTATTTTTTTTAATATTAAATAATTAAATATTGAGATTAAAAGCAGTAAAGTTTATGTCAGTCCTCGGTAACAGGAAACGCCAAAAGAGCAGATTGAAAAAAGATTTTACAAAATAAATATTAAATTAAACAAACAAAAAAAATGAACCCATAAATCGATATTAAACAGGAAAGAATGAACACAAAAGAAAGTTAAATGAATCTAAAAGGAAAGAGCAGATGCTAGTTGAATGGAAACATCTTCGGAGACAACTCTTGAATTGAAATATTGAAATACGAACAATTAACATCAAAAGTCAAAGAAATCGATAATTTATTGATTTATCCATTCGAAAATACAATGAAACAATTAAGAATCATTTATCATTTTCGGTAATTAATCAGCGCTTTCAAGAAAAGCTGGATATTTCAGATAATGAAACTTATTAAATTAAAAAAAAATACATAAAAACATTTTTGTGTATAAAACAGATGAAATATAAAAATAAGACATCTTTTAATATCACCCACCAGTCATTTGAAGCAGAGAAGGGGAGTAGTGATTTGGTGGTGGTGGGGTGGCATGGAGGTGTTGAGTTGGTGGTGATGGTGGTGGTGAGAGGGTGTGGAAAGTTGGTGGTGCTGAGATGGCGTGGAAGTGGTGAGTGAGTGGTGGTGCGATGGTGCGCTGGTGATGAGGGAGCTCTTGATGGCTGGGGAAAATGACGTTCTCTTGGTGGTTTTGTAAAAGTCTGTGTGGGTTGAAGTTTACAGTGTTGATTTTAAAATTCTTGAATATTTAGAATTTTTTAAAAACTTAAGATTAAAAAAGTATCATTTCAAGAAACATCACTTTTTCTTCAAAGAATGACTAAAGTCATTTTCGCAAAAGCTTTATGATATTTACAAAATTAAAAATATGAATTGGCTCAGAAACGACTTTCTTATATTTATAATGATAGGATTTAGGTCAAACGTTAATGCATTATGTCACAAGCGTCATCGAAAAGCATTGTTGAATAGGCGGTATAATGACTAAACTAGGAGCAGGAAATATGGAATAGGTCTTAGTGCATTACAAAGTGTTTATGAAGAGATAATTAATTTCACTTTTGACAGGACGAGGGTGTAATCTTGCATTTTCATTAACTTCACCATCATTTATATCATTATCGTAAGCATATATCAAATCTTTCATTCTCAATCTATCAGAAAGAGACAAGCACTCCTCACAACACAGTGGCAATTAAGTCTTCGTTAAGTACTCCAGAGAAAAAAAAGAATATTTTCCAAACAGCTATTTTACGAAAAATCTCCAGCATTGAGATAATAATCTAACAACAATAAAAACAACAACATAAAAACATCTCAAACTATTTAAAATCATCTTCATACAAGTACAATAACAATTTTTTAAAATTAGGTGAAGGAGACAATCGGCACCATGACAACGGCCTTGAGTAACAGTTAGTAACAACATAATTGATCCCTGTGGGACAACATACTGTCCGTGTCAGAATACATGTGCCTATGTTGAGTGTGTGCGTGTGTATGTACAAAGGTATTATACCAAATAAATTTGGTATAATACCTTGAAATTCACATAGGGTGTATACGTAGAATATTCGTGTGCGTGCTAGTGAATATGCATAGTAGGCAAGTGTCAATCTAATTGAAATGTCAAGGCAGGGGAATGTGGCTGGAGGGTTCATAGTACAAATGACCCTCGCTGCATGAGCACTAACAACCTTGTAACAATTATACTGCCAATCACTGGAAAGTGAGCGGATTAATTATAAAAGAATTTTTATTTTCCATATTGGTGTTAATTATTTTTTCTTTAAATTTTAATAGATTGGAATTGTTTTTTTTTTATTAAGGTAAACAATCATTTAGATATATAACTATAAAAATGAATAAAAACGATGAATATTTGTTGAATAAGCCATTTTCATGACGACAAGAACAATGGTAGCGGGGCGGTATTAATAGTACCACCATGTCTCCAGCCTCCATCTACCAGCTACCCTCATCAAAAAGGTGTATAATCACACCTTTGTCTCAGATGCAGCAGCCCACCACCACAATCATTATCATCAGCCACCATCCGCTGCTGCAAATGATTGGCGACATGCTAGCAAGAATGTCTAGTATAAAGAAAATAAATTATTTATTAACTAAAAAAATTAAATTGATTTAAATGTTGAATTTCAATAAAGTAAACATTGTATGCATTAATATTGAGAAAAGTTGGTTGCCGCCAAGATCAACTTGAACAGAAATTACAAAATAGAATAGTAATTTAACCCATACGACCAGACGAAACTTAATTAAAACGGGTTAAATTTGATCAATGAACAGTTAAAAAATAAAAATAGGTTTTAAAAATATATGTTATGTGGGAATATTTGAATGGCCATGAATCAAAAGAACTGATCAATACATGACAGGTTGTATGACTTAATGAGGTCAAAAAATAGTAAAGATAATGACAATATACCCACATTTGAAGAAAAAATGGAAGATAAAAAAGATTATATTTATTTATTAATACTTTTTATTTATTTATTAATACTTTTTATTTATTTATTAATACTTTTTATTTATTTATTGATACTTTTTATTTATTTATTGATACTTTTTATTTATTTATTGATACTTTTTGTTTATTAATTAATAATTTTGATTTATTAATACTTTATATTTATTTATTAATAATTTTGATTTATTAATACTTTATATTTATTTATTAATAATTTTGATTTATTAATACTTTATATTTATTTATTAATAATTTTGATTTATTAATACTTTATATTTATTTATTAATACTTTATATTTATTTATTAATACTTTATATTTATTTATTAATACTTTATATTTACTTATTAATACTTTATATTTATTTAATAATACTTTATATTTATTTATTAACACTTTATATTTATTTATTAATACTTTATATTTATTTATTAACACTTTATATTTATTTATTAATACTTTATATTTATTTATTAATACTTTATATTTATTTATTAATACTTTATATTTATTTATTAATACTTTATTTTAATTTATATTATACTTTATTTTTGAAATAATAGTGATTGAATGATGTTGATAGTCAAGGCATTATATATTTCTAAAATACATGGTTCACAAAATCTTATCTAACGAGAGACAACTAGAACTTCAAGTATGCAATATCAACCTTAACCCAGATAGATAAGAAAAAACAAGTTAGTTGGAGTGATAAGACAGATGAATACGAAATGAAAAGATAGATTTGAAGAATACATTTGCTAGATGGAGCATTAAAGAAAAATAGTTTTTGATGATGGAAAATAAATGAAAAGCAGTAAAAATCAGTATTTACAATTATGAAACTTGTTTCATTAACAGTATAAAAATAAAATATTTTTTATACATATTATAAGTAGAGTCAACAATGCAGCAATTCTGATGACAATGAGATGATGATGGTGCTGAGAACAGTAGCTGAAGTAATGATGACGATGATGCTACTCTTCTATTTATATTTGGAAAATAGAAAAAACTAGGTACATTTCATGAATGCGATGGTCTTCATAATTGATTAGGACATTTCTATCACAAATAACTTAATAAACCGACTAATAAAATGAATAATAATAATAATAATCATACAATACTTTTACATTAAACTATATAAAAAATAGTGTAAACAAACATTTATGAAATATTTTTTTCGAACTAAATCAAAAACCTTTGTTGCATTTTTGGGAGATGTGATTGAATAGATGGGAGACAAGAAAAATATCTATATATAAACATATGTGAACTTATTTTAACAATTTCATATACGTTAATAAAAAAATGTATTGCATATTCGCATACATACATTTATATATTAAATCTTTGGTATAGCAGCTTCAGAAACAAAGCCATTGTGTTTTGAATAGCAGGAGATGCTATTGTTGCATGGAAGGATGCTATAATATTTTGCCAACAATTTACAGAATTTTAAATTTTTTAGGACTTGTTTTACTTGCGCAAGAGTTTTATAATGATGCATAGCGGAATAATCATCGCTAATTGACACATATAACGAAAAAAACATAAAATTCCATAAATTCATTACCTACAAAATCGCAATAAAAATTTGAAAACAATATAACCTGAAAAACTTAATAAAAACATTTCATTTTCAAATAAAAAATTGAGCCAAGCAAGTTGATATAATTACTTAAACTCCCATTTATTATACGATAGATGCTCACATTATGAATATTATTTGTTACACTAACTATTTTTCATTAATTGGCTGCTCAAAAATGTAAAGTATAATCTTTTCCAAGAAAATCGCTATCAACGCACCAGATAAAAAGTAGAATGAATTATTGTTTTTATTATTTAAGTTCTCTATAAAATTTCGTAAAAGCATTGTAACAAGGTAAATAGAATAATTTTAAACACACACACAGCCCCAAACACACACACACTTCTTATGCCACTACATCTGTCTCAACATCCTGTGGTTATTCAACGTTGCTCAAGAGATTGTGTGGCGTTGTTGAGATAAAGAGCATGCGCTGCGCATGTCATTTCTAGATTTAAATTATAAAAATTACATTTTATTATTTAATAGTATTTAACTTTAAATAAAAATACCTTTAAAAAAAAGGTGAATACTTAAAATGTTACCTACTACCATCTAATTACTATTAGTTTCCTTTATGCAATTAAAACCCATATAAAAATCACAAAAACCCTAGATTTTCACTGCATATTTTGAGGTTGTTTGCTTGACCTAAGTAATCAAAAATTATGCAAAAATAATCAACACAATATACGTAATTAAAAACACCAAGTACACAAGCACAAGAAATTTAAAACACATCCATGACCAATCTCCATAATTACTTACATTATTATAAGAAATAATTCGTAAAAACAGTTAATACTTATATTAATTTTAAATAAAAACATCTAAACAAAAATACACACACAAAACACCCATACCCACAAGTACAATCATACACATACACATCCTCAAAGAAGGGTTCCAAAGAACAAAGAAAGGTCATAAAGAACCCTACTTACTCAACAAAGCACAACTCATGTATGTATGCGAAAGTTTCATATTGTGAAACATTTTGGTTCGAAAAAATATATAAAAAGAGCTTATATATGTGTAGTGAAGTAATACATTAATAAAAAAAAATGTAAAGTAGAATATATATTCTAATTCTAGCAAAAATATAAATCAGAAATGATATATAAACAGAAATAAAAGATAAATAATAAAAGGAAGTTTATGCACAAGATGCATGAATGAGTCATTAGGAATCTAGGGTTTGCTAGATCTTCCATCCAGGCATGAAGGATGTGATGGTGTGGTGATGTGGTGTGGTTATGTGGTATGGTGGTGAAGGGGTGTGTTAGAGGATTTGATATGGTGTAATAAATGATGTGGCTGAGACTCAGTATAGAGGTTAGTTGATATGCTATGATGATGATACTCAAAATATTTTTTGATAAATTGCTGAAAATGTTTTACAATTTTCACTGTAGTTTTTTTTATAAATTGTTCATACTTATTTTCTTTAAATTCTTGAAAAATGAATAATATAACTATGTAGAAAATAGTGGTTAGTATGTTTGTTTGTTTTTGCAGTGGTGAAGGCACATTTTTAGATGCTTTTATGTACAATTTGAAAAATAGGTATGTTACTTTTGTTTTATTTTGGTTTATGCAAGTGGCCTCAAAGGCATTTATATAAATGTACATTTACAATATATATAACTTTGATGCTTTTGCATATTTGGGTATATAATGTATATAAAAACATAATACTTAAAAGTATTATTTAATCCTTTATTTTCAAAGAAATGTGGGTACATGGCAGATTTATTATGGTAGGTAGATAGCAGGTCAGAACGAAAACTTTAGAAAATTCAAATAAAAGATTTTTTAAAGAAGAAGGGTACTCCAAACAACATGTGCAAGATATCTGGCATATATGCTTCTTTTAGAAGCGTTCACAATTTTTATATGTATAAGCCTTATACTATAAGGGTTAATTGAAGATTATATAATTAATTTACTTGTAAAATATATTTAAAACTGAACTATAACATTCTAGAATGTAAAAATTTTATTAATCTAAAAGACAGATTATATAACAGATTATCAAGTGTTAAATTATTTTTAAAAAAATTCAAAATAAGATTAAAGCATAAATTTTATATTTATTTTAATTTGACCAACTTTTAATTTTGTTTTCAAATGCATACTTATTGAAATCATTTAAAAATTCAATTCAGGAGAAAGAAATATGTATCAAATAAAAAAATTAAACAATACAAACCTTTTAAAATTGTTTGTTTGAATTTTCGATTTTTCATTTTTCCATAAAAAGCCTTTCTTTGAACGTTTTCGTTGGTTCCATATAAGGAATTCTTGCTCTTGGAAGATACATCCTCATTCTCGGGCAGGTTCACACGGACAGCAAGGAAGCGGTTGGTGACTGTAGTCAGATTATACTTGCTCACTTCCACCCACTCGTAAGGTCCACTCACTGGAGTTCCACTCTCGAAATCAAAATTCCATTTCTGACTTTTTTGCCTCACAAATTCTCCGATCGATTCTTCGTAAACCATGTGATTGTGTTTGGCTAGTGGTGATGGTGGAGATTTCTGTGTTGTGCTTTCATTTTCGTCAAAGACCAACCTGCGTCGGACTTTTAGTCTTTCTCGTTCAAATTCTTCATTGCCTTTTAACTTAGCAGCCATCTTTTCAATTTTAGATAAAGGCTATTTGATGAAGACTCTTATTTATTATTTTAAAAATTTATAATGAGAGTATAAATCAATTTTAAATTTTAAAATATCTTCTTGGAAATATGGGAAAACGAAGATTCCGAATCATCAAAACAAACTAAATTTCTCATTATATACCACTTCAGTTCTTAATACAAATATAACTCTATCATACAAAACCTTCAGCCAATCACATTTGAGTCTTAACTAACCGCCTAACTTAAAAATTCAATCAGTTAAGCTATATCATTTTATTCAATTCAATCGTTTAGCTATTATTTATAAACTTTTTAGTTAACTTTTTCATATAAAAACATTATTATGAACAATTAATTTTTTTAAATTCATTGAACCAATAGAAAACTTCCTTATATTTTCAAGTCGCGCTTCAGTTGCGTGCCCGGGCGCTATACAAATCTGACATTTATTTTTATTATTTTTTTATTTTTTATTGTTATGGTTTGTATTATTCACAGCCTGACAGACGCGGGCCATGTTACAATGGTTCTAGGAACCATGATTCTTATGCGCCAGAGACGCCACTCCACACGACGTACACATCTTTCAATGCATACGTCACAAACAGCGCATCATATACACCAGGTATATGATAGTTCATTGTTGCTTGTCAAGGATTCGAACTGGCGACCTTTAAGCTGCAAGTGCGACGTCTACCTCTAAGCCATCCCCGCTCCCTTATGATAATCTTTTTTTACTTCTGGTTTCTCTCACTAGGGGTTCCCCAAAGAGAAATTTTCTTTTCTATACTCTTCGATTGTTTGCATCCTTTTCTTTTGCGCACACATTCTTCTTATCTTCTCTCAACACGTCCATGCCCATACTCCTTGGTCTTCCTCTTTTTCTTTATCATGGTGGCTCTATCTTCAACATTCTTCTCCCGATATCACTTTTCTTCACACGTACTTAAACCATCTTCAACGTGTTTCCCTCATCCTGTAACCTTAGTGTCTAACTTCCTTAGTTACTCTGATCTTGTCTAGTCTCGTAAACCCTAGCGAAAACCTTATTATATATAACTCTGTTTTTTGTCTTTTTTTCAACGCTATTATCTACAGACCACAATTCATCACGACTCGCATCACAGTCTCATAAGTTTTCATTTCATTTTTTCTAACAAAATGGAAAAGGGTTTTATATTATAATTCTAAACTGAGTTAATAATAAAAACTATAAACTTCAAAAGTTTGCAAAACTTTTAATCAGTGTCTTTATCAAGATTTCTTGTTCATGAAAAAAATGAAAAACTATTAAAATTTACATAATTAATACATTTTTATTGTGAAGAGTCATAATCGTATTAAAAGAATGATCATCTAATGCGGGTTTTGAAACAAAAGTTTTCAATTTTATAAAAATATATTTCATTTTAATTTATAATTTTTCATGAAGATTATATAATCTTATTTATAAAGATTGTCTATGCTTATTTTTTAAAGAGTATCCGAAGAGTACTTTGCAATAAATTATTTATTTTACTCACAAGAGGGCCTTCTACTTTTTTCCAGGCTGTGCAGTGCTTTTCAATGGCATCAAAGCACATAAACTAGATCATTGAGAGAAAAAAAGAATATATAAAAAAAATATAACGCAAAACATCTCCATTTTCATAACCTGCGTCGATTTTAAGACTTCCTACCAGCCTCGAATGCCAAAATCCCAAGACTTGGTATAATTCCAGCGGTGACTAGCAACTCTAAAAATCTAATTACAAAACCAGCAACCCATCACGTATTAAGCAAAATTGGTTGCAGCGATGTATCATGTAGATGTAGATTAAGAACCGCTTATTGCGTCACACAATACGTTTGCCTGACAGATGACATTGCATTACGTGAAAACGATGTATCAAGAGCCCATGCCTAGTTGGATGCTTTGGGACTATTGCACGTATGGTTGGACTAGAAATACATGTTAAAAAGACCGAACAGATGCGTCTTACACAGCCGAATCCTTCTTTCGTCTTTCAAATAAGATGATCACGAATTAATCTCAAAGAGAATTCAAAATGGATTAGAGTCACGTTCACTTAAAGAAAGTATCATTCACACGAAACTAACCCAATATTTCAACGAAGCATGTACTTTTCCAGCTGGCAATGATCATATTAAGATAGAAAAAATAGGCTCCAAAAAGGAAATAACTCAATACAAAACTAATTGATTTTGAAAATTTCGATAATAACATTAATTTGAACTATATTAATAAGTTTTTTTAAAGTGTTACCAAATACATAATTTCAATTTTCGGCAAAATGTAAAAGTTGTCATGAACTATTTGGTCAAATAAAAAAATGATTTTAGATCAGTGTATCAAATGAATTTTTACGACTTTAATGAAAATATTTAGCTCAAAATATTTTAAATAAAAATTAATTATTCAAAAATTTAAATCTCAATTTGGAAATAATTTGAAATACTCGACTAAGTTAATTAAAACCTGATTTGAATGGATTTAACGGGATCACTAATTGTATTCTATCCGAGTGCAACTAGTTGGCAGAATACGAATAGTTTAAAAGTCGTTACTGAATAAAAATAGAATATTTGGTACAGATCTAGTTAATCCTAAGCATTTTTTCTTTTCAATAAAATTTTATTGTTAATAAAAACTTATTCGACGTAAAAAATTCTGGTAATTGAGATATGGGTGAACGGGTAGTTGAGTCGGCAACGACTCTCGGCTTGACCAATAATGGAAGGTTCTAGGTTCAAGTGCAACCAATGCCCTAGTAACCAAAGGCGCAAATGAAAATATGCAGCCAAAGTGGCCTGGAAGCCCGTTCGGGTTATACGCCACTATAATAATGCTCGTCATTATTATTATTATTATTTCTAGTGAACGGCAATGTTGTAATGGTTAAGACATAAGCGAGAAAAAGATTGTGGAACCCCTTCGTGAAATCAAAAAACCAAAAAAGGGGAGAGCCTACGTCAACGTACTAATAGCACTGAAATATAATTGGAAAAAAACTATTTCTAAAGTATAAAGTAGAATTATAAAATTGGTCTATCTATGACGATCGGATAAGAATAGTCATTATATGACTAGTGGTCGTTATTTGAAAAAATCGATGAATAAAAAGAATTATAAGACCAAAAGAAAATAAACAAATAAATAAATAAAAAGTTCTCTGGTCAATGATATGCATATTGCTTCACTAGTCTTCAATTCAAAGCAGCCATGAGGTTAATACCTTATTGAATAACAAACGATAACAGCCAATAAAAAGCGAAACAAAAAGTTTATAAGAAACTTTTCTTCTCCTTTGAAACTATTATCTTTTGCACTAAAAAAATTTTGTATTTTCCAAACGTTCATGAGCAATATTGCCACTTTAGCGGTCTTTTATGACTTATTTTCCGTCGTTTCAGTTCAGCAGGTCAGCATGTGACTCACTGACTCCAGCTTGCATACAACGTCCTTGCTTTTGTCTCTCTTTCTATTATAAGGCCCGCTCTGCCTCCCTTGTTTTACTTACTTAATTCTGTCTGTTATCCCGTGTGGGTCATAAGCCACTAACCTTCTTTCACCTGGTTTGTTGGTCCTGGATGATTCTTTTAGCTGCCTCCACGTTCTCTCCATCTGTCTTGAATCCCTGTACCAGGTGGTTTTAAACTTCTTTTCTTCTTTCTCTTTGAAATTCCAATCTCATAGTTTTTTTTCGCCAATTACTCAGCGATAGCAGGAACTAAAACTCACAAAATTCAGATAAACGACTCGGCGTCTTTGCTATTACACCAGCCTCATACTTACATCATCGCCATAAAAAACATCAGAAATAATTTTACCTTTAAGCCATTAATGCTCAATATTCACAAAAAAACTGAAAATATAACCACCATATAATTTTCCATTCAAAGATTCATTATTTAAAAAACAACCCATACATAATCGAGTATTGACTATGAAGTCATGTTCTATGACTGACCAAGGAATGGATTTCTAGACAGAATAAAGCTATTGTAGCTTTTATATGATACTAGATTCAAAAATCTTTTTCCAATAACATAAAACTTGAAACTGATTTTCCTGTGCTTTAAAATAGCCATGCAAACATTATTCTTATAAAAATATAATGATTCCTTGTGAGAAAAATTTATAAAACGAATTTATGATGCCTATCTTGTTTTTTCGCACAATAAAGTAAAAAAAGAAACTAAGTAAAAGTGATAGTAGGCAAAGTAAATAATTAGTTTTTTTATAATTGAAAAAATACTGAGCGATGTAATAGTATTTTTTTAATTTGCTGCCTTAGGTTTTCAGGATGTTTTTCGCGTTATTTTTTCCACTATGCTAAGAGTTTTAAAAGAGGCTAAAAGTTTATTTAAATAATAGTTATAAGGTCTTATAAATTATACGATTAAATTAAAATTTAAAAATGGGGAGAAATTGTAAAATCATTTATCAATGAAAATACTTTTTTTGGCTTTAAAATTTTGTCAATTGACAGAATTGAGAGTACTTGAGTTTTTGAATTCAAATATTTAATATAAAACAATTTTATATACATTCTTTTTCCATAAACATTGATAACTTTTTCCTTTCTTCATTTTCTGTATTATTCTACTCATCTAGGGTTTTTATTTTAAACGTGATACTCCCCACCAACTATCACGAACTATCCATCATCTACCTCCAATAAATAACACACTATCAATCATCCTTTTCCAAACATGAGCAATTTTTGTCAAAATACACATTTTTGGTATAATTAACTCACTGCGAGTTATTTAATTGTAAAATGAATTTTATTAAAAAAATTAAATCCTAAATATATCATATTTATTAATACGTATTAAAAATTCTAAATTATCTATTTATTTTAACTCACAATTTTTCATGAACAACGTTTTACAGGACACGTGCCAATCATTTCCATAGAAAAATAGGACAAAAAATGTATTTTATAGCTTGGAACCTTTTAACAACAACATGAAAAGTAAATAAATATCGGAAAATTGACTATTTGGGAAAAATAACAAGAACACACTTAATAGATCTTCTAAAATAGATTTTTTGTTCAATTGCATACATATACACTACTCCGTATTTCTGCTACAAAAATGGGGAAAAAATTATTATGTCTCAATCAATATCAGTTAAATAGTAAAATCATATTGCCTCACGTGTAATAACTTGTTCATCACTGTATCTAAAAAAGTAATGCATAAAAATTCCCTAACCGAGTGAGCGTGCGTCCAATAAGAATATAAATTTTAAAGTTCCTTTTTAATATTTCATTTCCTGTAGCAGGAATTGATTAACTTTCACTTAAAAACCATAAAAAACACCCAGCTTCACGAGATTCTCAAAAAAGACGACTTCCAAAACCAAAACCAGGCATCGCCATAGAATACAATCATAATATTGCTATTTCTTAACACTACTACTGCCTTTAAAAATCATAGCTGTTTTAACTTGGTGACTTCTTGTGCTTTTCATCCATAACTATAAATAGTAAGGCTTGGATAGTAAACGCTATAAAACGCTCTAATTATTCTAAGATTTTAAAAAAGTAAAGTAGATTAATTTTTTTACAAATTTTTTATATTTGTAAAAAAATCTCAATTACAAATGAAAATCGCTAGATAATAAAATTGAGTATCGTTAATAGAACTACGCTTGAAATGTTATTGAGTTTTAAGGCTTTTGCTTTGTATGCTTTATTTATTTAAATCCTTCGCTTTAAATTTTTTATCGCTATCGTATTCGAGCATAGTTTCGATTTTTTACATGTTGAGTTTTATTTTTAATTAAAATAAATGTTTAATATTAAATGGTACTAATTTTGATAAATGGTGTTCTCAGTTTTTAGAAGAATGAAAAATAAAAAGGCGGTTGTAAATATTTTTTGAACAATTCAAGTGTCACCTTTAACGACACTTCAGCGAGCATGCATTTTTGTCACATAAAACTCAAACAACAGCAAGACAAAACACTCAACAAACACTGAATGTAGGAATGGGCAGGGCTGTTTGAACAGACTAATACAACTGTTATTCGATTTTCTTAAAGGGTTCGGCTTCTCAATATTGTAACAGATTCAGGCTTAGAAGAGCTAATTAGAACTGCAAAATCTTATCAGACTTACAAGCTGCCCTGTCAGTATACATTAAAAAAACTAAACGAACTGTATAACGGAAAAAATATAGAAAATAAAGCTCATTCAAAAAAATCAAAGATTGTCAATAATTTGTGATCTCTGGAAGTCTAATCGGATTTACTTTTTATATATTGATAATGGTTTGAAATTAAATTCTTTTGGACTAGAGATGTTTCATTCAAAGGACCCATACACGAGTGAAAACTTTTCAAAACATATTATTACCATTTTAAAATAGTGGTAATGTTTAAAAAAAAAATTCTGATAATGGAAGAAACATCGTAAAAGCTGCCTGTCATTTTACATGCAAAAATTGCTATGTTTTGCAGACAACCTTCAAATGTTATTAAATCAGCTATAGATTAAACAAACTTTGACAGCACACTAGTGAAATGTCATAATATTTTTTATAATTGTAAACAGTTCAGCCAATTTAAGAGAGCCTCATGAAAACCAAATATAATTTGACCTCCCAGAAGAAAGCTAGATGCAACATGTGATTACCAAATGGAATAGTATGCACGACATGTTAAGTCAATTAATAAAAACAAATAAAGCAATTATAGCTACGTTTTATGAGAAAAACATTAATGCCGAAATGTTAACTGAAAAAGAGTAAGAAAATAACCATTGAAGAGTTACAGCCATGAAAAGTAGCTGCTAAGTTTCGTGTTCATCTTGAAAAGTAGATGCAAATGATGAAAATCCATTTTATATTACATTGTTATGAAATAAAAATACCATGGACTTGAACACGGGTGAATAAAATCGCATGCTTCAAATTTCATCGGCTTTGGATCTTCAATTCAAACACTTCTTAAATGAAAGGTGTTTGGAAAACATTTATGAGTTGCTTGACTCTAGATTAAATTCCGTGTCTGCTGTTAAAAATAAAATGATATCCTTATTTTAAAATATTTGTTTTTGAATGTTTAGTAAAAATGTTATTATTTAAAAATACTTCTTGTTACAGCCGTCTATTAAAAATCCATGCTATCTTTAAATCTATCAGAGTCAAATGAATAAGGAAGTTTTTTATATTTTGAGATAACAAAGTAAAAAACCATGTGTTAATATTGAATCAGATCCACATCAATGGGGGAAGGAATACTAAATTAATTATCCGTTGTTATCTTCCATAGCAAGGGAATATTTTGCTACTCCAGAAATGACAGTCCCATGCGAACGTTTAATTTCAACTGTTCGATTCATTGCGGATAAAAAAAAGAGAAAAATGAATATCGAAAATTTTTAAATAAGCTAAAATTTTCGGAATTAATAAATCAAACATTTCTTATGTACCCGATCAAGTAATACAAGCAAAACTGTCACGTGTGTTATGAACTTACGATGAATATGTTAAAAGAGGAATAGGACGCATTAGACGAATTTTTTGATATCACAAAAGCTAACGGAGTATCGTTATCGGTTGAAGATAAACAACTCTATTATCTACAAGTAGAAGTTTGAAAGAAAGTTAGTTACGCCATCGTCAAAGATGCAGGCAAGGAAACAATTCATCTTCCAAAAAGAAGGAAATTACCCGTCAAACTATATACTAAAGTATCATACGATCTCTCATCTAATGATTGTGATGATGAGTCTGAAATAATAGAAAATGAATAGTGAAACGATGGCGATGAAGATGATGAATGTACCTGTCCACCATAAATAAACATGACTAAAGTAAATTTGCCGTGAACTTAGTGACATTAACAAGAGTATCAACAAAAAAAGCCGCCAAAATCGCAAGCAAATAGCGTTCGATGGTGTTAACATTGCTACAGCCAGTCAAGCCGGAGTTAATGAGTCAGTTTTTAACGAAGCTTCTACACTAATGAAAAATATCCTAAAAATTAATTATTGAGCAGTGTTTTTAACATTTTGATGGAGAGCGTTTAAAAAAAAGCGTTTCAATGAAAGAAAATATCAGGCTGTAGTAGTGAAAAACAAAATAATGGAAGTGAAATTAGCTGCACTTTGCTTGAAAGATAGAAAACTGAAAAAAATATTATTGATGGTAGACCTAAGTAACTTTTTAAAAATACTGAAACATTAAAAAAGGGTTATAGGTTTCGGAGAAAAAAGACTGGGACCACCAGCCCTGAAGGTACCAAGAAGCAGCTGGTGCACGTCACGTGCTATAAAAGTGATTCAGAAACTTTATAGTCTATATTCAGTCTACAGAAAAAACGAAATTTCAGCCTAGATTTATTTTAAGTAATACACACTTGTGTTTTGATGTATAACAATCATGCATTTATTGTAATAGTTAAAAGGGCGTTACATTTAATTATTAAATTATGTATTTTAAAGTTATAACATGTATTTTGATATTTTGATTTGGGAGTAAACTCTTTTCAAAATAATCTTTCATATGATATTGAAACAACTCTGTGTTTTTTTAAAGTTTAGAGTAATTATTCATCAAACTGACGTACAGGAGCATAAGGTTATGAAACAAGTTATATCCATAGTGTCCAATCTATCGTCATTGCTCATTGGAGCAAACGGAAGAAAGACAAGACTTGAAAGAACTTTCCGAAATTATTCATTGACATCAAACCTAATAATAATATAAATTATTTTCAAAAAAATTGCATATGGTTATAAAGATTAGAATTTGTGTTGAAATACTATAAAACAACAGACAAGATATGGATGAAACGAAGAGTTAGAAGATATGTGTAAGATATCATCGATTTAGAACATATTAAATGCTTCAATGAGCAGAAATACAATATTCACAATCATGAAAAGACAGAGGAAGAATATTTTTTCACAAACAGATGAATTTTCACTGGACCTGCAATATATATTTTTTTGAATTATAACATTCTCAATAATTTTATATATTTTTTATATGTGCATTATGATGTTTCTAAAACTCGAAAACATCACGAACGTGGTGTACAAACCTTTATTATGTAATTCTGGTTTTAAAAAGACTGTATAAAAAAATAATTAGAACTTGCGTAACGGTTTCCAAGTTCTAAAATGTATTTTAAAGCCGGCGAACACGAGTAAAATAATCTAAAAACACAAATAAATAAAAGTTGTAGATACTTTTTTATCGAAACATTTATTTAGAGTCAAACTTAATATTTAATAGTCATCTGAGTCCTTATTTTCCTCTTCTTTGGATGTTAACTCTAATATGGCATCAACTACCCCCGACTTGAATTATTTAGAATTTTTTAAGTCTTCGATTACTTGAAGAAAATGATGCTTCTGTTTTTTTATACGTCAAACTCTAGTTCAAATATTGAACCAACGAAACTCCAAGTTAAAAAAAGTCATAGACGACCTTGTAAAATGGCATTAGACGTTTGTCTTCTTGATATTCTGGTTGAAATTCCACTAACGGGAAGAGATTTTCAAGAATTGCTAGGATATTCTTGAGAAATCGTAAACATTTTCCAGAGGGAAGAAATTACGATTATTTTTTCATAATTTCTGTTGAGTTTGCGTACGCTTCTTTTGGTGACGATTATTGTCTTTAAAAGAAATGCATGCTAGCGGGTTGGCTTAGATGGTAAAGTCGTTAGAATTGCAACTTAAACGTCGCCAGTTCGAATCCATTTTCAGCCAACCGTGAACTATCATATACCTTGTGTATATGATGCGGTGTTTTTTAATATTTAGGGTGTTAGAATTGAACCCGTGATCTACTGTTAAATATCAAATTTTTCGGTTCTTCGCAATGTTCATCATTTTTCAAAAAATATTTTTTTGCGGTTTTTGTTTTGAACAAAGATTTGTTAATAAATGTTTATGGGGGTAATTATAGTGAACAATAATAATATCCCTCCATTTATCCATTCATCTAAGATTCTCATCGCAAAACCGACTAATCAGTAACGATTGATGAAGATTAAAATAAGGATGATTTAAAAGAAGCGATGATGGTAGCCATAAAAAGTTGATGGTGATGACCATACTATTGTAATCACACGGGGTTACACATCTCGTTCATCGAAGCCTGTCCACAAAAGCGGACCTGTGCTGAGTGATGCATAGGAGCACTCGAGAAACATAATTACACCATATAGAACTTCCTTCCTTTTTGTGGAAGCACATATATTGCGAAGATCTGCATTTGAAAGCTTCACATGCAATGAATATGGTTTAGTTATAAATTCTTCATACAATTTTAAATTCAACTAACAAGTGTGAATGACATTTTTTCATATCGAATTAGAGCGTATCACAAAATATATATGAAATCTATTTGTTCTATTAAAAATCTTTAAACATTGTTTTCTTAAATTATTTGAGAAATATTTTGTTATATAATGGAAAAAGTATTTTGTTAGATAATGGGAAGAGTGTTCTTTTTTATAATGGGAAAATTATTTTCTTTTCTTATTAACTCCAGTCATTTCAATTTTTCAGTGACTTTTAAAAGTTTAGTCCTCTAGAAGTTATGAATTTAGAAGGTTAGGGTTAGGGCTAAAGCTAAATTTGGGGTGATTTCAATATGCATCAATTTCAATGCTAAACGATGTAATATGTGGAATTAAAAATGTGCGACGACTTCAATCTAAACAATAATTCTTAATTCTTTAACAATTATGTAAAAAATTTTCTATCATTAAATACTATATTTCAATAAAAATTGTTATTTTGTGAAACATTCCTGTTCGATAAAAATTGTAGTCATTAAAAATCATTTTGATATTTTTATTTTATGGCCAAAGGTATAAATATGGGAATGTGAGACTAATTGAATGTTTTCTAAAAGGAAACGTCATCGATAAATGTATGAAGTTCAGAATATAAAAACGAGAGTAGTGAGTAAGGAAGCGAGTTTGTCGGTGTACATGTCGGAGACTGCCTGTTTATCCGTAAAACTTAGTTTTGTTCTGTGAAAGTGTTTTTATGAAATAAATTATTTGAAACTATTGAATAAATAGTTGTAAACTAAATAACATTTCTTCGGAAGCTTAAAAGAAATAAAACAAACAAATGTAAGTTGGATGCGTCTAAAAAATAATGAATATAATGTATATAACTCGAAGAACTCTGAAATTTTGGAAAAAAACTCTTAACATAACTTAGTTAGATAAAGTCAAGTAGTTCTTCAAGAATCAATCTATCAAGCAAACGTGAGTTCGTAGATATTTCAGCTGTAATTGTGTTTATTGTTTTTTAATTCTCTAAAATATGTTAAAAATGAACTTTTTAAGTAAAAAAATCGTTAACAAACGTTTTTAAGAATTTTTTGTTTAAGTTTTATTAAATGGCAAACACCAGAAAGACTAAATTTATTTGATAAAAGATAGGAAAATTCTTTATTGACAAACTCCTAGTTCAGTAAATATTTTTTAAAATGTTCAGTTTGACATTTTTTCAGCATAACCAAAATTTAGTACAATCGAAATGTGTTAATCTAGCGCGAAAAATATGAATTATGAGCCCAACTTTAAGATGCATGAATGACTTTCAGAAACCATATGTTCTAGCTTGATAGATATAAGACTTTTTGTAAATCAAAAAGTAATCAACACTTCGAAAATTTTCGAAATATGTTTTTTGGTAAGATACTTTTAAATAAAGATTTCAAATTCACCACGAGCTAAATTTCAGAATTTATTTATTAATCTATAACTATATGACAACTGGAAGAAAAAAGAATATTAATTTGCTAGCTAATTTATAAATTATAGTGCATTTGTTTGTGCTTATAAGAAAATGTGAGTATTCGTTATGAAAAAAAAATCTGTAAATCTTGTGAAAGAAATTAATATTTTAATATCAGATTATTTAAATGTCAATATAAATCCATAGAATGTGGGATCAGATGACACAGGTTGTTTCAAAATGAGTATTTTAACAAGTTTCAATAATATTATAAAAAATTATTTTAAATATAATTTTGCTTACAAGTTTGTGCAAATAAACATTTCGATTTACTATTCAACTATCTTGGTACATTTGTTAAATTGACTGAATATACTTTTAAGCGCCAATTAATCAAAGTAAGCTTCTAACTGAAGTTTTATATTGTTCACTAAAATAGGAATTTTTGTACTCCAGATTTTATATTTCTTTTGAATACCCAACACACTACTATGCCGTTATCAAAGAATCGTAGCGCCATCGGTGGTTGGGCGTAGCTTAGTTAATAAACGCGCTGGAGACTATAGTATATTATATAAATTCAATTTTTTAAATAGTATATTGTTTATTCAACCCTAACTTTACCCATAATCCAATTTTAACGTTAACTCTGACCCTATTCACAGATAAATGGTCATTATGTAATATAATGTGAGCTCTGGGTTTTCACATATTACCGTTTATTTTGGAAAAATTTGACGTTTTTCTTGTTTTTAAGACGGAGTTTTAAAATCTTTATCGAATATCTGGAAATTTAAGAACGAACTATGTAAATAACATTAATTAAATTCTTTAAAATTGCTTTTTACACATAATCTATTGTAGTTTTTAGAATAAAATAGTTTTTACAATTCATGTAGTTTCAGAGTTTTTAAAGATTAAAGTTCTAAAGATTATATTTATATAATTATAGTATTTTTATATTTAAATAGTTGGTTTTTTAGTAAACATAACCATTAAATAAGCTAAATTGAAAAAATTTCACAATTTTATTGATTAGATGGGTTAAATGTATTATCCACGGAAACCCATAAAAATGCATAATATTTCTGAGCTATTGTGGCAGATGATTTAGGGATTTTTTGTGTTATAACATTGGTATTTTAGGATTAAGTAAATACCACGATCCAAAAGCCTTCTTGCTAGAGAAGAGCCCCGCACAAAAGAAAACTTCAAAACTTTCTCATTAAGCCCTTTGTAGCTTTTAAAGTGTTATTCAGTATTTTAATAAATCTAGAGTTTTTTTATAAAAAAAAGAAAATAAGATTGTGAGTTTAAAATTATTTATTTCAAATGTCAAACACGTATGCCAAAAAATACATAGCACCATTTGAAAAAAATAATTTAGAATAGAGGCAAACTATATAAATTAACTGACAGACGCATTCCATGTTACAATGGTTCTGAGAACCATAGTTCTTATGCGCCGAAGCGCCACTCCACACGACGTACACATCTCTCAATGCATACGTCGCAACACAGCATCATATACACTAGGTATATGATAGTTCATGGTTGCTTGTCAAGGATTCGAACAGGCAACCTTCAAGTTCCAAGTCCGGCGTCTACCATCTAAGCCATCCCCGCTCCCCTATACACTGAAATCATTAAATTTTCCTCTTAAAAAATATTTTATACTATTAAATATATTTTTTTATAAAAATTGTTTTTATTTCGCAATTGGGGAAAATTTTCACCAAACATTTTAGTATTTAAAAAAAATTATTACTGAAAAAAACAATCTTCCATATATTAATACTTGAATTATACATTACGAGTACTGCTTCGTGAAGAACATGTCACAATAAATAACCATATGTCTTTCACATAGACATCTAAAAAAGTTAAAAGTTGATCCTATTTTTGACCTAATATTCCATATTAATGAGATTATGTAAAAAATTATATTACTAAAAATTAATTTCAAATTGGGTTATAATAAAGTGGAGTTTAAAATACAAATAATCATTAATAAAAAGCTAATATTGCCAATTATTTTTAATTGCAAATATTTAGAATGTCAAATTAATATTTTTTAAAGCAGAAAATTCTAAACATTTGAAATATAAAATATTTATTATGTATTTTAAAGTGGCTGTTAAAAAATGCAATGGAATACTTTTGTGATAACACCTCTGTATGACGGGATATAACTCTTTTTATTGCTTTTTCTTGCATTTTACATATTTTGAGCTCTATCATTAATTAGTGTTATTATTTTTAAAAATTCTAAATTTTTTAAAACTATATACTCACTGTGTTGGACAACACAACTGTATTGAACACAGCTAGCAACTTTCAAAAGATGGGAAAATCTGAAAAATTAAGATGAAACTTTAAGACTTCATCTCAAAACTGTAAAAATAAGAAAAAAGTGTTTAAACATTTTTTTAAAATTTAGAAATTGAAATATTCTTTAGTATTATTATTCAGTGATTTTTGGTGATATTTTTGTTTTATACCTTATAACACATGAGAATATAACGAAAAAATAGACTTTGAATCACTCACATTTTTTTATAAAACATTCATAATGGTTTTTTTCTTTGATTTTTCCAACTGATTTGATTAGTTTTTGACAAGAATTTGTCCCTCATAATTTAACACGTCTTTATTCCATAAATATCGGAATTCCAAAAAAAACATAGTCTCACGACATGCTATGACAAGAATCTTGATTGTTTTTTTATAATTCATAAAATGATTAAATAACTTAAATTTTATAAATAATTGCAGTTAACCTTTATAAAATATTCGTTTTTTTACCTACTAGATATATTCACATACTTTTAAAACTCATGCTTTGTGCCTTATGGTAAATTACCCTATGAAACAGAAATTTAATGAAGAACCCTATTTTTGTGAACGGGTAGGCGAGTGTGTAGCGACTATCGGCTTGAACAATGGTTAATGGTTCTAGGTTCGAGTGCAACCGATGCCCTAGTAGCCCGTAGGTGCAATAAAAATTTGTAGCCTAAGTGGGTAAGAAGCCCTTACGGGTTATACGCTATTACAATAATGTTCTTCATTATTGATATTATTATAATATTTCTTTGATGACTTTTTTTCTTTCACGCTAGCACGTTTATTCAAATCTATAGGCATTACAACAAAAACCTGATTGTGATACTGATAATAAAAATATTTTTAGTTATATTTTTTTAATTTTAAAACAAAATAAAATGAATTTATAAAAAGTCACCACCAAAAAACTATTTATTTTGGAAAAAAATGAAATGTCATGGTTTAAACAAATAAGTTTGAGCAAAGTTCATTTCAAACATTGTTCAGGTCTGAAAAAGTGAATGAATATATTAAAACGTCTTGAATAGCGTTTTTTTAAAATCGAAAGCAAAAACTATTTATAAAAAGATATTTTTCTTAAGAATTCAATTATTTTATCTTTTCACTTCTGACTTTTCAATTAAAGGCATGTCTAAAGCATTCCTTAGTTTATTTCACGTCAAGTTATTTTTCAAAACATTCTAGTAATAATACTGGCTTTAAAAAATATATTTTCTAAGTTTCCACTCTGAAACATAACTCTATACTTTTTATCAATTCATTTTTATGTCACGAAAGTGTTTTGGTCTGAAGCAGCTTAAATTAAACTTTTACTTTTTAAGATTTCCAAGTTAATTATTAATTTGGCGCGCGGGTTGGCTTAGATGGTCAAGTCGTTGGACCTGCAACTTGAAGGTCGTCAGTTCGAATCTCTGCTCAGCCAACGGTGAGCTATCATTTGCGTAGTGTATATAATGCGGTGTTTCACGACTTATGTCGTGTGAGTGGCGCCTCAGTTGCGTGCCTTGGCGCATTGAAACAACGCATTATTAATATTATTATTATTAATTAATCAATAATATTCATAATTTTCTAAAATAACATTTTTGAATAAATTCATAAATATATATTTCGATAACAATTTAAATTGTTTTAAAGCTTTTTTTTAAAATGAATGTAAAAGTAACTTATACTTTCTTAACAGTTTTTAATGATATAGGCTACTGAAGAATGGTAATAATAATAATAATAAAAATAATAATAATAATAATAATAATAATGACGAGCATTATTATAGTGGTGTATAACTCGAACGGGCTTCCAGGCCACTTAGGCTGCATATTTTCATTCGCGCCATTGGGTTACTAGGACATTGGTTGCACTTGAACCTAGGACCTTTCAATATTGGTCAAGTCAAGAATCGTTGTCGTGTATTCGGGCATGAGACTGCAAAACTGTAAAACTAACCCTTGTGGTAATGATAATGTCTATAGAATGTGGGCTGAAAAAACATACAACATGTATTTGTTTTAAAATTATTTGTGCAAAATCTTTTGTTTCTTGAAAAAAGAAAAACAAATAAAATAATCGAGAATACATAATAAGAGCTTTACAAAAGCAAATCGAATTAGCAGAAAATAGTCTTCTAGGAATATAATAAATGCAAATTGTTTATAAACTATAAAATAAAAAGTCATTACAAAAAGTATTTTCCTAATTTCAATAGTTTGTTTGAAAAAAGTGTTTTTTGTGTGACTTTGTAGATATGTGACAAAATGTTTAAAAAAACTTTAAGTTTTTATTTTACATTTAAACTTTTTTATCTTGAAAACTGATATCTAAATATTAATTATAGAAATATATGGAAAAATTGTTTTTCAGGGAAAAAATTATTATTATTGTGCCTAAGTTTATTTTTAAAAACATCGTTTGTGTTAGTTGCTCGCTGACCATGAAACTTTAACTTATTGAATTCAGTTTTATTTAAATGTTCATTTAATTTGGCTAAATCGTCCTAAACTGAATCGTCCGAATACCATATATTTCTTTCTTTAATCGCTTGACTTTGTTAATTACTGAATTAATTAATTAATATACATATATTAAGCTTCGACGTTATGAAAAAAAATCATATTTTTTAATGCTAAAACCTAGGAAATTTGACTTTGATATTTGAGAAGCAATGAAGATAATCATTTCTTAAAGTATGATTAAGCGGTAAAAAGTTTTGAATGATATAAAAATTTGATTAAGAATATTTATTATTATTATTTACACTATTTTCGAAGTTTCACAAATCTTTTCTTCATCTTCATTGAAATGTATAAAAAATTATATCAGTATACATCATCATTTTCCATGAAAGCAAAAATAATTCTACGTGTTGACTCAACGATCTTTTAAATACCGGAAAAGCCTTTCGAAAAACCGTTAAAAATATTTAAATTATCATAGTTATAAAGAAAGATCCTCTGGAATAAACCAATCCACTTATAAAGCTTCTATTCAAAAGACATTTTTATTGACTTTTATTAGCGTTTTCTTTATTTGAGAATTTTTTATAATATTCGTCGTTGTATTGAAATGGATATTTATTTATACATATTAGAATGATTATAACTTGATTGGGTTTCCAGTGTTGGTATTTCTTTGCGTGATTTTGGTTATTTGATTCAAGTCAAGCGATTAAAGAAAGAAATATAGGGTTTTTACAACTTTGTTGACAATTGAGAAAAAATAATCTATGAATCGGATATAATTTCAGCCTTGTTTGCATTGGACTTACGCAGAGATGTATTTGAACTTTTATTATGGCTTGATAAATAGTATTTGATGAATACTTCATTTTTAACCTTCTTTAAACAGTTGTCTAGCAGAATTTGTAAAGAATTTTTTAAAAATCTAAATGGATTAAAAACGTCAAAGCGAGCTCTCAATAGAAAAACAAAATTAGAGTTAATTTTATCTACATATATTTTTATAAAGTAATAATCTATTATTTATTGTACCGTTCTTAAAGTGTTTTTATATTTGTATGATTTATTCTTATTTAGAAAATAATAAAACATTTAGATTTATTTTAGACATACATTCTTCTTTGAAATTTTAAAAATACTATTTAATGTTTTTTGAAGTAAATTATATTTTAGATTTTTCCCACTCTAACACGCCTTCCTATATTAATCGTATCATCACGTAGTATTAAGTTCGTGTTGGAAAATTTTTTGAGCATAGCATATTTCTGCTAACAGATCAATCAAAGAAGGATTTTAGTTTCATAAGCTCTCATAATATTTTGAATAAATGTTGTATGAGACGACATAATTAGGTTTTTTTCCAATTTTTAATTTATTCTTTATACATTTAATTTGAAACAGAAAGTTTAGGTATAAAAATCCAATTATTACGCTCTGATTGTCAATGAACATAATGATGATCATTACACGTAAAAATAATCCATACTCAAAATCTTTACAACTTTTTCGGGATTTTATTGCATACTAAACAACTTGAACGTTTCATGTAGTAATGTTCATTTTGAGAAAAAATATTTTTTTATGTAACTGAAGCTTGTTTTTATTAATAGCCTACTGTCCTTCCAACTAAGTCACGAGTAACGAACAATTCAAAATTCTCATATACTTTATACAACGCATTAACCAATTCTTCTTTGCAAAAACGTGAAATAACCAAAGAAAACATCCAGAATGAAATACCCTCCATGAGACATTAAAGAAATGTTTCCATCAAAAGAGACTTGCATGACTAATTGACTTTCTTAGAATAGTTGAGACTTAGGTTGGGACTTAAAAAAGCCATTACTTTTTCTGTTTGACGGTGCTTTTTTTGCTTTGATATCTTTACGAAAAAAAAATACTTTAAAGAACAAAAAAGCGTTAAAAAAAGTATAAAAAAGTAGAGGTAAACTCTAAATGTGAAACTTTTTGTTATTTAAATTAATGAACATATCGGGTAAATGAAAAAAGTCCATCAATCGTTTTTAATTATTTTTCATTGTTTCCTTCATCATCATTTGTAAAATTTAATGTGTCAGAGTGATAAGAGTACATAAAGCAATAACTAACAATACAACACGAACAGAATAAAATGAATTACAGTGGCCACTCGAACGGTTTTTTCAACGCAACCAGCAGCCATGCATCTACAAATTCCTTTAAACCAACTTATTCTTCCAAAAAACATCTAACCTTATTCGACTTTCTACAACTATTTTCTTTTTTAACAACACCCAATCTACATTCTTCTATACAAATTCCAGCACCTTCTCCAGCAACACCATCTTTTCTCACTTCTAGCGTTTCAACCATAATGTACAAACCCGACATGAACAACGCAACGGTGCATGAGCTGATCAAGCAGGTACTTTGGGAAGACATACAGCCAAGCTCTGGAGACTGGTTCTTCATTGCTTCCTCCATCATCGTTTTCATCATTGGTCTTCTAGGTGGGTAAAGAAGAAAATGGATATGCCGTATTGAATAAATAGATTTTTTAAAAGTATTATTAGTGTAGGATAGATGATATTTACAATATTAATGATTTAGAGCATCATCTACTGATGTTTATGTATTGTCTGCAATTTTAAAAAAATTAAAAAATTAAAAAAATAATAAATTGAATCTAGAATACTCGTTCATTTATTTTAGTTTCACCCAGTTTAAATCATTCATCAAAAAGGTCCATGAAAGTAATTCGAAAGTTCTTAAAGAAGATAAATTGTAATTTTTTTACAAACGTGAGTTATTAGAATGCCCCTTAACAATAAAGCAGATAAACTATATAATATAATATTTATTCATTCATTCGTTGAGCTCATTTGAAGTAAAAGAACATTGATAATGTTTTAGTAATACATTTTATCACAAGCTACTTTCAACTCGAGTTTATGGGTAAAATTTGAATAATTTGAATAATTCATTTTTTTATTAAAAGTTTTTTGATTTAAAAGATTTCTTAAGATAATAAAAATACATTCTTGTGTTCACTGGATCAAACCAATAAAATAAGTTTATTCATAAAAGGGTAATAACAACAAACCTAGCGCATCCATTTTTATTAATAACTGCAATAAAATGTGTTCTTGGAATAGTGAAACATCTTTTATTTTCCTAGTCATAAATGCCGACGTTTATAAATATCCTGAACACCATTATAGTGACAAGATTTAAATATTAAACTGACTATTTGTGGCATAATTGTTTTATAAAGCACAAACTTTCACGTTATAATTGGTTTATATTTCAGGAAATGAATCAATCGTTTGTTTTATAATAAAATATAAACATCACTGACATAAAAAGTTGTTCAGAAAAAAATTTCTTTTATATTTCTAGAATTTAAAAAGTTAAATAATTTTAATTCGGAAATAATTTTATAGTGGTTTTAAAGATAGCAGAAGATGCTATAAAAATGCTTTTAACTATTTTAAAAATTTAAGTTTAAAAAAAGTTTTATCGTGTGTATACTATATTTTTTTACTCAAAAAAGGAAATTATGTCAATGAAATTGAGTCATTTAAACCTCTTTTATACTGCCAATCCCAAATGGGAGCATCAACACGAAAATTTCTATTACTATTATAATAATAAAAACTATAACTATAAAGTTTACTTTTAAATTTTGTTGGTAATGTTTATGAAAATACATTTAATGTTTAACCAGATGAACTATTTAAGACTTAAAATTGGTTGTTCAACTTAAGAAAACAATTTCTCAAATGTAACATTTTTGAAATAAAGTGTTTTTAAACTTGAAAATAATTTGAAATAAAATAAAATATAAGTGAAAAGTGAATAAACATTTAATCTAAATAGAAGTTTTTAAAAATAACTTAACAATTATATAATGTGTGATTAGTTTTGAAATATTAAAATAAATGTTCTGTTTTTCTTGACTAAATTTTCGAATTTCATTAAATAAGAAAAATAAAATACTATTAAAAAAAATTTAAAAAATGTTTTTGTCTATCGAATCGAACTCTTTTTTAAGAAATTAAATGTAATTTTTGTTTTCTTTTGCAGTGGCAGAGTAATAACAAGCAAATTACTTTTATTTTAAAATGTGAATCTATAACTTTTTATGAAAAAAAGAATAATTTTTGTAAAGAATAACATGTATAAAATAAGAAGATAATTTAAAGACATAATTCATGAAAATAAATGTAATGGGACAAATAAAAAATATATTGTTTTCATTTATTTATAGTTTTTGATTTTATTTTTTAAACTACCGAATAAATTATTTTTCCCGAAAGTTAACTTGTACTTTCCTTGAGTTATTTTCTTAACATTCAGCCATTAACCGTTATTGAAATTGTATAATGGATATTCCATTTATTTTAACAATGATAAAGTTAACCGTTGTAAAGTGGAAACATTTAGAATATAAAAACAACAATGAAATTCTTTCGCAACTTGTAAGACGTGCACTAAAAAAGATTTTAAAAGACTCGATACATCACTTTAGCTAAAGAAAACTCTTTCAAAAGAATTAAATAAACCAAATTTAAGTGTACAAATTTTATTTCCAATACTTTTCAATTAGATTTACCATCATTGCTATTACTTCTGTTTTTAATATATAAAATCTTGGTAATTTGTAATGTCACATGAAAAAATTGACAAACCTATAATTTTTCAATCAAATCACATCTTTCATCAAAGAATTTTGCTGTTAAAAAACGATCTTGTTAATTTTAAACCACATTCATTACAACACGAGCAAGCCATCAACATCAATAAAACTGCAAGCCATTATTTCAATCTCTGCATGTAGGAAACATCCTGGTGTGCGTGGTGGTGTGGCGCGAGAGGTGGATGAAGACAGTGACAAATCTTTTCATCTTCAACCTTTCGGTGGCTGACTGCATGGTCTTGCTTCTCTGCATGCCATCTTCAGTCATCGTCGATGTCACCGGCACCTGGTTCGTCGGAAGCTTCATGTGCAAATTGATCGTCTATCTGCAGGTGAAGAGTTGATGGGCCGATGGATGGATGGCTTTGTTTATGAAGAGAGATGAGACTGCTTCTAAAATGAGAAAACGTAGAAAATAGGTTTTCTTGCATTTAAATTTTTAGCAAAACGTCGAAATTGTTTGAAACAAAGAGGTGTTATTATTCTTGGCGTTAGACAGCAGAGACTATTTCTTAATAATTTAGAAGGCCACTAACGCCAAAACTGGTGAACGGGTGTTCAAGTGGCTTATAGGTCGTGTGTTCGATTTCCACACACTACAGTAGCTGAAAATACTTGAAAAGAACCCCGTAAAAATTGTGTTATTAATTTTTTCTAACTTGAGTGGTTCTGACACCATAACCAACAAATAGGTTTATAAGCTTGCTTTTAATAGCTTTAAAGCAATTAGTAGTAGTTTCCAACTTTTCCCCGCATTCTTTTATATAAAGACTTTTATTTATTGCTATAAAGCGTGCGTAAGGGACCTTCAATGAAATCACAGAAAGTAATTTGAAAAAGAATGTGAAAATAGTTCACATAACTAGACAAGGTATCAATATAATGGCTGGATAAATTAAAATTAAATTTGTTTCTTATGCAATTGAGCTATGGGGCTACGTTTAAAGATCGTCCCGACTTGTGCAATCTCCCCATATATTTTAAACGTCAAAGTTTTTCCCTTCTTCAAATTAGTAAAAGAAATCCCCAAAAACATAATTGTAAGACAACCAACAAACAATGAAAACCATATTGTAGTTAATTCATTCATAAAACATTTTCAATTTAAAATTAAAGATATACTGGTTATTTAATTTTCTATTAATTTTTTATCTTGATGTTTCAATATATAGGAAACAATGTATTATAACTTAATCTCAGATCAAGTTTATAAAAATACATAATACATTTTTTCAACTCTATTTTTGGCTTAATAGCCTTTCTTCATATAAACGTTATCGGTAGATTAACTAAGATTAGTTTTAATGAATGAAAAAAAACATTGTTTTAAAAATTTAATTTTAAAGAGCTTACAGTTTATATTAATAAAAATTTATCGTATTACCGATTAAACTTTAAAGAAGCGATAGACAAACTGTTTAAAACAAGCTTTCAAAATGAATTTGAATAAATATTAAGAAAATTAAAAGAATGAAGATCAAAACCTAGTTTTATAATGTCTACAGATATTTTTAGAATGCATGCAAGCTCTCAAAAAGATTCAAACTGAAAGTGATTTATACACCGAATCACCCGAGCCAAAGAGTTCAATAAACGAAATGTCATTATTTCCATAGTTTATTTGTTTCGTGAAGCATATTTTATGGTCTTTTTTGTTTTATTCTTATCAGAAATGTTTTTTTATAGATAAATATTTGTATTAAAAAATAAACATTTGATACTTTTCTAATATAATAACCTATTCTACTGTTATAGCTTTCAAATTGAAAAGTACAAACATCTATTTTATTTGAAATACATTTAAACGTAAAATTATTACACCTCATATCCTTCTCAGATCGTTTCTGTGTCGGTCTCAGTGATGACGTTGACGGCTATTTCGAGTGAGAGATATTTCGCAATTTGCCACCCTCTCAAGTTCCCTTCCACCTTTCGCCGGACCAGACTAACAATAACTTGCATTTGGCTGATTTCTTCAATTCTAGCAGCACCGGAGTTTCAAGCAGTGGATCTACATGAAGCGTACAACTTCACAATCATCCGTACTACCTGTCTTAGCGTGTCATCTTCTAGTTATCGTATTATTTATCAAGTGATCATATTCACATTCATTTTTTTAATCCCGTTTATTTTGATGGCGTTTGCATACTCGAGAATTTCTTGCATTTTGTGGAGTTCTACTGGGCCTAATTATACCATCGAGAGTCTCAAAGAGGTCGGTTGTTGTGGGCGTCAAAAGAAGAAAAAATCTCGTATCTACAAAGAAGAAAATCAAGATGAAATGGAAATGAGCAAAATCAAGTCTAAATTTTTAACAGTAGGATTTTCTTCTGAGAAGTCAAGAAGATTCCTATTTTTAAATAAAAAGTCTGAGCGGCACTTCGAAGAGATTGAAGTCAGAAAAAAAAGTTCTAACCAAGGTAACTCTTTGCTTTTTAAAAACAGTTATAATGTTAATTTGAAAAAAAAAAATTCTTATTTTAATTTAAAAGTTATATTGAGTAATGAGTTTTTACGTGATCTTCAGAAACAAATGTTTAGCCGCTTTTCTAAAAATATTCGAGATTTTTGTGGAAATATTTCACTTTTTATTCAGTTTACGCACGAATTGACTATTTTTTTATGACTTATACTATTTTCGAAAAATATTGAAATGTTTGATTGGCATTTATTATTATTATTTATTCATGACATTTCTTTATATTATTTTCTTATAGTTATTCCATAGACCAGAATCTCATTAATTTCACAGTTCAAAAACCTAAACATCGAAATGTTTTCGGAAAATATGAAAAGAAATAATATATTTCAAAGTAACCTAAATGTAAGAAGTGTTTTGAAATATAGTTATATTATGTTACACTCATTACATTTGAAAAGTAATCATTTCGAGACAACCTCAAAAAACTGAAATATAGTGGTGCCCATTGAGCAAGTCGTTGAAGAAGCTTTTTAAAAATTTAAAAAGTTTTCATACATAGAAAAAAATATGTGTTGCTTTAATGTCTTAAAATAAATTTATAGAGACTGAAACATTCAATAAAAGAAGTTTTTATTCATTTATTTATTTTGTAAGGTACTGTTTATATCGTTTGTTAACAAGTTATACAAATTTTTTATAAGCAGTTTTATTTCATAAAATTTATTCAATTATTCATTACTTGGAAAAATGCAATTTAATCTAAAGTCTTGTTTTTATAGTTTATTATTTATTATAAATGATAAATAAAATATCAAAAATACAAGTTATTATAAACACATATCAGACACAGAAGGTGGTGTAAGAAAAAAAATCAAGAGTTTTTTTAGAAAAAGCGACAAGATTTGTCAGCAAATAGAATTGGAGAAAGCAGATATAAAACGTGAAGAAGCCAGTAAGTTTCATGATTGTTCAAGCGAAGTGATCAAAGGTGCACAAAAGAATGAAATGGATTCATCAACAATGAAGAAGTCAGAAACCAGCAAAAAAATTTGCAAGCTGTTGAACAGCAAAACCTCTTCCAATGCCCGTAGCAACAGCAGCAACAACAGCAACAAGAGCAACAACAAAAACTTTAACCAATGTAATCTTTCTTCCAGCAGCAACAGCCACAAAAGCAACGTCGTAAATTCAAACGTTTGCCCCCATAGCAGTTGCAAAAGTAACAACAACGCTAGCAACGTCACTTGTAATCAAACATTTAATCTCAACACCACCTACAACAACAACCACAGTTGCAACAACCACAAAAACAACAAATGCGACAATAATGAAAAAGACAAAAACAACAGTTTTTTCCAAAACAGCAACATAGTTTCGAGGAGGAAGGTAGCTCGAATGCTCATTTGCGTTGTCATCCTCTTCTTCATTTGCTACGTGCCCATTCTCTCCTACAATATCCTAAGGTTTCGTTTTATGTTTTTATATATATTTAATTCCCCGTGCCGTAGAAAAAGAGATCTTTTGACCTCTTATCTATTTCCATTCATTGATAATGATGAAATTAAATTATCTTTTTTTGGTTATGAAGATTTCTAAATGATATTATTATTTTTTATTTTGAAACTTTCGGAAGTACCTAGGCTAGAGAAAACGTAGTGGTTTTTGAAAAAAGTGGTTTAGTTGTTATTTTATATTTTAAATAGGTCCTTTCGAAACATTTACACAAAGTTTACAAATATAATGTTTAAATTACTTTCTTTGATTTATTTGAAAAAAAACTTAAATATTTTTATCTAGTTAAAAGAATTCAAATATTTTTCCAAATAGATTTTAAATAGTTTAGAGAATGGTACCTATCGAAAACTTCTTGATATATTCTATAAAAACCGCGTCACCATTAGTCCGTTGTACAATCAAGAATGCCATCAGCCACCATAAAGATCTACTGAGCACAAGGGAAAGACCAAAAGTGACGTGGTATAAGCATGTCTATGTATTTTAAAACCTAGTTAAAACATTCCTCCAATGCACTGTTGAGAGAAAGTAAAAGAAATGAAGATAGATAAAGGATACGAGAACGATATATTGAAATGAACAGGTTTTGAACTTAATGAGTGTTTGAGACGGCCAGAAATTTAAATCTATGGAGGAAATTAGTTGCAGGTTCAGTTCGGTGCTTTCACGATCGACTAGACCAGTGGTTTTCAAATATTTTGCAACCTCCCTTTTTAAAAATAAATTCTACATATTACTAACACCAAAAGTATTTTTTATGAGATTCAAAAGTTTCATAGCATTCATAATTAATCAGATAGTGAGCTCGTTTTTGCTAAAAAACAAATCAATTCGAGTCTTGATGCCATTGAAGAGATTCGCATAGAACTACAAAAATTTGAACGATTTTTGATTTTAATGTTATTATTGTCATTGAAATTTTTTGTTTCACATCTATAGGTTTTAATCAAAAGAGTCAGAGATGTGAGTGCTAATTCCACGTAAGAAGGTTACTCAAGACGGACACTAATCCAAAAGTCCCCAAAATGAAAAAATTGTTTGAATTTGCCTTCACACCATTATCAATTGCTAAGTGAATTTATTATAAAGATTTGTGTGAAGTTGATTGTCTTCATAAACAAAAAATTAATTGCTTGAATTTGAAGAAAGAGCGCTATAGAAATCTATTTGATTGATTGATTGATTGCTTACTCACTCGCTCAACCGTATAAGAAGCATTGTGAAAAGATTGAAAAAAGAGTTTATTTGTTAAAACCTTTTGCGGACCACTGTCAAATGCCTCGCGAACCACGATTTCCAAAAACAATGTTCTTGATTACGGTACGACAAACTGACATTTGACTGAAAATTCCACAATTATATTTTTTAGTTTCAACTTTATTTCTAAACCAGTTGTAAAAGGTAGGTTGCAGTTTTAAAATAAAAAAGTTATTATAAGAATGTAATTTTACAGATCAATATTTCTATTAGCTTTTTTTTTATTTTCCAAAACACACTTCACATGAAATTTCAAGCCCTTTAAAGGTGACTGTAACACCTATCACTAATCTTTAAAAAAAATGTTTTTAAATTTTGAAAACCGTTTTTCTTTTTATAAGCAATTTATTTAAAAAAGCATCTACTGATAAGTAACTCACAAGCAGTAATGTGAGAGAATGTATTTTTTTAGAAGAACATAAGGCATTTGATTTCCATCTGTCTTGAAACAGCCATAACTTCAAACAAAAATGCCAGCAATAATGTAAATTTATAATCAGTAGACTATATTTCAATTACTCTCGGAAAAATTATTGGTCTTAGATTTAAAAAAAATTTTTTTTTTAAATAATTGTTTTTATGGGTTCGATTACTAATACCACTATTTTTAAAGTAGTGATTCTTCGATTAATTCGTAACATACAGGGAATTTGAAATATAGTTTTGAAAAATAGTTGGAAAAGAAAGTTAAATTTGGAGTTTTCAATTAAAAATAGTGTGGTTGATTAAATAGGAAATTATAAATCACTGACAAAAGCGCTATTAAGAAACTTAATAGCTTCTGGGTTTTATGTCTAAGTTCTAAATATTAATTTTTTATAAATGAATTCTATTCACAAGTAAATTAAAAAAAAATTTATTCTGTGCTTTTTCATCTACTCAGAGTTCCTTGAAAAGTTATGGGATTTTCAAGCATGCCAATCAATAATGCTTGTGTGGAGAAATGATTTAAGTGACGCGGTAATGGAGAGGACAGGGCGATGAATGAATCAGGCCTCACTTGAAAGAAAATAATCTTTTCATACTAAAAATGATTATTCTGCTAAGTTGATAAAAATGGTCTCAAGTCGAAAAAGAAAAAATCATAATTTTCACAAAAAAACACGTAAAGCACATTTTACGAAAATCTTTAGATTCAATACTATTAAAATAATGTATTATTATTTTCTATTTGTAAAAATAATTTTTTCGATTTATTATTTATTATATATGTTTTTTTGTTTGAAATAAATATGTTCATCATTAATATTTTGTTTTAATTATTTTTTCTTCACTCATACTTACATAATCTGTCTTCTAATATTCTAGAAACAATTTTAACATCGTTGTTTTATGATCTCATTAACTCTTCTCAAATACTTAGACAAATTTTCAAAATCTCTTTCAGATACTTTCCACACATCGAGAAAGTTCTCGACTCCACTGCTTGGTTTCCGCCCTTCACACACTGGCTCTGCTACTTCAACAGTGCAGTTAATCCAATCATTTACGGATTCATGAGCAGTAAGAAAGTTTTATTTAATTTAGGAACTAGTTCGTGTTTTCGAAATAGAAAATATAATTCTCTAATTTAAAATAAGGTTTGAAAAATAATGGACAAAATAAACCCCAAAGTTTATATTTTCGATTTTTTAATCAACTATAAATAAAAAAAGCAAAATAAAATACTCGATAAGGGATATATTTTGGAAAATATTCATTGAATTTCATATTTTCCAAACTTTCTAGTTCATATGCAATGCTGTTCAATAGTTTCTCCTATATAACCTTTTCTCATAAGTATTTTTTTCTTTAGAATATATTAATTTTTTCTGAAAAATTGATCTGATGACATCTGACAACAGGTTGCTTGAAAAAGTATCGAAAAGAAAAATATGAAAGCAAAGCAAAATAAAGCTACTCGTTTTCGGGCTTAAAAAATATGAGCGATAATTAATGATAAAACAATGAACTAAAAATAAAAGTATTTTAAAATTTCTACTTTGTAGTATGAAAAAACGCCTTTGACATTAAAAACCATGAATTACAATAGAGGGTGATTTTAATTGAAATTATCTTGATTTCATGGTTAGAAGACTACATTTACGACTTGAGAGTGTGTTGGTGCATGAGGTTTAGTGACAAGGACGTGTGAAACTTTTATATGATACGCTTTGTAATTAAAACTTTAGAATAAATGAATTTTTTGATATGAAAATATAAACTATGAAAATATATAAAGTATTAGAAATAACAAAGTTAGTCTTTTTACATTTAAAGTTGGTACTGAATGTCCCATATGGTTTTACAGACGCGTTTAATGGTTCAATGATGATTTGAATGTCTCTTATTCTTAGCACGAACATCGTGTTAAATTGAATTTGCCATATGGACTTTTATGTAGTTTTAAATACGTTGAAAAGTCAAGATACATAAGAAAAGAGAAAAAAACCTATTTTCATTTTTAGATATTTTTGGAGATAATTAATTAAGGGCCTATAACTTACAGTCTATTTATCTAATATAGTTACGAGACAAGCTCTAATTATAGCTAATATACGAAAACCTAGATAGCTTTGATTATCAATTTAGCACGGAGATGTACGGTTTGTTGGAGTCGGTCTTCTGATACTCATTAAAATCTTTTTACAAACGACATATCATAAATAGGTCAAATATTTTTCAGGATAGAAGTTTTAAACTCATGAATGTAAATGTAAATATTTTTTCCACAATCTTAATATAAAATTATAAATTGAATTTCATATGCAAAGTCGACTTTTATTTGCCAGTCCAGCGTGCCAGTTGACCGTAAGCGAGAGTTTTTTTTAAAAGATGCATGATTATTTATCATAAAAAGAAGAGAATGAAAAAAATTCTTTGGAAATTTTTGGGTTTGAAAAGTATGAATTTTTGGTTTTGAAAGGTATCATTTAATAAAAAAGAACTAAATATTAAATTATTAGATGAGAGAATAAAAAATACATTTATATATTAATATATCTTTCCAAATAGATAAAGATAAAAAATAAGTAGAAAAATTTTTGATAGATAGTTTTAAAAGTATAAGTTAACGATGTTATATTCTATAATGATGTTATGCATATTGAGAGAGGGTGGTATGACGGGACTTATTAATCTTTTATAAGGGGTTTTTACGATAGTCATTAATATTGAGTGTATTCAGTTCATGAGATAGGTGACCTTTCCAAACATAATTGTCAATCTATTTCATTGTTTGTTTTGCTGATTGTAGTGTCATCGAGAACGCTGAATATCGGTGTCTACGCCCTTTGGTAAATTAGTCTATTTGTTTGTTCGAAATTTTCAACTAAAGTAGATTGTACTTAAGAAATCTTCAAAAAATCAAGATCGAATCTTACTTTTTCCCTAACTCACCCACAGTCTTTTAAAAACTTCCATCTTGAAACTCATTTTCATTCTTCACTAAGTTAATACTCAGTTACAGCTACGAAACACTGACATCACTAACAACACTCTTTATTTAATAAAATCATCAAAAAAAGTTTAAAATATCAAATCACACATTAAACTACTACCAACCACCCAGGAAAATTCCGGGAAGCTTTCATGAGAGTGCTCACATGCACATCGGATCGCCGAAGACATGCTGGACAGGTGTTGACCTTCAAGAAACTCGTAATTGCCAGAAATACCAACACTCCAAATGTCAACAAGATGGGCTGAAAAGTCATTAAAGTTTAAGTTTGTAAATTGTGGAGAAATAAGTTTGCAAGTTTAAGATTTTTGTTTTTTAATAAGTTTCAATTGGATAGACGAAAATAATCAAGCAAACAAGTGAACTACGCGACGGTTTCGGATATATTTATAAAAAAATAATTTTTGGCTTATGAATGCTTTAAGTAGCTAATAAGTTTAAATTTTAAAAATTATTAGAAAAACAACTTACAACAATGACAAGTTTGCAAGCCTGGAATTTAAAAAAACAACGAGCTAATTATTGTTTATCATCGTGAATGTATTACTGTGTAAAAAAATAAAATTATAGAAAGGCTAATTTTAAAATAGCTGACAAAGACTTGAATCTTCAAAAGTTACAAAAGAAGCAAAAAAGAATAATAATAAAAAAATTGATAAATATTTGTAGAAAAACTTGAAAGGAACAGAATAAATTTTATTTTTATGAATTTTTAATCTATTTTATTGAGTGTTTATTAATATAGAAATGCTGTGGACTGTTTAACAAACAAATTATCTGTCTGTGTAATCATAGTTTGAGTATTGTTAAACTTTCACGCGGAAAATGGGATTATTCCTTTGTACACATTAGAATTTTCCATTAATATGTTAATAATTTAATCACAAAAAACTTTTATTTTTGTTTGTAAAAATATGTCAAAAAATATTTGTTAAAACATTTGTTCTCGTATTCTATTATAAGCTGCACTTGCGTGTTTAATGAATATTCTTACAGTCAAAAAAATATTACTCTTTATAAAAATTTATAACTTTAAAAAATACAATTGTCAAGTTTTTTTTTGGTCTATACTGTTCACAGACTGACAGGCGCATGCCATGTTACAATGGTTCTGAGAATCATGTTCTTATGCGCCGAGGCGCATAAGTTAGTTTAATAACCTCTACCATTTAAATAAGTTTTTTTGACTACAAGTACTTTATCTTTTATTTATAAATGTTTGAAAAAATGAAATAAGAAAAAAATGTTTAATGCCAAGTTTCAATTATATAATTGAAAAAACAGTCAAAAGCAACGAACCAAATGATTAAGAGAAATAACAATGAACGAATTAATCGTATTTTAAGTAAAGGGTTCATCAATTGAGCATGCAATATTTTCTTTAAATTTATTATATATATTGTGAAATATTGATTTTTCAATTTACCCAATATAGGATTTTTTTTCAATTTTAGACTTAAATTGGTAAAAGAACTTGTAATTTTTACCCACTTTTTCAAGTCTTTAGATATTTTGGCGACAACTATCTTCTCTTTTCTACTTCTTGATTATTTGTTTATTAACCACTCGACTGCCCAGTTACTAAAAATATAAACTAAATTTATTTAAATTTATAAATAATTCGATAAAAAACAGATTCCAAAAAATCTTGAAACATATAATCCCGTTGGCGTTAAAACTCATACAAAAGAAAAAACACGAGGTTTTAAATGAAAGATGAAAAGCATGGAAAAGACTTTGTCTACTTAGAAAGATTTAGCTATACTTATGTTTTATCAAAAAATAAGTTTTCTCATAATTTCGGGGAAAAAGCATACAGTCTTTACCGACAACAAGTTGAAAAAATCAACAAAGAAATATGCTAAATTGGACCAATTTGAAAAAAAATCTTGTAAAACAATGCTCTGTAGAATTGTGTATTTTTTGTAGTTAATAAAAATAAATTATCTTGCATTTACCGCTCTTTTTATTTCCGAAATGATTGTCTAATTATTAAGATAAACATTGTAACAAAAAAATATAGACTGACTAAGATCAAAATAAACTAGCTAATTTTTCCCATCTACCGATCTGTTGACCGGCTAAGTGATAAATTTTTTCGCCATTACTTCACTTGATTTATATATAAAAATTAATTATAAAAACGTTATCAATCTTTCTAAATTCAATAATTTTGATAATGAAAGTTTTTAAATTCCTTAAATAACTTTTTTCTCAAAAAAATGTAGTTGCTCTAATTCATTCTTAAAATAAGATCGATGTATGGTTGAAAAGTATTAATGATAATAAACTGCTAGTGTTTTACTTATTAAATCATATTTACTCAATTTAAAAAAATAAACATTTTCAATAATGTTTTTTATAAATCTCATTGAGTTATTGAAATGAAGATGAAACTAAGTGGCCGTCTAAATATTAAATGTGAAACATTTTTTTTCCATAATATGTTTAGTTAGATTCTTTTTTCAGAAAATTATATCCTCCCATTAGCATTGAAAATTTAATATGTATTTATTCAGCACTCAATGAATACATTCGAGCAAAATTAATTTAACTATTAAAAAAGAGCTAAGCCAATTATAAAATACTCTATTGAAATGTTTTTTTTAGCTTAATATTAACATTTATTTATATTTATTTAGATTTCATTCTCAAATGAGTTAATGCAATTATTTGAAGCAGTCATGCTTTTCTTATGCTCTAATTAAGCAAAGATCGCCATCAAAAAGCCTACTTTTGAGCACGCAAGAGCAATTTACCCTATTTTTATTCTTTAAAACTTAAAATGAGAAAAAAGAAATTTCAATGTTTTTGAAACCAAAATACCTTTGATACATTAAAAAAATATAAAAAGACATGAACACCAATTGAATTTTATTATTTAAAAATCATTTAATAAAAATTAACTATCTAAAATAATATAAAATTTACGAAATATTCAAAAGTTTCGGAATAAACGGTTCTCAACATTTGTTCAACTATGAATTAAGAATTTATTGAAGACTTTATATTTTGAATTCTTTAAATGTTGAATAAATTTATATATTTATAATAAGTGTGTTTTGAATTTCTATTTTTGGCGTTTGTTTCAGAGTATTGACTTTTATAAAGTAACGCGGACATGTTACATTTAGTGCTGGATACTTTGATAGGTGTTGTGAATGTGAATATTGTGATAATAGTTAAATCCATCAGTTTAGTTGTTTCAGTATTAGAAAAGTGATTAAAATTCGAGTTTTCGAACTATTTCAAAATATTAAAATAAATCGTTTTTTAAAAAATGTAAAAAGGTACGTTAAAACTTCTTTAAGAACTTCGTTAAAAGTTTTTAATATTCTTATAGATGATAACAGTTGAAATTAAGATTTTATAAATGTATGAAAACTATTTATTTGAGAAAATTATATATTTTTATTTAAAATGTGTTCAATAAAATAAAAAGTTTTTGTTTCACTTTAGTCTATTTTTATTTTTAAAATCGTTAAATACATATTAGACAAATCATTATGACTACGAGAGCTACTCCAGTTGTTTCATATGTTTCTTGAAACAGAGGTCAAGGATGATATACACATTCGTTTGCTTAGAACATTCTACCAAGCTTGTTGAAGGACAAATTTATCTCAAGATCGTTTTGTTTCTTTTGAAATTTTAACAGAGTGCACACTAACTGTCACTGTTCGATCATTTAAACCCTTTTTTTAAATGTTTGTCCTAAAACCTGATGTTCAGCTTCTCTGTCAATTGAAAAACTACAAAAAGATTCAATCTGAAATTACACTCAAGTCCTTCAGTCAAATCTGTGGTGATTAAGTTAAATTCTTGTCGATTTCGAATTTTTTGATCTTTAAACTTCAGTCTAGTTACAGCTTTTGACAAAACCACGGAAGACCATCATACAACACTACTTCAAAAATAATATTGTGATTTTGTTTAAAAACACATACAAAATTAGTTTCCAGCATTAGATATACTCAAAGATTCCTGAAAAAAGTTTCGATACATGAAATTATGACTTATATTAGGTTGTTGGTCAGAGGAGGAACAACAGTTTGATAAAGGTCTGTGCGGATAGTGGCATTTTTACAAACATTCAATGGTGTAAATCTTAATGAAAAATAATAAAATAATTTGTTTTAAGTTATAGAACTTCGCGAGCATGAATACTCGAACTCAAAAAATTCCGTGTTGATAATGCTTTTGTAGATATAGAACTGAAGCTATTTTTGCTTCAAATTATTTTAAAGACTATTTGGAATAAACTTTTCTACACCAATTTTAATAATTTTTCAATAAAAGCTGAGAAAAATATGTTGAATATTGCAAAACTTACTTGTAAATATCAAAAAATCCGAACAAAAATTTCAAAAAATATTTTTTACTAGGAAAAACTAAATAGAAAGATAATGAATTAATGAAAATGAAATTTATTTTTCATTGGCACTTTTATATATATTTTTCATTGAATTTGATTAATTTAAATACCATATTGAAAGGGTTGAAAATTTGACTTATAAATCAATAATTTTGAAAATATTGTTTTTGATTACTGCTGAAAATTTTTTTCTGAAATTTTTTTAATAGTCCTTATTTTATAAAACAAAAAATTCAAAAACAATTCAACGTTTTTTGCAATTTTCTAAATCAAAATAGAGATCACAAGCCACATTGAAAGAACTAAAATAAATTTCATTCATAACATTTGCGGTTTCAAGTTTAAACAATTTAAGATAATTTTAAATATTAAGATATGTTTAAAAGAGATTGCTCTAATTTTAACAGACTCAATGAAGTTTTCTCTTTTTGTCATTTTCATTCATTCTATTAACATTTTCATTGTTTTTACTAGCATTTGTTTATTCTATCTACTTACTTTTCAAATCTCATCATTGTAAAACTCTGAGTTGCACGTCATTTACAACGTTTTAAAAAAATGATTTTTTAATAAATGTTTGAAAAATACATTAACAGAGAAATTTTTCAAACAAAAGCGTTTCATTAAAAACTTTTTTTTAAAGACATTAACATTTATATATGAACACCATGCCTGAAAAATAAAAGAACGTTATGCCTTTCAGCTTAACTAAATGCTTCAAAACTGATGACAATTAACAAAAAACCAAACTTTCATTTAGATTATAAACTAAAACTGAAATTACTAAATAGGGAAAGAAATTCTGACAGTTCGACTCTCGCTCGTAACAGGATACGTAAAACGATTAATTAACACGCTTAAAATTCCCAAAACTTTGTGGATCAACGACCAAAACTCATAAACAATCTATAAATGTTTCTAATACGTTTAAAAAAGACAGAAAATTCGATAATGTAGATAATTCAGAAAAAAGCTTTTTTAAACACTTTTTTTAACTTTACTTAAACATTTTCCTCTAATTTGAATCTTGAAAGCTTTTCAAAAAAATGAAATAAATGTGAAAATTTGACTTTTTTATCTAACTTAATGTTATAATTTTTAACACATTTTTTAAATTTTATTCATTTAAAAACAAGTGTCTCTAATGCGTGGTGTTTTACGGTACTTATGTGGGGAGTTTTGAAAGCGCATGCAAACGAACAAAGAATTTTTCATAAAAATTAATAATGAAATACTTCATGATCACGTTTTTTAATAAAACTGTAGTTTTGAAATTCGTGTTTTTCTGTTTATAATTTTTTTATATTTTGTAACTATAAACTCACAAGAACGCATAAAAATATCGACTGATGTGTTTCAAGGAGAACTTTTAATCGAAGTGCTTGAATGAATACATGCTTGTTCGTAAAAAAAAGATATTGTAAATAGGTTTTTTATTGCCCTCAAAAGAGTTTTTCAATTTAAAAATAAATTATTCATTTTTTAAGTACAAACATTAAAAGTAAATTCAATGAAGTTTTAATATGAAAGCCAGATTAAATTGTCAAATCTTCTCTTACAGTGAAAACGGAATAGTTTTGAAAAAAACCTTATTTCGTTCCAATTATCCGGTTAATTACTCTAATCATCATCATCAACGGATGGACGCGGCTAAGAGGCAAAGAGGATTCTTTTTCCGCTACACGACTTTGAAAGCCTAATATTAATTTGTGAAACAAAGCCAGAAAATAGTGTTTTTGAAAAATATAGTATGAAATTTGAATAAAAAATTTAGAAAAACATATTTTTGAAGCAAGGAAAAAATAATAATGAAGAAATGGTTTTTGAGCTATTTGTACTCAAAATCTATGTTTATATCCTATACTTTATATGATTTTCTAAGAATTTGAAATAAAACAGTGGAGTATTTAGTTAAAAAAATTTTTATTGAAAAATTGGATTTTAAATAACGAAAACGCAAAAAGTAAATAATTAAAATATTCTGTTATGCCAGTTGATGCAAAGTAAAACTTTAATTTTGCTTCATTTCATCTATAGATAAATTTATGTAAATATAAAACATTAGAAGTAGATTTTACATTTTTACAAAGAAATGTATTTGAAAACTGACTTGATAATCATATCTCTCGATCATGGGTTTATACATGAATTGACCAAATTATAAGTTTAAGGTATTATAAAATGTAAAAAATAGAGCGTCTGAAAAAAAGCTTGAGTTTTTTAAATGCATTACTTTGATAAAGACATTTATGCCTCTAACAAAACATTTCTTTAACGAACCCTTTAATAAGACGGAAATGCATTTAAATTGTATAAACTATAAATTTAGATTAAATATCCTTTAGAGATAAAATTTTCTACAATTAAGTTTGTGTTTTAAAATGTTACATTCTTTATTTTAAGAGTAAACTTTGTAATTATTTTAAACCTTAGAATTTTAAATATTCTCATAATAATAATAAGCTTTTATTTTAAATAAAAAAGATAAATTTTCAAAAGGATGGGCGTACGCTAACTTTTTTAAGCTTTGAGATAGACTTTATAATTTTCTTGATCAAATCTATTTTCAATGAATTATTGTGTTATTTTTTGTTTTTTGTTTTAAATTTGATACTTCTAAAATTTAAAAACTTTAATTTTATTTAATTTACTAGAAGAGTGTTTTTGTTTGAAAAAGTGACTTTACATCATTTTTTGGAGTCTTCACGTTGATAAATAAATTTTTACTGTTTAAAAAATTTAAAATTTCTAACAGTTAGTTTTCTCACAAAAAAAAGAATGTTCTCACACTTATTCAAAATTTTTGAATAAAATGTTGAGTTAATTAACATTTTTAATATACTTTAGAAAACATTTATTTAAACGTAAAAAGATAAAAAATGCGTTATTAATTTATAGGCATAAAAGAAGTGTGACCGTAAGGACGTTTCTCTGAGACATATTTATCACACCCATAAAACACTCAAAGGCCGAATAAAGTGTCAAATTAGTTTCAATAGCAATGCTTTTGGTTTTCATGAATGGTATGCTATCAAAAATAGATTGTAAACTATTTTTCTTTAAAAATGGCAATGACTAAAAGTGAGAGGACTTAATCTTTTATCAGAAATAGCAAAGGACCGTTAGCCCGAACAATTAAAATAATAAATATTGCGTATTTATAATGCACCAAGGCACGCAACTCACACGACATAAGGCATGAAATACCCTAGGTATATGATAGCTCACGGTTGGCTCAACAAAGATTTGAACGATGCGACCTTTAAGAGGCAGGTCAAACGACTTTACCATCTAAGCCAACCCGCTCGCCGAAAAATTCAATTAAACTCCTAATTTTTCCTATCCATTGGCCATTTAGCAGGTGTAGTATGAAATTCTTCAGAAATGTCCGTTTTATACGTTCATACTCAAAATCAGATAAGACCATTTTCTGAAAGAAGAACATATTTAAAAAACTACAGCGCTCATATATCACTCATTCTTTGACCTGCAAAACAGACTCACATTTGTTAAACTTGATTAAAATTCAAAAAATTTTCTTAAAAAAATAAATTAAATAGGCTGATACAGAACCTTTTATATCTAAATCAATTATGTTGTTTTTTATAATTACACAAATAAAAGTTGTTTTTTAAACTACCATTTTTGAAAGAAAGAAAATATAGGTTACTAATAAACCATGAACCAGATTGAAACACTATAATATGGGAAAACAAAATTCATTATGACAACCTAATACTTCGCGTATAAATTTTAAATAATGAACCACGCCCTCAATCAATGCAGCTGGTTCTTAAAAATGAGAAAACAAGAAAATTGACAAAAACACTTAACAAATGAAAACCAAATCAACACTAAAAAGGTTCAATTCATTTGTATAAATCTTTATAAACTCTGTTTCTGAATAAGTCGTATAGTTTTTCCAATTAAAAAAACAATCTATGCTGTTTTATGACCACAAGAGAGGAGAGGGCGTAAAGGGCAGTTTATTCAGAGCAGCTGTGAGGGCACAAATTCGATGGATTTGATTTGAGAAGATTTGATTGTTTTTATAAGAAAAGGTTGGACCCAAATAATTGTTTAAATTTAAGAAGCGATTAGGTTTAATCAGAATTTAATCGTTAAAATAATTAAAACTTTTTCTAAAATAAATAATTAAATGGCTATAACGATCTTAGATTGCTATAATATAGTAATTAAGCACAGATCTATGATTAAAAACTGGAGGGACAATATTGTTATCAGCAAGCAAAGCTGGAAAATGTTCCACGTTTTAGGCAGTATGTCAGGCATGTAGTAAAAATTTGAATAAAGAATAATATCCAAAAAAAGATCGAGTTTATTTAACCCCAAAGATTTCGTATAATTTCTTTACAAAATATATATTTAAAAAATATAATTAAAGCACAAAAAATTCAAGAAACATACGTAAAAAATAAAAATACGTAACATAACTTTAGTTAGTAAATTTGAATGGCAAAGTAAAACAAAAATGAGATAAAAATGAATTTTGTGAAAGGCTGAAATGCTGCTAGCGTAGGCAAGCTTAACCTTTTGGTTGTGGGTCTGCAGTGTGTCATCGCCTGTCATGGTACAAATCTGAAAGATTTTTTCTTTAGAATTTTATTCCAAAATACTTTTTTAGTTTTCTTGAAAAAGATTTAATTTGACGAGATTAGATTATTTTATTCATAAATGGAATAGATTTCAGCGGATTTGAAAATAGCTTGAAAAACCTAATTTACTAAGTTGACAAAAAAATAATTTAGAAAAATGAAATGTTTTTCTTATTTAGTAGTCATAATCCAAATTGCATTTACTCCTATATAAAAGTAAATAAATCCGTTAAAACATATCTAAAGAGGTTTATGTTTAATCCTAGTATAACTCTTTTTTATTTACACTGCAATCTTTACTCTTTAGGGCTTAATTTCTTAACCGTTATGGCTACACCTAGTATTGATCGCTTAGGTCATTTTCATTAAAAGCCAAAAGAAAATATAATTAACTAATTTTTTCAAACTTCATTAAAAAACCTCATATAAAATAACAAAAACCTTTTTAAATTTTTGTCTAAACTAGAATTCTAAATATGCATTGATAGGTAAAGGTGAATCTTAACACAAATAAAAATTATTTTTTTAATGTTTTAAATTTATATTTATGTTTTGCAATCTACATTAGGTTTTTGTCTATCCATCTTTATCAAATTCTAGAGTGGATCAAAACTCTATATTAGCTGTTTTTCTATTGGCTATATTCGCATGCACACTCCTCAACCTGTCTGAACAAATACATTCATTATTTGAGATACTTTCGAATGCCTACATTTGCATAATTACGTCGATGAAATCCTGATTGTAAATAACAATGATGTGTTTCTACGAAAAGATGTAATATAAAAATAATTGTAAATAATTTTTTTTCTATTTCCTTAGCACGATATAGTTCATTCATACTAATTTCCAACTTTTTGTTATTTTTATTTAAATTATAAATGTCAAGCCATGCTGTTTAAAATATTTTTAGAAACATTGAAACCTATTACACAAAAATTAAAACTCAAAAATGTTTAGTAATTTTTTTAGTAAGAGTAAGACTAGTAATGATAAACTTGTTTTTACCAAAAAAACATTTTATTGCCGTTTCTGAAGAAAAAATTCAAATTACTATTAGAAAAAACCATAAATAAGTCAAAGAATATCATTAAAATCAATAATCAATTGTGTCAATTAAAACAAAAACTTTTCAAAAAGGTAACTCGAAAAAGTACAATCCAATTAAGAAATTAAAACTTTGACAGAAATGTCGGAGTGTAGTTTATTCCAGTTTTATTTAAATTACCGGAATCTTTTATTTATTTATTTAAAGAATAATTGACAAAGGAAAAAGTTTTCTTTTTTTAAATTTTCAAAAATAACCTCAAGTAATGCAATGGTAATGAATTTATTTATTATTTATTCAAAAAATGATTTACAAAGAATGTTAAACTTTATTTTTTGACCAAAACAAATAATCACTTTCAAAGGAATTGGCCATTTTATATATTCTAATTCTATTTTCAAAATTATTAGTATAATTAAAAACAATACATCATTTATTTTAGCGTGTCACGTAAGAAAAGGGGAAAATTTCAGATTGGAGTGGAGCTGTCATGGTGGTACTTCAAGATGAAACGTTCACTAACGAAACTATTGAACACCATGGCGTGACTAGTTTATTAAAAAAAGAATATATAAAAAATGACCATTCTTCTTATAGCAAGTATCTCTCTAATTTAAGTCATGTATTGGTACACTCATCTTCATTCTAGGTGCCACTATGACCATTAATAATGATCAATGCCAAACCAATTTTCACGCACACGTAAAATACCAGATTGTTCGGACACCCATAATGTTCATACACTATAATTTTTTGAAAAACAATCGTTTTTTAAGCTTTTTTTGAAAGTACATTTAAAAAACTAGAATTTATATTGTGCCTATTAAAGAAAAAAAAATACTCGTAACTTAGTTTCAATATTATTATGACTAGTTTAATTTGACTGTGATTAGAAAGACTAATAAGCTAAGAACTTCAATATTTGTCAAATTAAAATTTTTTGAAAAAGTTGAAAAACACTTTAATTTTCAGAAATGGGAAAAATGTATTAAGTGTGCAAATATAGGTATTTTACGGTAAATCATTCCTTGTCGTTTTCAGAAAACACCTTCAGAAAGATTAATTCTTAAAACCATGTCGTCATCATTGAAAAAATGTCTAATAAAAAAAGAATTAGCAATAATATATACATGGTATATTTATCGTTTAAAAAAAATTCAAGTTAATAAAACAATAATGCTGCTTGAACTTTAATTTACATTTTGCTCCAGTCAAGGGATATTTTAAATTGTATATAAATGAATCTCTTTTAGATGAATAGTTTTATAGAGTTAAATCTATATTATATATTTTTTAAATATTTAAATACAAATAATATATAAGACCGTATCATTAGCCCATTGTAATCTTCTGCGATAATAAAATGAAGCTTTCTTTTAGTCATATATAATTTATATTTAAAAGCAAGGGTTTCATTAATTCACCATCAATAAGTCTCTAAAAGATCTTTACATTAACCTGTAACTAATACTATTACTAATAGTATAACTATCAGTTTTCAACATCTTTTCAAACAATATTTTTTCAACAATTATAAAATGTTTGTATATTGCTTAAAAGGCGTTATTTATAATACTTTTAAGGCAAAAACCTAGCTAACTAGGGTTTTTTTCATATCTATTTTATACCTAATGAATTCTCAGTGGTTTATGAAAAAGCTCCTTTGTATGCGTGATCGATTAAAAACACTTTAAGCCGTAAATTTAATTTTAGGGTTGACAAGTTTTAAATTTCATCTTCTAATCCAAACTGGCTCTTTATTGAAGCTTCATAAAAAATCATATTTCTCTTCAAAAGAAAAATAAATTATTTGAGTATTTGTTTTATCATCCATATTCGAAATTTAAATTATATTTTTTTATTAAAAGAATACCAAAAAGTCATTAATGTGAATAAATTAGGAAAAATTGAGTTTTTTCTTTTACTTTCTACAATTAAAAGTTACTTAATTATAGTAGCTTTTTCTATAGACAAGATGCCAAAACTTTCAAAGAGATTAGCAGTCACTTAAATTAATAACATGTTTCACATGGAAAGTTTTCAAAGACGCTTTTGATTCACATGAAAGGCCTTGATTACAGGTGAGCACAGTTAATTGAAAAGTTAACTCATTTTTTGTTAAAACTACGAAACATCGTGTTAGCAACTAGGTGGTTATTCTAATAGGAAAAATGTAGCTAGAGATTTAAGTCGACATGATGATAGTGCTTTGAACAGAAGTTGAATCGAATAATTATCACTTTAAAATTTAAAGTTTAAAATCACTGGGAAACGAACAGATAGAAGTCTTGTGAAGCAGTATACTTCTGAGAAAAACTATTGGCGTCAGCAGCAGTCAAATTTATTAGTTCATAAGAACATTTTTAGAATAAATAGAAAATATCATAATAAAATCCAGAGATCGTCATAAACTGACTTTCCCTGACTTGAAGCCCTTCAACATGAGAATCCACTCTACCCCCAGGATAGCTCAGAGCAGCACGAAGTTTGTTCATGATGCCAAGTTCCATACCAGAGCAAGAAACCAACATCTGATGAATGTTTGAAATTTTATAAGCTTAATTCAATCAATCAATCAATCAATCAAATAGATTTCTATAGCGCTCTTTCTTCAATTTCAAGAGCACTCGTAAATAAATTGGTTAAACAGATATGTCTTCAGATTCTTACGAAAAAAAGTAAATAATGATTTGGAAGAAGTTAAATAAGGAGGTAATGAGTTCAAAATATATGGGCCTGCATAATGGAAAGAACGTTTAGCAAAAGAGTTATTAATGGAAGGGATGAAATAATGATTTTGAGTGGATGATCTTAAATTACTTCTATGAGGGTGAGTTATTAATGATTTGAGGTATATTGGGGATACTGGGGAGTTTTTTAATTTAAACATAAAAACACAGATTTTAAATATAATCCTAAATTTGATGGGGAGCCAATGTAATAAGATGAGAGAGGGTGTAATGTGGTGATAAATAGGAGTACGGCTAACGACTCTAGCTGCATAATTAAATACTTTATTTAATGGTTTTAAAGTAGTTTCAAGTAAATTATAATAGAGTGAGTTACAATAGTCAATTCGAGATAAAAAAAGTGCAGAGACTAACATCTTTAAAGAAGGTTCATCTAAGTAAGGTAATAATTGTCTGATACGTCTGAGATAAAAATAGCAAGATTTAGTAACTGATAGAATTTAGTTTGATAAGGTTAATTTTGAGTCAAAAATAAATCCTAAGCTACGAATATTACTAGATGGAACAATAGTATGAGTGGAAAAATTACATGGACCATTTATTAGTTTACCATTTTTATCAAAGAATATAAGTTCAAACTTTAGTGGATTCAATTTTAAAGACATTGAGCTAGACCAGTTTTCAATAGATAATAGACATGAAGATATAGATGACAGAACAGTATTATATGATTATATATCGATTCTATAAAACAAGTTAAAATCTATTTTCACTAAACATAATCGAAAAGCTAATTATTTTGGTGAAGTTATATTAATATTCGTAAATTTTGTTGGGCATTTCCATATCAATTTATGTCCTAACAATTAATCAATATATGAAGTAATATTTTCATTTATTTTATGTTAAAGAAAAAAAAAGCGCCTAAAATTGAATAATTGAATCTACTTTTAACTATACTGAGGTCTACTGAGGTCATTTCGTGTTTAAATCTCGTGTATTGGGGCGCATACTTTGTATTCAAATAAAAACTACTGAAAAGTCAAAAAAAAGTTTATTATATAATTATAAGTTTAAAAAAATACTTCATCTCATATAATGCCCACCTAATGTTTACAGAAGTTGCTAGATTATTTCATCACATTCTGACAAGTTTACTGTAGAGTTAATTTATAATAAGAGTCGAAATGAGTGGAGACAATAAAGTTGTGCACTTTATGGCAGGAGCGTTAGTTATCTTTTAAACATTAAAATCCATTTTTAAATGATTTAACCAGATTTTAGCAAATTACTTCTTCCAATATTGAAAAAATTATCTAAAATACAATAAAATTAACCCTATTTTCAACAATTGCAGTATAAGTGGTACAATGGGCAGCATAGTGACATGTCCTCTAGACGTTGCTAAGACCAGACTCCAGTCTTCGAGATTTGAAACTTACAGAAAAATAGACAACCATTCAACTGAACAAACTTACAACAAAACCTCATACAACAAGAGTCTTTCTAGTCAACTAAACAACATCAACAACAGCCAAAATAACATAAAAAATCCTAAATTTTTCTACTTCAGTCATGAGATTAAACAAAAGTTGAGATGCATGTCGACATTATCGCCTGCAGAACTGAAGAGCAACCATTCCGTAGGCATCATCAGCTGCATCAGGTAGCCAGAGAATACAGGGTGCTTTTTTGTGTTTTCTTAATAAAAAATGGTTTAAATAAATGTTTCAATTTGTTATTTTCATTTCCCAACATTCATACTTTGTTATATAAACATGCCTATTTTCATTAAATGTTACATGTATTAGTAATTCACCATTCTCCATCATCATCACATCTTCATGTTTATCATCATCATCACTACTACCACAGGTATATAATCCAAACAGAGGGGTATAGGGCTCTCTTCAAAGGTCTCTTGCCCACCTTAGTTGGAGTGGCGCCTGCAAGGTTTAATAAATTTATTAATAAATTATTTATTCATCTATTTATTATTTATTTATCACCTTACTACTGCTATAACTACTCCTACTAATCCTAATTTTTCACCATCAATGCCACAGAGCCATCTATTTCACCACGTATGAATACTGTAAAAAGACCTACTCTGCTTCCTTCAACACTTCAACAACAACATCAACAACGAGTGAAGTTCCGAACAACACTTATCAAAATGCTCTTATTCACCTTCTATCTGCAGGCTCTGCTGGTAATTATAATTTTATTAATTTAATATAATAAGCATATAAAGATTCTAGGCATATTTTGTTAAATATTTATATTTTATATTTAAAAGTTACTATTACTTTATTTTTTTTAAACTCATTTCTTGGGTGCACTTTCAAATTTATATATTTCATGATACTTCATAGTTGTCATAACTTGCCTTCTATCATCATCATCACTATATGTATTATCATCTTTACTATCATTTTCATCATCAATCTAATCATCATCATCATTCTCAACATCATTATTACCATCATCAACATCATCATGCTCTTCCACAGGCGTTATCGTCACCACCATCACCAATCCAATCTGGATGATTAGAACAAGACTTCAGCTCAACAACAAGTATTTATATGAAAAATTTAAGTTGTCTATTTTCGCTTCCCCAGTAATCTTTCTCCTGTTACAATTATATTTTTCACTTTCGTTTCTATTCAAGTTTATCTATCTATCTAACTTCATTTCTTTTCATCTGTCAAACTACATTAACTGAAGCAACTCACACACACACACAGACACCACTCAAACCCACCAGCAACTCCACTCCACCACAAACCCACACCACCACCAACCACCACTAACACAGGGGCAAGACGCCACTGACGACGATGCAGTGCATACGACAGATCCAGCGGGAGTACGGCTACAGGGGCTTCTACAAGGGCCTCACCGCCTCCTACTTCGGAGTCATCGAGACTGCCATCCACTTCGTCATCTATGAAGCCATCAAGGCGCGCATCGTTGCCAGCAGGCCCAAGAAAGAAGCGCTTCCAACGCCGTCATCGTCATCATCGCCATTGCCATCTTCATCACCGCCCAGTGACTCTTTAACGTTAAAACCTTGTTCACCATCTTTACCGTCATCGTCATCATCATCACCACCATCATCATCATCATCCACCTTCAAGACATCACCACATCAAGGCTCGGTGGATGGAGACGAAGAAGACTTCTTCGATGTCGATCAAGAGGTGCTCTTGTTGCTGCTGTGTGTGGGTGACGTCATTGTGGTCTCAGTGTCCATTTGATGATGATGATAATCATGGTGGTGGTTTATTTAATATAGGCTTTTGTTTATTATTATTATTATTATATATTGTTGTTTTCTTATCATTATTGTGATCATTTCATTCTCATTAGCCACTGGAAATAGTTTATTTGTAAGTGGGAGTAGAGTTAAATGGTAGATTTATTATTCAGTTTCATCGATTCTGAGGAAACACTATCCGTATAAAGGGTGTTGTATTTAACTTTATTTGTTGAATATAAAATATTTGAAATTTTTTTTTCTTCAATGACGTCTCCACAGGTGTTGTCTTCAGTGGTGCCACCGGTGGAGTTTCTGTTGTACATGCTGGCTGCCTCCACCTCCAAAACCATCGCCACTTTCCTCGCTTACCCTCACGGTAGTCGTCATCTCAATTCACCAACTTGATTTCATGTCGTATTTTTAATCACTTTTTTTTTTAATAAATAATATTTTTTATACTATTATATTGTTAATTTACGCTTCTTTTGAGAATTACTTTTCTATAAACGTGTTTTCAAACCCATCATTGCAGAAGTAGCACGCACAAGGATGAGGGAAGGAAATCCCAAGTACACAAAATTCTTTGGCACGCTGGTTACAGTTGCCAGGGAGGAGGGTTCTAGGGCACTATACAGGGGCTTGCTGACACAATTGGTGAAACACATTCCCAACACAGCCATTGTTCTCACCACGTATGAGGCTATTGTCTACCTGTGTCATAGGAAGGGCTGGTGAGGCGAGGCTCTCTTTGAGATTTTGTCGTCCATTTGATTCGTGTTTTTAGGAATGAGAATTAAAAGAAGAAAAATGAATTCGAACGTTGTTTAGTCTTTTGTAGCCTGAAATAAAAATAGATGTCTGATTGAGGGGCAAGGTTAAATGAAATATAGAAAAGTGTCTAATGGGTATTTGAAAAGTGAACGTGTAAACCTCTTCAAAATAACCGGTTCAAAATACAGCTGAGTTATCGAATGTGTTCTTTTGGGATAAGATACCCACCATTCAATGCACTTGCCCACGTTTTCCATATTTATTTAATACTCGTAGGCCATGACTATTTGGAAGTATTTATCAAGTTTTTTTTAACATAAATTAGAAAATCTATAAACGAATAAAATATTTTAATACAATTTTTTGATCAAAGATTCAAAACGCATGTTTCTTCATTGACTGAAATGTATTAAGAATCAAATACTTCAAAGACTATCTATTATTTAAACTGCCACTTTCAGTTTCAATAGATGTAATCCTCCCATTAGAAAATATATTGGATTACATTTAATCATGGCTTCCTTTTATATAACTTATTTAAACATCAAACACACGTTGCTGTAATTCAAGAGTCTAGAATGTACATTTATTCTTTTCAATTCATTCTCTTTATTACTCTGATGTTTTTTTATGAAATATTTTTCAGCCAAATTATTAACCAAGTTATTTAAACAGAATAAATTCTCATAATCGATTTTTCAGGTATAAGCTTGAGTACTTTAAAAGTATTTTTTCTGGTAAACCTTTTCAACCAATCTTATGATATGCAACTGTTCAATCTGTCACGCCAATGTTCATAAAATGTATCTTTCTTTTTCTCTTTATATTTATAAAAATTCACTTCACTAGAGTGTGATCCAAGTGAATAGTTTCTATTTAACGAGTAAATCTTTTTTCGCTTTTGTACTAGCAATAGATTTTTTCGGAACACTTTTTCCTATTTTTTTATAGGAACAGTTCAGGCATCGTCTTAATCTTTTTGGGTTATATTAACGTAAAATACCAGATTGTTCGGAGATTCATAATGTTCAGACACATTAATTTTTTCTTTCAATTTAGAAAAAATTATGGCTGTAGTGGTTATCATGGTTAAAAGTAATAGTAATACTCGTAACTGAATTTCAATATTATTATGACTAATTTAATTTGAATACAATTAGAAAGAATAATGAACATAGAATTTCAATATTTATCGACCTATTTAGAAGTGTGAGAATATAAGCATATTTGGTAATGAATAAATGTTTGTCAAGTTCACTATTAAGTAAATTAAGCCATTGAATCTTGGGTAGCATTCATTGATTCTCTCCCAACTTCACCTATATCTACCCGAAGTCCTAAGATTTAAGAACAAATCGTTTTAACTAAAATTTTTGATTTTTACAGTTTTTTCTTACAATTTTTAAATAAAATTTAAATTTAAAATTCTTAAAACATTTGAAATTAAATTACCAAAACCCATGAATATTAACAAATTTCACAAACATTAAGATATCATTTTATATCAAAATAGTAGAATACTGCAAAAATATCTTTTTACACTGCAAATAAATGAAGATACTTATAATGTTCTAAAACCTTTTTTTTCTTTATTCATTACTAAATGCATAAACATCAGATGGTAAATGGTGAAAGTAATGCTCTAGCCGTTTAAGTAATCGATATACTTTACACATGTTTACTCTTAAGTCGTGTTCTCACAACGATAACACTGTTATCGTTGTGAGAAAGAAAAAAAAGGTTCAAAATGAACTCACTTTTGTTGAAATATTATGTTTGATTAATAGTTACTATAGTAAGCGTAATGTAAAAGTTTCTTTACAAATATAGTTAAATTTAGTCTTGTTTTTGATACTACAGACAAATATTTGAGAATATAATCTCCGTGATTTACCCAAACTAAAGAAAAATTCTTTGAGTTTTCTTCAAGGAGACTATGATTGTTTGTTCATAAAATTTATGAACAAAGCAAAATCCCAGCTATATAAGAAATGGACCAAAAATATTAACCAAACAACATTGCTATAGAGCCACGAACAGCTAGCTTTAAAATATAAGAAGTTTATAGCTTTCAGAAAACCTATCAAACTCAGATGTCTTTTAAAAAAGAAGATGACTTTGGTACTACTAACCAAGCATTCAGAATGGACGATTCTAAAAGTGCAGAAGGGGGTTTGGAGTTGAGCGAGTCAGGCATTTATCTGAATTTTCCCATTAATAATAAACCAGAGCATGATGACAAAGTTAGTTTTATTATTTATAATTTAAATAATTAAGTTTAAATCTAGGCAGAAAATAGTTAGTGCTTCATATATATATATTTTAATGAAGTTCACAGAAACTAATTAAAGCCTAAGTACATTTAATTTTCAATTGTTTAACAGCATATATTTCCCAAAATATCAATAGAATTCCTTAGAAAAAGAAGATATGGATAACAACGACGAGTCGTTGCATGAAGAACGAAACCAGGGCATCGAAGACATCGATAACGAGTTTGAAGATGATTACGTCGGACCAGAAACAGGCTGCAATGCTTGTATCACACGTATGCAAGTCTCCGTCAATAGTGTGTGGAATCGAAGCAAGGTTTGCGTTAAGAGAGTTTTGATCCTATGCGCATTACTTCTCTACTTTACATACTTCACCTATGCGATGATCTTCCGCTTTCGAGATGAAGGTTTGTCGGTGGATGGAATGATATTAGGAACAAGAGCACCAGTGATTTAAAACTGATATTATGTCGTTATTAACAAGAAAAGAATCAGATTTTAAGATTATTTGAGCCACTCTGAGTGGCAAAAACGCCTAGACACATAGGACTGGCACATTCTTTAGTTGATTTACAATTTAGCCCTTCAAAATATAAGCCTAGTATAATTAGCGAATCAAAATTCTCGGTTAGTCGACTGAAACTGAAATTGATCCAAAACTGCAAATATTAGTTTTGGCTGAAACTGTAATAATAGATTTTGCTTAAACCGAAACTAGGAAGTCTGGCAATTTTGGTACCGAGACCATGCCTGGAAATGAATTTTGGTTGCTTTCTAGCCCAGAAAGTTTAATAGTATCATAATACATATTATTTATAATAAATAACATAAAATATTCATTTAAAGATTTTTAAAAAACGACAGGTTCCGTCAGACTCGTATGGATGACATGCCTGATTTCAGCGATACTTCTCTCTTCAAACCTTTTCGATAGGTACGGAGAAACAATTCACACAAAGCTGTCTCCATTGATTAAAGCAGCCAATAAACAATCATCAAGAATCAACACGTAATTCTTCGATAAATTTCATGTTACTTTTTATCTAACTTGTTTTTTTTACAACTATATTAGGAAATAAATGTATATGAAAATAATCTCTGATGTTTTCAAAGATATTTAAAAAAAGGTTCTTATATTTCCCAGATTCCTACTCTCTTGTATTTTTATAGCCTTGATCATTACACTAATTGTCGATATCACGGTTTACAAGTCAAGCCCCTACAACCTCGTCTCTCTCAGCGGCATTGCTGTCTACATTTTTCTTTGCTTCATCACTTCCATGTACCCTGCCAGAGTGTGTAAACCTGAAGTCTATTTATCACTTTTCACTTACGTGGTGTTTAAATACGAATAAATGCTTATCCATTAATTTAAATAAAATAAATTGATTTATCTATAAATTATTGCTCAAGTTAACATCAAAACGTATTTTTTATTCTAAAGATACTTTTCATGTACTCCACTTGAAAAAATCCCAACAGATTAAGTGGAAGACCGTGGCTTGGGGTTTTGGTTTACAAGTGGTAATGGCGATGGTGGTTCTGAAGTGGGAAGGTGGTTACATGGTTTTTAAGTGGCTGGGAGACCGCCTAAATGAGTACTTCGAATACATCAACAGCAGCTGCATCTTTGTCTTTGGCCCAAACTTTTTAGACCACTACTTTGCCTTCAAGGTTTGTGGATTTCAATTGGCTTTGATGCTGTTAGAGACCACATTATAAGTGTCTACACATGAAGTAGATTCACATTTCTTATTAAGTTTATTTGGTCTATTCTCGCCCCCAGAAATCGATCTAAACAATTTATGGAAATGATTAAAAGACTTTTTGATCGAAACTATGAAGGATTAAAATGACCTATTTTTTCATTTTTATACCGTATTTTTAATATAAAAAAAACAACTGAAAAAGAATAACGTAATTGTATAAATTTTTAAGCACAGTTTTAATAAGTATGTTTCACAGTTTGACTGAAATGAAAGAAATTAGTAATTTATTTTTATATTTTCATTAATAAATTTAAAATTTTAAAAAATACATCAAAATATATACACTATTCATTCATATATGAAGATTTTTTTAAAGAATACATTAAAATATAAACATTTTTTATATATCAAGATTTTTCCAACATAATAACATTCAAATTTTATAATACAAGTTTTCAGAATTTATTAAAACAATTATCAAACAGTTTTAAGAAATGCTTTGAGTTGAAATTAAAGAACAAAATGGTGACAATATCACGAAATTTCACTAATAAAACGAAGTGCAATCTTAAAATTAGAAAAAATATGACATTTACAAATTTTTAAAACACATTTGTAAACATTATCTCACGTACTTTCTTTGCTGGATACTTTTATGAGTATTATAAGTTTTGATTCATCACGCCCTTTTTCATGCTTGTTTATTTAAAAAATAATTCTTTTATTTTTAAATTTCCACGGTATAGTTAGTGATTTCAATCAATATATGGTCGTTTCCTACAAACCCTTTTCTTTCTAGCAGTTTTTCTCACAGAACAACTGTTTTAAAAAGAATTATAAAATAAAATTAAAACATATAATTAATTATTCTCTTCAGGACATAAAATTGAATCCGCAATTAAATAACAATTAGAAATGACTTAGAATAATAGAAACATAAAATGTATTTTTAAGTGCCAGACTAACAAATGCAAATGTTTCAAGTCTAAGAGACTTTGTATGTGTAGATGCTTTAAAAGTTTTACTCGAAAAAACAAACGAATTATTTAACTTAAATTATAAATTTTTATTAATGTTATAAACGTTATTTTTTCATTATTATTAATTGATACAAATATTTTGTATGACATTTCTAATGGTTTTTATAAAAATTCAAAGCAATAAAATATAAAATAACTTTAATGAATCGAAAACACTTTTATGTACACAGCATGAGAACAATTCACATATTTATTATATCTTTTTAACGCCATATTATTTTATTCATGTATTTTTTTAAGCCTGAAACATATTAATGAAAAAAGCTTAATAAATAGTCCCAAAAATTATTTTAAATTGTAATCAAACTGTGAAAAAATGTGAAGCATTTTTCAAACTCTTTGCGTTTTAAACTTGCTTTTCTGGTCAATAAGCGTATTAACTAAATGAATTGGTCATTAAGAAAAGTGTTTGATTTCTTTACATAAATAACCTGATTAAGCTTTTTGAATATTACAGTATACTAGATCATAACAAGACTATTTAATTTGGTTGGTCGTACTAGTGTAAAGCAGACATTGACTCATCCTAACTTTTCAAAGCTTATTCAAACTAATTTATTCTCTTTTTTCCTCAAAAAACAATCTATTTAAAAATTATTTTAGGCTTAAAACTTACATTGAATGAGCTTTTTATGAAAATTGTAATCATAAATACAAAATCTTTTACAAAAATATAGTATAAATCACCTGTAAGTTATACTCTATTTCTAAATCGTGAAAAATATGTTGTTTATTTCGGAACATATTTACACTTATCTTTCAATTATTATAATTTTCAAACATTGATTTTTGACAGATTCTTCCCACACTTATCTTCGTTTGCTCCACCATCTCGGTGCTTTTCTACCTTGGCATCATGCGGTCGGTCATCTTAAATATCTCAAAGGTAAGAAAAAATAATAAACAGATAGAAAATTACTAGATTTTTATGACACATTTTTCATACTCTTAATTTTTATTTTCACTATAAATGATATAATAACAAGTAGCCTAATGGAATTAAAAAGATTGTTTTTAAAATTTGCTAATTTATTTATTTTTAAACAATATATGTAAATAAGCATTAAATGGTGTTCTGTTATTACTCATTTTATAAAAGAAGAAGTGATGATCAAGAAGAAAGAGCTCTAGTACAAAGGCTTTAATAGTTTAAACATTCACAAGGTGATGGAAATGACCATGGATACAACAGCTGGAGAGTCCTTCAGTGCAGCAAGCAACATCTTCGTTGGACAGGTAGGCAACGAAATTTTGTTTTAGGTTTTAATCGCTAGTATTATTTTTCAAATATTCGTTTTTTTAAAGTTTTTTCTAATTAGCAATTATTCTAATTCATAATCTAACATTTACAAAAACTTCATTTTGTCGATATTATATAAGTATTTAATTTGAAACCAGATCGAAGCTTCGTTCATCATTAAGCCGATTATAGCCAAGATGACAATGTCTGAGATCCACGCAATAATGACCGGAGGGTTTGCCACAGTGGCTGGAAGTGTGTTGGCAGCCTACATTCTATTCGGGGTAATTAGATTATTATTTTGGAAACTCAATTTTGAAATTTGAATCAAATATTCTTTAAAAATGTGATTATTTATCATTTCAAAGTTAAAGTTTCCAAATTAAGTGCTTAAAAAAATTATTGTGCTGAAGCAATGAATAGTCGCTAAATCAGAGACCTGGTTTTTTCCAACTATTTTATTATTTTTGAATTTATATTAAACTTTAAAATGTTTGAAAATAGCCGCATTTCTTTAACTTTATCAATCTTACCGATAACACAATTTAAGTAACTTTAATGGAAAACATTTGCGCGATTTTAAATGTCTTCTCTATAAAATCAACTTATTTAAAACTGAGAAATACCTAATATATTCAGGTGCCACCAAACCATCTAATCTCAGCATCAGTGATGTCTGCTCCTGCTGCTTTGGCCATCTCAAAAATCTCGTATCCAGAAACAAAAAAGTCAAAAACATTTGTGAAGGATGTTAATAAAATAATTGGTGTAAACAGGCAAGTTATTCTAAAATATTAATATCTAAATGATTTAAATAATTTTGTCTAAAAGTAGCTTGTTTCTTGAATAAAATTTTTGTTCAAACTTCTATTCCAATTTTCGTAAAATCAAAATTACTGATTTAATTTTCATTTATATTGAAACTCAAAAAACAACAGCTCAGACGCAAACATCATAGAAGCAGCTTCTTCAGGGGCAATCGCGTCAATTGCTTTAATAGCCAGCATTTTGGTAAACCTCATGGCTTTTATATCCATCCTTGAATTTGTAAATGCAACGCTCACATGGTTTGGAGATCGAGTTGGTTCGCCAATCCCTATCACTTTACAAGCAAGTCAATTCCTTTTTTTACATAAAAGACATTTGTTCCGAAACTTTTTTGATATATTTAATACATAATCACATGAATGCACCGTTGATATATGAACACTCAAACCAGTTCATTTGCTCTTATCTTCTCTGGCCCTTCTCGTTCGTGATGGGAGTGAATTTGAAAGACTGCAGCAAAGTGGCTGAGTTAATAGGCATAAAGATCTTTGTGAATGAATTTGTAGCTTTTCAACAACTTGGAGTTCTCATCAAAAACAAGAAAGCCTACCATGAACACCTCTCAGTTAACGGAACTTGGTCTTATACTAACTACGGTAGAGATATTTCTCTTCAGCCACTTGTAGGAAACTCTTCTACAATACTGCTGAACGGATTTATGGAAGTAAGAATTTGTTTCAAATTGATTAATCGATTTTTTCCATCTTTAGTTATTTAAATACTCATTTAATACAAATTCTTTATGAATTTCAAATTATTCGATATTTTGCCACATACACCCAAATCTTTTTGAATTATTATTAACAAACTGTCCAAACTCAAAAAAATAAGATAAATAATAAAATTTGCAGAGCCGATCAGAAGTCATATCGACATACGCTCTGTGTGGGTTTTCAAACTTTGTTTCTATCGGCATTACGGTAGGGACCTTGTGTACTATGGTTCCGAACCGAAGATCGGCTTTCTCCAAGGTAGCCATTCGAACTATGTTGGCTGGAAACGTGGCTTGCTTTGTAACTGCTTGCATCGCTGGTGAGCGGGTTCTTGTATGTTCTCAAAGGATTTTTAGTGATTCAAGCTGTATTTATTCTGTTTAGAGCAAAATATGTTATCTGAAAATATCAAGTAAATTAAATTTAAATTATGATAAAAATAATAATATTTATTTTTATAATAATAAGATCTTTCATTAGTAGTATAAAAGAAATGTTAAATAGCTGAGAAACATCGAGTATTTTAATATTAGTAGTGAACATATCACGGGGACAGCTCTTAGAGCATAATTTAGATCAAGTTTAATAATTATTATTAGGCTTAAAAAACTCGTTTTACTTCAATATAGTTAAATGACTTATAATTATGTATAGTGACTCAAAATAATAGTTATTAATTTTCAAAAACTTTTACAGGCTTGTTTACTAAAGAAGAGTAAATGGCGAAGATCATGAAACAGAAAAATGAGAATATTTGTTTAAACGTCTATATTATGAATTTAAAATATAATGATCAAAGAAAACAAACGATATGGTTGATTATTTTTACGAGATATTCAATATATTTGATGACTTTTCATTCGATGTTTAATTTAAATTCTCACAGAATGTTTTCAAAAAGGACATTGTCATAATTTAAATAGAAAGAACTTCAATATTTATCAACTTGGGCTTTTTTGGAAATAATTGGAAAAATTATTTTATTTCAGACATTTGAAAAATAGTTATTCAAAATTGTATGAATTTAATGATATTCGGGTATGAATAGTTCTTTATCTTGAAGGTAAATCTGTTTTTCAAATCCATCATAAGAGCCATCGAGTCTTCTGTAGCATTTACTGCTTCTATTCTACACTATACACCTTTTTATTTAGCTACTCTGCACCGTTATTCAATTAAATAGTTTATTTAACTTGTATTTAAATTTTTTATTCATTAAAAATGTACAGTGTGATTATTTCAAAAGTAAATGAATTTTTTTATATATTTAAAATGTTTGTTAAATTTCTAAAAAATATCTCAAAGTTTAAACACTTGAAATAAAGATAGTCAATACATTTCAAAAACGTTGATTAATATTTCAAAATTTCAAGAGTTAAAGATTTTTAAAAATAAAATGACGCAATTAACGTAGTCTGAATTCAGTCGGTGGTTTATACAGATGTATTTTGAGTTTAAATGAATTATACAGACTGCAATACTTTGAAATAATTAATTATCACCACTTTAAAATACATCTGGTCATAAATTACTATACTACTATTGAACTAGCGTTGTGATTCAGATAATCCGCAAAGAACTTTGATGTATAAAGGGATATTGCAAAAGGATGAGTTGAAGATTTTGTTCATGAAATTACATGGGTTTATGGACCCAAAAACCCTGAAGTTCAATAACTAATTGTTAAAACTCAAGTTTTTGATTACATTTTTATTCTATAATAATAAAATATTTGTTCTTTCCTAGACCACTGACAATAAAAACTAGATTGAGAAAAACACACCACTTGAAATAAAATCTCTCTCTCTCTCTCTCTCTCTCTCTCTATATATATATATATATATATATATATATATATATATATATACCGCTTGAGAAACACACCACTTGAAATTATATATATATATATATATATATATATATATATATTTTTTTTTTTTTTCTTTCACTTGAAATAAAATATAAATGTAAATATATATATATATTTATTTTATTTTAAGTGGTGTGTTTTTTTTTAACCATATATATATTTATATATATCATATGCATAAAAACAATTTTCAAAACTTAAATATATAATTATATATATCACGATTTAATATAAGATTATTGATAAATATTTTTATGGACCCCAAAATCCTGAATATATTTATGAATTATAAATAAAGAGAATTTTGAAGTTCTTAAACCTTTATTTTGTATATTCATTACCACATACATCAACATCAGATGGTGAATCGTGAAAGAGATGTTCTAGCCGTATAAGTGAATAAGTAATCGATATACTTTACACATATGTTTACTCGATTACAAAATCAAGTTCCAACAACGTTAACCGAAATGTATGAAGTGAACTCTCGGTGAAGTTTAACGTTTAACTTATTTTTAGAGCGTAATGTAAATGTTGCGAAACAAAAATTGTTAAATTTAGTATCCTTTTTTAAACTACGGATAATTATTTTAAATTGAAATGTCCGTGAGTTTCTCAAATTAAAGACAAAAAATTCAAGTGTTTTTCAAACTTGAATTTCAAGGAGAATATCATTTTTTGTCCATAAATAAGCAATATCCCAGCTATATAAGAAATTTATCAAAAATATTAACCAAACAACACTATACCATTGTTATAGAGCCAAGCACTGCTATCTTTAAAAAAAACAAGTTAACAGGCTGTAAAAAAAACATCGAACTCAGATGTCTTTTAAGAAAGTAGATAAGTTGGGCACTACCAACCCAGCATTCAGAATGAACGATTCTAAAAGTGCAGAAGGGGGTTTGGAGTTGAGCGAGTCAGGTATTTATCTGAATTTTCCAACAAGTAGTGAATCAGATGAACATGAGGGAAAAGTAAGTTTTGTGATTTTGAATTTGATTAAATAAGATTTGATTTCAGCAGAAAATAGCTTGCATTTGTTTATATTGTTCAAAATGAAGATCACAGAAACCAATTAAAGCATAAAAAAATACAATTTTAAATTCATATTGATTAACAGCATATATTTTCACAACTGTTTTTATAGAATTCACTAGAAAGAGAAAAAATAGAAGACAACGACGAGTCGTTGCATGAAGAACGAAACCAGGGCATCGAAGACATCGATAACGAGTTTGAAGATGATTACGTCGGACCAGAAACAGGCTGCAATGCTTGTATCACACGTATGCAAGTCTCCGTCAATAGTGTGTGGAATCGAAGCAAGGTTTGCGTTAAGAGAGTTTTGATCCTATGCGCATTACTTCTCTACTTTGCATACTTCACCTATGCGATGATCTACCGCTTTGGAGATGAAGGTTTGTCGGTGGGTGGATTGATATTAGGAACAAGAGCACCATTGATTTAAAACTAATATTATGTGATTTATTAACGATCGAAGGAAAATATTGTTTATATTATTAGAACCACTATAGATATAAAAACAAACGACAGGTTCCATCAGACTCGTATGGATGACATGCCTGATTTCAGCGATACTTCTCTCTTCGAACCTTATCGATAGGTACGGAGAAACAATTCACACAAAACTTTTTCCCGTGATTGAAGCAGTCAAAAAACAATCTTCAAGAATCAATACGTAATTTTTCAATATTTTACTTTTTATCTATAAAAAAAAATTCACAATTATGTTAAGAGATAAATGTATATGAAAATAATATCTGATATTTTAAAAAAGTTGTTTTAATTTCCAGATTTCTTCTTACTTGTATTTTTATAGCCTTTATAATTACGATAATTGTCGATATCATGGTTTACAAATCAAGCCCCTACAACCTCGTCTCTCTCAGCGGCATTGCTGTCTACATTTTCATTTGTTTCATCACTTCCATGCACCCTGCACGAGTGTGTAATTCTGAATATTTACATACGTTGTGGATTAAAGAAAATAAATACTTATCCATCATATCATATAAAATTGTTTGATTTATCAATAAATTAATGCTCAAAGTAATACCAAGACGTATTTTCAATTCTAAAGATAATTTTCAAAAATTAAAAGTAAAAACATCCCAACAGATTAAGTGGAAGACCGTGGCTTGGGGTTTTGGTTTACAAGTAGTAATGGCGATGGTGGTTCTGAAGTGGGAAGGTGGTTACATGGTTTTTAAGTGGCTGGGAGACCGCCTAAATGAGTACTTCGAATACATCAACAGCAGCTGCATCTTTGTCTTTGGCCCAAACTTTTTAGACCATCACTTTGTCTTCAAGGTTTGTGGATTTCAATTGGGTTTGATACACTTTGCAACGGCTTTTTCAGATCAATTTATAGATGAGTTAGATTCAACTTTTGTCTATTCCCGCTCTCAGAAATCGCTCTAAGTTAATCAATGAAAATGTAATCTCAAAATAAATATAAACCAAACACGTTAAACAGTTTATATTAAAAAATTCACATATTTATAATATCTCATTAACGCCATATTATTTTATTAATGTATTATTTTTAAAAACCTAAAACATATGAATAAAAAGAGAGTGATAAAAGTTTAAAAATTATAATATTCTCTTTCAATAAACTGTGAAAATATTTGATGCATTTTTCAAGCTTTTCACCCATTACGCGTTTGATTAGAAATTCAATAAGCGTATTGACTAAGTGAATTCGTCATTACGCTAAGACCTGAGTATGCATTTTAACTGTTATTATTACAAATCTATTCAATTTTGTCATAATCCATCGGTATTTCTAGTGTTAAGCAGAGGCTTCCCTACTTTAAGTTTAAAAGTTTATTTGAATAAATTTAATCTTTTTGTTTCAAAACAACTCACATAAATTGCTCTTAAAATTCAATTTGTAAAAAGTTTTTAATCATTAAAATAAAAAATTGCATGAATGAATTCCTTTTGAAAATGTTATTTATTTTTAAAAACAAGTTAAACTCGTTAAAATGTTTTTTTTAAATAAAACACTTATATAAATGTTTCTAAATCAATTCAGAAAATACGTTTAGTTTTTCATTTTAAAATTTATTTACTATTCAATTTTTTATGATTTTAAAACCATTGACTTTTGACAGATTCTTCCCACATTCATCTTCGTTTGCTCTACCATCTCGGTGCTTTTTTACCTTGGCATCATGCGGTGGATCATCCTAAAAATCTCAAAGGTAAGAAAACAGCTAGGAAATTACAAGATTTATATAACATATTTCTACGTTTGTCAAAGTTAAAAATTTTTCTTTTCACTATGAATGCTATATTAACACGTAGCCTAAAGTAATAAAAAAAGTGTATTCCTAAATTTTATGAATTATATTCTTTTTCAACAAGATATTAAAATAAAAAGTGGAAAAAGTTTTTTGATTACGCGCTTTATACAAGGTGTTTTACGTGAGTGGATTGGTGTGGGTAGAGGGATAAGTAAGGAACAAGAAGATAAAGCTAAATTATATAGACTGAATGGTTTAAAACGAAGGTGAGGTCTTCAGAGAAGTAGAGAAAAAAGTGCCGACACAGTGGGTTTGTGAAGAATAGCAAAAATAATGAACAATATGAAAAAAAATGGTGTCAGAAAGGTGCTCAGACAATACTAGTGGTTCAGACATGTACTCCAAATGGAAAAGACAGAATTGCAAACTGAATGAAAATGTGGACAGAACTTCGAAGAGAGGGCGTCTAAAAACAACATGGTCTTCGGCAGCATTCTGACAAAACCACTAACGATATAGTGTGTAGCCCAAGAGAAAGACAGATGGATTTGAGTGTTTAAACATTTCAGAGCACTTAGATAAGACGAAGAAGAATACCTCATTTAATATTGAAATTTAATTTTTAATAAAAAAATTAAGTTTTCTTTTCAATAATTTTTCATAAATCACAAGGTGATGGAAATGACAATGGATACAACAGCTGGAGAGTCCTTCAGTGCAGCAAGCAACATCTTCGTTGGACAGGTAGGCAACGAAATTTTATTTTAGGTTTTAATCGCTAGTATTATTTTTCAAATGTTCGTTTTTTGAAACAGTTTTTTGTAATTAGCAATTATTCTAATCCATAATCTAAAATTTTCAAAAACTTCATTTTGTCGATATTATATGAAATTTAATTTGAACCCAGATCGAAGCTTCGTTTATCATTAAGCCGATTATAGCCAAGATGACAATGTCTGAGATCCACGCAATAATGACCGGAGGGTTTGCTACAGTGGCTGGAAGTGTGTTGGCAGCCTACATTCTATTCGGGGTAAACAGATTATTATTTTTAGTAGTTTAATTTTTACATTTCGTCAAATATTCATTTGAGTGGTTTTCTTTCGGTTATGAAGTTAACGTTTCTAAATCGATAGCATTATTGTGCTATAGCAATGAATCAGAGACCTGGTGTCTCTTTAAAACTATTTTATATAAAAAATTGATTAAAAGTTTGAAGATATCTTTGGTTCTTTGACTTCATCATTCTTATCGATAACACAAGTTGAAAAAATGTATGGGAAAATATTAGCGCGAATTTGAAGGATCCCTTTAAAAAATATACTTATTTAAAATCAGAAAATACCTAATATATTCAGGTGCCACCAAACCATCTAATCTCAGCATCAGTGATGTCTGCTCCTGCTGCTTTGGCCATCTCAAAAATCTCGTATCCAGAAACAAAAAAGTCAAAAACATTCGTGAAGGATATTAATAAAATTATTGGAGTAAAAAGGCAAGTTATTCGAAAATATTGATATCTAAATGTTTTCTATAATTTTGACTAAAATTAAATAGTTTCTTGAAAATATATTTTTTATCTAATTTATAAACAAATCTTTATAAAATGAAATTACTGATTTAATTTTCATTTATTTTAAAACTTAAACAACAACAGCTCAGACGCAAACATCATAGAAGCAGCTTCTGCAGGCGCTTTCGCGTCAATTGCATTGATAGTCAGCATTTTGGTAAATTTCATCGCCTTAGTATCCCTTCTTGAATTTGTAAATGCAACGCTCACATGGTTTGGAGATCGAGTTGGTTCGCCAATCCCTATCACTTTACAAGCAAGTCAATTCCTTTTTTTACATAAAAGACATTTGTTCCGAAACTTTTTTGATATATTTAATACATAATCACATGAATGCACCGTTGATATATGAACACTTAAACCAGTTCATTTGCTCTTATCTTCTCTGGCCCTTCTCGTTCGTGATGGGAGTGAGTTTGAAGGACTGCGGCAAAGTGGCTGAGTTGATAGGCATCAAGATCTTTGTGAATGAATATATAGCTTTTCAACAACTTGGAGTTCTCATCAAAAACAAGAAAGCCTACCATGAACACCTCTCAGTTAATGGAACTTGGTCTTATACTAACCACGGTAGAGATATTTCTCTTCAGCCACTTGTAGGAAACTCTCCTACCATACTGCTTAACGGATTTATGGAAGTAAAAGAATTTTTTTAAATTTATTAATCGATCTTTTCCATCTTTAGTTATTTAAATACTCATTTAATATAACTTATTCATGAATTTTAAATAATTCGATATTTTGCCACATACACCCAAATCTTTTTAATTTTATATTAACAAACTGTCCAAACTCAAAAGAATAACAAGAAATTAAACTTTTCAGAGCCGATCAGAAGTCATATCGACATACGCTCTGTGTGGGTTTTCAAATTTTGTTTCTATCGGAGTTACGGTAGGGACCCTGTGTACTATGGTTCCAAACCGAAGATCGGCTTTCACCAAGGTAGCCATTCGAACTATGTTGGCTGGCAACGTGTCTTGCTTTGTAACTGCTTGCATCGCTGGTGAGTGGGTTCTTGTAGGTACTCAAAGGATTTTTAGTGGTTCAAGTTGTATTTATTCTGTTTAGAACAAAATATGTTATCTGACAATAACAAGTAAATTAAATTTAAATAATAATAATAATAATAATAATTATTATTATTATTATTATAAGATCTTTCATTAGTAGAAGAAAAGAAATGTTAAATAGCTGAGAAACATCGAGTATTTTTATTTTAGTAGTGAACATATCACGGGGACAGCTTTTAGAGCATAATTTAAAGCAAGTTTAATAATAATTATTAGGCTTAAAAAACTCGTTTTACTTTACTATAGTTAAATGACTTATAAATATGTATAGTGACTCAAAATAAAAGTTATTAATTTTCAAAATCTTTTACAGGCTTGTTTACTAAAGAAGAGTGAATGGCGAAGATCATGAAACAGAAAAATGAGAATATTTGTTTAAACGTCTATATTAAGAATTTAAAATATAATGATCATGGTTTCCTATTTGATCTTAAATAGTTTATTTCAATTCAGGTTTTGAGTTTTTGTTTTACAGTCTATTTGAATAGATATTTATTACAGATTATATTATATATTAACGATTAAATTGAAAATAGCTGACTTACTATCGAGGCTAAAGGATCTTTGACGGCAGCAAGAATAGGAAATGCTATATATGGAAACTTCCCATAATTTTAAAAAAACTAAACTTTTAAAATCTGTCACAAACTGATATATAGTGTGATTTTTTCAAAAGTAAATGAAATTCTTTTATATATTTAAAATGTTTGTTGAATTTCTAAAAAATATCTCAAAGTTTAAACACTTGAAATAAAGATAGTCAATAAATTTCCACAACGTTGATTAATACTTCAAAATTTTAAGTCAAGTGTTTAATCTTTTAAAAAATAAATTGACGCAATTAACGTAGTTTGAACTCAGTCGGTGGTTTATACAGATGTAATTTGAGTTTAGATAAATTATACAGACTGCAACACATTGAAATAATTATTATCACCACTTTAAAATACATCTGGTCATATATTACTATACTACTATTGAACTAGCGATGGGATTCAGATAATCCGCAAAGAACTTCGATGTATAAAGGGATATTGCAAAAGGATGAGTTGAAGATTTTGTTCATGAAATTACATGGGTTTATGGACCCCAAAACCCTGAAGTTCAATAACTAATTGTTAAAACTCAAGTTTTTGATTAAACATATTTTTCTACATTTTTCTATTCCATAATAAGATATAAATTTGTTCTTTTCTACACCACTAACCATTAAAATAGATTAAGAAAAACACACTACTTGAAAAAAAAATTAATAATAAAAATTTTTTATCTGTATATATATGTATTCTATGCATAAAAACAATTTTCAAAACTTGAAGATATAATTGTATATATCACGATTTATTATAAGATTATTGATAAATATATTAATGAGTTATAAATTAAGAGAATTTTAAAGTTCTTAAACCTTTATTTTGTATATTCATTACCACATACATCAACATCAGATGGTGAATCGTGAAAGAGATGCTCTAGCCGTATAAGTGTATAAGTAATCGATATACTTTACACATATGTTTACTCGGCTAAAAAATCAAGTTCAACAACGTTAACAGAAATGTATAAAGTGAAGTCTCGGTCAAGTTTTACGTTTAACTTAATAGTTCCTATTTTCAGAGCGTAATGTAAATGCTGCAAAACAAAAATTGTTAAATTTAGTATCCTTTTTCAAACTACGGATAATTATTTTAAGTTGAAATGTCCGTAAGTTACTCAAATTAAAGGCAAAAAATTCAAGTGTTTTTCAAACTTGAATTTCAAGGAGAATACCATTGTTTGTCCATAAATAAGCAACGTCCCAGCTATATAAGAAATTTATCAAAAATATTAACCAAACAACACTAGACCATTGTTATAGTGCCAAGCACTGCTATCTTTAAAAAAAAAGTTAACAGGCTTTAAAAAAACCATCGAACTCAGATGTCTTTTAAAAAAGAAGATGAGTTGGGCACTACCAACCCAGCATTCAGAATGAACGATTCTAAAAGTGCAGAAGGGGGTTTGGAGTTGAGAGAGTCAGGTATTTATCTGAATTTTCCCACAAGTAGTGAATCAGATAAACATGAGGAAAATGTAAGTTTTGTGATTTAGAATTTGATTAATTAAGTTTTGATTTCAGCAGAAAATAGCTTGCATTTGTTTATATAGTTAAAAATAAAGTTCACAGAAACCAATTAAAGCATAAATAAATACAATTTTAAATTCACATTGATTAACAGCATATATATTCACAAATTTTTTCATAGAATTCACTAGAAAGAGAAAAAATAGAAGACAACGACGAGTCGTTGCATGAAGAACGAAACCAGGGCATCGAAGACATCGATAACGAGTTTGAAGATGATTACGTCGGACCAGAAACAGGCTGCAATGCTTGTATCACACGTATGCAAGTCTCCGTCAATAGTGTGTGGAATCGAAGCAAGGTTTGCGTTAAGAGAGTTTTGATCCTATGCGCATTACTTCTCTACTTTGCATACTTCACCTATGCGATGATCTACCGCTTTGGAGATGAAGGTTTGTCGGTGGGTGGAATGGTATTAGGAACAAGAGCACCATTGATTTAAATCTGAAATTATTTCTTTATTAACAAGCAAAGGGAAATATTGTTTGTATTATTAGAACCACTATAGATATAAAAACAAACGACAGGTTCCATCAGACTCGTATGGATGACATGCCTGATTTCAGCGATACTTCTCTCTTCGAACCTTATCGATAGGTACGGAGAAACAATTCACACAAAACTATTTCCCGTGATTGAAGCAGTCAAAAAACAATCTTCAAGAATCAACACGTATTTTTCCAATATTTTACTTTTTATCTTTTAAAAAATTTCAAAATTATGTTAGGAGATAAATGTATATGAAAATAAAATAGGTATATTTTGAAGAGTTTTTTTAATTTCCAGATTTCTTCTTTCTTGTATTTTTATTGCCTTGATAATTACGATAATTGTCGATATCACGGTTTACAAGTCAAGCCCCTACAACCTCGTCTCTCTCAGCGGCATTGCTGTCTACATTTTCATTTGTTTCATCACTTCCATGCACCCTGCACGAGTGTGTAATTCTGATTTTTAACACAAACGTTGTGTATTAAAAAATATAAATACTTATTCATCATATCATATAAAATTAAGTGATTTATCTATAAATGCTCAAAGTAATACCAATGAGTATTTTCAATTCTAATGATAATTTTCAAAAGTTAAAAGTAAAAACATCTCAACAGATTAAGTGGAAGACCGTAGCTTGGGGTTTTGGTTTACAAGTGGTAATGGCGATGGTGGTTCTGAAGTGGGAAGGTGGTTACATGGTTTTTAAGTGGCTGGGAGACCGCCTAAATGAGTACTTCGAATACATCAACAGCAGCTGCATCTTTGTCTTTGGCCCAAACTTTTTAGACCATTACTTTGCCTTCAAGGTTTGTGGATTTCAATTGGGTTTGATAAATTTTGCAATGGCTTTTTCAGACTAATTTATAGATGAGTTAGATTCAAGTTTTTTCTATTTCCGCCATCAGAAATCGTTCTAAGTTAATCAATGAAAATGTAATCTCAAAATAAATATTAACCAAACACGTTAAACAGTTTATATTAATAAAAAGATAGTAAGTTCATAAAACAAAATTATAAATAAGGTAAAAAGACTGCTTGACAAAAAATATAAAGAACCAAAGTGACCAAATCTGTCGTTTTTATACCGTAATTAATTTGAAGCACAGTTTTATGTGTTACAGTCACAACGCGTATTGACTAGAAAATCCATTCAACACGCGAAGAGTCGAAAAAATGTTTTATTTTTTTGAATGAAATAAAAGAATCTAGTCATTATTAATTTAATAAGATATTTTCCTTGATTTTATTAAAGAATAAATTGAAATAATACCATCAATAGTTGTTTAATTTTAGAATAAAAGTTTTCAAAATTTATTAAAACAATTATAATCAACAAGTTTTGAGTAATTATTTTAGTTAAAATTGCAGAACAAAACGGTGACACTATCACGAAATTTAACTAATCAACGGATACAACAGTCGAAAAGACTGGGCGGAATTGTAAAATAGAAAAAAAAACAATTTAAATTTTTTTAGACGTATTTATGAACAATATCTCACGTAATTTCGATGCTGGGTACTTTAATGGTAGTACTTTCTCATGCTTTAATTTAATAAATAATTCTTTTTTTTCAATTAACACTTTTAGGTTTTAGTTGTCAGTGTTTTTAATCAGTTTTATGTCGTAATTTATTATAAAAGTTTTTTTTCTAACAATTTCTTTCCAAAACAACTATTTTGAAAACAAGTATAAAATAAAAGTTTAAAATATAATTAATTCTTCGCCTCAGGACATCAATTAAATAACACTAAATAAGTAAAATATCCTTGTTTAAACTCTAAGCAATGGCTTAGAATAATGACATCATAAAATTTAATTTTTTTACTTTAAAATATTGTAAATAAAAAGATATAGAACAGAGGTGAACCTTAAATTTGAATATGCAAATTCAAATTTGTTTTGCTTAGAAGTTTTTTCAAGATTTATCGAAATTATTTCTTTTTGCTTGCTATAAACAGCAGCTCAATGTTTTGTCAAAGTCTTTTAGTTTAGTTTTTGGTCTGAGCACTTTATGACCACTGGTTTTTGAGGATATATTTTTTCTCTACTCATGAACTAGTCAACTCAAAAACTTTCGAATTGGAGTTGAAATAAACTTTTCTAAAGAGATATTTTCATCAAAAGAATCTCAATTAAAATGTTTTTTACAACAGGACTTTGGGTGATTTAAAAACGGTATCAATGATCACGATACAAAAAAGGTTCTCAGTACTACTTATTGTAACAAAACTGAAAAATGCAATTTGGTGAATTTAAACCACTTATTCAAAATTAAATTTGACTGAACAACTAGTATGCTATTTAGATATAAAATAACAATTTTTAGCAATAAAAGAGGCTCATGTTGCTGCCATGCATGAGGAGAGAGATAAAAAGACCAATTATTTCAATATAAACTATGCGAACTTTATTGAAGAATGTGTTAAACTATTATTATCATACTTCATAGTCTGCCAAGAGAAGAAAACACTTGAATGTCCACAGCATGAGATCTAGTCACATATTTATAATATCTTTATAACGCCATATTAATTAATGTATTCTTTTTAAAAACCCAAAACATATGAATAAAAAGAGCGTAATAATTTGTAAAAATTATATTATTCTCTTTCAATAAAACTGTAAAAATATTTTAAGCATTTTTCAAGCTTTACATCTATTACGCGTTTGATTTGAAAATCAATAAGCGTATTGACTAAGTGAATTCGTCATTACGCTAACATTATGCATTTTAACTGTTATTATTACAAATCTATTTAATTTTGTCATAATCCGTCGGTATTTCTAGTGTTAAGCAGACGTATCCCTACTTTAAGTTTAAAAGTTTATTTAAATAAATTTACTCTTTTTGTTTCAAAATAACTCACACATATTGCTTTTAAAAAATGTTTTTGAAAAAAGTTTCTAAACAATAAATAAAAAATTTAATGGATGAATTTCTTTTGAAAATGTTACATATTAAAAAAAAGTTAAACTAGTCAAAATGTTTTTTTTAAATAAAACACTTAAATAAATGTTTCTAAATCATTTCAGAAAATACGTGTAATGTTTTGTTTTAAAATATATTTACTATTAAATTTGTTATGATTTTAAAACCATTGACTTTTGACAGATTCTTCCCACGCTCATCTTCGTTTGCTCCACCATCTCGGTGCTTTTCTACCTTGGCATCATGCGGTGGATCATCCTAAAAATCTCAAAGGTAAGAAAACAGCTAGAAAGTTACAAAATTCCTATAACATATTTCTACGTTTGTCAAACTTTATAATTTTTCTTTTCACTACGAATGCTATACTAAAACGCAGCGTAAAGTAATAAAAAAAGTGTATTCCTAAGTTTTATTAATTTTATCTAATTTAATTAATTTATTTATTGTATTACTTTTATTATTTCTCAACAATATGTTTAATAAAAAGTGAAAAAGGTTTTTTGATTACGTGGTTTATACAAGGTGTTTTACGTGAGTGGAGTGGTGTGGTTAGAGGGATAAGTAATGAACAAGAAGATAAAGCTCAATTATATAGACTGAATGGTTTAAAACGAAGGTGAGGTCTTCAGAGAAGTAGAGAAAAAAGTGCCGACACAGTGGGTTTGTGAAGAATAGTAAAACTAATGAACAATATGAAAAACAATGGCGTATAAAGGTGCTCAAACAGACAATACTAGTTGTTCGGACATGTCTTCCAAATGAAAAAGACAGAATTGAAAACTGAATGAAAATGTGGACAGAACTTCGAAGAGAGGGCGTCTAAAAACAACATGGTCTTCGGCAGCATTCTGAAAAAACCACTAACGATATAGTATGTGGCCCAAGAAAAAGACAGATGGGTTTGAGTGTTTAAACATTTCAGAGTAATAATAATAATAATTGTCATTTTTGTATAGCGCCCGGGCACGCAACTGAAGCGCTCTCACTACGTCGTAAGGCAAATAAGAAATAAAAATAATTATAATAGTAAAGTTATTTCAAGGAAAACAAAGAGTAGCATGGAGTAATTATGAGTGATAAGCTAAGTTAAAATAATGAGCTTTCAGTTTGGCTTTGAAAGTCGAAAATTGGTTGATGTTGCGAAGTGCAGGTGGAAGGGCATTCCAAGTAGTTGGAGCTGCGTGACGGAATGTTCTTTTTGAGATGTTGTTTTTAGTAGATTCTTGGTTGAGTAGAAAAGATGAAGATGAACGCAGTTGTTTGTTTGATGTATTGTTAGTTATGAGTTTGCTGAGATATGACGGTATTGATGTTTGAAGAATTTTGAATGTAGTGATGGCTATTTTAAAGGATATTCGAAAATCTATAGGAAGCCAGTAGAGTTTTATAAGATTATCATTTGATGACTGAACAAGGTGATGGCCTGGGTAGTCACAATTGAGTGTGATTCTAGCAGCTTTGTTTAAAACTGACTGTAGACGATTTCTTTCTTGATTGGTGATATTATATAATAGCGAGATACAGTAGTCAAGTCTGCTAAGTATTAGACATAGGGAAAGTGAGGCGGAGAGATCAGTAGTAATGAATGGGCGTATGTGTTTGATTGCTTTGAGATGATAGTGTGATGATTGGATGATAGATGTAATGTGGTTTTTGAAAGTGAGTTTGCTATCAAGGGTGACTCCGAGTATTTTGAGAGTGTTATTGATGGGGATGTTATTAGAGTTGATGTCGACAGATGATACGGTATTTAAACTATTTAGTTGAAAAGGGTGCCTAGTTTTATTATTTCTGATTTAGTGGTCTTAAACTTGATTACAAGTTGGATGGATTAGGTGTGAGGAATTGAAGAAGTTGTATATCATCAGCATATTTATGGTAGGTTATATTGAATTGGTTGACTATATTTAAGATAGGTGAGATGTATGTGGTGAAAAGAAGCGTTCCAAGAACAGAGCCTTAAAGAACCCCGTGTTGTATATAGGTTGGTCATGAGATGGGTCTAGCTAATTTAACTTGATAATGTCTATTTTCTAAATATGAGAACAGCCAGTTTAAAGCCGTTCCATCAACTCCAAATTTTTTATGAAGTCTGTCGATGAGGATGGAATGGCTGATGGTGTCGAAGGCTGCTGATAGGTCGAGTGATGCGAGGAGGGTGGTATCTTTTGAGTCGCATTTATTGAAAATGTGATCAGTTAGATGGAGTAGGGCTGTTTCTGTAGAGTGGTATGGTCTGTAGGCTGAGCACTGAGATAAAACGAAGAAGAATGACTCATTTAATATCTAAATTTAATTTTGACATTTAAAAAATTTTATTCTTCTTTTTAATCATTTTTCATGAATCACAAGGTGATGGAAATGACAATGGATACAACAGCTGGAGAGTCCTTCAGTGCAGCAAGCAACATCTTCGTTGGACAGGTAGGCAACGAAATTTTATTTTAGGTTTTAATCGCTAGTATTATTTTTCAAATGTTCGTTTTTTGAAACAGTTTTTTGTAATTAGCAATTATTCTAATCCATAATCTAAAATTTTCAAAAACTTCATTTTGTCGATATTATATGAAATTTAATTTGAACCCAGATCGAAGCTTCGTTTATCATTAAGCCGATTATAGCCAAGATGACAATGTCTGAGATCCACGCAATAATGACCGGAGGGTTTGCTACAGTGGCTGGAAGTGTGTTGGCAGCCTACATTCTATTCGGGGTAAACAGATTATTATTTTTAGTAGTTTAATTGTTACATTTTGTCAAATATTCTTTTGATTGGTTTCTTTTCGGTTATGAAGTTTACATTTCTAAATCGATAACATTATTGTGCTGAAGCAATGAATCAGAGACCTGGTGTCTCTTTAAAACTATTTTATATTAAAAATTGATTAAAAGTTTGAAGATATCTTTGGTTCTTTGACTTCATCATTCTTATCGATAACACAATTCGAATAAATGTATAGGAAAATATTAGCGCGAATTTGAATGATCTACTTATTTAAAATCAGAAAATACATAATACATTCAGGTGCCACCAAACCATCTAATCTCAGCATCAGTGATGTCTGCTCCTGCTGCTTTGGCTATCTCAAAAATTTCGTATCCAGAAACAAAAAAGTCAAAAACATTCGTGAAGGATATTAATAAAATTATTGGAGTAAAAAGGCAAGTTATTCTAAAATATTAATATCTCAATGATTTCAATAATTTTGACTAAAATTAAATAGTTTTTTGAAAATATATTTTTCCGTAATTTAGAAACAGATCTTCATAAAATGAAATTACTGATTTAATTTTCATTTATTTTAAAACTCAAACAACAACAGCTCAGACGCAAACATCATAGAAGCAGCTTCTGCAGGCGCTATCGCCTCAATTACATTGATAGCCAGCATTTTGGTAAATCTCATGGCTTTTGTATCCATTCTTGAATTTGTAAATGCAACGCTCACATGGTTTGGAGATAGAGTTGGTTCGCCAATCCCTATCACTTTACAAGCAAGTCAATTCCTTTTTTACATACCAAAACATCGGTTCCTTAAATAATTTTTTTGTATCGATATTTAAATCATGATCACATGAATTAACTTGATATACAAACACTCAAACCAGTTCATTTGCTCTTATCTTCTCTGGCCCTTCTCATTCGTGATGGGAGTGAGTTTGAAGGACTGCGGCAAAGTGGCTGAGTTGATAGGCATCAAGATCTTTGTGAATGAATTTGTAGCTTTTCAACAACTTGGAGTTCTCATCAAAAACAAGAAAGCCTACCATGAACACCTCTCAATAAACGGAACTTGGTCTTATATTAACCATGGTAGAGATATTTCTCTTCAGCCACTTGTAGGAAACTCTTCTACCATATTGCTGAATGGATTTATGGAAGTGAGAATTTGTTTCAAATTTATTAATCAATCTATTCCATTTTTAATTTTCTTTATATTCATTTAATATAAATGTTTATTAAATTTTTTATGGTTTGATGTTTTCTCACATACACAAAACTCTATTTAATCAATTAGAAACATATTCAAAAACTGCAGAGCCGATCAGAAGTCATATCGACATACGCTCTGTGTGGGTTTTCAAACTTTGTTTCTATCGGCATTCAGCTAGGGACCCTGTGTGCTATGGTTCCGAACCGAAAATCAGCTTTCTCCGCGCTAGCAATTCGAACGATGTTGACTGGCAATGTGGCTTGCTTTGTAACCGCTTGCATTGCTGGTGGGTGGGTTGTTGTAAGTGTTTAAATTATCTTTAGTGCTCAGTTTTGTATGTTGTTAAATAATGATTTTTTATCTGAAAAATTCAAATACATTATATTTTTACAAATTCTTACATTTTTACAGGCTTGTTTTCTACTGAAGTGTAAATTGGAAGATCATAAAATCGAAAAAATGAAAATACGTTTCCTGCTGTTTAAACGTCTATATTTTGAATAATAAACTTGGTTTCCTATTTAAATTTAAAATTTAAATTTTCATTTAGGTGTTGAGTTTCTGTTTTACAGTTAACTTGAATAGAAGCTGTCAGAAATTTGGTTAATTGTAGTTTAAGAATAACTAATTAATCAAAAAATTCACTTAAAAAAACATATTTAATTTTTTTTATATTTGAAAAAATTAATTTTTTCTATGAACTAGTATGATGACAGCGTTTGAAAAACTTATTAGTTGATTTATTATTTAACATTTCATTTTTTCACAGTTTCTTATTTAAACTTCATATTTTTTTAATTGCACAAAATAAACTGTAGTTTAACAAACTTGAATTAATTGAATTAATAATTATTGTTGAGTTGTAAGCCACGATATGGTTGATTCTATTCACGAGATATTCAATATATTTGAAGATTTTCAATTCGATTTTAAAATAAAATTTTTACCGAAAGTTCTTAAAAATGACACTGTCATAAAAAATAATTGAATTTCGAAAAAGTGTACATTCACAAACTGATTGGGTTGATGTATCACTATTGTTTTCAATGCACTAAAAGTACTAGTCATGCAGTAGATCGCAACATATAAAACCTCTCGAAAGTTGTTCTCGCAGTACACTTGAAGCAAAAAAATAAATATAATTGAAAAAGGCACATACTTGAATAAATTAAATTGAACATGCCACATTAGCTATTTCGTATTTAGAATTAAATGCGCTTAATGCAAATTTAAACTTTTGTAGAATTTCAAATTAGATTGAACAAAATCATGATACCATACAAAACAATTTAGACAGATTTTTTCTCTTAATATAGATGAAATATAACAACTGAAAACCCGAAAAAAACATTTAGAGGTTGAAATTACTTGAATAAAACACCAAATCGGTTTAAAGAGCTCTTAGTGAGCTGTCTTCTATTTGATACAAGGGATTGGTATGCTTGAAGTAAAGGTTGTAGAATGTCGAAACCTAGCGTACATAATACGATATTAACTTCGTTAAAAACTTAAAAATTCTCTTTATGATGAAAAAAAATTTACTTTTGAATTACTTTAATTAATAAATATATTTTTATAAAATAAAATGTTTAAAATTTTAGTTTTATTTCTTTTTTGAGAATGATGTATTTGATATATAAATCATAAGAAACAATCTGTCAGGTTATTGAGATAAAAGAAAAAATGCTGTTATGCAAAAGTTATTCAGCGCTGAAAAAATACAATAGTTTGAAGAAGAAAATGTATTAAGAGTTAATTTGGTGTTCAAACAAATATCTAATTGAATTTAATTTGTGGAAATTTTAACACCAATTACCACTAGCCATTTCCCCCAGCCAATAGTTTCAATATAAGTTGATTAGAAAATTGAATTTAAAAATGCAACTTGAATGAAAAATATACTTACCATAATGAAACCATAAACAATAAAAGAAATATAACAATTAACTTGAAATAGAAACTCTTTACTTGCTAATCACGACCGCAAGCGATAGAAAGAAGAATGAGGATGATGGCGAAGATGAAAATGATGATTTTAATGGATCTGAAGATGATGACGATGAAAAATTGTAAAGAAATTTTGAATTAAAATGATGAAGTGAAGAATTTTGTGATGATTATAACGATGCCCATGTCAAAATGTTAAGAGAGTGCTATGTTTAAAAAGGTCTTTACATTTTCCGTATAAGCCGTGCTGTTAATTATAAAAAAAGGTAAAGTATAACGAAGTTGATTCTTAATTGAATAATTTTTGAGCGAATTAGTTTGAAATTATCTCTGTTTGACGAAAAGTAAGAAATTAGATTTTAAAACGTTACTGAACTAAGTATGAAACAAAGAGTGTTATGAAGAAGTGATAAAAAAACAATCGAATAAAATAAGATAGAAAAGAAGAATGAATGATGAAGAAGATGATGATGAAGAATAAGTGGAAATGGCCTCTTAAACAATCCTTTTCTTTCGGTCTGTTCGCTCGAGCGCTTCTTCTACCACAACCATAGTAATTCACTTCCTAGGTTGTAATTTCGGTTTTATGGTAATTTTAGTTCTTTGTATTCTAACCAGACGTACTGCCTTCAATCAACTAAAGACTTCATCGTAATATCGGCCTTCATACAAATGACTTTTGATTTCAAACGTATTAAAATACGGTTCACTTGGTTATGAACCAGACTTTTTTTCCACATACGGCTGCATTGTTGCATAGATAAATTATTATTTAGGAATTGTCGACATCTAATTTGATGCATTCTTACTTCGCCTGCCACCGTATTAAGACAAAGCACAATCTTTTTATTTATTTAGGCTATTTATTGTTATATTACCTACATGTAGTATTTAGGTTAGCATTTGGTAGTATAAAATGTATGCTGAAAAATAATGTTTTTGAAATAATAATTTTTGTAAGTTAAACAGTTGAACCTTGATTTACTAATCAAGAATCACTGCTTATTGGTCCCAATTAACCCTCAGACATTTTCTTAAGCTATTAGGGCCATTACACAAATAATTTCAAGTTAGCTTAAAAGTATATTAACAAAAACAAAAATGACACAGATAAGTCTTGATTGCTTAAAAATCTGAAAGTGGTTTGAATTCCGTAAATATAAAAAAATTTAATAATAATATTTCAACACACATATACAACAACTATTGTAATGAAAGCTCGATAAGCCAGGCAAAGCAAAGGCAGAAATTAAGTATTCATTGCCTGACCTATTCTTGGTACAGGTCAGAGAAATTTATGTGATAGTGATGGGATGATGCCTTGTGTGCTGGAAAGTGTTATTTAGAGGATCTATGCTCCGAATCATTGTAGAATCGTTCCGTAATATGAATTATTTCTTTTTCTTATCCAAAAATTGGGCACTGCATTCTATAAAAGATTTTTTAAAAGGATTGATATAAGATTTATATAAAAAATATTTGATTATAAAAATTATATTGAGCCGCTTCAGCCTAAAAAAGATGCATTAGATAATGGAACGAAACCTGTATTACTGAAAAACAGAAGAATCGTTTAAAAATAGAAACAAACTATTTGGAAAAATTTAGTTTTAAAATATTTAGACTATGAAATATCTTACTCAATATTTAATTTTTGGTCCGATAACTTTTAGGGTTTCTTCAAAAGCATGCACGTTTGCATTGCACAGACCGTAGAAAGGATCGACTTGAAACTTTGATGGCTTAATGCGCTTTTCATGACGTATTTAATTGTTTTCCATTGAAGAAACGAATCAAACATCTTCTTTGGGATACCTGCTGCATACTTTTAAACATTCTTAATCTTTTATAAGGTTCAGAATATATTTTTCAATCTAAGGCATGTTTTTTGACAGTACTAACTTTATTGTTTCTATAAAAATTACAAATAAACTTAGTATTTGTGATACCTATAAAAGTATAATTTTGACTTTTAATAAAGTTATTCCTTTATGTTTTTTTACTACGATGGTCACTAGAAATCAGTAAAAAGATTTTATACTTGTTTTACAGCTTCGAATCTATCTATGAAAGATGGTTCGTTTTACGATTTGATGAAATTGACTTTGCTTGAAAAAACACAATTTACTTATTGCTCAAAACTGCCGAGTTGAAATTGGAAATTCAAATCACAGCATTCAGAATGATTTAAAAAACATATCTAGTTTATTCTTAACTTTTTAAAAATAATTTTAAACTAAATGAAAAAATGAAAAAAAGCGCAAAAAGACAAACCTAAATGGTATTACATTAAAAAAACTTTAAAAAATTAATGAAAAGAGACTTTATAAATAAAGAAAAATGAAATTTGAGCAAAATAATTTTTAATCAGATTATTTTTGCACCTCATCACTCACTTAGTCACTCAATAACTCATTGAAAATAAAATATTCCAACTCTTGTTGAATTATCAAATTCATTTTGAATCGGATATTATAGAAAAAAGGCATTTTAAAATGAAAATATTTGTTTCTATTTATTATTAATCTTATACCTTTATGAAATTGTCAAAATTGTTTACATTTCAAAATCTTATTTTTGTTTAGCAATTAATTTGAATTTTTTTAACGAACTATTATTTTATATACTTTCATCTATATTATTATATTAATGTATATTTATTTCTATTTCGCCCTAATACATTAATCGTTATTATATATTTTTGACGTTATTATTCATCGTTTGAGACGAATTCTATTGAAAAAAAATCATCTTTCTTTTATTGAAATAGTTATAATATAAGTCTACTTGATTATTTAATTGAAGTTATATAAAAGATATAATTCTATTTATGCTTCAATTTCTTCCCATATTGTGCAAGTCTTTCTGAAACATCAACTACTACTATTCTTTTACTGCTTCTACTTCTGCACAACAGCCACCACTGATAACATCTTCTTCCTTGCGAAATGAACTGTTACAAAATAAATATAGAAAAACCCACCAAAACCAACATATACGTGAATAAACAACAGCAAGATGCATGGTGGAGTATGTGGAGAAAAGGCTGGGGCAAAAAGGATGTGAAAGCCGTTCGTGGAAAAAAGAATTTTAGGGATAAAATGATTTTTAAATAGCTCTACTCAGTTCGTAATAGAGTATTGTTGCAAGGAATGGCACAAATAGGTTAATATTTGAAGAATAAAGAAGTTGTTTAGTCTTGAGTTAGAATACTGGTGGATGATTAGAGCAAAAAACTGTAGGAGTTCGAATGAACTGACAAATAACGATAAAACTATTATTAATAGTGTCGTGGACTATTAAAATGGTGTATAATAAGGTTTTAGAGTGATATAATTCTGAAGGTGATAGGGTGCTGAAATAGTAGTGGGTGGTAATTGAATAATTTGTGTCTTGACGGCTGACAAGAAATAAAGAAGTGCTTATTCTCAGAATGGAAGAGATCGTCCGTGCGTTAACTGCAGATAATAACATCAGTCTTAACGCTCTTTCCTTCTCTATTTGTTTGTCTTTCTCTTTGTCCATTAGGTTTCTGTCTTCTTGTAATTATTCGTCCGTGTATTTAGTTGTGTTTTAAAAATATTTTTTTCGGTTCTTACGTATTTTGAATGCTCAATAACTAGTTTCAAATTTTTGTCATATACTTTTCATTTTCAGTTCTTACTACTTTATCTTTATGTGTATTTTGTATATGCACTTGTCATTTTAGGTATAGTTTTCTTTCTCAAAGTGCTAAATTGTTTGTCTACTTGCCTTTTTGTTCCTATTTTTATGTCATTCATCGCCAGCATGAGAGTGCTTAGGCATGGTTTATATGCTCGTCTGGTGTTTATGCGTCTGAATTATTTTCGTCTTATCGGCGTCCCTTATGTTTGTTCAATTTTTTCTAGGTTTATTGTTGCTGGTCTGTGTTTGACCTGATGTTTTTCTAGTTTCGGTTTAAATGGTGTTTTTTTTAAATTTACCTTTAAAAATTTGTAAAAGGAAATTATATTAATAAACATTAACATTCTGAAAAAATCGTTTTACGAAATACTTATGTTCAAAATTAAACTAAATGTTTATTTAAACTTTTTTATTAACGTTTTTTTCTTTAATTGTGAAAAAATATTAACTCATCAATTTTGATTTTGAAAAAAATACTTTCCACAGTAAATCAACTCGATTTTTAGAAAACACGAACTACCGAATTTGTACACACATAACAAATAGAAGAAGAAAACATACATATTCAGACAAGCAAAATCGAGCTTTGAAATGATTTTTAAAAATATAATTGACATAAAAAGTTGGAGAAAAAAATAATTAAACACAAACATTTTTTTACATTCAATTTTAAATTAATTTTCATAATTATTAATAAAAAAATATTAAAAACAACAAAATATTTTCGAAAAAATATATATGTACAACTAAAAAACTTGAAAAACTAAAAATATAATTCGCATAAAATATCACGATCTTTTCTACATTTTTCTTTCACTTCCTACATTAGATTTGCTTTCTTTGGCAAATTCTTCATTGGCAATGTCTTCTTGGCTTTGACCACATAATTCCTATCTTGCCCGTATTTCAATTATCATAACACAAACTATTCTATTACTCCCTAACACTTTTTTATTACTCCAATCACCATCCTCGCACACTGCCTTTTCCGTAATAGCATCATCAGCCCTCCATACGTAAATGCTAAATAAGTTGTAGAACAGGCAAAATAATCTTAATAAGAATGGAGCAATATATAATTTAATTAAAATTCAAAATGGATTTTTAAATTGTTAATGATTTTTTGAGTATAGGAAAACTAGTTATATTAATTGAATTATATATAATTCATTATACCTTGAAGAAGCAAAGACCGCCTTCATAAACAAAACTCGAATCAGCCAAAAAAGTTCCAAGTAATTTATCTCCAAGAATAATCTGTCATTATATATTTTGACCATAGAATCCGTCAATAGGTCAATCAAGAGCACTCGAAATTGTGCACGTTTTTTAATTTAATTAATCAAATACAAAAATTTATTAATTCCACCAAATCCGATCTTTAATTTGCCGTCTTAAAATGCCAAAGTGTTGGTAGTGGCTGTGCAGTGGCAGAGTTATCGACTCATGGATGGCTGCCTGGAGTGGCATAGAGACGCTGCTCACATGGGGAATAATGTGTTTTCTAATTGAGTTGTATACATCCTCATTAGGCGTCGCCTTTCTAAGATTCCGACCCGGAATACAAATAAGAAAAGTATGCATTGAAGGAAAATTAAAAATTAGCAAAAAAGAAACAATAAGAATTTTGTAAGAAAAATACAAATAATAATACATTCAGTTGGAAAAAAATAAATATAACTTTTTAATATTTATTGTAAAAATATGCTCTAAAGAAAAAGATAAATTAAAATGTCTAAAGTAATTTCCGTGTGACGAGTACCGAAGTAGGTGTTTTGGTAGGGTGACGACTTTGAATTATTCAGAAAATGTTTGTTTAACACATTTTTCCAAATAAAATTTTATTTTCAAAACAGATTGTTTGTTTTACAATTTGAAAAGATATGATTTAAGTCGCACTTTTAGCTTTAATAATTTTTGCATTTTCAAAAAGAAGTTTTAATTCTTTTTCATAGAATGCATAAGAAACTCTTCGTAGATAGGCTTTCAGCAAGACCGAGACTTAAACGATTAAGAATTATTAATTAGAAATAACTTTTATGAATGTTGATTAATTGAAAGGCCAAGTTTTTATTCTGTTAAAATATGATTGATTTACTTAGATAATACTCTAAGCGGTAATTAGGTACAAAGTTGAGGCTTTATAACTGCTAAATAAGTGAATGTTCAAACATTTTGATAAAAGAGTAGTTTTATTCGAATTTATGAATTTTACGAATGTTATAATAAAAATTTACTAAATTAAAATGCAATAAATGATTATCAAAAATTTTTGAGTAGATTTTAAAGTTAAAACAATAAAAAAGTTTAAATAATTTGTTTTTTGGTATTATTAAGCTAAAATATTTGTTTAAAATAAGTGTATATTGCTTATGTATTTCAATTACTGTATTTAATGATTATTTTTTGAAGCCATAACTTATTGTTTTCTTTGGCATTCTTCTAATTACTTACTTGCTTGTCCTCTTGAATCAAAGACTGCGAAAGTGAATGAACTAACAAAAGTTTTGTTTGCATTAGAAGATAATCCAAAACACGACTTACTAAATAATCTTTTGAAAAACGATTTAATTCGTGAAAAAATGATAATGTAAATTTATTTATTATAAATTTAAAATGTGTTTTCGGAATACATGTTTTACCTATAAATATGAATATCTATATTTATAGAAATTAAAATATAATAAATATTTTATTTATTTCATAATTTGAAATATTAAAAAAATAAATTATAGTTTAGCTTCTACAGTCGAAAAATAATAAATAGGAGAGAAATATTAGAGTTTTTAGGTGAACCAATTTATTATGATTTGCCACAGTCGCTATCAATTAGAAGTCAGTTTATAAAGATTAAATATTAGTATACATATTTTTTAATATATTTTTAAAAATTCAGTATTCTTATTTATAATTATCCTTCTGATTTTCGTAGTTTCAGAGTACTAGTAATTTTATTTTTAGTAGTATGAGTAATCGTTACAAGGATAACAGCAGTGGTAGAAGTAGTAGTAGTAGTAGTAGTAGTAGTAGTAGTAGTAGTAGTAGTAGTAGTAGTAGTAGTAGTATTAGTAGTAGTAGTAGGAGTATTAGTAGTAGTAGTAGTAGTAGTAGTAGTAGTATTAGTAGTAGTAGTAGTAGTAGTAGTAGTAGTAGTAGTAGTAGTAGTAGTAGTAGTATTAGTAGTAGTAGTAGTAGTAGTAGTAGTAGTAGTAGTAGTAGTAGTAGTAGTAGTAGTAGTAGTAGTAGTAGTAGTGGTAGTAGTAGTAGTAGTAGTAGTAGTAGTAGTAGTAGTAGTAGTAGTAGTAGTAATAATAGTAGTAGTAGTAGTAGTTGTAGTAGTAGTAGTAGTAGTAGTAGAAGTAGTAGTAGTAGTAGTAGTAGTCGTAGTAGTAGTAGTTGTAGCAGAATTAGTAGTAGACTTATTATTGATAACAGAAAGAATGATATAAGTAATAATTCATTTTTGAGAATAGTAGTTGTAGTACTAATGGTAGATGCTAGTATCCATTGAGCATCAATAATTATTTTTTCATCATCGTTAGAGACTCTTAAAATTCGTATCACGTCCTAAATAACAATTTTTTTCTAACTTTAGTTCTTTGAATATTTGTATTAGAATTTCAAAATATTATTTTTTTCGAAACATAAAACTAAAGAATAAAAAATGCTAAAAAGTTTATAAAAAGAATTTATATATCAAAACATCATGTTAAACATTAGTGACTGTATTCGCGTTTGTTCTTTTCTAATTGACTTTTTTCAAGATCATTACTCTAAATGTTTAAAAAGTAAAATTAATAAATTTTTGTAAATCTCATCTAATCAATAAAAATAATGCCTATATAAAAAGCGTATGAAAAAATGAGAAAAAAAAGTTTTATTACAACTATTCCAAGCTTAATCAAAAACTCAAAACTTTTCCTTCAACAAGTATTCAAACAACAACTATGCAAAATTTTCTTTGACTATTATCAGGAGCCTAGTAGTGGAGTAGTTCTTTAGGGAGTAATTATTTGTGACGCAATGCAATGATGATAGGAACGCTAATAAAAAGTGAAGTGTCGAAACGAGCATTACGTCCTTTGTATCTTGAACACAGCTCCTTTTCCATGAATCATTCTTTGTGTATTTATCCAATAGACTGATAAATTAGAGTATTTCGATATATATTCTAAAACACGTAAAAATATTATTTTTTGTAGAAGTTATGCTGTTCAAATAAAAATTAAACCAAAAAATATTTTTTTATTTTTATTTTTTAATATTAAAACCTTGCGATTTAAATTTTACAAAATTCTCCAACATGTTTCTAATTTCTAGAGTAACTTGAAATATCGAAACTTCAAAAATATTTTATATACTAGCTTTATAGTGATATTTTAAAAAGATAATTGGGAAATTTGGAAAATTCCATGCGCTTCTTTTTAAAACTCCAAGGCTTTAATGAAGAAAAGATTTGTTCAAGTTACGCAAGTTAAAGAAGGCTTATGTGAGTCACACACAAGATATAAGACGGCGGGAGTGAATAAAAGAGATGCAGTCGACGCTTGGTGCTTCAGATAGACATTTTCTCTCAAACACTTTTTTCGGTATAGTGATTTGCAAAACCTAAAACTTTTTTTTTGACAAAAGTTTTTTCTATTAAAAAAGTATTTTTAAGAAAATATATATAAAATCATTATCGATATCTGTCCAAGATAATTGTTCTTGATTTTAATCACAGTTCTAATATTTAATTAAAGGTGAGAGGTTTTACATTTTTCCAATTACTTTTATGGTTCAAATCTTTTCACATTAATTTTTTTCCTTTTAATAGCTTTATTTTCAGTGATTGAGTTAATTTGACAAAAGTTATTTTATTCCCTTATTCAATTAAATCAAGTTTGTATTATTGAAAATCATTTTAGTTTTAAAACAATAAAAAACTTCAAAAAGTAAAATACCTTAAGTAAAAGCAGAAAAATACGTATTTTTCTATTTATTCTTTTATTAAAACTGCTGTTTAAAATTTAATATTCAAATTTAAAATATTGAATAATATAATTACAAAAGTCTTTTTTCTGTTAAAATTCTCAAATATTCTTTTATTTTTTTAATTCAACTTTTATATTATTTCTGAAGCATGACTCGTGTTTATCTTTTTTAAAATTAACTCAGCTAATCAACTTAGACTCAAAAAGCAACTTTAACATATAATTCAAAACATCACGCTCCACGCGCTGTGAGTAGGAAAAAAAGTCATTACTTTAAACTAAAGAAAACATTGAAAAATTAAAAGAGCCCAGAAAAATAATTGAAAGAATTGTTCACTAAAACACTCACTGGAATAAAAGAAGATAAATAAATACTGGGACTAGAACGAAGAAGAAAGCAAAAACCACAAACGTGAAATACTGACCAAAAATATTTATGTCTATTTTGTATCTTTTTCAACTTCCGAATGGCATCTAACTTCTTCCTTTCTCAAACTAAGGTACTCTTTTTTTATCTCTTCATAAAAGAAGACCTTTTTCTCTAATGGCCACAAAGTAGTCGTTTTGAATGTTTAAAAAAAAGGAAGTATTTCGAAGAGACAAATATGATGAATGAGCATTTAGTTTTTCAGCGATTTAAAGTAATTCAAAACTGAAATATTTCTTTGAAACTTCCTTTTAAACGTAAAAGCTCTAAAATATTTTCCAAAATTTATCTGGATTTTAATGCAAAGTTTCTTCTTTCACGCTCTTGTCTTTCATGTTTTAAAATGCTCAAAAATGAAATAATAATAACATTTTTTGTTGAAAATTCTTCAGGTGAAACAAAATATTTATAAAGTATCAAACATAATCGTATAATCTTTTGAAATAATCTTTAATCTCAACCATTAAACAATGAAAATATTTTAGTTGAGAAATTTAAAAATGTCCTAATTGAATATTAAACTCATAAACTAGTTTTTAAATTTAAAAACATCTTTGCCTTATGAGATGATATAAATGAACAAAAATTCCTATTTTAAATAATAAGCGCATTCAAAGCTTCAAGTTGTAGAAAACTCCAAATTTTGTTTTAAATTCTTTTCAAAAATCGAAATATGGAAGAAATTTATTTCATTAATTCTTTATTGGATTACTCTACATGCATGTATGGAATCGAAAAAATAAAGTTGCAAATAATGAATAAAAACATGCTTTTAAAATAAATGAAATTTATAAAAATATTGATAATCCTAAATAAAATTGCATAAAATTACTTTAAGAGAAAATAAATTTTAGTATTAAATTGATATTACACATCCAGTCATGATCGGTTTGGTGATGATATTGACGATATGTGGAGGCCTGTGTGGAAAATTGTTCAAGCCAGCATACAGCCAAAAGTCGCCAGAGGAGTCTCAAAACCTTAACGATGATGAACTCAGATCCTCAATTCTGCTCAGTGGTCAAAGGGGGGACGATATGGTTGGTGGGTTAGGAGAAGTGGATGGGTATTTAAAGGCAAGATGCTGCTTAGAAATGGAACAGAGGTGTGAGAAGCAGAATAAATGCCATGAGTTGTTGACATCTGTCAAAATGTACTGTTACAAATCAGGTAAGTCGGAGTAATTTGGTGATGTGGGGTCGACTGGTGAATAATGTGGGTTGGATGTTATGGAAAAAAAACTTTACAATACCTATTTTCAATTCATATTTTTATTTTTTTATTCCAACATTTATGTATGTCTGCTATTTTTAAACAAAAAACAAGACTACATCGACTTAATTATTAGAGATTACTTGCTATAAAACACGGGATGAAGAATAAACAGAGTTATTTTCCTCCAGAGAAATTCTTTAAAAAAAAGTGCAAGAGAATTATTCAAACGACTGAGTTTTATATTCTTGAAGAGCATTCTAAATTATTCTCTAGATATTAAACGAGTGGAAACATTTAAACAGCTTTTATTACTTCAAAAGAGCAATGATGAATGTCAAAATGTGTAAAAATGTATTTCAAAATCAGCATAGTTAAAATTTCTGTGTTTAGCGTGTTACTAAAACGATTTATTTAAATTTAACTCAAAAATTTCCATGATTCAGAAAAGGATTAAAACTAATAAATTAAACAATAAATTTTAAAAAATATTTTTAAAGTTTTTATTAACAAGTTAGTAACAGGATTTTTTTTTTATTGAAAAAAAAATATTTTTGAAACAAAAATTATATTCTGGAAATATAAAAAATTTAGACAGTTTTGTTTCTTAAAATATAGTGAAAGTTTTGTTTTTATTTTTAAATGGAAAATAACTTGAACTTGAGAATGAATCTTTCACGCATAAATGCTTATTTTAAACCTAATTTTAATGAAAAAAGCGGGACTAACTAGGTCAAAAGGTTTTAGAAACTTCTTTTTATTGTTCTATTTTTAGTAAAAAACGAGTACCAGACGAGTGTACCATTAAACTTTTAATTGAAACCATCGACAAGTTTGGTTAAAAAATTGATAATAATATATCTAAACATAAAATTTAAATGAAAAACGCTCGGCAAAAAATATGTATATTTATAAAAGTCAAAGTTGTATTCTTTATAATAAAATAATTTTTAAAAAATTTCTTTAAATATTAAAGCATCAATAAAAAATAAAAGAAAACCATGAATTCCGGATAACTAGAAAAAACAATGTTTTCACAAACCACGCACTTAGGTGAAGCTTTTACGATCATCGTAAGAGCGATTAGACAGATTCACCAAGTGGATTCTTATAGTTGAAAATTTATTTCAATTTTTTTTGCAATTCTATTTGATATAAAAAAATTAACTATTTTTAATTAAACTTTGCTTACCAATATATTTACTGTCAGTAATATCTATCTATCCTCGCAAGTATTTATGACAAAAGCCGCCAACCAACTTCAACCAGGCGGTCTTGGACGATTCTTACTAGCTTTTCATACATTCTGTTCTTCTGTTTTTTTCATTTTGATCTAGTATTGATGCCAAGTGATCTTTTTTCTTTTTACTTAGAAGTTTTGGATCAGAGAGTAGCTTGTGGTATTGAATGCTGGTTTACGAAGGGTATGGTTTATCCATCGCCAAGGTCTTTGTCTTTTTCTTTCCTATAGGTATTTTTATAAATCTGTTCTGACCAGTGGATCTTCAAAAACATTTTGAAGCAGGTGTTGTTTGAGATTTGTATTTCTATGTGGGTGACAAGAGCACTTGACGCTTCTGCTCTATATAGAAAAAATGACTTCTACAGGATATTGAAACCTTCCTACTGCCTATGTACTAGCCATTAAAACATGAATGTGTTCATCCGCCCTTTGTCCTTTTCTATTCAGTGAGCTGCTGGGAAACCCAGATACGCTCTATGTTGAACTGTCCGAATCATTGTGACAAAATTGTGGAGATCCGGTATCTACACTATAGTCATTGGCCACCGACAAGATAGTGGTACTTATAGCAGGTTTCTTATCAATGTCTGACCTGACTTGTAAATCTGGTTATAACTAAATGCTTTTAAACTGCCTTTGTGAACCCATTAAGTGTAGGACACAGCTGCATTCAGCAGATTCACGTCCTAAAGTACATTATGAACAACGCTCACTCATTTCTATCTTCGTTGATTTTGAAAGAACCTTTAACTCAATTGACGAGATATGATGCTTGTACCAACTGGGACAACACGTGATTTAAGAAAAGATTGTAAAAGCGGTTTAGTTAATCTACTACAAGTCGACTAACCAGGTATACATACTATACTTGCTTTCAGAAAGTTTCAACATTTTTACAGGCGTTCTTGCTAGTTGATGTTTGTATATATCACTCTCTTAAAAATAAAAACGAACGAAGACAAACGCAAACGAACTAATCAACGAGAACTAAGCAACTTCTCACTGCGTCACACAACACGTTTGCGTGACAGTTAACGATCCCACCTTCTCTGATGATATCGCCTTTCTTGAAAACGACCTGTTGAAAGCCCAAGCTTAGTTGGATTAGGTTCACGAAAGTTTAAATCAAAGATGAATGTTAAAAGATAGAAAAAACGCGTTTTACAGAATAAAAGCCTTTTGTTTCGCCACCGTCTGCAATTATTTTTATCAATGGTCAGGACATTGCAACTGTGAGTACCTTGGACCCTTTTTTGAAGCCACTTATCATTATGTCAGAATTAATTCAAATTAGAATTTCATCGAAAGCCTCAAATAAAATACAAAAAGATTCTGCGCTTGCCCAAGTTGAAAATTAAAATCAAGATTTGCATTTTTCAAGCCGCCTGCATCTTTATTTTGCTTTATGGAAGGGAAACATGTATACTAACGTCTGCATTTTCGAAAAAGCTTGACGCTTTCACAAGGAACTGAATTTGGATGATGTCTAGAACCAAACAGCTTGGCAAGCACATTATCTATGAGCCTATCTACTCACTAGTCTGAGAGAAGGCTTTCTCAAAATGTTTCGAAACTGCCAACTCATATTCACTGGTCATTTTCTTCATATGCCGGCAGATAAGCCGGTTTTACGTTACTTATTTTACAATTTTGAAATAAAAGCAAGAAAAGGTCCCGACTGACCAAGGATGTCATTTCGACAATAAATCTCATCGTTGATCGATTCAGGAAAGACAACGCTTGAAGTCGAACATTTCAAATCATGGGTAGTGAAGAGAAAGCTGCGAAGGAAGAATTTTCATCGTGCCACGAAAAAGAAGAGTTTTTGACCTCTTATTTGCGCCTTCTAGATGATGATGATGATCATGATGGTGGTGTCAACCATGAACGATTCTGAAGATTAACCTTTGATATAAGTTTTAGATCATTGTAATATAGAATAGGGAAATTCATTTCTTGTTTAAATGCTCTTACTTTTTGAATTTTGCTTTGATTTTCAAATTTTAAATTTAAACTTACAAAATATATATATTCTTTCACGAGGGAAAGCACTTTTTATGAATATTACTTTGAAACTCTTTCTTCTTATTTGGATGTTTGACGTTTTTCAGACCAATCATACTTGAAAACTCTTCATATAGTAAATTTTCATCATTCTACTTTTCTTTTGAATTTCAAAAATTCAATGTTTTTCAGCTTAACTAGGCAAAAATTTTTAAACAAATTTGAAATTTTCAGTGCTTTGAAGCGGGCTTGGCTTCACTTAGCAATGCATCACTCAACGAGAAGGATTTTACTACCTGTTGAACAGCATTAGCCAAAATTATATAAATGTATAACTATTTTTAAACACCTTTCATCGAAGCTGTTACAGACATCAAAAGGATTATTCAAAGTAACCCTAAATATCTTTTTGAGGTATCATTTAAAAATGGTTTTAAAAACAAAAGCATAAACATTCATAAATTTACAAAATTCTCTATTTCCAAAACCATGAGAATTTTGAAATATTTTATTTACTTTTTCAAACGCTGTTTTGCTTTGATGTTTTGAATTTGCATACTTTAGGTTTTATTTGATGTATGCTTTTAGATAATTAATATTTTTAATTTTTTTTACCCATTTTGCTTCAATCTTTCTTTTTTTAGTTTTTTTACAACATGTTTCATCAGGTTTAAAAAAACGATATTCAAATTTCATAAAAGAAACAAAATTTTGTTTCTAAACTGAAATTGAAAACAAAAGCAAAGATATAGGTACTCGTGAAAACATATACATATAATGCAAAACAAAGAGATATATTTCAAAATGTATTCCCAAATAAAAACCAAAACATAAATAAATGATGATCGCGACGAAATCTTTTCTCCACTAAATCATAAAAATCGAAAAGTGTCGAAAAGCAATAAAACTCACGAAAGTTGGCAAACTTGTTTAAGACCTTACCGTTCTATTCAGCGTTCACATTTTTGTAAACGGCGTACAAAAACAAATAAAACGCAATTGACGGCGATTCTATTAAGATAAAAACCAAAATAATTGTCTCTGCAGGGTTAGAGATCATCAGGAAAGTCTATTTTGAAATAAGGGAGGTCATCCCGAAAAAGAGCAACTTGCTAGAGTGCCAAAGTTTATGTCACTGCAAAGTCGAGCATGTCAAAACTATGCAATAAAAAACATAAGATAACAGAAATTTTCCAATTGGGAACTTGCGAAAACAAGTGAGTCTCAACTCATATCTTGTTTTTTTGATTCATATAGAGTTTAAAGCATTTTTCGACTGAGGTTAAAATAGAGCGAATTTTTTTTGCAAAAATAGAAAATAACGAATGAAATAAATTAATTCGAAAAATTTATGTAAAAGTTTTGTTTGTGGAAATGAAAATAAATGTATAGTAAATAATTTAAAAATAAATTAATTGGAAACATTAGAAAATATAATAACTAAACATTTAAATTCTAAAAAAAACTTTAGCGCCGATTGATTTAAACTGAAATATAATTTCCTAGTTTAGATTTATTTATTTGTTTAACTGCTTTTGAAAAGCTTGACATATCAAATTGAAAGATTTATATAAAAAATTCAATACAAACCTATACATTAGCAAGAAAACTCAATGAATAAAACGATGTATAAAAATATCATTTTAAAAAGCAATCAATAAAAAACGGAAAAACTAAAACTAAAATACTTGTGAAAAATATTGAGAAAAAAAATATTATTTTTTAAAGATTTTTATATTTATAATGTTCCTTATTTATGTTGCTATATTTTGGTGGCTAGTTATTTTTGTTGTCTCATGGGATACAGTTTTTTCAAGCACATCCGTTATTAACGTTGTTACTGTCGTCTTTATTTTTCGATTTCATCTCTTTTTTTTAAAGACTGTTTTTTTGTTTTTTTCATTTTATATATTTCAATATTTTTTCGTTTATAGATTACATCGTTTTTCTGGGCACCTTTTGGCTAAACTTTTGGCTCAAAAAATTATTCTTTGAAATAAGTTCTATTCTCAACGCCTTTCTTCCGAACGAAAACGTTTTCTTCATTTTAAAGTTTATTCTTCTACTAGATTTTCAATAAGTATTACTAACATTAATTATTTAAGTTTTTAGACTGATTAGGAATCTTTTTTATTATTTCATAAGTGATAATAATGTTTTTGTTTAAATAATGTTTTCGTGCTTGTGCCAACAGCCTACATTTCTCTATACTATAGTATAGGTACTACATGCCCATACCTATTTGTGTGTGTGTGTGTGTGTGTGTGTGTGTGTGTGTGTGTGTGTGTGTGTGTGTGTGTGTGTGTGTGTGTGTGTGTGTGTGTGTGTGTGTGTGTGTGTGTGTGTGTGTGTGTGTGTGTGTGTGTGTGTGTGTGTGTGTGTGTGTGTGTGTGTGTGTGTGTGTGTGTGTGTGTGTGTGTGTGTGTGTGTGTGTGTGTGTGTGTGTGTGTGTGTGTGTGTGTGTGTGTGTGTGTGTGTGTGTGTGTGTGTGTGTGTGTGTGTGTGTGTGTGTGTGTGTGTGTGTGTGTGTGTGTGTGTGTGTGTGTGTGTGTGTGTGTGTGTGTGTGTGTTTTGTGGAAATAAATCATAGAGACTGCAGAGAATAATGCCCTCTTACGACCATTCGTGCTGAGACGGTGCTTGTGTGGTGTCAGCAAGTTATTTGCTGAGTTTATATATTTGAATCTAGAAAAAATACCTTTTTTAGTGCCATAAAGCCAAATATGAACACCTCAATCGCACAACCACAAGCATCCTCCGCTAAACTCAGGAAATACTCAACTTCAACTTCCCTCCTTTCATCACACGCAGAACTCAAAATAAAATAATTACGACTTAATACTTGATAACTTTTTATAAATTCGATGCCTCGTGAATGTGATTTGAACGTCTTTAGATGCATAGCGTCTCTGATTTAATCCAGTTAAAATTCTGATTTGGTTAGCATAACCTTTGGTTCTTTTGTTATAATATTAAAAACACTGAATATACGCGCGTAAATGTGAAAATATTATTGAAAAAAGAATATGCAACTTGAAATTTAGTTTTTTCTTTAAGGATGTGAAAATTGTGAAATTAAGAATTAATTCTATCAATTTTGAAACTTGAAAATGTCGTTATTTTATTTATTTTTTCTAAAGTTTTAATTTATTGTATTATCTTCTCCTTGTCATGAAAGAAAGTCGAAATCGTCTGAAAATTAAAAAATACTTGAATTCAAGTTTATTTAAAATTTTATTCAATTATATGTTACAATCAAATTTTAAAAACTTATATCTTGTCAACAACTTAGAGACATTTACGTTATAAAGCGTAAAAAAATTCATTTATAATCTTCAAGTTTAAATTTCAAATTAAAATTTAAAAATCTATTTCAACTGTAATTTTGTTTTTATAATTTTCTAATCTATTTTTTTTAATTTAAATTTTGTTTAAACAGAAAAAGATGGCGTCGATTATTCCTACACTTTTAGCATTGGTGTTTTGAGTGTCATAATAAAAAACTTCAATGTTAATAATTTTATTTTATTTATTCTTTCAATATTTTTTTCTCCTTATATATCAATTTTAGCGTGTTCGTTACGCTTTCACGCTTTTTCACCCTATTTTTCATTTCTGTCAAAAGTGTATTTCTTTTGAATTCTATAGAAATTATTCAAAACGCGTTAATAAAATAAATTGTATAAACTAAACATTTTGGAGTTTTGAGTTTCATTCAAATTTTATGTTTATAAAAAGTGTAACAAAATTATGTTTTCTTTGTTAATAAACGGTAATAATCAAAAATTAGCCAAAAAATTATTTATTATTTTAAAATAATCTTTTTTTTATTTTACCTTCTTCAGTTTGTTTGACAGTTAAGCATGATTTTGCTTACAAATGAAATATTAAATAGATTTTCTAAAGAACTCTTGAAAGATTTCTTCAAAGATAGTGTTACAGATATCAGACTGAACGTCCGTGTCTAGGCTTTCGATAATTTCATTTTATATGTGCTTTTAATCTTCTTTAAAATTTTGTATTTGCTTCTGTTAAAGATTCATTATTATTTTTCTTACCTATTTTTTTCTCATCGACGCCATGTTATTTGTTTGTTATTACGCTCTAATGGCGTCATGCTTGTTAATAAACGCTAAAAATACAGAAAAAGTTTAAATACTAAAAATAACATTATTCTTGACTCAATGTAAACTTTTAAAAGAGATTTTTATGTAAAATAAAAACTTGGTTTACTTTTCATGTGATTCTTACAGTCACAATTTTTAATAAAGTTCAGAACGATTTTATTATCGAAAGTTTTTACTTACTTCAAAATTATTTCAGACTGCTCAAAATCGTGAAATAAACTTTTTGCATTTAAACAATATTTTATGGTTTTTTCACCAAAAGATAAAAAGCTTTTAAATGCCATAAACATTTTTTTCTTCATAAATAGAGTTTTGAGTTTACCCATAAAAATGAAATTAATTTTTTAAATTTAATTATTCCCAATAGAAAATTGCTAAAAGTTTATAGTGTCGTGATTATTTGTAGTCTCAAAGTATAAAAATATAAGAAAACCATTAAAATACTTAATATAATAAATATAACCAGTTTCTTTAAGTATTTTTCAAAAAATAAAATATTATACATAATATTTAAAATTACGTCAAGAACAAAAGGGTGTCGCAAAAGTTCAATTAGCATTTGCAAAAAAATCCCGAGATAAATATAGTCATTTAAAAAAAAAAAATTTTATGTGTTAGACCATAATATAAAAATATAAAATGCCCAATTAACTAGATTTTTCATATTTTGAATAAAGTAATTTGAAGTCTCACAACCATGAAATAGAAATAAAATTGACGATATTTCTAATAACTTGCAACTGAAATAGATAAAGTAAGTTATTCTTAATTGGTAGGTTTTAATCACACATTAAAAGCAAAACATTGTTTTTTATCTTAAAGAATGTTATTGCAATTCATACAATTGGATTAAACTTAGTATTTTCCATTGAAAATAACAACTGTTACTAATTTTTATGGCTGAATACGAATATGAAGAAAAAATGCAAATTTTGCTTTACTTTGTTCAATTGTTAATAAAATAGTTCAAGTTGCATTTTTTTATACACACATTTTTAGTAAAAGTTTTGAAACTGCTTAAACATGTCTCCTTTATAAAAGTTTCATAAACAAATTGTGTTGAAACTTTTATAATATATTATTTTTGACTGATTTTTTATGAATAGACGCCTAATAAGCACTTGGAGAGGTAATATATGATGGTTGTGCAAACAAGACCGATAAAAGATTACGAAACTTTTGATGTTCTTTGCCTGCGCAATTGAGATGAAAGGTAAAAGAAGAAAAAAGTTAATAACTATTTAATAATGTTGTAGCTGTGGTTGTTTGTAATATATGTGTGTGTGCAAATAGAGATTGTTGAAGAAAAAATTTAATGTAAGAATGATAGAAGAGTTTATAAAAAAATCGCTATGCCTCATAAAAGTAACAAAAAAAAGAAATGCAGCAAAAACTTTTCAAGTATTGGCATCGAAACGACTTTAAAATCCAATTTTTTTATAGTTGAAAATATTTAGTTAATGATTTTTTTAAAAAAGTCTTTAGAGCTACGAATTAAAAAACTCAAGATATTTAGTACATTGTTTCTTTGATTGCATAAAAAACTTTATTACTGACAATTAAAGGTGCAATGAATCTGAGAAAAACATTTCCACGTGATGAGATAATGATAGACTATTATATAGTATTACATTTGACATGAATGATTTTTTAATAAATACAACTTAATGAACAAAACTCCGTATTTGATGAAATGTTTGTAATTTAAAAGTTTTTTTTTTTTTTATTCAGCGAAACACTTGTAAAAACTTGTTTCTCTTGTTCTCAAGGTTTTTTAAAATTTTTATTAAAATCCTATTAGTAAATTTATAAAAAAATATAAATTTGTTTTAAGTTTTTTCTATAATTTGAATTTAAAAATTAGAAAGATCTTTCAAAAACTTATAAATGTTTAAAAGTTTACATTCATGAGTTTTTATTGTACTTAAAAATATATTTCATTCAAATAAAAATCAATAGAAAAGTAAAAACAAATCGAATGAATTTCAAGTTCGAATCGTTTTTTTGAAATTGTTGTATTATAATTGTTGAGCATTCAATTCAATAAGGTTTTTAAAAACTAAAAATGTAAATTCTGGAAAGTTTTTCAGTTTCTACCAAAAACTTTATAACTATAATATAAATTATCCACTCAACAACACCACTTACGACAAAACTACGATTAACTGAACCATTCGAAAATGTCGAAAACAACATTAAAAACTACACTCATACAGAAATTATATTCCAGTAAATACATCAGTGCAGTGGGGCCGTCATACTACCGAAGTCATCACTGATATGCGCTTCCTGCCGTTTCTTCAACGTCATTATTAGCTTCCTTCCACTCCAGCATTATGCCATCTTTTCCTTTTTTTGTGATTTTATGATTTTTCTTGCTTTCCTGTCATCTTTATTTATTTAATATTTTTATTTTATCTAGTATTGCATAAGACTAAGGCTCTTGAATTTATTTTTATCTTGTGTCTTTGATGGGATTTAAACTTTGGGATTCCACTTTTTTTTAATTAACATCTTTTTCTTTCTTTTAAGAAAGAGCTTTATACATTAAAAAGTTATTCAATTAATATGTCTATTAGAATCACAACCTAAAATTATATCATTTTACTCAGAATATTAGTTCCAGTTATACATTTATTTTAATACCCATTCATCCGCCTATGAAACCACTTAAAAGACAAATTAACTTAATTCTTTTGGCTACTTTTATTTCTTTGGAAACCCCTCTGGCTCTATTCTGCTGGAAGACACCATGAGAAGACACGAATAATAAATATTCAGGGTTAAAGGATAGTTTAGTGTGAAAAAATAGTTAAATCTAAATCTACATTTTCTTTAGTTTACTTTAAATCCATTTTAACAATTGAAATATTTTCAACGTAAAGGTTAGGAATTTAAGGAAAACTCAGAAATTTGTGTTTTAAATGTATTCTTTCATTATGAACCTTTGAAAAACAAATCAAAGTGTTAAAAAAGTTATTACTTGATCAAATAATATACTTTGAAAGTTTTGTTATTTTGGAAATTTATATAAATGATTGATATAAATGAATATATAATTATTAATCAGCAATCTTATTTAGATGTTTAGGCCACTATTTTCTCAGGTTCATTCAACTATGATGACTTGGCTTCAAGGCTCATTGAAAAGAAAGTCTTCTTAAAAGTTATATTTTAATTAGAAAAAAACAATTAAATAAAATTTGAAGTAGAACGATTGTAACTAAATAAATATATTTAACTAATGAAGATTTTGAAACAAGCATAACTAAACATAAATAATTGTTTAAAATTTGAAAGAATTTTTTTAAATTTTTACGTTCATCTGTAATAATTATTCAAAACTTGTAACTACTTTTGCATTATTTATGTTTGTCTCATTAAAATATTCCAGTTTTTACTCATGTCTTCAAACTGATTAACGAATAATGTAAATTAAAGAACTTGGACATTATACAAGAACTCATTTGAAATAGGCTCAGTTTAAAATTTGAAAAATAGTTTTTAAACCAATTAAAAAAGCCATCTCATTTCTTTTTTTTTTATTTTAATTATTTTGTTGTTTCAAAGTTTTTCATCATTCTTTATACACACATACAATGTATATGCAATAAAATGGTTTAATTTTTTTTCTCCCAATTTGCACAGTTTTTAATATTGTTTTTCTGAAAGAAATAAACTTTTTTGATAATTTTTAAGTGTTTTGGTTAATACTAAGAGACCGCTCAATGAAAACCAAAATTTTCTATGTTGAAGCATCTAACGTCTCAGACGCAACTTTATAACTCTTAACAACAAACTTACCCTTTTGAAAGCGTTAAAATAGAACTGTGTTAGGCCCACTGCAGTGTCCAATCTATTTCAAACAATACAATAGAAGACTACAACACATGAAAAGTATTTCAATTTTAATAAAAAAACTATTAAATGACATTACAGATCTGTTGAGAATCATTAAAGATGATTGTTATAGATCTCTTGAAATATATTCTTATTTACGATTCCAATAGGAGCTTACTGGAGTGCCACTGGTATCCTACCATATAACTGCGGCTCTTTTGAGTGTCTTTTTAGTGTCGGAACCCTTCTGTGGCATTGTCGGCAAAGCTATTAAACCCTCTTCAACTTTTAAAGCATCTCCTTGCTTACTTTCCCAAGTTATCTTCAAAATCATTTTTTCTGCTTGTTCGGTTTTCGAAGAAAAAGTTAACAATGTAGTCTTTTCATGCAAAATAGAGGCTTTTGCATTTTAAAACTTATTCATCCATGAAACTTTGTTGATTTTTTTGTGGAGATACTTGATTATATTCATGGAGACAAGATGTGACGAAGGCAACGAAAAATAGCCCTCTGTATTATTATTGGCCCATGTCGACAAAATTGCTTCCATAAAACTCTTCCACGCACATGCACACATAGGCGGATAGACTGAAACACATATTAGCATACACGACTAAATTTATAAAATAGTAAACAAAAATCAAAATATATACAAAACGACAAAAAACACAAAAGAATGTATAACTTGCAAAATCTCTGTAAATATGCATAAAAATTTCAAAAATGGTCTTATGCATATGACTAAAACAAGAAAAGAAATTTTATTTTATATCACCACACGTCTTTTCTATTTAGTGAATTGAAGCAAAAATTTATTCAATTTTAATGAAGTAAAATTTAAAGATCGTAGTCATTCAAATTAACTTATAATTAAGTTTTTAATGTTTAAATGAATTATGAATCTTACATCAGTATACAAATGTGAGGCTAACACGAGGGAGCATTGCATTAGCCTACTCACGTCCCTGCAGGTAGCCAGGCCTCAATTCCCATTGAATTACATATAAACGTATTATAATTTGACATCTTAGGAAATTATAATTATGATCAAAGTAATGTCGAGAGTAGATTATTTCAAAAAAATTCTTTTTATTTATAACTTTTTTAATCGAAATTTTTTTTTTATAATAGTTTTTTTTCTTTGAATTAAAAAAGATTTAAACATTTCAGTAACTACTTTGATTTATTCCAATCAGTCGCACTTCGAAGATTGCATGTGCTATCCTGGAGACAGCTACAAAGACTGTGACTTCCTCCAACAAATGATCTTCTTTCATGCCTGTGTCTATGATGGTGAGGGGGCACCGATTGATGGTTTTTAAAATACTGCAAATTCTTTTGCTGTTAATAACTTCATGTTTCAGAAGCTTCCATGTTTAAAAAATAATAATGTTTGTTTAATGAGTATGATTATTAACAAGCGAATACAATTTGTTTTGCAAGATTTTAACTAGAAATTTTTAAAATAATTTATTTAAAAAATGAAAAGTTTATTAAATGGAAACTAAGTCAAAAACGGAAAAACTCAAAGTAATGAAAATTAATTAAAATAAATCTATTTGAAAAACTATTTTTATAGTTTTGAAAACTGCAAAGATGGATTCAGTCGTATAGTAAATAGATTAGTTAAATGTTTGATGGATTGTTTGGCTGGTCGGTAAGTTTATTGATTAGATGGTTGGTGAGCAATTGATCGATTGCATGAATGGACGATTGGCTGGTTGATGGATTGAATAAAATTAACTCGTTCTTGGACTACTGATTTACTCGTTGATAGGTGATGAATAGCATGTGTAATGAAAATAGTGCAGTCAGGTTTTATAATCAGTTCTATTGTCACGGCGATTTCAACGTAGTGAATATAATTGCTACGATTATCGTTTTAAACTGTAAACTTGAATAATTTAACTTTTTGCATAAAAAATAATATATTAAACATTATTTTTTCATAATAAATTACAGTTTAAATGTTTAAAAATTAATCTTAAGCACTCACATTTTTTGTTACAGCTGTTCTTTCCAACAGCTCCTGGATCATACCTACAACTGCTTTTCCTTTTTCATCCTTCTCGTCTCCATCAACTTCGTTCACAGAGTATTATGATAGTCGTGATGATGATACAGACGATGATGAAGAAGAGAATGAGAATGAAGATGGTAACGAAGAAAGCGAGTTTTGTTTGAACGTGCAAAATAAATGTTTCAATAACCACGAATGTGTACAAAATTTAGAAAACTTTCAAAGAAATTGCGTAGAAAACAAACAAATGAAGCAATGTCGAGCTCCTAACTGGTTCGCTTTTATACATTACTTTTATTATATATTCAAAGTATTTATTTATTTTTTACCGAGTTTAACCACATTTAAAGATTTTAAAAATCGATAAGTGAAAATTGAAACTCCTTTAATGCACAAAATCCAAATCTTGAAAACCAATTTAATTGAAAATTTGGTCCAAATTAGACTTTTAGGTTGAATTAATCGATGCAATCGAATCATTATGTAAGAGGTTACGTCACGTCCCGACCTAATTTGAGAGCTGCTTGCCAATCAATCACAGCGTGGACTTCTTATGCGGCGATCTGCAAGGCGCTCAATTAATCAAGCGATTTATTGATGAATCATGCATCAACCCACCATCAATCGAATGATTTGTAACATGTTAATTTTTCATTGGTTGAACTGATGTCAAAAAAGACTATTTAAAATGAAATATTGAGTTTTCAACATTTAAATTTAAAGAATTTAAGCTACAATAATAAATTAAATACAGGAATGTATGTTACGACACGATTACTCGGCTTGCAAATACTTTGGAAGACATGAAGCGATGCCATTGCCGGATAAAGGAGCCATCGTTGAAAAATGAGTGCGCAAGAAAAAGAAAGATCCTCAAAAATGCTTGTCTTGGTTTGTCGCTTGTGTGCATTGAATCATTAACCACTCAATCATTTCATCGATAATTTTTATAATTAATAATTTTGGATTAATTATATTTTCGAGATTTTCAGCGTTATCTTGCTTTTGTTTGAAGTGTTGAATATACTATTTAAGCCTGGCATGGAAGATATTTCAGAATCACTGACCGTTTCTAGACCATAGATACAAGAAACGATATAAAACTATTGATTTAGTTTCAAAACTTTTAAAATTCTATTTAAATATTTTCACATAACAAGAAATACATTTATGAATTCCAGAGCAGGTTCCTTACTTCATACACACGTCTTCCAAGCTTCAAGAACTCTCTAAAATCGAACATCGCAAGTCTATCAATAAACTAGTCGATAATTTATTCGCAAAATACAAGAGACGAGATGGTGATGAAGAGGAAAAATTTTCAGAACATAGGAACGCTTTTACATTCTCGACTCGTAAGAAATAATTTTGAATTATGTCCTATGGACGTTTTCGTTTTATTGCTTGAATTATTTAGGAAACCCGTTCATTATTTCGTTTTTACTTCTTTTAGAAAACTGTGTGTTTATACGCGAAAATAATGTGGTCCACTAGAAATCAATATGAATCATCATTCTTACATGAAAAATAAACACAAATAGAGGCGAAAAAATAATATTTAGCTTACATTTCCAATTTATTCCATTTTTAAATACCATCAAGTTAACAGTTTTAAATGTTGCCATCTTAATGAAAATTCTAAAACAGTTTCAAACCAAAAATGTCACAAGCTTTTTCACAAGCTCAAAACCAATCATCGCAGGACTCAACAACAAATCATGCATCCTGGTGTTCCATTGGTGTTACAAAGATGCAGTGTGTGCTGGTGACTTGGAAAGAGTGATCGAGAGGTGTAAGTGGGATAATAACATTATGACATGCGATCGGAATTCTTGCTTGAAAACCCTTGAATACTTCTTTGAACGGGTAAAGTTATATTAATGAAAACATTTTGAGTGTTTGTCTCCGAGTGTTTACTCTATATGGTTATGTCGTAAACCTTGATGGTACTTTACCAATATTTTGTTTACTGATTTTTTATATTTGTAATAACACATTTAGTTTAAAGCACTAATAAATACATTGAAATAATAACTACTAAAAACGTTTTTAAATAAAACTATAAATAAAATCAACACAAATAGTGCATATAAATCTGATGGAAGTATGTCATGATAAAAACAACCTTATTGACCAAGCGTCGTATATTGTCTCAGGTTCCGCTTAAACTGACTAAAGCCCTCTTCACTTGCCAACATGACTTTACAATGACATCATCACTATCATCATTATTGGTATCATCATCATCTTCATTATCATCACTGTTGTCATCTTCTCTTTCTTCTCCAGCTTCAATATCTTCATTACCATCTCAGTATTTGAGACATTCTAGACGAAGCAAACGCTTGATTCAAGACAAAATTAACAAGCATTTTAATGATAATAAAAATATTAACAAAAACTATATAAAAGAAACTTTCAAATATAAAAATTATGACATTAAAAACTACATCAGCGACAAAGAACAACATGAAACCTCCACAAGATACCATAATAAAAAGATGAGCTTTGAGCACAATAAAAACAAAGCCAACAAAACGATGAGTCATAAACACCAAAACTCCAACAACAAAATAAACTTTTTACGAAATTCAAAACAACTCAAGAATTCAATTTTCCCAGTTTGCGCAAAGGTTATTCTCCCGCCTCTTGAATGCCATGAGGCCATACAGACATGCTTCAAAGACAAGGATTGCAAGTAGAGAATTTTATTGTTTCTGTGTGTGGTTCTACGAGAAAACATTATTTTATTAGTAATTTCTTATATTTAAACAAAATTCACTTTTTCCAGTTAATGAAGAATTGTTCACAAATATATTTAAAAGCTAATTTGTCTTTTTAAACTAATCATTTGAAATCATTTTTCAACATTTAAAATTTCCACGAAGGTTTAAGTGGCAGCAATACAATGAGAACTGTTTCAGAAGCCATTTTAATGGTTTAGATTCAGTCACTAGGTGTCAGAACGAACGATGTCTTACTTCCATCATACGATTAATGGGCACGATACTCAACCACAACTGCACATGCTCTAATAATATTAAATATATTAAAAAGAATAAATACAATAATAGTATAGATACTATCCTCAATGATGGTTCCACTGGTAACTTCTTAAATACGGCTAGTATTAGTAGTTCCTATGTGAATTGCCTGTCTTATCAATCTCGCTTGAAACTCCAGTACACTTGCTTCGGTAAGTAAGTTTTTATTTCAGAACAAAAAAATTTTAAATAATATTTTTATCCAATTAAACTATGTAACATTCCTCTTGACTTTGTTACAGAAGAGAGTCATGATATTACAAATACATCATCCATTCTTGAAAATTCAATTGGTAAGTTACTTTGAAAAACAATTAACATCAAAATTTTCCGAAATGATCCGTATTTCACTGTAGTTATTTTCTCAACAGACTGTTCAATGTTAAGTCACTATAGGCTTTCTTCACTGTCAGCTCCTCGGTGGTCTGTTAGAGTAAGTAAATAAACATTTACATACAAAGTTAAAATAATATTTAAAAAACTTTTAATAGCTGCTGAAACTGATTTTTAAAGCTATTTTTTCTTTCAGGTATATCTTAACGACGTCCATGATTGTTCAATGATATGCCAATGCCACACATCACCAGCCTCACAATTATCAACTTCATCAATTTCACCATCTTCATCATTTTATAACACTCCACAATCCGAATCATCGTTCAAAAATTCCTTCACATCTATCACACCACCTTCCTCAACATCACTGCTACCATCTCCCTATCCACCACCATCGTGCCAAGTACTGCCTTGTTCCACAGCCTCTTCGTGTGTTCTCAAGAACAAAATTTATGGTAACTCTTCGTTTGAAAGTTCACTACCAAGCCTCCTTTACTAGGCTGATCTATAAATAATAGTTACTAAAAATCATTATTAATTAATTTATATTTAAAATCTTTTTTTTTTTTTCGTTTTTAAAACTTTTTTTCAAGAACATGGCCAAGAGTTACAAACAGCAAGCTCGATGTGCAGATGCTGGAGAGGAAGTCTTCTGTGCGCAAAGTCAAGACACTGGGTAGCTGCGAAAGAAGGTCGTTGAAGAGACGGATTACATTTATGGAAATGTCTTAATGAATCGAAAATACCTTATTTTATATTTTAAAAATTTCATTAGCAGAAAATAATCCGTTTTTCGTATAAAATGTTCATTTCACACAGGGTTTTACTTTCATACTGGCTATAGCAAACAAGAAAAACAAGCACTAGAAAAGTACACATCTTCTAACAACATCTCTATCACTCACAAAATCAATCTCTTCTTCAACCACATCAGCAACAACTCGGTTTATTTCTTTAAATAAACTCATATTTTTGTCATAAATTTTATTTATATATTTTATTTTATTATTTTAAAAGTATTATTTCATATTTTTTATTGAGAATTTACCATTCCAACCATCATTACTTCCACCACTGAGATTACCACCATCAAACAGAGGGCATGTGAGTTAGTATTACAGAGCGTTGATGACGTCAACATGATCTTTGAAGTGCAGCCTAGGCGTGCTTTCTCCATCAATGTTACTGCTCTTGGAACTGCATACCTCATACTAATTTATTTTCTAATTTGGAAACCAAAATTCAATTATGATTTTTCGTAAAATAGTTAAATTATTATTTCGAGTTAAGTTGATAAAATGCAATTATTTTTAATATTTCGACTGTAAATTACACAAAGTCTTTTTTCAATCTATCACAACCTCAATGCAGGACTGCAAAGAACACGTGATCGAGATGTTCAACCAGATCCTTATTCGATCAGAGTTTGTGACATCTGATCCGGATTTGTCGGTTTTAAAAATAGCACACATGGAAAACATGACCGAGTTTACAGTGCACTTCCAGAAGTACTTCCAGCCAAGAGAACGTGGTGTCGTGGTGATGAAGAACTTCAAAAACCATTCCAGTTCTGTATATCCTTCAATCACACTCACACTTTTTTACTTTTTAAGTCTCATGCCACACTTGTTAGTCATTTTTAGGTGAAATATTAGCCATGACTTCCATGTTTTATTTAAGGATTTTAAGGTATGTTGTTACGCTCATTCTCTAGTTTACGTAATAAACATTGTAGATTTTAAAATCTGTTTTTCTGTAATATTTCCAATTTATCTTGTTTCTTTCACTAAGATTCTTTGGGTGACTTATACATCTCAAAACTTTTTAACCTATAATCAAGAAATAGAGCTGTAAGTCCTACATAATAAAAAGTCTAATAAAAAAAAGTTAATATACAAACATTTAATTGAATTTTTATAAATTAAAACTACCTTACTTCTTTGAAAGATCTATTTCAACATTTTATTTTTGACTTTTTATACTACATTTTTTCACTAATAAACGAAAAATAAGGGTTGATTTGACAAAAATAAATCGTTCTTTTTAATAGTTATCTAATTTTAATTGAAAGAAAAAAATTGAAAAATAGATTTTGAAGCTGATTGAACTGTTTAAATAAATATGATAAATAGGAAAAAATAATATATTTAAATTTACGACAGTATAATAGATCATTCAATTGAGAAGTTCATCTCACAGACACCGTCGGGTTACACGACCATTCTAAACAAGCACTAGTCACAAGACAGCATCAAACAAAGTTAAACTAATACGAAATTAAATGTCGAATGTGTTATATATATATATATATATATATATATGCTTTGTAGTATGAATAATAACTTTTGCAGATTTAATTTGAATGATGTATACTTATATTTACGACCTGTGAAGGTGATACAACAATGGACAAAATCGAAGGAGAAGCGAGGAGTGGAACGAGGAAAAGATGAAAGGGAAAGATGTTTAGATAAATGAGATGAAATGATGAATGGATGATACCGAATGGTGGTGAAATGAACGTGAAACCAGAACTATCAACAGTGTATAATTTCTTTGTGGGGGTTGTTTTTGTTTATGATTATGTAGTTTTATAAATAAAATAAATGTTTATATAATTTGATAATAAAATATTTTTCAAATATTATATTAAGTCATTTATTTAAAAAATCATAATTATTCATTCTTTTACTTCTCAAATTGTTTCTTGGCAAAATAAAAAAAATAATTTGATAAATACTTTAATAGTATGATTGAAAAATATCGAAGCCAGTTTGTTGTTGAAGAAACCAAAGTTTTGAAAAGCAAAGAGAAAGGGGTAGTTCAGAAAGAAAGGGTAATGGTCAGTTTAAAAAAACGATAATAAATTTCGCAAAATATTTAAAAATCAAGAATTTTTTTTCTATTTTAAATATTCAAGAATAAAATATGCTTTAAACTTAATTGTCTTAAAGAAAGTTGTATTACTTATTAAAATCTTAAATAAATTAAGTAGAATGTAAAAATAAGTTGGAAATCACGTAAAAGTAAATATAATACAAATTTGAAAGTCACAATCGATTTATATTTTATCGCATAAATCTAGTAAGCAATACAGACAATGTAAAAAATAAACGAAACAAAAGGTGATGAAGATGAAATATTTGTTTGTCCATTGCACTCGAAAAAACCAATTTTCTTGCAGCATTCTATGCAACGATCTTCTTGAGAAAGTAATGCTGATATATCAACTCGATACATAACGTTCTAAAAAACTGATTCAAAGATGATTATACCTTTAAAATTATTTACGATGCTTGAAGAAAAATCTTATTTTAATATTAAAAATGATAGTTTAACTAGAAAAATTAATACACTTGAATTGAGTGGAATAGAAAAAAACAGAATAATGATAACTGAATGCTATCAATCAATTTAAATCAATGCCATCCTTCTTCAGCGATGTCGTTTGAAGAAAAATGGCTTTAATTTGTCAAGCACATTGTGAATATTTCAAATTAAAAGTAATTGAGCATTCAGCCGACTCGGTTAATTTCACTGAATGCTACACTCTTTTACAAATTTGCGGAAATACATTTTTACGAAATGATAATATTGTGAAATAATTAAAAACAATTAAGTTTGAAAAGTTTAATTAATAGAATATTATTAATCTGAATTTGTTAGCCATTGAGAAGACAACAATATACAAAGCCACGCACGTGGTTGTTAGTATCTATTTGTACCCTATTCTTTGATAAGTGTTTCAAACTAGTTTAACAACGCGTAAAAATGAGGATTTTGACACTTTTTGAAGAAATTAATTAAACTTTTTCACTTTGATAAATACTGTAAGTTGTTATGAATCTTGCACTCAACAAGTCTGTAACACTTCACTTCTTCAGAAGCCGTCTACGACTGTTCGTCCACCATTTTGTCAGTGACGTCATTTTCTACGTCACCAAGGTCATCTTCTTCCTCGTCCATGCTGACATCGGAATTGTTGCAGGACGACATTTTATTGGGTGATCTGTTCGAATGGGTCATTCTGATTGGATGATCATTTTTGAAATAATAACTCATGGCTGATTGGTCGATTGGACTGCTCACGCGACCGTTGCCAAGGTGGGAGTTTACTTTCAGTTTTCTGGGCAACGAGGGTGATGCGGGTGGGTGTTGTGGAAAAACGGGAGAAGAATGGTTGATTCTTGAGTGATGTTGGTGCAAGAAGCTGGGTCCTGAATAAAATGTTCATTTAGAAATGTAAATTATAAATAAAAATATTTTCAGTTTAAATTAAATTAGATTAAGAAATGTACTTATTTAATAATTTAAAGATACTTCAAATTCTTTAGTTCGAACAAGGCTAACTTACGGTTGACGCCGTCTGGATACGAGTCTTCGAAATCATTATTAATGCATTTTTTCCTACTATTACTACCATTTTCATTAATAGTGTTAGTATTGATATTCCCTCCTTTCTTATTAACCTTGGTTGCACTGCTGCTAATACTATCGGCGTCATTGTTATTTTTATTATTTTTACTATTATGACTATTATTATTATTGTTGTTGGTATTATTACTGTTGTTGTTGTACCAAAGGTGCCTGACGTCTTGTCTGCGGTTCTTCATCAACTGCTTGTACTCCGACACTCTCAACTTCTTGCCATCCACGATGCAAGTTCTCTTCGGACGTGGTCTGAATTTGAAACAATGACTTCATTTAAAGACAGTTTCTATTTATTAATTATAAATTTTACTGATACAAATAATATTTTATAATTTATCTAATAAATCTTTTGTAAAAAGTGGAAAACATACGCTTCGCAGTCAACAACGGGTCACCTGTATCGATAGTCAGGATGCTTTTCCATGTGAAGTTTGCTGAGACGAGACTGTTCTTCGTAGTAGGGCTGTTTCTCAGAGTTGCTCATTGACTTCCATTTGGAACCTATTGTTTTTTTTAGATAATAAATGATGTTGGAATATTTTTGATTTTACGCTTTTTGAATAAAATTTGATTTCTACAAATTTAGAGTTTTACGAAAGCTCTAAATTCAAAACAATTCAACTAATTCCTAAAACAAAATCAGAACCCTGAAAGCTATGACACGAACCTAAGATCTTGCTGATGCTGGAGTTGTGCATGTCAGGGCAAGCTTTCAGTATCTTCCTTCTCTCTTCTCTGGCCCACACCATGAAGGCGTTCATGGGTCTCTTGACGTGTGGTTTGCTCGCCTCCTCCCTGCTCTTCACCTGCCTCACTATCTTCGGACCAAAGATCTTTGAGTCTTGAAAAAAATTAAACAATTATTAGTTTTATATATATATATATTTATATCTCATTTGTATTTGAAGTATGTGGATGTTATAGTTTCAAGACTTAGTTACTTACCATTGATTTGAGATGACGCTGCAAACTCATCTTCTTTTTTACTTTGATAACCTTCAGAGAGTTACAATTATTTTATGGCTTCTAGTTGAAATGAACAAATTTAACAGAAGCAATTTGAAATAATATTTCTTATTTATATTGCAAGAATTTTTCACCATCAGCTTGCAAATTAAGATCTCCATGGTTGTTTGGAGGACCTCTTTGTGAAGAGATAGTCGATCCGTAATGGTGGTCAATTTGATTGGAAGAGAGAGGTGGAGGAGGTAGAGGATGACTGAAACGGTTGAGGAAGTGGCAAGGGAGAAGAGGGAGACCAAAGTAAGGGAGACTCAAAGGAAAGGAGTGGTGAGGTGGGAATAGATTGCGAGCAACCATCGCCTGCAAAAACTTTTCCTGCAAATAATTAAGGATTTCATTTTTTATCTAATTAATCAAAAAACAAAATAAAGCAAATATAATTATCTAATTAAGTTGGAAAAAAAAATTTAATCAATATTTTATAAAAAAGAATATTTTTTCATACGTTTGATCGATCAAAAATGTTTTCTTTTAATTATAGTGAATCGGTATCAAAAGACTATGCACAGACGCTGCATAGGAGACGCATAATTTAAAGCAAAGACAGCATGCAAGGCACCTTATCAAAAGGAAGTTGGGGTAATGAGAGAGGGTGAAGAGAATGTTGGTGTGGATTGTGAGAATGGAGGTGGGAAGGGTGGCTTGGAAAACGAGGTTTGTTGAATTCATCCTCCGTAACACGGTCCATGAAACGTCTGCTTAATGCCTCTTTAGAATAGACCATGTCTTTGTGTGACTGGTTCAACATGTGCTGTTGCTCCAGTTGTTGCTGTTGCAAACGGAAATAAAACTCCAGGTAGCCGTTAGATGAAAAGTGGTTCTGTGGAGTTCTGAAAAGGTTGTTGTTCATGTCGCACTTGCTGCTTTCTGCGTCAGAAGCATCAGAAACTGGAGAAAGTCTTGACTTTTTAACGAACTCTGAGTCACTGTCACTGTTGCCTTGAGCATCGTTATTAACTTTGTCTTGTATGAAGCGTTTAGCAGTCGTTGAGCTACTTTTAGAGTAATTTTCATCGTCAGAGTCATTATCGTCATCATTGTTTCTAGAAGCTTCCTTCTTGATTTTGCTCTCGCTTTGGAAATCAATGTTTTCATTTTTGACTATGTCATCAGTTTCCCATTTCTCTGACTTAGCTGATGAATTTTCAGAATATTTATTCCAATTCTCTTCAGCTTTATAACTCTCGATCTTTTTGGAGTGCACAGTTGAGAGGTTGAGAGGCATTCTCCACTCCTTTGATCTGTTGACATCCACTTCATTGTTGTGCTCACCCGCAATCATCGCCAGACTTTTCGATGCAGTCCTTGCCTGATCCGATTTGCTGTTAATGATGCTTGCTGCAGGCGTTAAGTCCCTTGAAGTGGCATCACCGCGTGTGTTCAGTTGGAGACCTACATGCTTCACAGACAGACTAATTTCATGCGATTTCTCGCCTTTCTTCCATGTCAACTCCCTGTTTGATTCTCTTTTCACTGCGTCTTCAACGTCTAAATGCTGATCTGTATGTGTCTGTATCTTGTTATTCTTGAGTTGGAAATTTTCCTTTGAGTAATTATTTTCTTCGGCTAGGAATACTTTTTCATCTGAAATTGTTTTAAGTTTAATTTTAAAAACTGAACACAAGCTGATGTATTGGTGTGTAGATCTATAACGTAAAAATTATACTTTTTTATTCCTCATGTGATCATTTACATAAAAATTAAAATATCATTTAACATATTTTTTAAAACATTTCCCAAGGAACAAAGTGCATAGAATGTTAGTTGAATACATACTTAGATTTATTATTATTATTATTAATTTTAATTAGCTTTAAAATAGGACTTTTATAAAAAAGAAATTGTTCAATTTCAAATAATAATGAAAATTAAAATGGAAATAAATTTATTCATCAAAAAGCAATATATCCAATTGTAAATGAAATTTATGAATAATAGTAAAAAAAAGTATATTTTAACTTTTATATAATTTTCAAACTAATCTATATTTATTTTTTATATTTGCCTTGCATAAATAAAAAGTCAGTACACTGAATGTACTCTTGTTTAACCTTTCAAGTTCTTACTAAGAGACCACAGAAATGTTTTTTTTTTTTATAAGATTTTTCTGCACTTGAAATTTTATTTTACATTACAAAGATATTCATAGTAGTTTATAGTTAATTTCGTTTTTATTAATAATGATAATAACAGATGAGAAAAAAGCTATAGAAAACTTTTGAAAAACTGAATAACCTGATAAATTAAGAGAAAAAAATTATGAAAAAGCAAGCATACAAACAAACGCACAAATAAAACTCAAAAAAACACGAAGCATCTTCACAAAGCCATGTCATTCTTTATTTAAATGCTTTTTAGACAAGAAGCAAATTGAGGCGTCCACGGGAGGAGAAAGAGCCTAAATGATGGGCTGCGAGACACGCCAATATAAATAATAAGATCCCCGTCATTACGCACTCCAAACAACTCTCTTTATTTTCGCCTTACAATTTGACTCATTCATTTACCGTCGCTAGAAGAGAAACTCGGCAATTTATTCAAATTCTTATGCTGGTAATATTATTATTTTGTTTAAATACAATTTGTTTTTCTAGTTTTTATTTTTGAAAAATATTTTAAACTATTTGAGAATGTTATATTCTTTTGAAATCACTGTCAAATTAGTTTTTTATGAGAAACAGATTTTGTTTAAATTAATGATCTTAAGCATTGCAACATTTTTTTAATCTTGTCCTAATCGCTGATATTTTTAAAAGCAACAATTACTGGGATTTCGGAGATTATTTTTTTAATCAATGTCTAAATGTCATTTAAAGTTAGCTTTGTTACATTAAAAAATTATATTAGTTTATTTTCAAATCTAAATATTTATAAAGATAGCACTGAGTGTCTATTTTAACGCTTTTTATGGATAAAATCTTTAGTACACAAAAACGCTCATTTGAATATTAAGAGAATGATTTTAATGAGAAGATTTGTTGCAAGCTATAGACTTCTATTGGGAAAAAACTTTTAGAGAATTAGTAACTTTTTTTATGATGATATTATTCTGACTTTAAATTGCTTCTTAACAAGATGCTAAGAATGGGAATTTAAATCTATAGTTTGAGAGAAATGAGAATCAAAGGTATATACAAATTAGTGGAAAATACAAAGAAGTGATGCAAAAAAGATCAGGGTTTGAATAATAAAATGAAGGAATTGAACAATTTCTGAATTATAATAAACAGAACGTGAAATAGAACACATAAATAAATTTAAATTTATAAAAGATTTCAAAAAATAGGTTCTAAAATTTGTAAAAAGAATGAATGAATAAAATAAAAACAAAACGCATAAAAAATAAATGCGTAAAAGGCGAAAAAATCTTGTGAAAGCATTATGCCACGGAGAGACTTCAAAAGGAATCGTCGTTTAAGCTTCGTTCGAGTGGTCAAGTGTGTGTTTGCATGTCAGGTCATTTGTGCGTGTTGGTGTGTTTAAAGGTATGTGTGTTAGTACGTTTTATTTATTTTGTTGTGTGGAATGTATGATTGAAGTGTGTTCATGTGTGTTCTTCCTTCATGAACTGTTCCTCTTTCTGTTTAAAATAAATTTTCGAAGCTATAAAAACTACACCTTTATTATCAGTAAAAAGGTAAACTGTCTAAACTAATATTTTAAATATTTTTATTTTAAATTTTTTTCTTTTAAATTTATAATTTGACAAAGTATTTTAAAGCTTTTGCCATCAAAACTTCACATCTTTTTAGATTTCAAAATCTTTTATTGCATTATTTTGATCAATACTTGTGAAATCTTTTCTTGTTCTTTTTCGGTTTTTTGCTCTCTAAGCTTGGCATTTACGCTGAACTTTTCTATTCCGGTGGGAAAAACTCCAATGTAAAAACGATTTTGTTTAAATTCAAAAAGTTTTCTCTAAAAAAGATATTTAAAGAATACGGTAACTCAATCAAATCACATTTAATTGTGAAAGTTTTTTCAGCTTTCTTCTATTAAATTTATTATTTAAAATTTGAACATTTCTTTGTAAAGGCTAAAGTTATGCAAATGTTTTAATGCCATTTAAAAGTCTGAAAAACAGTAAATAAAAAATGTACGCAATTTTTATTTTCAAACTATTCTTTTTTATAACAAAAACTAGTTTTTACAATAATATTTATTTTTTATAGAAAATCTGTTTTTCCAATTTTTCTTGCGTTGAACTAGTTTGATAGAACTCCCAAAAATATTTGAGTTATTTCATTCCTTTATGAATCTTTAACAAAAAATAACATTTTTATGCATTATCCTATAAAATCCCGTGTTTTTGTCGTCTGGCGTGTGACGTAACAGATCATGCAGCCAATCAAAGAGGCTTTCTGACAAATTAGCGTCTGACGTCAGCAAACGAAAGAACAGATGAATTGATGAATTGAGTAAGGAAGATTGATAGCCTTTGGGCGTAAAGGGAGGGTGAGTGAGGGTAACTCCAAGTTGAAGGGTGAATGATGTCAAATGCTACATGAGTGGGATGGAGACTGGGTATTATGGGTGCGAAGAAAAATACTAGTTTTAAGCGTTCCAATGAGCTTGCAAAATATTGCAAAGAGTATAAATTCCATATGAAACCAGTGCATACTTGCAAATTGTTTTTTAAATTAGAAATTTTGGACAAAGTAGGTATTTATTACAAATTATTAATAAGCAATGTTCGTGAAAAAAAGATCTGAATAAAATAACTAATTCATTACTTGAAGTGTAAAAAAAATAAATCCTAAAATTTTTTAATTGATATACAATTTTGAATACTTTTTTGTTTGGCCAGAATTGACGATCCAAAAGTTTAATAAACAAAATTTAAAACTGCGCTTAAAAATGTATAAATTTAGTCTTGGAAGATTGAATACAAAACGCATAATGTCAAACTCTAAACGATAACTATTAAGATGCTTTCAAGAAAAAGTAAAATACAAATAGAGCTTATGAAATTTAAAATAAATTCAAAGTGTAAAATAGAAAGGAAATGTTTTGGATAATGCATTTGTTGCGCTAATAATACGTTTCTGAGATGCCACCTTCCATTTGGAAGATCAGTCCTGATGCTAATTCGCTTCTAAAATAAATACTACAATGTGCTGAACAGCGCTAACATCAATTTTTCTGTTTTTTCCACTATTATTTTGAAATATTAAAAACTAAAAATTCCCAAAAATTATGAAAACAGTTAAATTAAAAAGAAAATTAAAAGATTTAAAAACGAAAAAAAGTATTTAAAATTCTTGGATTTAAAGACCTAGTTAAACTACATTCGAAGTCAACATTCATATTCCTCCACAAGCAAAGTCATCAAGTAGGTTATAATAAGCCAGGATCGACTATAATAAAGGCATTCAGAACTCAGGGCCATAATGCCGAACAAAGCTCGACGTTTGACAATGGAGTGATGCATCTAATCACCGCCCTTGTGACGTCACCAGATATATTAGGTTATAAAGAAGAGCGCCCCCATTGTGTTTTCATTCTTAGAGCTGATGATGATAATGGAGGTGGTAATGATGATAGCGTTAAGGATGGAGTTGATGAGACTAGTGGTGGAAATTGTGGTGAAAATGGTGGTGTAAATGGTGGTGGATGGGTGGTGAAAATGGTGGTGTAAATGGTGGTGGATGGGTGGTGGATGGGTGGTGAAAATGATGGTGTAAATGGTGGTGGATGGGTGGTGGATGTGTGGTGGATGTGTGGTGGATGGGTGGTGGTTAGGTGATGGATGGGGGGTGGATGGGTGGTGGTTAGGTGATGGTTGGGTGGTGGTAATGGAAAGAAGAATAGCGATGATGTTTTTGATGAAGATGATCATGGTGATAACGTTTTTAGGAATATAATTAAATGAAAATTATAAAAATCATTTTTTTAACCAGTTTTATTTTACTTTTTTTTAGAAGAAAAAAACTTTAAAAGATTTATAGAGAAAACAAAAGAGGTGGTTTCATGCTGATGTTTAATAGATAAATATTCTATTGTTTTCATAGTTATTTTGTTTTTCTTCTTTTATTTTTATTTTTTAATTTTATGCTGTTTATAATTTTTTTAAAAGTATTATTAATAAAAGTTTTGTTTTTTAGTTTAGTTGATTAAATTTTGCGATTATTCATTGAGTTTAATATAATATAAATATTTTGTTTGTGTATTTTTTTAGATCTATAATTAAAAAACTCTTCAATTTGAGTAATGAATAAGAAGTTTGAAAATTTCAGACATATATTTAAAAGAACGCGTTCCTTAAATAAAAAACATCCGCAAAAATACGCAAACAATCGCCTAATATTAACAGTCAAACACAATTAAACACATATAAACACACACGTGCATACATATAAACACACATACACAAGCATAATCTGGGTTATTGAGTTAAATTGAAAATTATTGCCAATGCTAAGCCAGGCAGGCTTGCTTAAAAGAGCCAGGAGACCTGCTGCGAGAGAAAAACGAAGACTTTAGGATTTTAGAAGATTTCTATCTTTGTTTTTTGTTTTTTTATGATTTTAGTTTTGTTTAGTAGAGTTTTTTCCTATTTTTATTATTTATTATTTCATTTAATCAAAACAAATGTATTTCATTTTGATGATTATAACCTCTTTATCCTTTATAATTGCCAGTTTCATCTTTAGATTTGCAGTTTAAATAGCTTTGTGCTTAATTCTAAAACCTTCGGTTCAAAATAATATCTAAAAAAAGTTTCTGAACTAAAGAAAATTAGTATGAAAAATGCTAGAAAAAAGAATCTTTCAAAAAGATAATAAAAAAACACATTATTAATTCTTTCCATAATTAATCCTGCTCCTTGCACGGCTCAGTGGAGATTTGCGCATTGTTGAGGACAATGGCCTACCATCGCTTACGCCGGAGTTTTTGAAGAGCGAGGAAGTACGCTCTTTGGTGTTGAGCTTTGCTTGCTTGCTGGGTGGATGGGTGGGTAATTTGTTGAGATGAGTGGATGTTGAGTGGGATGGTTCTATGGGTAAGTGATGGGTTTCGGTCAATTGGTGTTTATTGATCAGAGTGAGGGATTGCTGGATAGACTTGAAGAACTGAGTGAGTTTTGCGTTTTTCAAAGTGCCAAATTGCTGCTAAGATGCTGTTAGTAAATCTTTAAAAAATACTATTTTAACAAATAAAAATTCAAATTACAAGCACAATGACACAATTACAAAAATTTTCCAACAGAGCCACAATCCATTAAAACAAAAAAATTACAATAACCATACAGCATAAAAACACAACAACACAATCACCACATGAATAAAACATACGTGGCAATGGCGACTGATAATTCGATGTTATTGATGTTAATTTCATGCAAACACACACTACACTCCTATTTGCATTGTTGGCCACCTCTGTCAACTAAAAATGATGCATTTTCCAAACTCCCGCGTTACTCCGCCCTTCAAACTCTCACGTCAGTAGAATGTATGAAATTCACTTTATAAAAACTATGTATACAAAGGCATATAGGTTTTTTTTCATCTTTTTTTCTTGTGTGTAAAATAACACATATGTCTTTTTTATTGAAAAAAGCCTTATAATTTTTAGAAATTGTTTTTATTTAGACAAGAAAGTAACTCTGGTCAAATTATTTACTCGCAAACTTCTGTCACAACTGCCCAAATGTAATTATATATAACCTTTTTCAAATAAAAAGTATATGTGGATTTACAAAAGATAAGAAAAAAGCTTTTTCGTAGAAATGATTTGTATTAAATTAATATGAAAAACAAACAAAATGACAACAAAAGATTGATGTACATTAGCGGTGCTTTGAAACAGACAAGCATACAAACAAACATTGAAAGATACAAGAAGGAAAATAAAAATTTTACTAAATGTGAACAATTCCATTGGAATTGATAAAATGCATTGAAAAATATTGAAACATATAAAAAAAATAGTATCTGAAATATGATAAATGATAAAATATATTTAAAGTAAGAATGAATAAAGGATAAATAGGAATGATAGAAAAACAGGCAAACGAACACGCGCATACAAGAAGGAAGAAATAAAAAAAGACAATCTGAAAGCCTTAACAACGGAGCATCAGCAGGTTTTCTCATATTAATGTGGTTAAGCAATCTGCAGATGATTGATGATGTGTTCAAGCAGGATGAATAAAATTGGAAGAAAATTTTTCTGCGTGAAAGGATAGTTGAGTGAATGAATGGATGATAAGGTAGTAAAAAAAATAGACGGTTGAAGAATTGTAAAGACAAAGATATAATTGAAGATAAACTGAAAATTTTTGAAGATGGATAGATAGATAAAGGGTGCCTTACAAAGGAGTTTGTGGTAAAGTTTTCGAATGAGACAGTTAATATGATAAACGCATGATGTTAAATCCGATTAATTACACTTCTCTTCTCTTATTCATCTTTTCTCATTCTTCGCATTTGTTTGTCTTGTTACTTAAACACCAGCTTTGTGATTATTTACTTTCAAAACTTATCTTCTATGCTTTTCACAAAAATATTCATTTGTTAGATAGTTAGATAAGCGAGGTATGCTCAGAATTTCTTTTTTTATATTTAAATATATAATTTTTTTAACTAGTGTTTTCAAATGAATCTTTTAATTTTCTTACATTCAAATCTACAGAAAAATATTAAATAAGAATTGTGTTTTAAAAACTATGAAAAGCCAAAACATCCATCAAACCTCTTCAAATTATCTCAACAACAGCATAAAATGTTGAGATGACCTGAAGAAAGTACATGATAAAGTGGCGAACAAAGGTCGTTCTAGCCTGATTCACAATTTGTTGCATCATGGAAAGGCTATACTCTTGATCTGTCATGATCCTTAGCGTTGTGGAAATTTTTAGCACTGTTTTATTTTACAATATAAAACTATTTTTTGCGTTAATCTTTTCGACAAAATGTTACAACTTTTGTACAAACTAAAATTTTGTTGAGCATTAGTTTTTATTTGATTCTAAAAAAGTTGAATTAATTTTTGCTTATTTTCTTGTTCCAAATTTTTTAGTTGTTAAATTACTCAAGCTCCTGATTACGCACCAGTGCCTTGAACGAAACGTCAGTCTTGGGAGCTCAATGGACCGTAAACCTCCATACTGTGATTTTCGAAGATAGAGATTTCAAATATTTTTATTTTTAAATTTTTTTTACAAACAATCTCTGAAAGTTTTTTTTGCTTTCAAGCCTTATAAGATCCGTATTATATAGGTATTTTTTTAGTTTTTAGTTTTCTTTACATTTTTTAAAACCATTAAACAATAGTTTGCATTTATTAAACATTTATATATAAAAACTTTTAGTTACATTTTTAAAGAAATAAAGTATTAATTTTTCCATTTTATTCTAGATTACCTGATTATTAAAGCAGCATGCTCATGAAGAATACGGGTCTAATCTAGCCATGACTCAACTACTACATCATCATTAAATTATGTCTTTTTACCGTAGCAGATTAAATTAATTCTTTCATCAATAATCAAATGAGGTTTATCTCTGATAAAAAATGAACACTTTTTATGATTTATTATCTTTTAAAATGTGCAATAAACACTGAAATGGAGCTAGTTTAGGAGAGTTTAAAAGCAACAAAGGCTTAAGATAACAATAACACATAAACAAAATATTCTTTGGAATACTTGTAGCTTTTAGTAACATGAGAGTAACGATAACAAAAACTGACCATTTGTCAGTTTAAACCAAGCATATTGAATAGCGTGTTACCAGTTGCATGTCTTAGTAACTTGCCAGCTCAAGAATGAGTTGTTAACGAGATAAGAAATTTGTCTCGAAATGTGCATTGAGTAAATTGATGGATTAAATATGTTTTAAATTATTTAAAGTCAACACATTATTAAATATAAGTTAACGTTTTTTTCTCTTTATCTTTGTTTATAATTTACAAAACATTAAATAAAAAGTATAAAAAAACAAAAAACAAAAATCTATTAAGAAAAAAGACTGAAGTCTGATAGACCAGAATCGTTCTGGTGCAACGAACTGAATCCGTTTGTATTTTAGCCTTTAAGTTAAGAGCTTGGTATTTGCCTTGATTTCTGATTTTATACTCTAAGAGAAATTCTCAGGTTAATTTCTAAAAGGTTAGTAGGTTGAGAAGTATATAATGAATCCTCAAAGAGAACTAATTTGAACGTTTTTTAAGCCACTTTCAAACTAATACTAAAAACACAATCTTAAGTAAACCATTATTTAAATTGTATAAATAATTTGAAAAAAGTTATTTTTTTAATTTCAGATCTGAGTGGACACACCAGTTGACACAAAAGCTTCTCATGATGGTCTTTAGCATCATCTCATGTTATGTTGTGTGTAGGCAGTAAGTGTGTGTTGTGTTTTTGTTTTTGTGAGTTTTACTATGTGAGGAAATGATGAATGTTTTTCACGATAAGCTATATGGAAGTGGTATGTGCGTTTTTTACATTTATTTTTTATTATCTAAAACTTATAAGTTTTCTGTTTTTTTTCCTAAAATAATAAGAAGGTTCATTTATTTTTATTATATATTTAAAAACAATAGGTTATAAAGAAAGAAAAAAATTGTATTAAAATTTTTTTTTTAATTTGAGGTATAGTGTTGATTTTTAAGTTTGTGTGCTAGATAACGCAGAAAAAAAAGTTGTCAATGCCAGTGCAGATTTTTAATGCGTATTGTGAACTGAGTGATTAAAAGGCTTTTAAAACGGAAATTCATTTTGTCCTATTCACCACTAAAGGATGTCTTTTTCATGGAGGATTTCATTTAGTAATTAGGCTTTTAGAATGCTTGAGTGTGAGTACAACAAAACAAAAAAGAAGTAGACAAAAGAATTAATAAATACACTGAAAGCTTTCATAGACTTTCTTTAGAAATTTAAAAAATCATATTTAAAATTCACAAAAAAATAATAATCATACTAAGTTTTGAATTTTTCACATTAATAGTTTAAATTAATTGAGTTAATTATTGTTCTTGAATATAATCTTGAAAGAATAAAATAATACGACGACAGTGTCGACACCTTGGTATGATTCATGAGAGAAGACGTCATCGATATGCTTGTGCCCGTGTGGTGTGGTGGTGGTGGCTTCCGTGGCTTGGTGGTATTGGTATGATATGCTTGTGCCCGTGGTGGAGTAGTGGTGGTTTCAGTGGCGTGGTGGTATTGGTGTGGTGTAGTAGTGGTATGGTGGTATTAGTATAATGTGGTCATAGAGTTAGTGAATGGTGAGATTTTGGTTAGGCTAGTAGTAGTGATGGTGATGCTCGTGGTCATTGTGGGAAAAAGGGTGGTCTTGGTGGTCTTCAGAATGGTAGAATTGTGGGTTATTAACTCGGTTGATTTGTAAATTTATACAAAACTGTTAAAAAACTGCTAACAATAACAATAGCACAATAATGCTTTAAAAACACAAATTATAGATTTTTTTTGAATAATAGAGGGAAAGATGACATGATAATACGTAGTGCAATGAAAATTGATGGTAGTGAGAATATTAATATTAATGGAGTCTCAGTGTGCTACGCTTGCCTAACTATTGCTTCGCAATTATTTCAGCCTTTATTTTCTAGAGGTTAAAATTGTTTTTCAGATTTTATTATCTGTTATATATTTTTTTTATTCAAAACAATAAAAAGATTTTTAAGGAACAGTTTTAGTTTGAATAAGATAGAAATAACTTGTTTTTTATCAACAAATATAATTGCTTGAATATTTCTTATATTTCTAAATATTTTGAAACTTGATGCTACACTTGACAAACTTTTCGCTAATGTATTATAAAAAATTATCACAAATGATATTGCCGTTCATTGTAGATTACCGTTGATCTTACTGGATAATTATACCTGTTTGTAATTTTAAAAATAAAGATCAATTTAAGTTTTAATTTCCAAACTTTAAATTTTTCCAAAGTTAAAAAAAACTGTTATTAAAACGTTTAGAATATTTTTATAATGTATTTTCTCTAATTTTATAGGTTTTTGCCATAAATCTTTGCTTCAATATCATTTTTAAGTTTTAACAGTAAGTAGATCATTTAAGTTTTTTACAATATTCAATGAAAAGTACTACAAGAATCATCGAGTCAGGCAGTTGCGAGGATCAATCATTACACCTGCTGCGCTTGGGTGGTTTGTGAGATGGTACGTGTGAAGGTAGTTTTTTCCCCTTTTTTAGGGGATTTTTTATGTATTTTTATACTGTTGTATTTTTATTTTTATTTATATTACAATTTTTAAAGCTCTATTAAATTAATTTTACAATTTTACTTTTTTTAAATTCGAGTTTTTAATTACAAGATGAAATATATTTATATAAAAGTCGATTTTGTAAAAAAAATATATTTAACAATATAAATCTCTACATTATCCAATGATAAATTATACAGAGTAATATATGAATGTGAAAAGATCTTTAAAAAGCTTTGCAATCAATTTTAACTTTTAAAGAAACGAAGTAAAGCTTTTATATTCATCTTCGTTTAGTACCTTTTCAATTTACTGATGTTTCCAACTTCATCAAAAGACTTCAATGTTGATAATGATGGTGACTCTTTCCATCGAGAAGAAATCTTCAAGAATGACTGTTTCATTGCCATGAGACTTCATTATCGTTTTTATTTCATTCTTTAAACGTTAAAAATTTCCACTTTGAGAAAACAAAAGGGACTCAAAAAGACTACTGTTATCATGGAATATTTCAACTCGTAATGTTATATCGGGTTGTCAATCTTCTAGTTGGAGTAGTTTTAAGAAGAAAGCACAAGCATCTATTTTGAGCATATCTCAATTGTCAAGACAATTTTGCGACGGTTAAGGCCGCAAATAATTTGTTTACCGTTATTTTTATTTCCGTATGATTATAGCTAGAAAATGTTGGTTACTACTAAGAATGAATGAAAAGTCGAAACTATTCAACAAAATCAACACTTTCAATATTGTTTCTGATTATTCAAGTCCCTAGAAAGCTGTTTATTTATTTAAGGTCAAAATTATAATTTTTAAAAATATATAAATCTTTCATTCAATTTATGCGAATTCTAGTTACTGGTAGTTATTTAATTAAAATGAATCTTTCAATATAAGAGCATTACTATAACTTCTAGCCTTAAAAATCTATCTGAATTATTGAGATAAGCCTTTTAACTTTTTAATCCTTGACAGTTAAGCAAGTTTATGAGCTGCATCAATTAGCACTACACAACATCCCTTAATAACTACATCAATAATACTCAAGACCTAATCACGAATTTATCATGTTTAACCCAGAGATAAGTTCTTAAAGAGATTAACATTAAAATGCAATCCATTTGTCAACACTTTATACTGATAAAAGTAAATAGCTAAGAAAATTAATTTACCTATTTTATAAGGATTTTAAATAATACGGAAAATTATTTTTACTATAAAACTCCATTGCCTGTCTTATAGAATTAGTGACCTAAATTCATTCATTGAAAAGTGTTAGGAAAATTAAATGTTTTATATTAAAAACATGAAAGATTAATATTTTACAGTTTCCAAATGTCGTGAAAAAAACAAAATATATTACAAATTATTATATTATTTTCACACAATCAATGATTAATTTGAGACTTGAAAAATAAATTAGACTTTATTTAGTGTTAAAAACTACCAGACGATTAATTGGCGTTATGATCGACCCCCATCATTAATAACAATCTCTAACTTTGACGAATGTGCTTCACAAAATTATTGTAAGTTCATTTTAACATGAAAATTTCTTCAAAACCTCGTGTTAAAAAGTTTACTTGAAATATGTGCACTTTGTTTTTATGTTCCAGGAAGATATACTTGATTAGGAAGAATTCATGATTAGAGCGATTGAAAAGTACTTGTGCCAACAATTAATTAGATCTTTGATTTTATTCAGTTGGAGCATTATCACTCTACCAAATCCTAAAACATAAATTTTTGAATCTTCATCTTATAAAAACCATGTTTTTTCTATAACTACATTATGGATTTAATTCTAAAAACACAAATCAGCAGTCAACTTTCTATCCTTTTTTAAAAATCTACATCATACTAAGACAACCAACACCATTCAATAAACTCAAAACCCTAGCCACGACCACTACCACAGCTATATGAAAAAACACGTATACAGCCCCCACTCTTACTACACCAGCCACATGCGATGACGCGACAAAGTACGTAAGTGGATTATGTGCGATTGACTGCCCTGAGCTGTGTAACGCTAATCGACCAAGCAGCCTGCGTCAGAGAATCTTTGACGCATTGTTTAACGTGAATTTTTTTATAAAAATAGTTTTCTTTTTCTTTTTACGTTTAAAGAATTGTTTAAATATTTTTTTAAATAATGAATTTATGTATTTTCTCTTTAATATTTTCCCCGTTTTTATCATGATTCTTTTAAATATTTGAAGACATTCATGACCGTAAAGTCAAACCTTTATCGGTAGAATCATTATCATCAACAGCACTTATTTTCTTTTCTTCTTCTTCATCCTGGGAACATGATGTACACACATTTCCGTCCTTTGGAACCTGAATGTAGAAAAAGTTATTATAATGTTTAAATTTTTATGTAAATAATTACTTTCTAAACATAATTTTTTAGACGTAAACAGATGTTTATTCGAAAATAACCCATAGAAATTATTTAAATGTAAAAAAAAATTCTCAATTTCTTTTTTAAAGTATAAATATTTTTGGTGAAAAGATTCAGTGATACTATATGGTAATGTTTTTTCATAATTTTGTTATCAATATAGATTGTATGAAATATGTGGAAAATATGAATGTTTTTATTGAATACAAATCTAAATATTTTAAAGGATTATTTTTTTAATTCTAATAAGAATACTTGCTTTCAAACTCTTCCAAACACCGACAAACTTCCATCAAAAAGAATTGAAGATAAAGAAAAAATTACCTTTATGCTCATCATATATGAATACTCTGATAACTCTATATTTAATTAAACTATCACAGTACGCTGGTGTAGAATTTCAAAATAATAGTGAAGAAAAATAATATTTTTGAAGATGTAAAATAGCTGGTTGATTGATTGCTGGAAATAATAACATTGCATTTTATGGCATCGGGTACATTGCCGTGATATCATTAATGTTGTTTTTTAGGCCTGGATTATTCTATGTTCCACCGTGGGTATCAATGATACCTGTTATCATTGAGAAAAAAGTGGCGTTGTTGCCATATGCTCCTTGTTGATTCTAAAGTCAATTAGCCTCGTCTTGAGTACTCAGCTTAATCTGATGTCTTGTAGACTAGAAAAGATACGCTCTTGAGGTGATGGAAACATTTTGGTTTTTATTTATTCTTTTTCTTTTTTTTAATGGCTTTCACTATAAGTGTAAGTTGAATAGGTTTTTATTTCCATAAATATTTAAGTATTGTAAAGTACATGTGGGGAAAATTTTTAATAATAGTTATTATTCTTATCAGAAATACAGGCAATTATATCATAAAAATATGCATGATCAAGGAAAGCTTCAAAAGTACTAGTGCTAAAATAGTCTTTGTTCCTTATCAAATTCGTATCATCACCACTATCACTACAGTTTCATATTTCTTTCGAGCTGTTGTTTGATAAACTATGAATAAATCGTTTATTTTTATTAAGCTCATAGTTTAAAAGTCTGACGCATTTGATTATTCCGATTTTTTTAGTTTAAGCTACTTTCAAAATTAATACATTAACTCAATTAAAAAAGATCACTCATTTTTATTCATATTATATTTGTGTTTAATTTTTTTTAGTATACTTTCAAAGGCCCATAGCTTTCCGAGCCAGTGGATTGCATTGCAGCGAGTGTGTCTTCGTGCTTACGCCTAATTATTTCATTAATTAAAACCTACCCACATCCCACCACCTGACCTATTAGTCGCTCTATGCCAGTACATAGTAAGTAACAGAGTTTTTCTTTAAATATATATGTATACAGATTTAGATTTGAGCGCGTATATAAAGAATTAACATGTAGTATGTGACTGCGATGAATTCATTTGAAAAAATAAACTAATTGAAATAATTTTTTATACAAATAGTATGACCAAAAGCTTCGTATGTCTGTTTTTTATCTGTTTGTGTTTTTTGTCAATTCATATTGACAATCTTATATCTTTTTTATGTATTTTTGCTCACGCTATTCATGCTTAAGTATGTGCGTTTATGCGCCTTTCCTAGCTTGTCTGTGTGTTTATTTATGTGTGTTTGTATTTCTCTCTATCCATTTATATGCATGTATTTTGTATAAGCGCTCTTTTTTGTCGAATGATGCTTGCATGTGGCATATGCGAGAGTCCATAAGTCAATTATGAAGAGTGCAGTGAACTACAGGCCTCTGGCCGCTTGTGCGTTGAGGTTAAGTGAGTGTGGTGTCCTGCAGAATCATCGGGTCGGTATTGAGTTTAATAAGGTTAATGTTGCTATCGAATTGTGTTTTTCTTTTGATTTTCAATGAATGAGTTTTTATATGTATTTTTAGTAATAAGTAAGAATAAAAATAAATAAAATGAATACAAAATGTACTTGAAAGAACAAAGAGCAGGATTAATCAGGACGTCTGCCTTAATTATGTTTGTTTTCTGTCTTCTTGCACGCGCTTATTCGATAATTTTAATGTTACATCTATAAATGGAATAAAAACAAAAAACTATTTCATATTTTCCATTTTTTTATTAATTCTTAATCAGGTTTTGACATACCTATTTCTCTGTGAATATTTTTATTTCATGTTTGTTTGCATCGTTTTTTTCTTGATTTCTTGTCACGCATCCATTAATTCTTATTATTATTAATAATATTCTTTTTATTATTTAACCAGTAGAATACTATTCTATACATTATTATTTTTCAATATGATAAATTATTTTACATTCAATAAATCCATCCATCACTCCAAAATCAAATTCATCCATCAAGACACCCGTTACTCAAACAGGAGTCGAGACCAAGACAAGCAGGCACGTGACACTAAATCAATGAAGTCACAAGATGCATCAACGCTTGAGAAATTAAATAAGCACACATCAAAAAGAATTTTAAATGCGTTGGAGAAGCGACTATTGGAAAAGCGTTTTCATTTATTTCAATTATTCGTCAATCAGCACTAGGAAAACATTATTTGAATTTTTCAAATATAATAAAAAAACAATAATAAAAAACTTTATATAAAAAAATAAATCAATAATTTTTTTAATCAGCGCTTAGAAAAAAAATTCACTAAAAAATTAGCAGTTACTAAAATACACTTCCAAAAAAACCACACACACACCTTTCACACCGCACTAATGCACATCACACCAAAGCACAAAGCACTATAGAGCCTCTTGACCGGAGGCGGTATCTTGTATTGACTGACCTAGTGCCCTGAGGTCACTTCCGTAGTAACAATGACGCTTGTTGAGACAGGTCATTAGTGCTCGTGTAGGTGGAGTAGATTGATGGAGGGAAGATGTCGACTAGGTGTTGTGATGTGATGAATGGTCTAATGGTTGGTGAAGGATGGTGGTTGAGTAGTAGATAAAAGGATTTTGTAATGCGTGTTGGAGGGTGTAATGTAAATGCAAGTGAAAAAAGTACTTTTTTATCTCATTTTGTGATTTTAAAAGCTGTAAATTAGACGAATGTGTGTGATGTAAGAGTAAAGTGAAGCTTGAAAGTTGGCCGTAAAAAGTAAAATAGCAAATATATTATGTGAAAAAACGAAATTGAAAAGAATTCACTATTATTCAGAAGAAAAGACAGTAAGCTTCAGTAAAAAGCAAGTCCCTCAGGGAGTGAATGGTGCATGAATGGTGTGAAAATAACGAAGTATTTTTCTTATATGTGGGAGAGAGTGGAAAGAATAGCAAGGTGGTGTGAAGATAATGGTGTTGTGACGTTGAATCAGGAAGCGGAATGTTTTGAAGAAATGCCTTAAATGCGAACTTTTAGACGCCTCAAAACGCATTATGTCCGACGTGCACTCCAGTGCAAGCATCAAAATATTCAACTCGTCAGACACTTCAAATTGACGGCAACTTTTAAATTTTAATGTCTCGCCAAAATATTTTTTTTTTATCGACAAAAATATTTTAAGTTAAAGCGAATCAAAGTATATAAAAATACACTTTTAAAAACAATAAATAGATAGAAAAGCATAATAAAAAACAAAGTTTTAAATACCAATAAAAAAAACACACACAAACACACACACACACACACACACACACACACACACACACACACACACACACACACACACACACACACACACACAAACACACACACACACACACACACATACACAAACACAAACACACATACACAAACACACATACACACAAACACACAAAGACAGACGATGAGAGGAGTTAGCGATGATGACAAAAGGTTCATTCGAGTCAAAAGGAGGCATAACGAAATTTCATCAGGCACATAATCGCCTTTCGTAACAGATTTAGGGAGCGCTCGGTCAATCGAAATTTGCTGTTAGCCCCGGGCTCTGTTCTTTCCTTCTTTATTATACGTTGCTTCATACTTTTTCACATATTTCAACATTTGAATGGTTTATTTTATTTGTTTTTATTTTTGTATTTGTTCAAATCGTTATTATGTTTTCTTGTTATTGAAGAACACGTATCTAATGTTATAAAAATTAAAGTTTCTAATTAGTTGTATATTTTTTTCAATAAAGGCTACCAGAGTTTTAAAACTTTTAAAACTGCAATTTTTCTTTTCATTTTTACATGACACATTTATTTCCTATTCGCGTAAGTCTATTTTTCATTTCACTTCAATTTTTATAATCTTTTCACTTTCAAAATCTTCTCATCTTTATCAAATAACTTTTCAATTATTCAATATTTTTATTTCTGAAGTTGTGATTCTATTAATAATTTGTTAATGTCTGAAAATAGTTATATAACTTCATTAAAATTCTCAATTTTCATTGATATTCGAGTTAAAAGCGGTTGAAAAAGTATTTCCAAAACAATGCCCAAAAAACATGTATTATTTTTGAAAAATGATGGTGTCCTAACATTTTAAATGTTCGAAAATTGTGTTATTTTACAGTAAGTAAGCACTAAGACGCAAAATAACCACTAGACTACACTGAAATTTTGTTTGAAGTTAGTGTTTAAAATTTTTGTTTACTTTAATGATTCAGTTTTTATAAATAGTTAATTTCATCGATTAACATATATATTTTTTATCCAGTTTGAAATTACCTTCTTATAAATGTTAATAACATAGTTACCAAAAAAACAGCACTGAAAAGAACTATTATTATAATTTTAAAAAATTCTAGATTACAATCACTACTACACCACTGCCTCAGCTCTATCACCTGATGTCAAAACACACATCTCTCCACAAGCCTGCAATAAACTTACAATTGTTATATCTTTTCTATCATTGCCATCCTTAAAAATGACCAATAAACTCGAATTATTTCAATATTAAACTGCAATTTTATAGAATAAAATAATTTATAATTGACATCTTATATATATGTAAATCATTTTACACTTTAAAATTACTAATTTCGTAATAAATAAAAGTCGAATGTTTTTTAAAGTAAAGTTTTAACATGTTTTTCTAAGTTAACCACACTTTTTAAGTTTCTTAAAGTTACAAACACGGATACATGCCTCTATGTCATTTTAGCGATTTGAGCCTCCATCACACCATAAGAGGTTTGGGCTTGATTTAAAGTTGCTCTTTGATGGGGATAATAAATAATAGTATTTTTAAGCTGCTTGTAACTCTAAACCCATGTTGCATAATGAGTGATTATATGGAAAGGCTTGAGTATTTAAACTTGGTGATACGACTCGATACAATGATGCTGGGACTAACCTGATAACATTCTATTATAGATAGTTTTAAAGTGTCAAAGGCTAACATGAATAGATTTTAAAATTCTTTTCCGGAACGCAACTTTAAAACATTCGAGAATTGATTAGGATTTTCAATTGTTAGTTTTTTCCTGTTCAAAAATATTTTACCACATTCAAACAATCGTGAAAAAAAACAAAGAATACATACAAACACCTGAACGGAGTCCTTGAAAGAACATTCATATCTAGATAAGAGTTTATGCGATGGAGATTAAACCTCAGATACCGTTTCAATCTTTTATCTTATCCCTAATAGTGGATTGTGTCGAAGAGTGTTTTGATGAGCAAACTTTTAGTCATGTGAAAATGTGTAAAAAATGTATGTGTTCAGGTGTGCTTTTGAAAAACACTTGAACATTGTTTTGGTACTTTATATTGCTTTAGGTGTATTAATGAAAGTGAATTTTGTATCTTAAAAAGTTTTTTTCCAATTTTTCAAAAGTTGGTATGTAACTTTATTTTTAAATTATTTTTTTACATTTTTGAGCAGCAAAGAGTTTAATAAATATGCACACATACATGCATCAATGAATCTAACCATCTACTTTTGTCTTTATTTTTTGCACTATAGCACACCAGAAACACACTTGTTCATCCATCCATCTATCCATCCGACCATCCATCCATCCATCCACCCATCCATCATGTATCAAAGAGATGGAATGTGAAAGAAACGTAAATAAATATTGCACCTCTTAGCCCCAGTCTTCATTATTTTGTCATCATCACCTTTTATCATCTTCTTCTTTATTATCATATTTCAAACTATGATCTACCTTTTTTTCCTATTTATTTTCATCATTATCCTTATAAAAAAATCCCTAAGATTGTTTAAAATCATTAATTAAATTACTTATTCATTAAGTAATCCTTTCATACCTATTTTTTCGTTTCTATTTAACATTTCATTATTCGATGTTTTAAAATAAAATTTTCTTCATTGTCTTCATTATTATTTTTGCTATTATGGCGGCTTGGAGTAACTTATAAAGTTTGAGGGGTTTATGATGATGGAGAATGCGTAGTAAATGTGTTTGATTTATTGGGGCGCCTTTCAAACTTTCTATTGTTTTATATTTTTTTCTCAATATTATTTTTTTTCAATTTTTGACAAATCTTTTACATTTTTTTTACAACTTTTAACGTCTTTTCTATTTATTTGTTTATACATTAGTTTTAGATGTTTTCCTAAACTCATCTTTCCACCATTTTGTTTTTTAATGGTGTTTTCAATATACATTTAACAGCGTGAGTTAACGACCCTGTTTTAAAGTTATTTTTCAAGTTTGAGTTTTGAAAGAATGTTTTTGAAACTATTTTGGATTCTGTTGCATAAACTAGCGGCATATCTCCGAGCTTTCGACATATTCCGAAATTTAACTTCAATTCACAATTAAGTTTATATTATATAATATTTAATGAATAAATAAATAGAAATTTTTTAATTATTTAATCCAACAATTAATTTAAACAAAACTTAAAATTAAATAATTAAACAATGTTTTTCAATAGAATTAAGGTTTTGTATGATTTTAGTTCAATATATTTTTAATTAAATTTATTAGCTGACATCATTTTTCAAACTATTTGAAACTACAACCAATTGGAGTTTGACCTACTTCCTAACCTATATAGCTATGATTGGATGAGTTCGGAAATGCACGGAGTGTTTGCATCTAGTTTATGCAACAAATCTTCTTTTTTTTCTCAAGTTTGATGGACTCATAACACAAGCATACACAAGCAATTATGTCGACTGAAAGCTCTTACTTTTGATTATTACAATATTTGCTAAAAATATATACTTTTATTATTTATTTTTTGAACTTTATTATATTAAAGCTTATCTTTTTATCAACTATACTTTTACTGTTTTCTTGCCTGTTTCAACCCCAAAATATAAACATTTGTATTACATCACGATGATCATCATCTAAATAATTATCCACAAATAAAACATAATAATCACCAAACATCCGTTTCAGACGAAACCAGCATCATTATCAAAATCATTTGTCAGAACATTTTAATCACTGCATACGTTCAGACCGACCAAAAGTTGATTTAAACTTGAAATGTACCTAGGGCCTAATCTTTTTTATGCAGGCGCCGTATGATTTTTCTAATTATTTAGTTTTTAAAGTATATATATATTTTTTTATATTTATGGAGATTATCAAATAATGAATTCCACTCAGTTTCAGTTTGTGTTCGTAATTTTTGAACCTAAAATAAGTTCATACCTTTCACTTATTATTTTTTTGCTTTTTTAAATAAAATTTAGTTAATAAAAATACTTTTGTCTGGATAATACTACTCTGTCTTTCAATTTTTTATGAATACTTTTATCTCACAAATAATATCTTAAATTTTCATTTACACATCTTTCAAAATCTTATAAAACGCCTCTCTGACACTTCTTGAACAAATCTACCAATCCTTATATTAGCAATTTTTATTAGCAATTTTTACTCTTTTTAACTACATCATCTACACCCTTTATTCCTCGAGTGGAGCGCTCAAAAAATGACAATAAACTCAACGGTACCAGCCTGCTACCCTGCACGCATGCTCGCCAACTTTTATCTGCTCTTTATATCTTTGTTGCCCATTATTGTTCCTTTGCTTTCTCCTACCTAGAAGTTTTTATGCATGTGTTTCACTCTTATTATTTGAAATATTTTATTTTTAGAAATTTAGAACTTTTTAAAATGTTGTATTTTGCATCATCTAAATTGCTTATATTTGTTCTTTAGCTACCTTACCGTGTTCCTGGATAAATTATTGTGTGTATCAAAACGTTGAATAGGAACATCATGCCGCTTTATCAATACCTATCAGAACGTTTGTGGTTGGCGCATGTTTGTGTTAAACTCAAACAAGCACGAAGATTAAATGAATGCTTTAATAATGTACTTTATAGACAGGATCAAAGTGATTTAATTAATAAAGAAAGTCTCCCTACACACGAGCACGAGTCTGGTTTTATTATGATTGCATCTTTTATGACGTCATTATTATGAAAAGGCATACTTTATGTTTGAGTTCAAGGGGTTCGGAGTTGTTGCTGATGTCTTTGTTGCTGTTTTTATAGTCGTTTTTGGTTTTGAGGTTGCGGTTGTCTTTGTTGGTTTCATCTTTGAATGTCAATGGTTCTTGGATGATTTTGTGCAGCTTGTTTGCTTTGTTTTTTGTGCTATAAGATCTGGTGTCATTATTACTGGAACATTTATTATTATCACTAGTACTATTAATTTCTTCCTTATGATTTCCATTATTTCTATTTTCATTCAGGATTTGGTTTGAAGTAATTTTTAATTGACTTTTATTTCTATTTTCTCCGTCATTATTTTCAACGTGAGCAACACTTTCTTTATCTGTATTTGTTTTTATCATCTCATTACAAAGACTCTTTCCGTTTTCTTGTTTGTTCTCCTTGACGTTCACCAAGCATTTTTCGTCCGATGGGGTGATGAGACTCTGTTTGAGGTGTTGTAGTTGCTCAATCATGCTATTCAGTGTCTTCTGCTGGTCATCAACATTAGAAGACGTTGATAATGCCGCTTTCACGCTTTCTAACACACTGTTGCTGTCGTTGTCACTGTTGTTGATTCCTTTGTTGTTGTTGTTGTTGGTAATGTTCTCGACATTGCTCTTGTCATTCTCCCCTCTTGCATTAGTATTGCAGACTTTATCATTTGCAGTGTTGTTAAAGTGGTTTATTGTTTGTCGATTCTTATCGTTGTTGTTGTTGAGACCACTGCCGTTTGAAAAATTTCTTCTTTGAGATTTTATTTGGTTGTCGTTTTGCTGCAAAAATGAGTTTTTGTAGTGAGTCACTTGATTTTCTTTCACGTCTTTGGCGAATGGGATCTTGCCATAGTTGTTTGCGTAACTGTTGTTTTCGATGGGATAGTAGTTGTAGACAGTGTCGTATTTACCTTTGAGAATTTGTGGATGTTGTTGTTTTTGTGGTGAAAAATTTAGAGAATTAAAATGTGAATTCTTTTGAAAAAACTTTGAATTTCTGTTGTCAAGGTTGTTGTTCATGCTAGCAGGGTTGCTAATGTAATTTTTATTTTCATTGTAAGTTCTTTTGAGATTGGGATTGACTTGGAAACTATTTGGAGTATGCTTGCTGGTGTTGTCATTGTGGTTGCTTGCATTGTGGCTGTGAACTAACCTTTCGACAGAATATGGGTTCAAATTACTTTTGTGGTAGCTTGATGTTGTGCTTCTTGTTGAATTAAGTGTCTCGTAGTTTCTGTTGCTTTTGTTGATTTCTGTTGAAGCCGTAAACTTTTCGAAAGAATCAGAAAAATTATTAAATATTATTTTTTTTTCCTTTAAAAGGAGGTTATCAGAACTGGAGAACGAGTTTTCGTTTCTCCCAATCACATTATCTTCATTATGATGGCCGTAATGTTTGTTGTTATTTTCATTAATAATATCCGTTTTATTTATAGCTTTATTATAGTGATAATGGTTGTATTGGTGATGGAATGAGTGGTTGAAAGTTTGATAGATGGGTTTCGTATAGATTTTGTTGTTGTTGCCATCGACTTTCGACCTTCTTGAGTCATCATCATTCAACGAATCAGAGCGCCAAGTGTCAATCTTGTGGTCAGTGGTGTAATCACTCAAAAGTTGTTTCTCTTTTGATTTCACTTGTCTCTCCATAATTGGAATTGTGCTAGTAGTTTATTAAAAAGTCTGAAATTGTCAAATTGGAAGTAATTAATGAAAGATATATTCGTTTCAAACTTTAAAACCTAAAAATACTTGAAAACCAACCCCAGGATTGAAAAAATCAATTAATGATCTGATTCATTGAATTTGAATTCAAAGCTATAAGAGTAAAAACAGCGGGTTGGTAGACAAGAGACAATAGTGGAAGAATTATTATTCATAAAGGTAACTCCATACGCATTCAAAATCAAGCCTGAAACAAAGCTCCTGACTGCGTGAATATGAATATTTTGGGGGTTTAAATGATGTAAGCGAAACTCTATTATTGATGTGACAAGTTTCGTCTTACAGCAGACAATATTACTTTCTGGCATAAAGACGTGAAAAATTAATTTGTAACGCTATCATACATTGAAACTAGATCGATTGCAAAATTCTTTATTTGGTTAATTAAATTTTTTTGTGAATTTTTGAAAGGTTGAGGGAAGCAAACAGTTCATGAGTCTGTTACAAGCTGTTACAAGGGCGTAATTGACTGTTTATGCTTATAGAATGAATGCTATGGTCAGGTGGTTGTGACGTGTTCATAGTTCAATATTCAGCGGAGAGTGAACCTATTAATGCCAGTGGTATCACGAATAAAACTTGCATACTGCCCTGTCTGAAACTATCGAAACCACTTGATGGGGAAAAATCAATGTAAGAGGTGATGGTTGACTGGGTAGAGAAATCAGTGGAGATGGACACAAAAATGCTTGAAATAATGTTTGAGTAAGAAAATTAATTTATTGATGAAAATATAATGGGATGAATAAATTCAATAATTAAAAAATGATTCATAAATAATCAATTCAAAGACTATATCAACTCTATGTGTGAAAGAGAAACCGCATCAGAAAGACTGGTGACAGACAAACGTGTGGTTTGATAGATAGATAGACACCGAAATGATATATTAACGAATTTGAAGCTGAATGCGTTTTAGGTGGCGGTTTGATGAATGCAGACTCTGAAGTGAGAGGATGGCGATGACTGCAGATGTGCTGAATTAACGTACAGAAAGATGGATGGGTGCTATGATTAATGAAGGCATACGTCGATGTATGGAGTAGTTTGATAGATTAAAATTATTCGGAGTGAGGTATACACTTTAAAGACAATTAATTTGAAAATGTTGAAACAATAAATAGTGAGGATAAAAGAGAAACTCGAATGCAATCACTCAACAACAAAAAAGATTATTTTAAAGGAGAGCTAATGACGGCGTTTGGAATTAAAAGCACAACGTTCAGGTAAGTAGTGTGATGGTACGAGGGAACTGTCTTCTAAACCAGAAATGACTCTTGTAATGCTGTTTTAGAAACAATTACATTGAGTATAGTGCTATGAGGAAATGGAAGTGCTCTATTAGACCTATTATGTGACTTCAGGTATTGTCGCTCTTGTATTGCTGTATCATTGTGATAAAACGTCTTTTGGATAATAAATAAATGTATTTGAGGTGATAAACTATAGCTTTTCTTTTTTATTTGAAGTTATGAATAAGTAAAAAAGTTTAAACATGAGAAAAAACAAGGTTCAATTGAATTTTTATGGGTTCATTAATTAAATATACGTTAAAAAATTATTTGAAGAAATAAACCTATAAATAAAATAACTATATTGTTCAATAGTTTCTAAAAAAAATTAGTTTTGAAAGCTAAAAGAGGAAAAATAAAAAGATAAAAGCAAAGATCAAAAGGGCCTTCACTGAATGATGATAAAGAATCTTGCAAGTAGTAAACAGCAGCTTATAATAAAAAGGATAATTCATGGCCTAATAACAAGCATAAAGTGCACAAATAAACAGATACTTTAGTGCCTGTACCCCAACAAAAGAACTCTTCACTATTAATAAAGCGGTGTCAGCTATTGTAAGACACCACGTTGATATATAAAAATTTGTGTAAATAATGCGTTTCTGACTATACATAGAATCTGAGTATGAAAATTTTGCTTTGATGCCTAAACTTTATGGTGTCAAAAAGGGTCGAGTCTGATTTTGTTTGACCAGAACACTGGCGCCCAAGGGTGGCAGAAAATTCTCGTGCAACCATGAGATATGAGTGGCTTTTGAATTGAGAGAAGGTTAAAAAAGATCTTGTGAAAACACGTTACTAAAAATGAGGGTTTTTTGTGTTTTTCATTGGATGTACGTCCTTAGAGTTGTGTCTGTCTCTCAAACGATGCCAATTAATTCCTTACCCCGGGCCTATATAAAAGATGAAAAGGCGTTAAATTACTCATTATGCCACTTAATCATGCCATTCCTTTTTCACAGAGCATATAACTGTACACTTGATGAAAGAATTACTTTACTTTTTAGACGTGCTGTATATACCCAGAGATTTATTTTTTTCTTTAGGTGTATTTTTTTCAGCCATCTTTCAACAACAGTTTTTTCTGCCTATCACATGAGGTGTTAACTTCTGAGACAAGGCATATCCTGCTTCCATTATCATAACTATGTTTTGTTTCCTACGCTTATTGCTATCATTAGAAAAATCAGCACCTTAATCATTTCCATATTTTCTGTAGTAGAAAATATTTCTAAAAAATACTTCAAAGAATAATAATACAATAATTGTTTTCAACACTATCTAAATCACTACGCAAACTAATTTTTACGTAAGTTTTTCTCAAGAGTAAAAAATATGATAAAGGAATATTTCAAAAAAAACTTAAACCAGATGCAAAAAATACGATTAAATTTAAAACTTCTTTCAACGGAAAAGAACAAAAGTTAATTTTTCGAACAAGAATAAAGTAATTTTTCTTAGTTGTTTCAAAGGGATCACTGCTGCGTAACATTAGCACTCTGACCGTGACTAATTTTGAGTATATCTTCCCATACCTTTGCAATAAAAACAGCCAATTATTTTAGTAGGTTTCTTTGTTTTATTTATTTATATATATATATTTATTAAATTATATTTATTTTTTAATATATAGTAATTTTTATTTCTCTGATCCCAAACCCTTATGGTTATATCTTTTTACCTATTACAATTTTACCTATTATAAAACTTTTGAATGCTTTGATAATGGTATCTAGTAACAATGAAACCTCGAATAAATTTAAAATTATTTTATATATTATTTTCATATAGTTAAAATTAATAAATGATCTTACTGTTTTTTATTCATGGTATTCTTGTCCCAATTATTTTCTATTAGTTATAGCTACTTGAAAGAAGATATTCTTCAATTATAATTGTGAGATAGAAAACTTTCTTTTTTCAAATACGTGATTTTATGTGAATATAAAAAAATAATTATGCAGTGTCTTCATTCAACTTTACTTTTTCGTCAATCGTTATTTACTTTTCTCAGTCATTTTTCTGCACCAGTTTTTTTTCATTCATCCACTTTTTTTCTCTACTCTTACCAAAAGTCTCACGCAATAATTCAAGTTTTGGTTGAAGCGTTGAGTGTGTTAGAGGTTAGATTGGCTCAGACTGCACCCTGGCTGATACCCTGGCATCAGACTCACTCGTGGTTCAAGACCCCGTTGATAGGACATCGCAGCGCACATCATTTGGAAGCCATTGTTTCAATTAAGTCTCTTTCTAATCCTATTAAGTCTTATCCACCCTGATCCTTCATTAACCTCTCGTGTATAGAGTTACCAGTTTCAAACGTGCGTCAGTGTTGAAAACGTGCATATAATTGTATAGACATATTTTTTCTGTCTTTGCTGGTATTCGGGTTTATATTTTTAGATTACTGTGTGGTTTTTGGTGTGCAAATATTTATAAAGAAAAATACGGATTGAATTTTCATTTTTATACTATCGCTTTTCTACAAATATATTTGATATTTAAAATATTACAAATACTTAACATCTTTGTTTCATTTTTTTTCCAATTCTCTGATTTTGATTAACCTTTCTTTAAACGTCAAGCTTTTCAAAACTGTATTTCTAAGGTTTTTTAACCAAATACGCAAACAATTTATTATTACTATTTTTGGTACTTCAAACAACTTGAAAAATATAGTTTTCACATTTTTCTAAAGCCTGAAATGCATAAAAGTATTTTATTAATGATGTAATAAAAACCATTTAACAAAAGTTTAATAATCATTCACAATTTTTAGCCTCTTAATTCACTATTTTTAACTTTTATTTATGCTTTTAGTGAAAGTTAATTAAGACCTGGCTGTTTGATTTTAATTAGATTAATACATTGAGCTTGACTATTTAAGTTTTTTTAAACTTTTAAATCATTAAAAATATATTAAAGATATGCTTTTAAATATTTGATGTTGTTATTTATCTATAAAACCAACTGAAAAGATATTTTTCTTCTTTGTGCTGATATTTTATGTTGAAAAAATATTTTATGCTGAAAGAAAATAAATGAAAAAGAAGACAGCCTTTATTCCAGCTTTTCTAGAGCAGCTATTCAAAGATTATGGATGAATCTTCGTTTTAAGACTCGATCGTTTTGTTAGGTGGCCATAAATCAAGCGGGCAAGTAGATCCATTCTGCCTCCTCTTTTCTTTATTTTTTGTCAGACTTTATTTTGTATTATTTTTTCTGTTATCCTTGATTCTTTTTTCACACTCTCTTTTTAATTTCCCGTGATCCTGTATACGTTTTTTTTATCATTTCAGCGACTGCCTCAAAGTATGTCTTAGTTTTTTCCATTTTCACTTCTTATCCATTCATTTGCTTATTTTTCATTTTATTTTTCCTTATTGCAAAGCTTTATTTCTAAATTTATTCTAAACCTTTCATTCACCATTCTTCATATCTTTTTCTTTTAAGCTTTTTTCAATAGTTTTTTCTTTCTGTTTTTTGGAGCTTATGTTTTATGCCTTATTATTTTAATTATTATTTTTTTGGTTTATAGCTATATAATCTTTATTTAATATACATTTTTATATAAAAAATTCGATAAATTTTTAGCATGGGTTGTTTATGAGCCTGCCTTTCAAAAACATCCGTTATTCAACTAATGTAAATTCATTTAAATTATTGGAAACAAAAGTTTGGCACCAAACCGTTGATCCGTTAAAAAGTGTTTATCGAAGTTAGGATTTTCGCTTATGTTTTAACTCTTTAGCTAATTTTGTAATTTTCTGAACTTTCTTTACATTATTTTTCTGTAAAATCTTCCATTCATCTTTTAAATGAAGTAAACATTTTAAACATTTTCATTCAATCATTGTGACAAAAATTACTTTTTTATGTTTTAATTAATGAAGTTTTTCTACATTTTCATTTTGTTTGGTAGTTAACTTAGTTCAATTTGAACATGATGTTATCAAATTAAATCATTTTCATCGAAAATAAGTAGATATTGCGAAATATTATTAACTTTAAAAAAAAATAGTCTTTTGAATTTTTAAACTTTTTTAAGTGTAGTCTTGAATTTGGTGACACCTTGAGTTCGTCACACATCATGTTATCTCAAGTATTTGAATTATTTGATGACATTGTTGTTAATTTTAGTACAAAGGTCTCGGCTACCGCGGCTCATTGGTCGATGTACCTGTTGGCAAAAAAAATGTTTAAAACCGTCATGGAGGATGAAAAATGCCTGCTTGCTGCTGTTTTCCACTCCAAGTTTCAACTCTACTATACAAAAAAGTGTTTAAAATAAAAACTAATTTTTAACCCGATAAATAATAGCAGCTAAAATAAAGATTTAAAAGGCTTGATCCTAATCACCGCCTCATTTATCGTCAATTATCCCGTTGATTCCTTCACTGGCAGCTTCTTCACCAAGCATTCTGGGGCTGATGTCATAGGACAAAGGTGATGTTGTGGCTTCTATTTTTCCTTCAACAAGCTTCTACATTCATCTTTCCTCCAATATATTTTTATTTTCTATAAATTTACATGCCAATTTCCAAGAATAGGATTTAGCTCTCTTCAGTTAGTTAATAAATAAAACAATTCTTTTTTTAAATAACTAATTAATTATTATTTAAAGTTATTTTAAAATATTAATTTCAATACATTTTTATTTAAATTAAGTTTAAGAAATTCACTTCAAAGTTTGTATGATTTTTATTTAAAATTTTAGAATACAACATGCTCTCGTGTATTTTTTTAGTTTTCATCATTCCCCCGTTCACTTCCTCTTTAGATTTATCTATTAGCAGGCCTCTTTTATCAACTTATTTATTGGCATTGGCAGCTTCAGAAGTATATGTGTACACAGAAGCGCTTAATTAAGAATTTAAATTAATTAAAACACTATAATAAACAAAAAAGATAGAAAAGTCATTATCAAAGCTTTGAAAGTGGAAAAATAATTATAAAACTGCTAGCTAATAAAAGATTTTAAATGTAAATGCAATCTTTATGATTATTAAATCAAATAAATTTGCGTCGAAAAAAATAATTGAAGACGTTTATTTTACATTCGAAAATTCTGATAAAACTGATTTATGTATTTTTTCAATTAATCTCTATTCTTTTTCTCTTTGAAAGTCTCTTAAGAACGATTTGATTGAAATCCCTTTTAACGAATAGTTCTGAAAAATATTTTTTAGCATTCCGGACCTTCAATACCTCAAGAAGCGCTTTGAGAGGATTTAAAGGCAGATGGAGATGAGCGCATGAAAGAAGCACTTTAATGAGAATTGGAGTGGGAGACGCCTAATCAAAGCCTGCTAGTGTGGATCAAATTAATCTATACTTGAGTTTGTCTTTGATTGTTTTTAATCATAAAAGTTTAACCCTTGTATTTTAAAAATGCAATAGTTCGGTTGACGAGATGGTCTCTCATGGGTTTTTTTACATTTTGGATTTATTTATTCATAATTTAAATACATTTTTATGACTTTTAGTTATTAAGACAATATATGTTTTCGAATTTAAAAAAAATGTTTTGTTTAACTTTAATTTGGAATTAATGCTTTCAAGTTAATTTATGTAATTTTTATTCGAATTCATTTGAAGCGCTATCGGGTTTCAAGTGGATTAAATTTGATTCATTAGCGGACCCCAGTATGAGGACTCTGACAAAAGACAAAAAGAAAACTCAAGAGAAAAGTGTTTAAGAACTTTAATGTTTTCGAAAAATGCATATATTTATTATGGTCAAACTAATAAGATTTTATAATCATTTTTAAATTAGTTATTTCATGATTTTGGTGAATTACACGAAAGCCTTTATATTTTTCTTTGCCGAAAAAGATTTAGCTCTGGATTTTTATAGTATAGCTCGAACAAGAATCATTTGAAAATTAATTCTTATTTAAACCGTGACATCACAAAACTTGCTTTATAACTCTAGTAAATATTACTTATTTACTTCTTAATGGTTCACTAACTGGGATGTTTGTGATATTATATCTTGCTTATTGAAAAAATACTTCTTTTTTTTTAAATTATAAAGTGGTATCTATCAATATTGAATAAATACTTACATTCAAAAACAATTGTAAAAGAATATAGATTTTTATTATTTATCCCAGCCTTTCAAAAATTTATATTTTTTTAATATATTCAGTTGATCCAAATATTTATTTTTCATCCGTCTTTATCAACTTTTCTAATTGTTTTTATTAAGTGAAAGAAGCGAGAATAAACGTTGTAATAAACGCCAATGAATATGATGGATGCGCATAATGGGAAAAAAGCACTTGCGATAAACGCAGGCTTTTATTTCCATGCGAACAAAGCATTAAACATATATTTATATTTCTATGTACCAAGGAATGGAAAGAAGTTTTGCCAGCGAGTTCAATTTTTTTAATGTTAACTTTTGACATAATTTATATTATATAATTATTTTTGCAAATTTAACCCTTGAATTTTATCCCAAGTCTAGGCTAAAGCAATTGGTGTACTATGGTGTGATATAGTTTATTGTGGTGTAGTTTTATGCAATCATGAAACCTTATACATTCTGAAAATGATTTATCAGGGATTATGAGTTAGAAAGTTATTGAATGTCTCTATTTCAAGACTTTTCAGATAAATTAATTTCATTTCATTTTTATTTAGTTAACAGTTATATTGAAAATCTACTAACAGTACTATCTGAGCGTTTAAACCTAAAAAAAGAGTGGATTTTTATAAATAAAATTTAATTTTATTATAATAAAAACAGTAAGTAATGTTGTTCAAATTTTAAAAAACAATTATGAAATATATTCTATAAATTTATTATATAAGAATGTAGATCTGTAGGCTATGTATGTGTGAATGTGCTTAGAGCACATCTGTTTTGAATGTGTTAAAACAATCGTAAATGCATTGTTAAGTTGCTAATGCTTGTATGTAGAAGAAAAAAATATTATTTTCAAAATACTACAAAAGTAATGATAATTTACTGGAAGTAAATTATGTTAAAGTTTATAATTATTTTTTAATAAATTTTCGCATAACATATTTTTTTGCCTTCCATCGTCTAACTCTGATAACATTTCTTAGACATATTATCTAAGAATACAAAGAGATATGAGACTAATTAAAATGTGTATTAGAAAATATTTTCAGGTAGGAAAAACATAAATATATTTTTTTATGATTCTTTATTATTATCATAAATGCATTCAAAACTAAGTACACTTTTCTTCATGTACATACATGAATATATACTTCTATATACCGCTACATATGGATGATAAAACTGCTTCAATTAACTCGTTGCATTGGCGGCTCGTCGTGCAACAATAAGCATTTACACATGCTAAGAAAGCAACATTATTGTTTTCTTGACTCCCTCTCACTCAAAATTTTTGCAGTTTTTTTATATTTTTCTTTTTAGTTTCTGTTAATAAAATAGATATGGTGGTAATGAACTGGCTCTTTCTATAAGTGTTGACTTATAAAATCTATATCTTTGTAAGACTTTTTTTCCAATTTAGTTCTTTTGAATCATGTGTATTTTTTCGAATTTAGTTGTCAAACCCATGTGCTTTCTGATTACTATTGCAAATGTTTGCATGAACAAGGCTTTAGTTATTATAACAAATCGATACGCCAAACCATATTCAATATCAGAAAAAAAATTAGGTTCTAAAAAAATAGATTAAGTTTGTCGAAACAAAAATTTGATAGTTCATTTTTTGAATACTTTGTTTACTCTTTTTTGAAACTTTACATTTAATTAATATGAAATATTATTTAGAAAAGTGAAATTAATTGTAAAACAGAAAATTGAACAATATACTGAGAATAATTTCTGGTTTTGAGAGATATCTCGAGAGCGTGGTTTGTTTGCAGCAAGTTTATAAACCATATCTAAAATATTTTTTAAAGTTGTTTAATTCATTATTAATTGCTTTTAAAAATAGAAGAACAATGGAATAGGAAAATACGGTAGAGTTTAAGAATGTGAACTTGCTAGATATTTCTCTCATTAGCCCATCCCTTTACTTTTTCATTTTATCTTTATATCACTCATAAATTTATTTAACTTTCACTTTTTTCCTAACTGTTTTCTTCTCCCCCATTGAATGTCTCCTTCATTTGAAACTTTCTTCTTTCTTACCATTTTTCAAACTGCTTTAATTTTATTTATAAAACTAACCTTCGTTGATCCCGTCAATCCTAATTCGTCTACACATCGACCATTCATCCAGCCACTTATCCATCCATCTATCCGTCCACCTTAAAACGCCTACAATTCCTTCATCAATCCTCATCCATCAATCCGCCATTCATTATACCTTTCATTCTTCTTTCAACGGATATTAATTGTGGCTGATTTCATATTTCTGGCTCCTTTAGTATTTTCACGCTTTTTCATTATGTCTCCTGTACACCCTCCAGTTTTGAAGAATTTTTGTGACATTTTCATGAATGATCGGCTTCATTATTCACAAACTTTTTCGTAATACTGAGAAAAACCACAGTTGAAACCACAGCAGAAAAAAGCGTGAAAAAGCTTTAAAAGGTTCATACTTAAGACTGTAAAATTTCTTTGGCAATGCATTATTATAATGTAAATAATATGCTACACGCTTAAGCCTTTTAAGGCTTCAAATACTTTATTTAAAGTCTTAAGCACTTAAACAGTCTAGCACCACGATTGTGATAGCAGGGCAAACAAACAGTGTAGCATTGATATGATAACATAGCAATCATAACAAAGAATATCAAAACATAGAAACATGATACAATCAACTGTGCCTCTGTGATTGAAGTATCAATTTCACTTTTGTTATCTCATTTGAATATGGTGGCTTGTCAGTTATCTCTTCATATTCTATTTTCTAAGCCTTATTAGTTATAATTAGAATCTTAAACTACATATTGGATTAAAAAAGTATATTCTAGGTCATCAAAGAGTGAAAAAGAACAACAGAGAAGGCAGTGTTATTGTTGTGATGTTAGTTAACACTATTTACGTTCCATGCCGCGTCAAGATGGAGCTTACTCTTATGAATGACAGGTAATAAAAAGAATAATAATAATGAATGAAAGATGTTTAAAAAAATAATGATAGTAACAAAAATTATTTGCTACTGAAAAGGATAGGAAACATAAGGTTACTAAAAATAAGAAAATGAAAATGTTTATAGAAACTTGTTTTCATATGTTTTTGGTTTTGAAAATTATTGGAAAAATTAAATGAATACAATTGTTTTTTAAAGTTTTATTTTTTTACTTAAATTATTCTGAACTATGTATTCATAAAGTGGTGTGAAGTTTTGAAGTTTGTATAGAAGAATAAAATTTATACATTCAGATTTATATTTAAAAAATACTTTAAGAAAAATATATTAAGATAAATTAACACTCCAATGTCCAACAATAAAATAATAATTGGAAAATTAGCAAGAAATAAAAAATATATAAATAAAACTTGAAAATTATTTTTATAGAAACAATAAAAGTGGAAAAGCAACAAAAAGCAAAGAAGCATTCAGAGAGCGGTGATGGCGCGTCATGGGGGTACAATGCTCAGATAAATCGTCAAATGTGTGAAGTGTAGTGATGATGTGTTGAGTCTTAGAGTCTTGTTAGTGATTTGTTAGTTAAAAGTCTTTAGTAATGTTTTTAAACGTTATTTGTGTGCTTTGAGGAATGTTCGATGTCGGCTTGATGATATATTAGGTTGATTACAGCGCAACGATGATTGCTGAAAATGAGCGAAAGGGTTGAAGCATTTCAAGCTTGCTAAACGTAACATAGTGGAGTACAATATGATTTATTAAAGAATCGAAAGAGCAGATACATCGGCCATTTTATCTTACGGTATTTATCTACCATGTGTTTTCTATGGAAAGAAAGTTCTATCATTAGTGGAGCATGGAGGTTAACAAGATGAAAGAATAGTATAGAAACAACTCAATTGGAATAATCGTAATTATAACAGATTATTTTAAAAGACGATTATATCATATAGCTTACAAAAAAGCGAACAACTCACGATTGAAGAGTCTTGAATCTTCCTGAGACCGCCCGAGATGGTAGAGTGGAGGAACACTATTATAACAGGGGTTATATAAGAGTTGGTTTGATCATTTAGAATTGTCTTTAAATAGAGAATATTTTCATGAACAATTATTTAAATTGGTTTAAATAGAAAGTG